>JAQFVV010012460.1:2903601-3623698 GCA_028023455.1 Epiperipatus broadwayi | reverse complement strand
TATTAAAAAAAATTTTCATCTTGCAAAGTCAAAGATGTTACATAAAATATTCATCCAAAATTCAGTACTAGATTTTAGTGTTTTATCACACGATGTTTATTAATCATAATACATTCTTATTTAGCCTTACTTTAGTATGATATAAATGTAATAATCAATATATTCCTGTTATTCAATGAACAAAAATATACTATGCATATTGTTTATATAATTTACTTTGTACTATTGTATTTTAAAAATATGCAATACTTATTTTTCTTCAAAAAAAAATAAAGCATTCAAAAATAATCAACATTCTAAAGAAAATATCTTGTTTAGATACTCTATTTTAAAAATTTATATTTCATTTCCGAAAATAAATTCAAAATATATTCTATGATTCTTTCCTTTCCTTAGGATACTTTGGACCTTCAATTTTAAGTTATAAATTCTATTCCTTCTAAGCAAATAAACCAATCTTATACAAAACGATAGCATAACCTAAGTTCTAAATTATTTATCATTTCTTTTCAAAATATCTTACTGAACAATGCAGTTACATGAAATAAAGATAGCGAAATAGATGTATAGGATTTAAGGAAGAAAGCTAGAGTATCACTCTTAATATATCTCAAAAAATCATGGCACAGTGCAAAGAGGTATGACCTTTACCTGTCTAATAACCTCTAATACATGAGCGATGTTAAAGCTACTTCTTCAGCTTTATTTAAAACATCAAATATTTAAAGACATATAAAACACTGTCCAAATAAAATGTGTATCAGTCATAGGGCTTTGTTAACTATGCTGATAACCACATAAAGACTAAATATTATTTCTATTCCTTATCATATCCTATTTTTTAAAAAAATACATCATCTTGGTTTCCTGCTAACTATAGTACTTCCAAGCCACTATCTCAATATTATTTCAAGATTTTTCTACATCTTACATCGATAAATAACTATCTGCATTTACAAAAACAATAAATAAAATTCATTGATAGTTTAAAACAATTTCACTGTTCCATAAGAAAAGTTTGCTTACTTCATTATTCTATATGTTTAATCATATACAATCTACTTAGACAATATTTGAATATCCAATAACATGAAAGTTCTAAAAGAATCACATAATTATTTGTTATTATGTTGGATTATATCACTAATATATATAAAAAAAATAATCGTCGTATGCATATTTTCAAATCAATCCTATCTCATAATGTTTTTTTAAAATGTTGTATGAAAATGCGTTACACATAATTAAAACTTTTACACTTCATTCTTAGATTCATAGATGATCTAAAGAAAACAAAAATATACATTATAAATTATTTATAGTTATTATTATTACCAAATAACCCTTTTTATCTGGTCATCATTTTTAGTAGGCTTCTTCCATCCACTGGATATAGAAAAACATTGCATACATAAACGAAAAGACACATCCATATTTTTATTTAAAAATATTCTTATCTAAATTATTAGATTATATTATAAATTTTATGATATTAACAAATTAATGTTTTATGTTTTCCTAATCTTATAAATAGAAAAATTTACATTTAACTAAGTTAGTAAAATAAAAATTTAAAACTATAATTACGTCTTCACTTGACCATAGTTCATGATAAAATCCAAAAAATGTTTATTATTTTCTCTAGAGTTTTAAAATGTTCTCCTCCAAGCGTGTTAAAGTTTAAAAATAAAAATAATTATTAATCCATTTAGTAAAATTTATAGAAAATAATCCTGGGTCTTTACTGTTCAGAATGAAAATTATTAAATTGTAATATTAAAGAATTATTCCCATGAAGTTTATTCAATATTTTCTGATGCATCACTCTGTTCAATTTAACTTAAATTATCCGGTAAACTTTTACACAATATTTGTATTTTCATGGATCCATCCTTTATTTATCTACTATATGTCCATTTTTTTTTATATAGGTTTTATTTCTTAATAAGTTCTTTTTAATTCTTGTAAAATATATATCCAAAAAAAAATGTTTCCTTCAAAAAGGACTAAACATTCTATTTCTTTCATTATATTTTATGATAACTCATACGATATAAATATCTTATTCTTTTTTTTAAAAAAAAACTCCTGGATAAGCTTATAAATAATGCGTCACAAATTTTTTTAGACAGCAAATAGTTTTCTGTTTAAGCTTCCAGCATAATGCCCGAATTATTTTTATATGAGTTAGAATAATCTTCCGGTTGAGCATAAATAAAGCTGTATTATAATTTAAACATATTTTATTTATCCATCTCTATTGTGTAGTTTAGGTTAAACTTCAGATAAAATACTCATGGCAAGTAACTTTTAAAAAACTAGAAAATCATTTCCCCAAAGTTTCTAAACATTTTTTTTTTTTTAAACTCTCTTTTGCAAAATACTTTAAAATTATCAATTAGTTTTTTGCAGATAAAGTTATAAGAATGTACTAAAAAATTGACTAAAACAAAAATTTAAAAATACTATCTCTTTGATAGCTATAATTTACCTTTCTCTGGTTTCAATACATTATTAATCTCCCCTTATACCCCTGTGCAATTCATATTTATAGTCTGTAAGAATACCTCATTTGATTGGTTGATTCTTACTTTAACTTGAGAACAAATTTACATATTTTCAATTTATAGCAGAATTATATTTGAAAATAAAAAATTATGATGTAATGAACTTAAAATATTATTTAAAATATTACTTTTAAATCAATTATTACTTTATCAAAATTATTTAAACATTTAAAATAACTTTTAAAATAACTTTAATAACTTATTCCATTCTTAATATTCAATTTATCTAGTTTTATTTAAACAAAATATTTAATTTTTTTATTAACTGTATTCGTCTTTATTACATTATTTAAAACATGTTATACGATAGTTAACTTAATATTTATTATTATTTGCTTTTATGATAGGCAATAATTCTATCCAATTCTATAATATAACTTTTAAAATATTTTAAACTTTGTTACTTTAAATACAAACAAGCATGTGTGAAAGTATATAGTATATAAGTCACATGATTAATAACTTTGACAGACGATTTTTAATCTATTTCTCTGCCCAGATTTATAAAATTGATACACTTATTATATTTAATAATATAATTATAAAAATTTGGAAGAATCATTTTAAAAATATAGAACTAGATATAATTTTCACCATCATAAAGTTTATTTTAAAAATATACTATATTAATTTTGACTATTAAATATGATTATAAATTTAAACATAGCATTTATTAACTATAAGTTTTAAACTATTAAAATCGAATTTTTTAAATATACTTTTAATAATTATAGCTGTGTTATTTAATATGGCCAGCTTTTACAACCATATGCAACAATATTTTAAAGCTTTACATAACTATTTTTAAATGATTTGTTATAATTTTATATACTACGTATTTTGTTTAGCTTCAAATTGTACTTTATATTATAATTGACAAACTATAATTAACATATTAAAATAATATATTCTAAATTTAAAATTTTTAATAATTAACTGAGATGGACTATTACTAGCCTATAGAAAAGGGCACAATATATAATCTCTTTTAGATGTTTGATTCAAGCAAATTATTTATTGGTTTTATTTTAAGTTATAGGTTAAAATGTCATTTTAATAAGGAACTCATTTAAAATTTAGTTATTATATACAAGGCTACTCACCACCAGCTATATATACGTTTATCTGTGCTTCTCTGCATATAGACTCAGTAGCATACATATAACTACTACTTCATCAAGCTTTCTTTTGGTGAGCTTGGTTTTTGATGCATCAGGAAAGTCCAGGCAATTATCAGCATTGGGAAAAGTATAATTCAAGTAATTTATTGGTCTTGATCGGTTTTTTTCTGTCCAGGATTGGCATATTTCAGGCAAGCTGTCTTCTAGAACATTAAGCAGGTTGGACTCAGAAGTTGACCCAGAGAAACTAGTAGTCCGCTGCTTCTGCCCTTGCCCTCCTTGCATTATTCCATGCTCATTCTGCAGAAACAAATGCTACTCCAGCCCAACTAAAACCAACTACTGCAAACTTCAACAAGCTATAACAAAATATTATAACCAACTTTGCAGCTGACCAATTTAACCACTGCTTCTCAAAAATATTAAAACCAAACTGAACTGATATTTTTATCAGCACTTTTTATGAATCATCTGAGGTGATAAAAACACCTTAATTGAAAATAGAGTTTTTTTCTGTCTAATCCTTATCTTGATTAAAAATAATTTTAATCTTTTTGAAAGCAACTTAACAAAGATTTCTACATAAATAGAAATTTACCAATTAAATTAATTAAAAACTTTCAAAATAGACAATAACAGTTTTTACAATTATTAGAAAACATGCTTATTTTTAAATTTCAAAATCAGAATTCAATAAAATATTTATTAGACCTTTTTGAATGTTTAATTTATATTCAACTTTTATTTTAAATTCAGAATTATTTAATCTTTTACTATACTTATTATTCAAGGAAGGTAGAAAATATCTACTAAATTTTTTGTCTGTGTTTATTTCTACTTTTCCGGTACTTTATATATATATGTACACACACACCTAATTGTTGCTGTGTAACATGTAACCCAACTAGTCACAATATGATAGGCAACATATAATTAATAATAATTATGTTTTATAGCAGTATAACTAGTCACAATATGATAGGCAACATATAATTAATAATAATTATGTTTTATAGCAATATTTGTGCTTATTCCTTTTTTTTTTCAAAACATTTGTATATAGCTTGATTCATGTAGATATTTACATCATTTATGATATGATATTATTTGTCAATTGTTTTATCATGTTTTTACTTGATAATAATTGGGTTTTTTTAATCTTTAATGAGCAGACTGTCTTCGATTTAAACAATCTATTAAGAACAGAAACTGTTTGGCATGTTAAATCTTCTGCATTGCTTTTAATTTGTTGTAGAATATTTTTTGATGCTATTTTGAATTAGATATCAATTGTATTTTATTATCCATGGTGTGACTTATTTATTTTGTTTTAATTTTGATAGGAAAATCTTATTAAAATGAAATGTGTGGGAAATAAAAAAATGACCTCTATAATAAGTTTGGTCAAGATGATGGTTTTATAGGAGAAAATGCTGTAAACATATATATGTTAATATATAAACCAAATATTTTACAGCTAATTTGGCAACTATATAAACTCACCAAATATTTAAATTATCCAACAATCAATTGTTAGTGTAATATCACCTGATAATAAACTATATCATGTATACATGAAAAAAATTCATTGCCAGATAGTATTGTAATAATAATTGATTGGAATAATTTAACTTTATTTGATGAGTAATATGCTAATGTATGTTAAATAAACTAATTAATTGGGTTGATTTAATCAAATAAACATCTTGTGTTTTTTTTTTTTGATGTTCTAATATAGAATGCTTGGTTTATTTTTATACAAATATGAGATTATATATGCATAGTATTTTATAAACAGAGTTGTTGTTTTGTTTTTTTTGTAAATCTCATGACTATTTAGATTGTCAATCATGTCAATAATTTTACTGTAATATTTAAAAACATATTTAGTATTTTGTTAAAAAATTTTATTTGTTTGTTTTATCAGTTATATTTTTGACATTTCTTTAACACAAAAATGGCATGCATTTAAAATCTTGGAGTAAAATTTTTTAGTTTGCCATGGGGTAAAACAAATTTACATTAGTAGTATAGTTATTATTAATAAATGTTTTGTTTAAAAAAGTTAACTATTATGCAGACTCAGGATCACAGTTTCATAAATGTACTATAGTGGTATATATTAAATGAGTGTTTCAACAGAATAATGGTGAGAATCTACTAGTTGAATAAGTTTGTGATGCATTGAAAATTATCCATTATTACTTCTTGAAACAAGCATCTCTGAATATAATTGTTGGCTTTATTTTCTATTTGTATTGAAATTAATATTTAATTGTATACCGTTTAAATGATTAAGAAATTGATTTAAATTGTTAATATGAAGCTAAATTATAATCAGATTATCAACAAAATGTAGCTAGTGAGAAGATCTGTGTTTTTATAAAAAATTGAATTACTGTTTTATTAACTAACTTGTATGTAATATTTTTTATGATCATCAGAGTCATGCTTGCATATTATTATCTTGTTATTCGCTGTGAAATATAGTATCTCTTCTATAATCAATTTATTTTACAATTTATAATTATGGCAAAGACTTCTTTTTTTTAAATCTATTGTTATTTTATTAATTTATATTTTTTGTGAAAAATTATTCAAAGTAAACTTGTGCTTATTTAAAAAAAAATTTCAAAACAAAAATCAGTTTATTCTGAGATCACTTTTTTTTCTCTAAATTGCTGGTTTATTATTTATATAATCTGCAAATGAGATTTTTTATTTAAGAAAACTTTATATTTACGATAGAATGACAGCCTGTTAAGCTAAATTGCGCAGACGCTGTGAGAATTTATTAACAACATTCTCACAGCGTCTGCGCAATTTAGCTTAACAGGCTGTCATTCTATCGTAATTATAATCGCACGCAAGACGTTATAAAATAAATGCTTATTCGTATATGAAAACTTTATATGTAATTGGAGGGAATTTGGACAGAGACTTCTTTAGCTATCCACTCCATCTTATATAACTAATACACATGACCACATATATGATAAAAAGATAAATGATCTCCAATATACGATATTTCATGTTGAACCAGCACTCGTCATTTGGTCCCGATCATCATTTCCTCCACATATATACAATCAGTAATCAGTTTATATTAAGATAGCAAATCTTCAAACTTTAATGGACAGGCTTCAATCTTCTCCAGCTCTTCAGCCATCCAAATTATTGAAAATCTGATGATGGAATGAATGTTCAAAGCCCTTGTTGTTGCCAATATACCCATGTTGACTTAGTCACTTTAACCCTCATATGTAGGATCTTAATATGTCCATTTAAATATACAGAAAAGGGATGAGCAGAATTCAAACTGAATGTGCAATATTTGATTGCAAGTATAATGTATATACTGCACTTTAGATATAATTAGTAATTTAAACACAGACTTTCAAGCTTCCTTCAGCTATCCACTCCATCTTTTATTACTGATACACATGACCAAATATATGTGAAAAAGATAAATGGATAGCTGTGTTCAAATCCCCTCTAATTACATCTAAAGTTCATTATATACATTATACTTGTATTCAAATATTACAAAAATTTTATTTATTTTTATAATTACCTTTTAAAAAATCTTTAAAAAGTAATTGTAGTACTTGTAGGATGTTAAAATTGATTTTTTTTATTTTTATTTAAGGCAGAAACCCTTAGAAAAGTTGGTGGTACCGTTTTAGCTAATGCTTGTGGTCCTTGTATTGGACAGTGGGATCGGTAAGAAAATGCATCCTTTCTGATTTTGTTTTTTAATTGATAATGTTGGAAGAGAATTTATAGCAATGACTAGTATATATATTTAATATTTTAATAACTATTTATAGAAAAGATGTTAAAAAAGGTGAAAAAAATACTATTGTAACATCATATAACAGAAATTTCACTGGCCGTAATGACGCTAATCCTGCCACTCATGCTTTTGTTACATCCCCGGAATTAGTCACAGCCATGATTTTTGCAGGTCGTCTAGATTTTGATCCTACCAAGGATGAACTTGTAAGTTCTGATGGTAAGATATATATCTTTTTTATTTTATTTAAAATATAATCTTAGTTTTATTTTTTTTAAGTTTTTGTCAAAATGTCTTTTAAATGCTCCAAATAATTGTTATTTATTAGCTGAAAGATATTGATATTGAGAAAGATTTTGCAGTGGTTATTATGTTAGTTTAGTATGTCAATTCATGTCTTAGAGTAAGTATGCCCAGCCTTTTAGAACTTATGAGCTACTTTTTATTTTCCAAATAAATGGGGATTGACAAAATGGGGGAAAAAGCAAAATGAATCATTTTATAAATGAAATAAACAAATATAGTTAAAATTTTAAACAAATTTATTATTGATATTGAATATTATTAGCTATTTTTGAGTAACTTGTTTCATAATTAGAAACAGCTAATCATAAACAGTTATTAAGATGATTTTCAGTCATATGAGTACGATATTGAGATTTTATATAGTTCATATGAGAAAGAAGTATATACTCTTATTCTTCTCCTTTACTTTCTTTGAATTTTTTCATATATATTGCTTATAATTTAAAAGGTAGAGGAAATTGAGAAAGGTCTAATGAAGACTGCTGGACAATCGAATCTGTCAGGAAAATAAAGAAGTTTTATTAAAAAAATTTTTTGCATTAAAATGTATATGAGAAGAATTATAAGCAATATATATATGATCATATGAGAAAATGACGATTCACGTAAATATGTGGATGCGAAACATGAATGAAGTCTAAGACATACATCTTTCAATAGCGGGTCATTTTGTAATTCAATTAATTGCATTTCCAAGCTACCTACATCCATATTAAATATTTCTGTGATTAGTACAGTTTGATTTGTTACATTTATTTTGGAGAATAGTGATGTGGAAAATGAAGTGATTGGGCAAAGTGTTTCAAAGTCTTGAAATCTTTGTTGAAATTGCAGAAGAATGTTTTGCAAAATATTTCCATATTCTTGATAATCATGTTTTTATATTTGACCCAATTTCTTTTCTTAAATTTGCGAAATGTCTAATCTTTTTTATTAATTTGAAAAATCGACATTTCCAGTTTTATTTTAAATGTATCAATAGAGGTAATCATGTTGGTTATTTTTTTGTTTTGTCCTTGCAAGTCTACATTTAATTTAGTTGTGAGTTCCGTTAAAAATGCTAGCTTTTGCAGCCACATCTTGTTGAGAAATAAAACTGCACAGATCTTTTCTTTTGTCCAGAAAATGTTTTATATGTGGCGACTGCTTGCGGAATCTTTCTAAAACATTAGCTTTGCTCAAATATCTGACTGAATTATGGAGAACTAAATCACCATAATCTGCATCAGTGCTATCTAAAAATAACTGAAACAATCAGTGCTTTCACCCAAATCGAATTGATTATTTTAATAGTTGTATTCATAGCATCGTCAAGGTTCAACATTTTACCACATAATTATTGTGGATGAATTATGCAGTGGTATGAAATAAAATTAGGAAAATCAATCTCTCTCTTACAAAATGCTAGAAATCCATTTTCACAATCAGTCATAGAAGGAGTACCATCTGTAGTAATGGAAACGAGCTTCTTAAGAGGAAGATTTTCAGATAATATGAAAGTTTTAAAAACAATGTAGATATCCTCTCCTCTGGTTTGCTCTTTTAAAGATAGAATTTTGAGAAATTCTTCTTTTACAGTCAAATCAGGAAATACTAAATATACAAATATACTAAACTGGGACATATCGCAACAGTCAGTTGACTCATCAAATTGAAATGAAAACCATGAACAATTTTCAAAACGCTGTTTAAGTTGTGATCTTGAATCCATCATCATGGTTTCAACTCTTGTTACAGTTTGTCTGGAAAGTTGTATATTTTGGATAGCATAGCAGCAACAATCTCCATTTTATTTTTAAAATTGTGAAATAAGCTATCTGCTGCAACCAAAGAAGCTTTTTTGAGTATCTTACCATCTGTAAAAGGTTTTTTATGCTTTATAAAAATTCAAGCCACCATTGTCAATGATGATTTACAACAACTTTTTTTGAACAAAGAATATTGTATATTTAGAGATCTTTTTAGTCTTTCTACTTCAGATTTTCTTATTATAGATTTCAGAGGAAAATCTCAATCAAAACTTGGAAGTATAGTAGTAAAATGTCTGTTTAGATTAGTTCTTTTTGATAAAGCTACTTCAGAATTACACAATAAACAAAAACACTTTTCTTTATATATGATGAATAAAAACTCTTCCCAACCATTAATGAAATTATGTTTTTATTTTTTTATTGCTCATTATAGGGAAAAAATCAAATAATTTAATTTTTGCCACAAAATAAGAATTATCAATAAAAATACTCATTTAATATTAAATTGATACAATTTTTAAGTATCATGACCACTTTTCATAATTGAAAAAAACTTTTTAAAAATTATTTCAAAATGTCAAAACTAGTCTGACTACTTAAATGAAAATTCAAAAATAAATTTATTAGACATAATGAAACAATAGTAAATTTATTGAAAGTAGCTATTGTTTTCTCAAATTTTTATTATTTGATTGTTTTTTACAAATTTTTTCCCTCAAAAATTTAAAATACCAAAAAAATGTATATTTGTACGATTGAAATAGCAGGATTCGTTTCGTTTTTTTCGACACAAAATACTGTTTTAGTAATTTAGCAAAAGTTCATTAGTACATTATGTTCAGTTTCATTAATTCCCATTAATGGTATACAATCATTTCGTTTCATCATGTCTATTTTAATTATAGTATATATTTTGTGATTCAAAATACAAGAAAAAATCATTATTATTAAAGCAGTTTATAGATTTAAAATTTTAGTTTTAAATTGGATTTCACATTCAAATAAAAAAATTCCAAATTTCAATAGTTGTTTTTCAAAAAATTTCTTTTCAAAATTTTAGTTTTTAAAGATAAAATCTTTTCTATATAAAATTTTATTTTTGCCTGTGCGATCGACACATCGGACAAACCTGTCTTAGAGTAAAATTTAAAGATTATTTTGGGCAGTAAAATTTTTTCAAACAGACGCAATTTTTTTTTTTTTATAAGTTGTTGCTAATAATTAAGTCTGCCATGTATCTAATATTGTTTGGTAAATTGATATATAGTCATTTTTAGCTGCGTAGCATAATCTCACAGTATTCAGAGTTGTTTAAATGAGTTATGTATTACAGCTATCAGCAATGAATTCATAGTTTATCTATGACTTTTTTTTAATTGATATTACATTAGGAATTTCTAAAATTAATGTTCTTCTCTTCATGAAAATGCAATACATAGGCAACCAATTTGAACTTCTTAAATTTTACACTGCAAATTGTTGAGAAAAAGTAAAAAAAAGTACAGAATAACTTTAAAACGTAGAAAATAGAATGCTTACAATAAAACTTAAAATATTAATACTCATAATGATAAATCTAAAGATAGTGGGAAAAATAATTAAAATATAATGAAATTAAAGTTATTATCTCAGGGGAAAAAAATTGACTGTAGTTGTCTGATTAAAGGAACTTTAAAAAATAAAACGATATGTTTGTTTACTTATTTTCAGCTCATTTAAAGAATATCAGGTGATAAACAATATTAATATTTTTGTTGTCAAAATTTTTGATAGAAATTGTAATTAAACAAATGATTAATAAAACAAATCTACAGAGAGTTTATCAATTTAATTCCTGGAATGGCTGTATAATGTGAATCATGCTGTAGTTATATCGAAATCATACGAATTCTTATTTGAACTAATATGTGCGTAAATTCCAAGCTGCTATAATCATGTATTAATTACTTATTGAGAAGGCAATTAAGACCACGCACTTTTGTTGTAAAAAAGAGGAATTGAAATTTTATTTGAAAGTCAGAAAAGATGTTACTGAAACCTTACTTCTATTAAAAGTGGTTTATGATGAAGAGGCTATGAAAAAGTGTAATGGGTTTTAGAGGCATAAGCATATTCAAAGATAGACAAGAAAATATGACTTCAGAAACAAACAGTCTAAAACAACAATGACTGGTATTAATATTGGTAGAATGTGGGATGCAATATCATCTGATAAGAAATTAAGTGTGAAATTAATAGCTGAAGAATTGCATATTATCGAGAAACAGACTAATTTTAACTGAAGAATTTGGCATGAGAAAGACTTTTGTATAGTTTTTGTCTAGATCTTTATAAAGAGAAGCAGTATTGGCTTAAAGTTGTGACTGATCTTTCTTTAAATGTATGCATCTGATTTTGAAAGTAATTATTGACAATAATATTTGGTGCTTGCAACAAAATTCCAGAGCATGCAGTAGAAGTCTCTGGGTTCACCTCATTCTAAAAAAGCATAAACATCATATTCATAATTTAAGACCATGCTGCTGTGTTTTAAACCACCAAGAATTTATTGATCAGAGAAGACAGTCAATTTTGTTGAAGAAAAATATCTATATTGTTGCCTGCCACATAGATCTTTCATCACAAAGCGTTTATTATGGTAAACTTTCTGGGCAAAAATGCTATTGCCCAATTAAATCATTCTACCTGTTTATCTGACTTAACTTCCTGTGATTTTTGGCTTCTTTTAAAATTAAAAGCACCCTTAAGATTTTCTAATATAACTAATATCCAATAAAATTTGAGATAGATAATCAACAATATTCCCGAAAATGTGTTTTAGATTTGCTTCCAGAAATAGAAATACTGTTTAAATCAGTATATAGATACTCAAGGGAGTGCTTTGAAGGCAATAATAACCAGTAGTACATAGTTTTACATGTAAATGTTTTTGAAGGTACATTCTGGGAATTAAATGGCCACGCCTTGTAGTAAAGAATTCTTTTATAATATTTGATAGAAGATAAATCATATTCTTCATTCTTTTTTTTTTTTTTTTTCACATTCATTAATTTTCCAGACAATGTTTAAAAGACAAACATAGTAATTAAAAAAGTGAATTTATTTAAGTAATTATAATAAATATATAATTTCTAGAAATGTAAATATCTGGAATATATCTTTTACAACCAAAAAATATATTCCTGATATATGAAATTGATTTCATTTGTATTTATATATTGGACTATTTCCATCATCTAATATAAGCATTGAATGTCTTTGGAAAAATTTAACTTCATTTAAATATTCAACTGTTAGTAATAGCACATAGGTTAGCATATGCACAATGTTTTGACAGATATTATTCTCCCCTCTTCTTCAGATGTTGCTGGCCTGACCAGTGACAGTACTGGCATGGGAATTGAATCTGGACCCTTAGATTCTTGAGTATTGAATTTTAAGGTAATGCTTTTCTAAAGACATCCAATACTTATATTAGATGATGGAAATAGCCCAATATATAAATACATTTGAAATATCATCATCATACTATACTATTTATACTTTTTTTAAACATATTTAACTATGCATTCACATTTAAATTGCTCTTCTTAAGTTCTAAAAGAAAAAAAAATATTCCTATTTAATGATGGCAAATACATGTGAAATATTTACTTTGTAATTTATACACTTTCAGAAATGAATATGATGGTTTTGTGTATAATATTCATATCACAAATTTATTTATATATATTGTAATATTTTTTATGTTATGAGTTTATGATTAGACCTTTATTTTACACACTATTAAACTATGAAAAAAAAGAATCTTCCATTCATATATGAGTTTAGATATCTCAAGAACATAGCTATATTTCCTGATTAACTGGCCTACTATTTATTTACGATTTAAATTGCTGGCAGAATCAGTTTTTAATTTATATCAGAGGGTGCCAAAGTCGTTAGCCTCACTGATTCTGCATGAGCACATTGTAACTTATGAAGCAAATAATTTTTAAGATCAGGATTTAATGTTATATGAGTTTTCTTAGAAATTTTCTTAAGCAAGTGCATTGGAAAAGGTAATTAATACATTTCTCACTCAATTAACTAACAGTAAATCTAATAACGCACAATGAAAATTATTAATAAAGATAAATATTTTTATTATAATGAATTATAATACATCTGGCTCTCATTTTATGTGGTAGATAGGTTCCGTAGAAAACCCACATTAAAAAAAATCGCACAAAAATAGACTTAACTTATTTTGAAAAATGGGGGATATGTTCTGTAATTTTCAGAAATCGCATAAAAGCAAAACAACAAAGAAAAATTACTTGAAAATTTGCATAAAAAAAAATAAGGAAATAAAGTTCAAATATTTGAAAAAAATTGATACCAAGACAAACTTTATTTATTAACTACAGTATTTAATTTTACATTGTTTCATACATATTTTAATCATTATCACTGTTTGTGAACTGGTAAGAAATCAGATTTGTCACAAGAGGAAGTACAACTAGCGCCACCTTCAATCTTGTGCTGTGTTAATGGATTTCTGTTGACAATGTAATCAGTGATTAAACTTTGAGACGATGATTTTACTAATCGTTTATAAAGCTCGCGATATCCAGACATATAACTATTTAGCTCTCGTTGGAATTTAAGAGGTTGTTCATTGCAGCAAATTCAGATTTCAGCATTTTCTGATGTTTTTCTTTGTCTCACGCATCAACGTAAATGATTAAATGGTTATAACTTATCAGAAAATAATAAATTTGTCTTCATTTGATAGATATTTTTTTTTACTACTATAACGATATATAAATATGTCGTTACATTAATTTAAAATAAAAACTTAAAAAGTTCGCAAATAAAAGTAAAAAACTAAACGCTAAAATTAAAATGTTTGTTAAACGTATATACATTCGCACAAATGCCAAACTTTAAAAATATTTTTTTTTAAAAAACAAATAAATAAGTATTTGAACGTACTTTTTTATAAAAAAAAAGTACAAGATTTAAAAATAAAAACAGGTATTAATTAATTCTTGTAATCTGTAAATGGAAATGATTGTTTATAAATTGTTTGAAAAGCAAGCTAGCCTTGGGCTCTTGTATAATTAAAATGATCTGATGAAAGATAGATAAGAAAATAAGGAGAAATTAGCTTGACCAATGGAAGCACTAAGCCTTGGCTCGGACCCTAACGAAAGTGATGGATTAGTGACGTTTTGTTGATTGAATCCGTGTGGATAATATAAAAAGGGAAATACAGTTTTTTCGGACAGTTCCAGCGTTGTGTGTTTGAGAGTTGTGGTAGGACGCACATACCACACTCTATTTAAAAAAGAAAAAGGAAAAGACTGTGATACCTTGAACCAGCTATTGCCATCTCCAGAACATTATCTTCCAATGGAGGCGTCGCGGGAATTAAAAGCAGAAACCTGGACTCTTCTACCATAAGCTATATTGACATGAACTCTAAATTTAAAAATAATTAAGAACTTTCGTTCAAGCTTATGAACTTCCATCTGACTTTTTTAAGTTTAAAATCAAATTAATAATGTTTAATTTTATATGTTTTCCGATTGATAAAAATCATTTCCATTTTTTTTTTCTTATTGTATAAATTATTTATTGTTTAAATTTTAAATGATGAAATTTAGGTTGGGTATAGACGTTGCATAGATTCGTTAGCGGTTGATTATGTTGAAGTTTTCACATTTGATTAGAATATATAGGTCAATGATGTTAATGCGGGCATCTTACGATGAATGCCATGGGGCCTGGTGTATTCCCTTTTGCAATTGACGTTATCGATGATTTTGTATTTTGATCGATTGTGTTTAATTTGGATGTTTTTGACCGTGGAATCTGTGCAGCCGATCTATACTCAACTTTTTAAAAACAAATTTATAAAAATAATCTGTGGGAACGTATTTAAATGTTAAATTTAAGTCGGGCGTGAATGGCTATATAGTTTTGTAAAGTTATATTAAGGGAGGGTAATCTTAGGTTATTCATTTCATAGTTGAATTGGTTCAATGGATTGGATATATTTGTGTAATTGTAGATGTAGTATGAGATCCGCTACGGGCAGGATTATATATATACGCCACACACCTTCTGTTTGCCTATGGATGGGTTTGTAAGACGGCAAAGGACCGCAGTCCAGTCCTATGGAGTTTTATGTTTATTGTTCTACTCGCCAACAGATGTCGCATTCCTGGTTGGTAGAGAGACAATTTTTTCTCTAATTCTACTTGCTGTTCAGATGTACATTCCTGACAGTATAGTATTTTGTGTTGTCGTATCTTCATGCTACATTGAATACATAAATGTATCAGATGGATTGGCGCCGGTTTGATTGCGAAATTTGTTGCCTAAGGTTAAATCAGGGAAGAATATTTTCTTTTCAAATGCAGATCTATGTAGTCTATTCATACTCGACTCCCTAAATAAATATTAAACTCATGGTTGTAATTTACTTAAATGTAAAACTAAAGATTAATAGAAAAATCTAAAATGTTGAATTTATTCCTCAAAATTTAAATGTTATTTTATATGTGCGTAAATAAATATTTTTATGTGTTAATTTCTGGCAGTGGCTTTTATTCTTTTATATTTAAGATATAAAATTTATATTTTATTATCTCTGCTACTCCACTGAGCTAGTGACTTGGGCTAACGATCTGAATATTTAAATAAAGTGGAATCTTAACAGCGCGTATCTCCCTACTCTATAAATTTTTCTAGGTTTAAATGCCTAGATGGCGTCTTGTAGAGCAGATATTGTAGTTTGCGGTTAGATTCGATCTTCACTTTCATTTCGATCGTTATACTACTGAAATAAATTTTAAATGTTCACATTTTGTTTCTATATTAAAAAAAATGAGATCGCAATCAAAACAAAAAGATCATACATTATTATTAGAAAGATTATTTTCAGTTTACAAAATCTTCATTATTTTTAAAAATCTAAAAGAATATTTATTTCTGTTATATCTAACAAAATATGTTTTAAAAGTTTAATATTTATTGCAATATTTTTATACTTGTAAGTATAAATCTATTATTATTATTTACTCATAAGTATATGTAGGTTATTTACATAGAGGCTACGATTCTTAAATAGCTTCAGGCCATATTCACGTTACCTGTTAATATAACGTTATATTTTTGAAGAAAAAAAGTATTTCAAGTTAAATAACTTATTAATAATTTAAGTTTCTTGATATATAATAATTATAGTGAAATATGAACTTCTTTATTGCATAAAAGAAAACCCGCATAAAAAGATATTAAGAAGAAACGTGAATCGCATAACTTCAAAATTGCATTAAAAAAATCTGCATAAAACGAGACCCAGGTATATTTAAAAGAGAATTGTTAATAAGCTAGAAAGAATGTAATTTTAATTCAAATAATATTAATAAATAATTCAAATGATTAATTCACATAATTCTTATCTTGAGTTTCTTCTAGAATGTTCCTTGAATGATAAAACTTAATGTCTATCGGTATTATAAGCTTATAGTTTTAGTCACAAATTAGGATATGAATAATTTTTCCGGTAAGTACAGATTAGAGTAGCATATATGTATTTGAGAAGAATGAGCTCATGGCCATTGATTTTAAACTGTTCTTGGTCTGTCCGAAGGCTATAAGCTTCTTGGAGTGACCTCTATGACGAAAGGTGTTCACACAAAAAAAATGCTCCGGTTTCTTTTCTGCATGACGATTTACTTCAGCATATGAGTAGAAGTAGTCCGGGATAGGACATTTTCTCTATCCCGGACGTAACGGAAACTGCTAGCTAAGGAAAAGACACAAGATCTTGTTCGGAGTTTTTCTGCCCCTTTTATAGCTTTGGGTCAGTTTTTAGACTTCTGTGCATGTTTTTTTAATTTTTCAAAAATTCAAATTGATAATCTTGTGCATTCTTTATTAGTTTTAAGTTACAAAATATCTTTTTTTATATATAAATTATTTCGGCCATCTTTAATTAGTGTTCTGATTGTAATCATTTACAATTTCTTTTTTATATATCTGAATTAGTAATCTGCATGTGCCTACATTCCTTCCAATATCACTTTTGCATTAATTAAATAGATAATATTAAGCACAAAAATAACTTTCACTGTACGTTATCTAAAAAAATAATTAATATTAACTAAAAAAGAAAATTAAATTGTGTCTTGAACGATCTTTAAATTTTACTTTTTTTTTTAGCTTTTTTAAATATTACCAAATGCCAACATATTTGCCCTTTTTCTAGCATTCTTGGTTCCCAAGGCTGGAAATGATTGTAAATCTTTTATGTCTTTAAAGCACCTATACAGAATGTATGCTGATAAAAATTTAAATACAATATAATATAGCACTCCTTTCCTATCCATTTTTTCCCCCAATATGTTACATGTTTAATAAAAAATATATTTTTTATATTTAAAGTTATTTGTTCGTGGTTCACTATTATCCAAGTTATCCATGACTTGTGTTGAAAGTAAATAATAAAACTGTAGGAATTGGGGGCTATATATATATTAATTTAAATACTCATTTTATATTCATTTACTATTTATTTTTAGTTAATAATAATGAACTACAATTAAAAATATATAAAAAGAGTTTTTTAGATTAAGCCCCCTCCCCTATCAGCTTCTCAATCTTTAAAAAAGATCTTAGTATGCTACATATTATAGAAAACTAGTCTCTTTTTTTTTTTTGTTTTAATATAGTGCTCATACCAATATTCAATTTCTTATTAATTTATTAGAACTGTATTTTTTAAATATGAAAGGTTTTTTTTTAATGGATGTATGCATTAATTTATTTATTGTAGTGTGTTATATTGGGGTTTTTTTATATTTATGTGTATTCAAGATTAAATGAAAGATGTTATTTAAATACTGCTAAAATAGTAAAACGGACTGTCGTAAAAATTAAAAAAAAAAAACAGATTAATGCTATATGAGTTGATCTACACTTCTTTTTTTAAATTGTTTGTTCAAAGCAGGAATTTATCTATATTATAAATAATTAGATAGTAAAATAATTAAGAACTTCTGTTATAAAATTGAAATAAAATATCAAAACAAAGTTTTTATTTTATTTTCTAAATTAAACCAAGAGCAAAAAACTATATGATATGTAAAGCAGCGTATAGTTCAATTTTATTTCTTGCTATCAATTTTCAAAGAGTAGATTAGTATTATAAAATTTAATTAGGATCATAAAACCAAACTTTTTCTTAATTTATTGTTTATTTGTTGTTTTTTTAATTTGTTGATAGAAAATTGATTTGAATATGCCAATAAGTGATAATCTTTGTGACAATAATAATTTTGAATGAAATTTATATTCATGTTAATAAGAGTTTTATGCTTATTATAAAATGTAAATAGGATAGCAAATCAAAACTATATTTTTTTTCTTTTAAAATATTAATAGAAAATTATTTAGATCTATTAACAAAAAATTCTTTATTTTGTTTTACAAAAGTTAATCCAAAATGAGGTTTTTAACTGAGATTTTTGTTATAACTTCATTTTCATAGCTAGTGTTCACATCTCATTTTAAATCCTGTTTAGCACTTTAATTTAGCTTGAAATGTCTTGTATGTAAATAAGACTTTAGTGGATAACAGGAAAATGTTTCTTGAAGTAAAATAACATTGTTCGAGTGACAACCACTTATTAGATGGATTTATGAGAGATCTGCAATCATTCTGATTAACTTAAGATTCATAGTCTTTGTAAAATGATGAAATCACATTGGTTAGGTAAAAAGAACTGTGATAGAAATTTGAAGATATCTTAAGAGTTTCAATTAAAACAAAAATGTATTGAAAGTTTAAAAAAAAATATTATATAATAAATGTACTACAAAAATAAAACAAAACAATTATTCCTGAACAATCTGTATCAAGAGTAGTTTATACAGTATAAAACTCATTTGAGAGTCCATCTGCTTATTTTTCTGGTCATTGATGATAATAAATATGTGGTTAAATGTATTATAAGACGACTTAGTAAAGATTTAACAACAATTATGATAATAAATTGAGCAGAAACTAATGATAATATGTAAAGGAAATTTATCTGATAATGATAATATATAATTAATAGAAAATAATAGCTGTAAAAAAGAAAGTTAAGTAAACTAATAAAATATCATTACTATTTGGATCAATTCAAGAGAAGTAAATATTGTAACGGCCGGATTCATATGCTTCGTTAACAGTGCAGAATTCGACTACCAAACATATGAACAGTACCATTGATAGGGAAATTACCAGCAGTACTGAATTCGAACATGGTTTATCGGTGCCACAATACACACTACGAAACAACACATCTGATGCTACATTAGTAAACATTTCTTTAGGTACGGGGATCAGGGAGGTGCAAGAGACTCATAGACTATTTTCGAGTTAGACATATAATAAACACTAATTTTAAACATTTATATTTTAAATAATCGAGGAGATAATACTCTGAATGTGTGTTGAACAAATAAACATATGACGGCAGACATATGGTTCGAAATTATTTAATTAAATTGAAATTTTAGTAGCGGCATTATTATTCCGATACCTTTTTATATTTACAAATGAAATACAATTATTTTATTAACATAATCCAGCTACCTGAATTCCTGGATACCTATTTTCAAGATCATGCCTTTGGTCATTTAATGTCTTTTGCAATGCGTGAGTCTATATTAAGAAATAATAATAGCGGCTGCGGTCATATATTTTTATTTAATTAAATAGATTTATAAAGAATTAATTATGGGCAGACATTGATTTGAGAGTGAATTCATGTCAGATAATGTAGAGATGGAGCTATATTTGGAATGCTAAAATTAATAAATAAAGAAACACATGGTACATTTAGAACTGCGATGCGAATGTGGCGGTATGTTAAAACTGCAAAGCCAATGGATGAATTTAAAATGACGGGCTGGCGTTTGCCATAGGCCCAAAGTAAAGAGGTCACATTAACATCATCAGGTGTAAGGGACTGTGCCGCAATTACTCCCTGACTGCGTGACAGGCGTCAAGCCCTACGGGAACATTCTTTATGTCCACTTATGTAGGACGACTAGGATCCAGTATTCATTGTATGATCCAGAATATCCAAGGCTCGAAGATGGATTATCGCACCTCTAAACTGTAACACATGTCTATCTACCATAATATCAAATCGGATTTATTTTTAAGATTTAATCTTAAATTTACGATTTGGTCTCACAATACCAACATTTAATAAATAACTTAGTTCGCTCTCAAATAAATATAACTAGTGGATATATTGCAATACATTAACTTTATCATTTAAAATTAAAAGCAGGTTTAAAAGGGAATTTGTAAGTTGGGGTGGTTATTCTAAGAACTAATATGTCCGTCACCTGATACGTAATAGACTCCCGCATTTACAATAAGTAAAACAACGAATGTGTGTCGATTAATATGAAATTAATTGAAACAAACTAACTTAACATAAGTAAACTTAATAATATGATTTGCAGGACACGCATCCATTATTTCATGTAATCATTTATTTATTTATTTATTAGAGAATTATAGTAATTTCCGAGCCAACCAGCCAACATAAGTATAGAAAAGAAATTTACTATTCGGTCACCACACAAGATGGCACCTGTTTTAATTATGATTTACATTTAAAGATTGGCTAGGTCCGGTCGGAAATCTTATAGGCATGCTATTATTAACATAAATGCAAAAGTAGAAATACATACCCAAGAAATAGACAAGAGTTAGGTAAGCTAAATTATTAAAAGATTTACAGAATATAGGCTAACAAGTAATTTTATAACTATACAATTTATGTAGAGTGAGCTATAGCTTGTGAATAGAATTTAGAGTACTCTAAAGGCCTTGGGTACAGGTACCGGTTTTAGAAAGAGATGAATTTCATGTTCCAGGTCAGTCGTGAATTGTTCATTTAGTTTAAGCATTAGCTTCCATTTTCCCGCACTCAAGTTATGATGTTCATTTTAATAGCAGCAGTAGCTCTCCGTCTACTTTGGCAACAGATCCCCATTATTCAGTTTATGAAGGGCACACGTGGAGGTTCGGGCATCTGATTGACCATCTCCGGAGAGAATAGCTCCAGCGCTTCCTACTTGATCATTTTATAGTATACGAATTAAATTAGGATTCTCTGAGCCTCCAAACCAAGCAAGAGCACAGCACAAAAATTAAAAATTTCAAAATGTCTTTCTTTTTTTCTTTACCTTATTTTTATCTATTTTATTTTTAGATCAATCCATTTGCTCCAAGGAGAATTAATGCATTAGTCAGAGTTTTAGATTTTTAAGCCAATAAACAATAGTGAGTTTTGCGTGTTTTAGATTTTTAATTAATTCAGAAAGCTACATTTTCTATTGTTTAGATTTGTTTTAAACCTCTTCAACATTTTGTAACAATTAAAACTTTTAGGGAATTTTTCTAATTAATCCATTATCTCTCACCGACCATGACTTGCAAAATTTCAAGTACAAAGGGGATTTATAATTTATTTTTATTTTTTCTTTAAATGAAATCAAATTTCAAAATTATTATTTAAAATAAGATTTTTGAAAACCAGCAATAAATGAATGAAAGTTTATAACTTAAAATAAATAGTTAAAGTTATATAAACATTATATAACTAAAAGAGAAATTTGAAATTATATCAAATATTTTCATTTATGGTTTAAATTTGTTATCGAAGTGTGTGTGCGTTTACGGCTAATTTGACATATGTTTATATATATTTTAATATCGCTACATACACAATGGCTGCAGAAAGGAGTTTGCTATTAACTGAAAGGAGACCCTTTGATTCCTCTTGGAGGCCTTAAAGGAACCGAGCAGGGCAAATTCCTAATGTCCACTCCATACGTTCTTGTCGTTGCAGCTGTTATTACTATGTGATTATTCATATAGTATACGAATATGGATGGGCTGCTCACCAACACGCATTGGCCAGCGTGGTGAGTTTATTGGCTTTTTACCTCTGAGTTTAAGATCGAGAAACACCATGGTCTTTCTTCTCAGTGCCTGATAAGGCAGAATGAATGTTTGTGTAAATGATAAATATTTTTCCAATACATATGTACAATTATGACAGACAAAAATAAAGCATGGCCCTTATTCCCAGGAGGCTGTAAAGTCACCAACCAAGGCAGCGGTTGGTGGCCGAAGACGGAGGGTGCTAAGAATCCCCTGATTGTGGACCCAGACTGCCATTTGATGACGACTTTTTATTTAGGTACTTACAACTGCAGATCACTTTCAAGTGAAGGAAGATTGCAAGAATTAGAAGAAGAATTGTCTTATATTAAATGGGACATTATTGGACTTTGTGAAGTTAGAAGAAAAGGTGAAGAAACAATTGATTTAAAAAGTGGACATATACTCTATTATAAAGGCACCCATATTGGAAATACAAGTGGAGTAGGATTCATTATAAATAAAAAGTGGAAGAACAATGTTGTGGAGATTGATGGTGTATCGGACAGAGTTGTAAGATTAGTTATACAACTTAATAGCAGATACCAAATGCAGATAATTCAGGTTTATGCCCCAACAAGTTCTCATAGTGATGAAGTAGTAGAAGATTTTTATATGGATGTACAAAAGGCTTTTGATCAGAGTAAACAACATTTTAAAATTGTTATGGGAGACTTTAATGCTAGAATTGGTAGACAAATGAAAGATGAAATTGCTGTAGGTAATTTTGGTTATGGTAATAGAAATGAGAGAGGACATAGACTTGTGGAGTTTGCAGAAAAAGAAAAACTTTATATTATGAATTCATTTTTTGAGAAAAATGTTAAAAGGAAATGGACATGGAAGCATCCAAATGAAGGTACAGCAGAATTGGATTATATTTTGACTAACAGGAAATACATATTTCAAAATTGTAATGTTCTTAATAAATTTAACACAGGAAGTGATCATCGATTCGTAAGGTGTAAGTTACGTGTTAATGTAAAACTAGAGAGACAAAAATTATTGAGAAAAACAATATTTACAGTTGATATTCCTAATCTTCAGAAACATTCTAATGAATTTAAATTAGAACTTACAAATAGGTTTCAAGTGTTAGGAGATTTTGAACATGATTCAGATTTGAATGAAATTAATATGAAAATAACTGATACACTTTTAAAAACTGCAACAAAGATAGCTGGTAGAAAAAAGCAGCAATTGACTAATAAAATTTCTACTGAGACTAGAGAATTTATGAAGAAAAGAAGGAATATGAAGATATACAAAAATGATGTATTAAAAAGAATTGAATATCTCGAATTTTGTAAAATGGTACGGAAAAAAGTTGAAAATGATATAAGAAAGTATAACTGTGAAATAGCAAGGAAAGCTGTAGAAGAAAATAAAAGTCTCAAGAATGTTAAACAACATTTTAGTATTGGTAGGAAATTTATATCTGCAATAAGAAAAAAAGATGGAATTATTACTAAAAAGAGAGATGACATCATGAAATTGGTAGAAGATTTTTATCAAGAATTATATAGTAATAAAGAACAAGTATCTCCTATATCTATTACATCTTCCGAATTGCCCAGAATTTTAAATGAAGAAGTGAGACATGCAATTAAATGTATGAAGAAAGGAAAGGCTCCAGGAAATTATGGAATTATAATTGATATATTAAAAGAAGGAGGTGAAGAAATAGAAACAATTTTAGCAAAGTTATATACCAAATGTCTAAATGATAAAGATGTACCGGAAGATTGGAAGAATGCAGTAATAATATTAATATTTAAAAAAGGTGATAAAGAAGATATTAGAAATTACAGACCTATCAGCCTTTTATCAGTTTTATATAAAATTTTTACCAAGATAATTACAACTCGTCTACAGAGAACTTTGGATTTCCACCAACCAAGAGAACAAACTGGATTTAAAAATGGTTTTAGTACAATAGATCATATCCAGGTATTGAGAGAAGTCATAGAAAGGACAAACGAATATGAGTTGTCATTATGTTTTGGATTTGTAGATTATGAAAAGGCATTCGATTCTATACACATTTCTTCAGTGATTAAAGCATTGGATCATCAAGGTATAGATCCAGGATATTGTCATATTTTAAAGAATATTTATAAAAATGCAACAGCAACAATTAGATTACATAATGATACCGGAAAAATCAACATTGAGAAAGGTGTAAGGCAAGGTGACTCCATATCTCCAAAACTTTTTACAGCAGTGCTGCAAGAAGTATTTTGTGGATTAAAATGGGAAACTAAAGGAATGAAAGTAAATGGAGAGTATTTAAGTCATTTAGATTTTGCAGATGATGTAGTTGTTTTTGCAAATAATGCTTCAGAGCTGCAGGAAATGTTGCAGGAGTTAGCAGATGAAAGTAGAAAAGTAGGACTAAAGATAAATGTTAAAAAGACTAAAGTAATGTTTAATCGATTTGCTCAAAATATGAAAATAAAGATTGATTATGAAGAATTAGAAACTTAACAGTTACAAATACCTAGGTCAGATTATTAATACAGATGGAAACATAATGGAGGAAATTAATCATAGAATTAAACATGGTTGGAGTGCTTTTGGTAGAAGTAACTTGATACTAAAAGGAAATATGCCTATGTGTTTGAAAAGAATGATTTTTAACAAATGTGTTTTACCAGTTCTTACTTATGGATCTGAGACTTGGACACTTAATAGAAGAGCAATACAGAGACTTCAGACAACTCAAAGGAGTATGGAGAGATGTATATTGGGAGTAACAAGAAGAGATCGAAAACGCAATGTATGGGTAAGACAACAAACAGGTGTTACTGACCTTATTGAAAAAATTAAAAGATTGAAATGGAGTTGGGCTGGACATATTGCTAGAAGAAATGATAATAGATGGACAATTGAAATTTTAAACTGGATTCCAAGAGATTGTAAAAGACCCAGAAAGAGACCACATGTGAGATGGATGGATGAAATAAGAAAATGTGCAGGGGTGTTGTGGAAAAGAGAAGCTAAAGATCGGAGAAGATGGATTAAACTTGGAGAGACCTTCATCCTGCTGTGGATTGATAATAGTTGATGATGATGATGATGATGATGACACACAATTCAATACCAAAAGTTTAAATTTAGGTAGGATAAAGGTGGTGGATGAGAGATGATAAAAAAAGGTGAAACTTAAAATTCGAATCTTACTGTTTCAATATTAATTAAAGTTATTGGATATTTTATAGGTTAATTTATAATTATCCTTAATACAATGAATTCATCCAAAGTTTCATATTTCAGGCAGTTCTTTATTTAAATAAACACTATAAAAAGAAAAAAATTATAAAAAACAAAAAATTGATGTATGTGAACATAGTTTTAGTCATTTTGTGAATTAAATTTTATAAAATTTCACTTCATATAGTGCAAGGAATTAGAAAACTACTCTTATATAATGGTAAGTGTATTAATCAGTAGTATTGTGAGGTCTTTTAAAATATTAATGCTGCTTGGTAGTGGAATTTCCTAAAAAAAAAAAATTTACAAATTATTATTTGAAAAATATATTTGATTTTTATTGCAAGACAATTCTTTCTTTATGGCAAGTACTATATACAGAATTAGGACAAATGTTTGAAACTTGCATATGATTTTTAAAATGTTACTGTTGAATATGGTTTTAAAAATTAAAAACTATTTATATGAAGTGGTTATGTCAAAAAATGTTTTAAAAATTAAATGTTGGATATCATAATATAATTTGATGTATTGATAGTAATGGGAATTTGATATTTTTTTTAATGTATGAAAAGTGCACTTTTTTTATCTTTTGTTAAATGCAAACATAAATACTATCTTCATGTAAGCAAATCATGAATTTGTAAGCATACTATGATATTTGGATGAGATTATAAATAGGAATTCACAAAGCCTACATAATAGACTTCTATTATTAAATAAATTTTTTTTATGTTCAGTGCCTAATATTACTAATTATTAAATAAAAGTAAATGCATCCAATTACAGTAAATAAATCAAAACTTATTACATTTTTTATTGATATTTATTTAATGAACAAATTTATCTGCTTTCATGCAAAAATTTTTGTATTTGGATATTGGAAAGCATTTATATATATATATCTAACAAGGAATCATTTCTTATCATATAGCTCTCTAAACGTGTCATGGCTGAGACACTGTTTGTAGGCAAATTATAATAGGCTACTGGGGATCAAGAAGTAATTGCTTAATATTACAAATGAGAATAGGCCAGCATCTTATTTTATATAAACAGAGACTTTATTTGAAATCAATTCTAAATTGCACAAAAAGACTTCGCATGCATGTTGAATTTTTTTTTTTAAACTATCTTTTGAGTCTTATAAAACCTCAATTCATTTTTTTTTTTTTAAATTAATACTATACCTATAGTATTTTCCCCAAATTCATTGTTCATTAATCTCAATCATAACATTTTTGGCATACCTATTCTTTTTTAATTTGAGATGATTTCCAAATTATATATATATACAATCATTTGTTAAAATTCATTTGCTCATTGTTGAATAATATTCTGAGTAATTAATAAGTTATATTTATAAAAAATAAAATATGTACAGTGTTTATAAAATAATTAATATCTTTCAAAAAATATTTTTATGATTTCATTGCTAATAAATGCCTTTCAAATATTTTTTTAGTCTAGTATCTTACTTAGGAGTGTAGAAATGAATTAATGGCTAAATAGACGTTTACTTATATTTTTTTAAAAATCAATCACCTTATAAATAAATCTCAGCATCAAAACAAAATTGCTTCACCACAAGATTTATTTTCCCTACAGTAGTGCTTTAATTATCTTAAATTAACATGTGACTACTTTCCTATTAAACAAGAAATGAAGAATAATTCTGAGAGAAAGTTATCAACATTATCAATGTTTTGGATTGCTCCAATCACCCTAAATTCCATATTTTGAATTCAGATAAGAACTTTGCACAAATGTCAGTAAATTATTATTTTTTATTTGTTTAAGATTTCAATAAAAGAAAATACTGTACTTTATCTAATCACAGGAATTAATATTACTTCTGATTTTTTAAATATCTATAATTACTATAATATTAAAATTTTATTCAAATATACACGCAAGATATTTTGCAAATAAATGTGGAATGTTTTGAATTAGAATATCTGGGTTGCAGTTAAGTTTACAGTAAGGCTGTACTTTACATGTATTTAAATAATGAATAGTAATAATTAAATTGTTCTTAGCCATAATTTTTATAGATTCCTAATACTTTATATATATATCTATTGTTTATTTTTTTCATTTCTTTGAAAAAATCTGAATTGAGATTTCACTATATATATCAAATATCTTATTTCATAATGAGTTCAATAGAGGGCGCTTAATGCTGATTTATAACAAATAATAAGACTAGGGAGTTAGAGAGATGGAGAACTAGTATGGAGAGTAAAAAGAGATATATAGAAGTAAACAGAGTATTAGATGTGAGTTAATATATGATAATAGTAAGGAAAGTAGTTTACTGTTTAAGGCTTGAACGGATCTTTAGCAAGAAGAGAATATACATGTAAATGGAAAAATACGGGCAATTTAGTCTGTAAATTGTGTAAGGAAGGAATAGACAATATTAGGCATCTGTTAATTGAATGTAAATGCTTGAAAACAGAAAGGGTACTTATAATGAAATTATGGAACAATAAATATGAAAAAAGTGATTATACAGAAAGTAAATTATTGTTTTTTATGCTGGGTTTGGGAAAAGATAAGGGGGATTTAGACATAAAGGCCATAGAGTTGACAAAGATTATGTTGTGGAAATGGAATAGAGCAGAATATGGGAAAACTTTGAGTGGGAAATGCAAAATAAAGAGGCTAACAGGTTTCTCTGGGTATAATTGCTGAGAGATTCCTGACTCCGTTTAAGGAGAAGCCACAGTACATCACATCAATAAAGTGGCTAACAAGTTTCTCTGGGCATAGTTGCTGAAAGATTCCTGACTCCGTTTAAAGAGAAGTCACAGTGCATTACATCACAATAGAAACATCACATGATGTGTGAGTCTAGAATTATCATTTAAATATAAAATAAGACCATCTGTTTGTCTGACATGTGAACTTTTAAAGCTATAGAGAATTTCCATATATTCAAATCATATTCAGCATAATTTGGAACCAAGAAAATAGAAATAAGTACACTTTTGTTAAAAAATAGGGAATACACCTGGGTCTCGTTTTACGTGATAGATAGGTTCCTCAGAAAACGCGCGCAAACAAAATCGCGCAAAAATAGACATAACTTACATTGAAAAAGGGGGGGGTGCGGTCTGTGATTTTTCAAAATTCGCGTAAAAGCAAAGCACCAACGTAAAATTACTTTAAAATTCGCACACAAAAAAAAAAATAAGGAAATAAAATATGACTAATAAAAAATTTCAAATTTGAAAAAAATTGATACAAGACAAACTTTTTTTAACTATAATATTTAATTTTATTCAAAATAATATATTTTTATGCATAATTTATAAACATGTTCGTTTGCAAACAACTAGCGCCAACTTCACACTCATGTTGTAAAAGTGGTTTTCTGGTGACAACATACTTAGTAATTAATCTTTGAGACGATGATTTTATTAATTGTTTATGAAACTAACAACTAAAAATGGAATTCTTATTTTTGTCTTTAATTTTCAATTCGGTTTAAAAATCAAATTTCACATTAATTTCAAGTCGCAGTAAGTAATTTTTAAATTGTTAATTACAATTAAAAATCAGATTTTAATTTTTAATTGTCAAATTTAATTATGCCCACTGCTATTACTGACCTTTTAAAAATAAACTTGTGGACACTAAATGATTAATAATTGATTACGTTCTTTTTTAAAAAGCAAAAACAGAATGTGATTTAAAATGCAAAATTAACACATACAATGTTTGAACAAATTTACATTATAATCTTGTAAAATTTAATGTGTGTATACATAAAATGTAGAAATTATGATTTTAATTTCATTATTGCATAAAATCTTACTATTATAAAGCACTGAAAATATTGAAATTACTAAGATGAAAGTCGAATTCCAATAATGTGCTATTACTTTCAATATAACGTAAGTGCGTGAAATTTATTATTTAAAGTAATAGCACATTATCGGAGTTCATACACCTGGGTCTCTTTTTACGCGGACTTATTTAACACACTTCCGGTGAAACACGAATCGTGTTAAATAAGTCCGCGTAAAAAGAGACCCAGGTGTAGTTCCAATTGTAGAACCTGAAAGACATTTTATTAATTGTTATGATTATATTGATGGCTTTATATTAATAGATAATGTGAAATATATATGCATGATCAATCAATACTAAATTAATTCTCAGATCATGTAAGTAAAGTAAAAATTAAGGTTATAATGTTTGTAAATATTATTTTTGAACATTTGATTTTATTGTTTATATTATAATTATGAAAAATATATAAATAATTTTATTATTGTTGTTATTTTAGTATAAAATCCTATAAATAATTTATTATAAAGCTTATGCATATGTAAAATTATTTTTTAATTATAAAAATTGCCTTAAAATAAAAATCTATTGAAATTCAAAGAACTAATAAAGGGTGTTAAAATTAAAGATATGAAATGTAAATGTAATTTAGTTCAAAATAAAAGTAATATATTAATTTTTGAAAGTGAATATTCTTACAAATATTTTTATCCAAAGACAATAATACAAACGAGGGCTAGCTGAAAATAGATATAAAGAATTATATTAAATGTCAGCAGTTTAAATGATTAATTTTCACTAGTTTCAAGTTAAGGTTCAAACAGTAATGTAATAGACAGGAAAAGAAAGCAATCAATAGATTTATTTTGAATTTGTGACTCTACAATAAAAAAATGAAATGTGATGATTTTAAAACAGTTAATTTAATCTGACATTTGTTGAACATGCTTTTGAGAGTACTCAACCTGCTATTAATGCACGAGTGTGGATTGATTTTTATCAAGCAAAAAACCATTGTGTGAATAATATCGACTAAAAGTTCAGCACACTTCATTTCAAGGTTCAAAATATAGATCATCTTAAGATGATAGCTCAATTTGTATCAATGTATCTTTTAATTAATTAAAAATCATTAAATTATTTTGATCGTTTTAAAAATTGTTTTTTCATTAATGAGATTATTCTGAAACTACTGAAATGGCCTATATAAAAGTTTTGTAAGTAGTATTGTTAAAATACAATTTGCTCTGATAATGACTATGTAAAAGGTAATTATTTTACATTTCCAAATAGAATAAAAGTCGATGTTTTGAGTATCTAATGACAAGCAATCAGCACTTTTAGTTATAGTAATTTGATTTCTAATGAGTAACAATATATTAAATCTAGTATTATTACTTGAACAGAACAGTAATTAGTATTATGAATTACAGAAACAAACTGATAAAATGCGATTTTTTTAATCTCTGATGAATTTGAGGCTTTTCATAGCTTCTATTTATTATATGGGTTGCTTGGGATATTGAATGACATAGGATCAATAATATAATAAGTAGGTTATAATTTTATTCAGTCAGCCAAACTTTTACCTATAGATTAACTACTCTAAAGTTATGGGGAAAGGGGCAGTTGAAAATGAATTATACACTTCTATTTAAATACTTGAGTGAAACAACTATTAAATTTAAATAAAATCACAAAAAAAATTTTAAATTCTTGCTAAAAACTAATAAAATTATATATATGATCTGGAAAAAGTTAATGATATTTAATTTCAATAAATGATGAACTAGATAAAAATATAGATAGCTGATATGCAATAATATATGTATATCTTTTTTTTTTTTTTTTAAGGTAAAAAATTTAAATTTAAAAGTCCACATGGTGATGAACTTCCATCTCGTGGTTTTGACCCTGGAGAAGATACCTATCAGCCACCACCTACAGATGGAGGCAAAGTTAAAGTTGATGTAGATAGCCAAAGTAATAGGCTTCAACTTCTTGCACCATTTGATAAATGGAATGGCAAGGATTATATCGATTTACCAGTTTTAATAAAGGTATGTATATGTATATATTATTTAATTTCATTTATTTATTTTTTTAACTTCTTATTTTATTTCAGGTTAAAGGAAAGTGTACCACTGATCACATTAGCGCTGCTGGACCTTGGCTTAAATTTCGTGGGCATTTAGATAATATTTCTAATAATATGTTTATTGGTGCTATTAACGCTGAAAATAATGAAGCTAATAAAGTAAAGAATCAATTAACTGGAGAATGGGGTCCTGTTCCTGAGACAGCTCGATATTATAAATCAAAAGGCTTATCTTGGGTAGTTGTTGGAGATGAAAACTATGGAGAAGGTAGTAGTAGAGAACATGCTGCTCTTGAACCACGTCACCTAGGTGGCCGTGCAATTATTGTTAAAAGTTTTGCCAGAATTCATGGTAATTTATTTCTTCCATATATGTTTATTATGTTATCATTTTTTATCGTTTTCTAAATAGTTTTTTTCTTGAATTACAGAAACTAATCTTAAAAAGCAAGGTTTATTACCTTTGACTTTTTCTAATCCTGCCGATTATGATAAAGTGCAACCTACTGATAAAATTTCTTTACTTGACTTGAAAAACTTAACACCCGGAAAGGTAAATTTTGTATATTTTTTTCCAACAATATTATATTAAGTAGATTTCTTTTTTTTTTCATAAATATTTCGAAATTCACCATTTTCTTTATGTATGCTACATTTCAAACACACACTTATAGATATTGGCAATTTCTAATATAATAAATAATTTAGTGAAGGATAATTATTGGGAATAAACACTTGCTATATAGCACCTATAAATTGAATTTATAATATATAAATTATCTACTAAGTTCTCTAGATAATTTTATTGATGTAAATTTTATAAGCTTTTTATCAATAAATTCTCACAAATCTGTTTATCTACTTATAGAATATTTTCAAAACCTTAAACCATTCACTGGATTATATCATCATTTGAAAGAGTTCTTATGCCTTGAACATATTGATTTAAGACACTAATTTTTTTTTTTTATTGATTTCCAGCTTAAGAAAATTAAAAATCTTAGTTTCATCAACTAAATAGAAATGTTGATTCAGCTTAATATCTTGTACTCAAAGAATATGATTTCCTGAATAACCGATGAATATTTAATAAAAAAAATTTTTAATGTTTACAATTTGAAAAACAGATTACAATGACATCTTACTGTATTTTTGCTCTGCCTGGTTTGATACAAAGGTACAGTAGCAGTCTAGAGTTTAAGGCCCATGGATTGCACCAGTTTGCTCACATGACCTCCTAATAAAAACCATTCAATTACTTTTTTTACTTCTATATTTTTTATATCAGAGGCATCAAAACTAAAATTGATTTTGGTAAATTAATAAACTAAAAAAAGAAAGTCATATCCCTGTTTTTAATAATACAAATGTATTAATTACTCTTAAAACCTTTAACTATAACTTTAATTCATGCTTTTTGAATATGCTTAATTTTTTATCCATCTATTTATTATCTGGTAAAATGAAAATACACACAGAAAAGGAAGTTTTTTTAAAATAATATTTAGCTTTATTACTGCCTAGCATGCTTTCAATGTATTTTTATTATATCATATTCATGGCATATTTTTTTAAAAACTACCTTTTCTGTGTATATTTTTATTTTATCAGATGTTATGTTGGCTCAGAAAAAAAGAAAATTAGTAACATTTGAATTATTTTGATCTGTTTACTAACTGATTATTTTTTTCACTAAAATATCCTGATATTTCTTTTTCAAGTTTGATTTCACTTCACTTTCCAAAATTTTTATATGAATTTTGTTACACAATGCACAATTTATTCATATTACAATATTATTATTTGTGTTTTTGTATTTACAAAAAAATATTTAAGATTCTTTCAATTTTTTAGTCATAAGAAAGAATATCTTACAGTTCTAATTACCGTATATTATATCGGTTCAGATTCCATTTAGAAAGAAAGAAATTCTGACTATATCAGGTTTCTGGCCACACACTAAAATAGGTATATAAAAGAAAAAGAAATAATATGAGCAAAAGTATCCAGGTCTGAATTGATTTTTCTTTATATATATATATAAATTTTTCAAGCCATTTCTTTTTTTCATTTCAGCAAGACACATTTAAAAAAAAAAAAAAGAGGTAATTAATTAATACTAATTTGTAGCAATAGATGAAGATGCCCGGATTTGTTGCATATAATTTTGAATAGCATTGCTAAAAACAAAAAAAAAATTGTGATAGATGGCAGTTTTTGTTTTTAGAGAGAGTTTTCTTGTTTTAAGAATGCTGTAACATCATCATAGCCAAGGACTTTTGGATTACTTCAACCAGAAAAACTGTTTAACATCTTTCCAGAAAGTTAAGCTGATTCGAATGGTATTTTCAGTTATTTTAAGAAGCAACTGATTTGCTAACTATTAATTGCAGCTAATATGGAAAGCTGTACAATAGATGAATATTTTACTATTCTGGGATGAAAAATTTTATTAGTCCACTGATTAAACTTGGAACTATGTAGTCTCCTGCAGATGCCAGTTCTAAAAGTGTGTTGTTTCTGTGTGTACCAACTATTGATGAATTAAAACAAACAGTACCTGTGGTCTTTCACATGATTTTTATCAACTTATCCATGGTATACCAATAATCAATCATTCTAACCAGAGGACTGAAGAAAAATAAACCAAATGACATTTTATAGTTTCCTAATAAACATGGTTTTAAAGATCAAATTTTTAAAAGGGTTTGAACCTAGTTTTAAACAGTTAAAGACTAAAATCAGGATTCTGATAATGTGGTAAGATCAATTATTATTTACAACAAAAGTTTACAAAAAAATAATAATAATAGCAAAATTAATATTAATTTGCTCTGAATAATTTTAACACACACACACCCAAATATGTATTTATTTTTTTGGTCTTCACATAATTTTTTTTTGAAAGCTAGAGCAAATAGAATTTATAATTAATTTTTTATTCACTGATTAGTATTTAAAATTTATTACAACTTGTATATATCTATTTATTTATTGATTTATGTTTTTGCCAATCTTTATTTGTATTATTAAGATTATAGTTTAATAATAATTATGCGATTGTTTTATATGGAATACAAGCATATTAGAGCTCATAAGTTGAAATCAATCTAGTTTAAAGAATTTTTTCCTATATGAATATACACTCACCTAAATATATATGCTTTTTTTTGTGTGTGTGTTGGATTTATCCCTAAATATTATATGAGTATAAATATTGTAAATGTGTAAATTTTTTTTTTTTATTACATTCATATTATTTTAAGACCTGTTAGTCTGTCTCTCTCTCATTCCAAACTTAATTAAGTCTAACTATTTCCCACAATCTGTGATGCATTGCCATGTTTGTTTTTTTCTCAGCTAGTAGTGGATGAATGGAGAGGTTAACATCTAAGAAGCTAAGAGGAATTTGAACCTGACCTGTAAATGTTTTTTGTTTTAGAGATAGCACCTTAATCTGCAGTATGGCAGAAATGTTATAAATAAATAACATCCATAGTGGCAATAACATGTTTGGGGGGAATGATGGCTAGGAAATAAGGCTGGATACTCAGTCTGGCCATCTTTAGTTAGGATATTAAGTTCAAAGATAGTCAGTTTTGTTATTCCTATCACTCATTAATCTCAATGTTTAAATAAATCCTCATACATTTGTATATTTATATGTACGTTTAAACAGGGGAAACAAAAAAAATCTCAGGCCCATTTTGTGTCCAAATGTATGTGTTTGATATATATAATAGAGAATGGAAAGAAGGATGAGCACTCTAACTCAAAGTAAATAAAGTAAAAACCAATAAATTTACCCCCCCCCCAATCATCTATTAAATAATTTGATTACAAGAGCCAAGATAAAAATGCAGGCTCGGGAAAATGAAACTGAGGCTCCTAAAAGCAAAATAATGATTATGAGCATGTTTAAAGAAAGTATAGAAAATATGGAACAAGTATCTAAAGAAATTAAAGAAGTGAAAAACCTGGTGATAAAACAAAATGAATTTAATAAAAGATGGTAGAACCCAGTTGACAGAGGAAATAAAACAATATAATAATGAAGATGTAGCAGAAGAGAAAAAAGTAAAATATAATCCTAATATGGATGAGAATAAGAAAATTGCAGATCATTGCCAGACTCATTAGTTAAAGGGTATTGGAGAAAATTTGCCCATTGTTATGGAAGAAAATAGTGGCAGAATATAGCATAGATACTGAATCCATGAATAGTAAAAATAAAAATGTTGACATCTTCATTATGAATGGTTATTTGGATGAAGACATAAATGGAAAAGTAACTGATGAGCAAAAGCTAAAATTTGATATAAAATATGTTGGTGAAAAAGAATTAAAGAGACATCACAGTGAGACCAAAAATGAAAAGGTATATATGTATATGAATTATGCTGCTCAAATATTAAAAAATGAATGATAAAGAAAGTCAGATTCAGAAATTTAATTATAGAAACATTTTGCTTGGTAAAATATATGAAAGAAAAAGTACCATGAGTCCAAAGAGATCAAAAATTATGGGAGGAGAGAAGAGCAATCTAAATTTAAAGCAGCTAATTGTTCTAGACAGATTGAGAAATTATTAAATCCAAATACTATTCTATGAAAGCAAAAGAAAGTATAATTAGAAAATAGAAGATTCACTTCTAATGAGACAGATGCAATTTTCAGATTACTCTAAATAAGCATTCCAGTGTCAATAAGAAAATACCTAGAAAGAGATAAACTTTATATCAAAAATTATGGGAGGAAAGAAGAGCAATCTAAATTTAAAGCAGCTAATTGTTCTAGACAGATTGAGAAATTATTAAATCCAAATACTATTCTATGAAAGCAAAAGAAAGTATAATTAGAAAATAGAAGATTCACTTCTAATGAGACAGATGCAATTTTCAGATTACTCTAAATAAGCATTCCAGTGTCAATAAGAAAATACCTAGAAAGAGATAAACTTTAATCCTTATATGGATATGGTTGTCTTAGTAATTTAATAACGCTGGATTTGTTAAAAAAACAAACGTTTTAGAAAAAAAAAATTAAATTATAAAAGATAGTAGTAAAATAATGATAAACACAAAAACAACTAAACTAAATTTAATAAATTCATGTGAGATTTTGTAGAGGTTTAATTGCTTTGCTTTCAGTACTGGTGATGGATGGAGGGGGGTTATCATTGTTTTGAGGATGCAATATTTTCATGATATTCCTTAGTGTTCTTTTTCAACACTGTATGCACCCATATTATATATATATATATTTTAGCAACCTCTAAGTCTCAAAAATGAGCCAGACCTAATTCCAATAGTGTATATTATTAGCCTCGAAAAGAGCAAGGCATAATTATAGTTTTACTTCATGGACAGTTAACATAGTCCTGTGTCTGAACCACTTCCTATAAGACTTGGAATATGGAATAGAACAAGGCTTCATCTGTAATGAATCATCATTATTTTGTATGTGAGAGTAGTAAATTGTGCTTAAATGAAGTAATCCTCTATATTTTCTTGCTGCATTGTGTATTCATTAGCGGTGATTGATTTTGTTTATTCCAGCATTGTGAGTAGATGATCAAGCCTAATGATTAATTCAAAAATCCAATCTCTTCACTGAAAAAAATTTAAATAATATTGAATATGAAAAAAAAATTTTTAAAGAAAGACTTATACCACAGATGATTTTTTTTAAAAATTATGAATACAGCTTGTAACTCCCTTTTTATTAAAAGAAATCAGTTTAAAAGAAAATTTAAGAGTTGAAATAAAATCGATCAATGTCTAATACTGAATTGAATCTATTTTATTTCTCAACAGAGAAGAGGCAAATGTAACCTCTGTCATGGTCACATATAACCTATAAAATTAAGTGACGTATTTTTTTAAAAAAATTTTGAAAGATTTCATTGGTTTTTTAAAGGTGAATTATAATGGGGTAACAATGAAAAGTTTTTTTTTTTTGTTTTTTTTTTAACTATTTAAAACCTAATGAATGCCATATTGACTTTTTTGGCAATTGAACTGAGATACAATATCTTCAGTTTGAAGGCATCAAATGTGAAGTGTTATATATTGTCAGAAAGAGCAAATATTAAGCAATATAATAAAGATGAGAAAATATAGTCATTACCTTTTTAAAAAATTTGAAAAATTAGATGTTAACACTTGTACAAATGCTCTTTTTTTTTTTTTTTTATAAATTCATATGTTCTAAATTTTGAGAATTAAATTTTAATCTGACACTAGTCACATTTCTTATGAAATTTAAAAAGTGGGAAATGTATAAATGATTTATTTGAGCTAAATTTTTTATTGTAAAACATTAGAAAGAGAACATGCCGAAGAGTTTCATTTGTGCTACCTGACCTACCTCTATCTTTGCATACAGGTGTTTTCTGGGTAGTAATCCTTTAGACATGTGTGCCACTTGATGGCATTGTTTATTTGCAGAATCACAAAAATGTAACAGTACCGGGCCGGCTTTAATTTTATTAAGTATTTTAATTGTTTTTTTCTTTTTTTTTTATGCTGTTATGGTAATTTTTTGTTCAAACTTTTTCTTATTTTTATAGACATTGTCAAACTTTTATATATATATATAATCCACACACACACAAAATGGAACATTACCGGGCCGGCTTTAATTTTATTAGGTATTTTAATTGTTTTTTGCCTTTTTTTTAATGCTGTTACAGTTATTTTTTGTTCAAATCTTTTTTTTTTTTATAAACATTGTCAAACTTTATATATATATAATCCAAACACATACATATAAACAGAAAAAGAGGAATGAAAACTTATTGCTTTTTGAAAACTGGTTTGCTTTTTTATTAATCAAAACATGAAATCAACTGTTTTTTGTCTTAAGGTTCTTTCACCTTTTTAAATCATTATTTTTTCATAACAAGTGAAATCGGAAAAAAAAAACATTTTTACAAGTTTCTAATAATTTGTTTGCTAAAATGCGCCATTTTATTTATCTGGACAAGACGTTACTTGACATGTGACCTCCTCAGAATTTGGTTCATTCCTTATGCTGTTATGGTAATTTTTTTGTTCAAACTTTTTATTTTTATAAACATTGTCAAACTTTTATATATATTGTAACATAATAAAAGTGTTCATTGATCCATTGTAACATAAATAAAGGTAGATCAAAAGAATTAAGATTCAAATATAAATATTACCATACCTGAGTAGTAGCTATAATAGTAAATAAATATTAAAATGATGAGTAGGAATAAATTAAAGATATTTCTATAATTAGATTTCTCAAGATATCACAATATCAATAATTATAAACAAATGCCTGGAGACTAGTCATTTCAGGTATCTGGCCTATTTCAAACCCTAGTTAGGCAGGTATTGTATCATCAATAAGCAAGTAGAAACTATAAACAAATTATTAAGAACAAACTACTATAACTCAGGAAATAACACCAAGTAGGTGAGTACACTGGTAACTCAATAAAATAACTTCTCAGGAAAACAGACGGTAGATTTTGTTCACTTTCATCTCTTGGTTTGATGTCAAGTGCATATTTAAATAAATCACAAGTGAATATGGTCTAGCAGGGTGCCACTAGATTATCTGAACCTAGACACAGTTATATCTTATAACCTTTTCACATGTATCGGGTTTGAATCCCTTTTGGTACTTTATTTCTAATAAAAATGGAGGATTTTGCTTTTAGACCCATATCACTGTATGCAATAATATTTAGGTAAACATAAAACATCCTTAAACTAAAGAGGAGTATATAAAATTCATTAGACAGAAATCATTTCTTAGATCTTAACATAATAAATGCGTTTCAGTATCTTTATAAGTTTTGCTAGCTCAGATCATACAATTAATTTCGGATGGCAATTCACTCATCCTTGCATGATATAGATGAGGGAATGGTGGTTATTATAATAATAAGAAATCAATATTTATTTGTGGCCTTTAAACATTTAAACAGCTCATTAATTAAAACATGATGGTGATGATGACGATAATGATAGTAGTTTCCCCCACAGCTTTGGGACTAAGCTTAATCATAAAACTTAATTCTTAAAGAAATCTATAACTATTGTTTAATCTTAGTATATCTATTAATATCTTAAATAACCAATAAACAACCATTGATGATGAATGATCACAACTGATAAAAAAAATACTCTTAATGAAATATATACGCCTCTGTTTAATAAAACAAATTAACATTTATTACTGCATTTCTAACGTATACATAAAAATTTCTATATCTACATGAAAATTGATATTAACAATAATCATAATCGACCGTTTTAAAATCATAACATTAATTTTAAATTCTTCCCCCTTTCCCATCAAATGTATTTCAAATTGGATACTAAGTTTGCTAAAGTTTTCAATTCACAAGAAAATATTTCATAAAAAAAAAAATATTCACTCTTTGGTACACATACTTTATAATCTAACATGTAAAGCAGAATGATAAAAAAAAATGTTAGTAGAAGTGAAAGAACAAGATTTCCAGAACAAGTTTTAAATTATTTTCTCCCCCTCCCTTCTACCCTCTGAAATGCTATACTTTAACTTAAAACAAAAATCTAATATTTTTAATACCGCCTATTATTTCACATTCACACACAATTACATATATGCAACAAGTATTATTATATTATGTATGTGTGTGTTTTATCCCCATAATAACAAAAATATTTAAAACAAAATAATAATAATAATAAAATATGTTGCATATTAATAACATTTCATAACTTTAGGTTAATAGACAATCATAATTTTAGTACATATAAAATCATTAATGAAGCTTATGTTTATCGTTATTAAGAAATTCTTGGTTTCAATTGATCTTGGTTGTTTTAAAAGTTCTTTAAACAAAAATATACCACTCTGTTGCTACAATTTTACTAAGTCTCTGATATCATAAAGAAAATATATAAAAGAAAAATTTATATTACCAGTTCTATTCTTTGTATAGCGACTTCCAATGAGCCAAATTTATCTTGTTTAATGTCTATACTTTTGCAGCTACCCTTTCCGTTTTTCTTTGGAACAATCTCTTTCTTGAGGTGTATAATTATTTGATGATGATGATTCTATTGAGGTTATTTGCTTTAGTGGACAATTTGGAAATCATTATATTAACTTTTCTTCTCTTCCTGTCAAGCATGATTCTTTTAGTGGATGAAGTACAGCAGTTGTTTTCATATTTATAATCTTTCTTGGATTTAAACTTATTTACTGGATTTAATTGAACCCGATGATTTAACATTTATCTGTAGATTAATCATTTTCTTCAGCTTTTAAATGCAGGTGAATGCTTTCTTTTTTCTATTTAAAAACATCTTATTTCTCTCAGTCAGTAAGAAGGTGTAGAATATTATAATTTCAGACAAGACATTTCCTTTTTTTTTTCTTTATATGATGCGCTGGCTGGATGAATTTTTCTTACCCTGCCATTCTTATATCTTCAACCCTCAAAAAAAAAATTTAATAATAAAAAAATGATTTTTGATTGAGATTTTTGTAGAGTTAAAAACGCTTGTCCTTTTAGTTTCAATATTTTTAAAAGTCTCCTTATAATATCAACTGATTTTCCAGACTGCTTTTATATCCGATTTTTTTCTATTTTTGACCACCTCTTTTAATTAGATTTATAACTTATTTTCAACCAAATTGTTTTTTAGCTGGATAGTATGAAAAATCTCACTATCCTGATTTTTAGACAAACTTTTGTTTTGAAGGAAAAAATAGTCTTAATCCTTTTTTACACCTATGTAACATCTCAAATTTGAGCTTCTTTCTTTTGATCTTAGGATGAGACACTTTTAAAATTAGACTTCTCACATCGTCTCTAAGTTTTAACAGAAAAACAACCCTTATAATACAAAATTGTTGAGTAAAAAAAAATAATTTAACAGATTTTCTTCTTTTTCTTTCAATATTTAATAAATAAAAATGTAGTTTATGTATGCAATGTACACACACACTCATTCAAATTATTTATAAAACAGGCCTATAAAACAATCTAAATGCTTTTTAGAAATTATGATTTTAATATCTACATTAAACTCTTACAATTTTTAAACCCCAAACTACAACTTTTAAGCCCCAAATTATAATCATAGACAAAGAACAAAAATAGAAATAGAATAATAAAATAGAAATAGAATAAAATATTAGAATTTAGCAAATGTAGGTTAGCCTTGAAGAGAGTTTAATATTTGAAATATACAAGGACAATTAAACAGCTTACACACACTGCCTATACATATGCGTTATTACTTTACTTTTTAACAAAAAACAAAAAAAATTAACTATTAAATGTGTGTACTACTATTTTTGAGTTTTTATCAACACACAAACAAATAAAGAATATAACTGTTGCCCCACTCTCTTTCTGTCTTAAGCTTTTAGAACTTGATCTTGTAGGGTTTAAACTTGGATGCCCTACAGCTTCCTTTTTATATAAAAATGTGATGATGATTTTTGTTTTACATTTTCTTTTATGCACATTACTACAAATTTAGCTAATGACTAAATTGTAATGACACAATATATATATAATCCACACACACAAAATGGAACATTACCGGGCCGGCTTTAATTTTATTAGGTATTATTTTTTGTTTTTTTTTTAATGCTGCTACGGTTATTTTTTTGTTCAAACCTTTTTTTTTTATAAACATTGTCAAACTTTTTTTTATATATATAATCCAGACACATATATATAAACAGAAAAAGAGGAATGAAAACTTTTGCTTTTTGAAAACTATTTTGCTTTTTTATTAATCAAAACATGAAATCAACTGTTTTTTGTCTTAAGGTTCTTTTACCTTTTTAAATCATTATTTTTTCATAAGTGAAATCAGAAAAAAGAAAAAACATTTTTACAAGTTTCTAATAATTTGTTTGCTAAAATGCACTATTTTGATTGTCTCGACAAGACGTTACTTGACGTGTAACCTCCTCAGAATTTGGTTCATTCCTCCATTTGGACTACTTTTGTCACCCTCAAATTTGTCTCCAGGACAAATTTAACTTTGTGACAATTTCATCTTAGTCAAATTGCGTGATTTCCATTTACCAAAAAAAAAAAATTTTCAAAGTAAAAACTTTAAAACAGTTGAGAGACACACATCCTCACATAAGACAGGAGAAAAATGTTATGTGTGAGAATTTGAATAAAGTGATTCACGAAGCACAAACCAGGTCGTAATATTTATGTGCAATGTCTAATACAACATACAGAGTGTATTAGACATAACACATGTCCTGCGGCCGCTTAAACGGCATTTTTATGTGATTTTACACATAAATAACATTATCAAGCGGCGCACATGTCTTAATGGATTAATACCGTTTTCTGAAAATGTTTTTCTAATAAAGAAGTTGTATTTTTAATTATTATTGTAAACCAAATATGCAAGAACTTCCATAAATTGTAATTTATTAAAAAATAAAATTATTTTGTTATTAAAGGGAAAATTTAAAAACATTATTTTAGATAAAAGGGTTTATTTAAGATATCAAACAAATAAAAAGTTACTGTAAAATCAAATGATTAAAAACAAAATAATATGTAATATAATAAAATATGAAAAATAATAAATAGCACTTGAAACTATAAAAACATTCTTGATCTGTGTGTATTGTATCCATTTCCATGAATGTTTGACAACTAAACAGGAAAAAAAGAAAGCGTTTTTTAATTAGTGCAATATAAAATATTAATGAGAATAGTCATAATACTGACACACTTTTTATTATCTGTCCTATCTTTCACATGGAATTGCCTATAGTCTAGTCAGCAAAATCAGAAAGGTTTGGGAAGTGGGAGACAGTAAGATTCCCTGCCAGACTTTGCAGTCTAGAATGTAATATTAAATGATTATTACAAAATCACAACTAACAAAGACGATGTTACTGTATTCATGCAGCAAAAGAATGGATATATATGTAAAATGTTGATATTTCTTACCAATCTACTATTGATGTATTGTATGTCTGCACTATCCTAAGTCAAGAATTGTGCTGTGCTGAAAATGTGTGGTGTGGAAATATATATAGAGGTGCTTCATCTATCACATTTTTACTGTGATAGGCTAAAAAGCAGCCTATCTTTTTGCTTCGACACAAAGGAATTAGGCCACATTGTTTTCTTTTTTGTTCATGTACTCAGCACGTTTTTTTTTTTTTTGGAATATTGTGATAGTGCAAATTCACAAGGGTATGACAACCCGATAGGTGTGCCAAGTGTGGGATATGAAGAGACTTGAGCCTCATCTTCCTGATAAAAAGTTACCCCTAAGGCTCTTTGATAAATCTTTGTGAAACTCCAAATGTTCTAGGCCTTGTAGCTTTTGAGCCCAATGCAATGAATAAACAATGAAGGCTTTTGAAATGGCTGTATCAAAGAAATGCTAGAATAAATGCATTGGCCGTGCTTGGACTTTTTTCCAACCATACTAAACTCATTTGATTGGCCAAATTATTACCACTCATGAAGCTGCTGTACATTTTGACTGAAGATGACCATTGATATGAATGTTGTGCACCATTTTTATCTTTTCTATAAACAATATAATTTCCAGATGATAGATGAAAAATATTGAACATAAGATTTGACTTCTTATCTATCCAAACTATAAACTCAAGACTACTGTCTTTATCAAATACAGAATTCGATTCTCCTTTTTATTTTTGAATTTTTATATGTTCTCTGAGATACTCTTCTTATCAGCTCTGACTGGCTCACAACAAGAGAATTTGTTTGCAGATAGCTCTTTTGCTAATTGTACTCTACTGAAAAATTTCACAAAAAATATTTTGATTCTATTTTGCAATATGTGGCAAAACAACTGACAGCACAGCTCAAGTAACCAGACATAGGCTAACATCTGAAGTTGCACTTTTGCCTGTGTGCAACTCTATATGGTACACATCCATTTTGGCTGCTGCACATATACATACCATCTAAGTCTATCGATTTTGAGAGATCATATTCCTTCATTGTATTATGACCCCTAAACTTTGTAATTGCTTCATCAACTGTTATTTCTTTGTACATCTGATATGTAGCTTTGAAATTTACGTTACAGTGATCTTAATAGGCCTAATTTTATTAATTTTATCATGCTCTTTATTATCAATTGTTGGTATTTTTTTTATTGTCATTGAAATGTAGACAAGATAAAATTGCAAAAAATGCAGACGATTCTCAGGATGACAGATTGACCCCCAAATTTTTTTATTTTCAGTAGCATATTTGTTAGTTTCAAAACAAATTTTTTTCATATACTTTTTTGTCAAAATGAAAATAATCTATTATATTGTATTCATGGGTGATAGGAATTTTTGGACCTGGAGACGGTAAAGTGTCCTATTGCCACTTGTGACTGATTAACGTTATCATCAGAAAGTGGGTTCAGACCTGGCAGTGATGATAATCCAGGCAAGAAATGGCTGCACTCATAGGTAAAGATGCCTTGTTTATCATCCTTCTTTTCCTAGGAATTGTGGCTTCATCATCTGAGCAATCGTTAGGATAGTATTCGTCAGATGAGCTGCCAGAAACTGAAGCTTCTGAAACACATTAATTGTCTATCCGGAATTCAAAATCAGAGTTAGAGTCTGAATCAGATTTTATTTTTCAGCTATATAAATTACGGTAGTATCTTTCCATTAAAACTAAAAAAAAAAAAACAGATAAATATATATATTGAAAGTCTTTTTTTAAGAAAAAATTCATTAAAAAATCCAAATTTTATAGTAGAGAAAAAATACATCTTTTGAAAGAAAATGAAATAATGAAAAGAATGGTGTGAGTATTATATACTTTGTAACAATTACAGTCTTAATTTAAATTCTATAATTAATCAAAATTCTAGATTTTTGAATAAATTTACAGGGATTCAGCACACAATCGTTAAAATATGATTTGAAAATAAAAAGTTATTTTTGAAGATATTAAATGTTAAGTACAAAAAATAAAGCAAATACAGACAGTAGGAGAGTATTTTGTAAAGATGTTTTGTTTTTTCTATTGTAAAGATTGCTAAGGAGATTTAAGCGTTGCTAGCCAATAAAAAAAAATTTTTTTGTAATCGGCCATATCTGTTTATTTATCAGTTCATTTAGCTCACAAATTAACAATATGAAAATGATTTTAAATAAATTGGATTCAAATTTATTTATCATGATCAGATAGAGGTCAAGTTGGGTGTTGACCTCATCTTTCTGAAGATAAAATAGCCTTTGAGAAGTTGAGTGAAGCTCGAATTTCTGAAAATAAACGCATAGTTATACCTATCATCATCATATTTGTTTATGTCGCTGTATCAAAACAATATCTAAAAATGAAGTCAAGGAAGAAATAAACCATGGACTACAAGAAGAATGTACAGAAGAAAAGGAATCTTATACACACATTAAGCATTTATCTGGTTTTCTACATTTTTAAGTACAACTAAAAGAAACTTATTGTTGTCCAGAAAAATCTGCTAGGTTTACCATTTATACATGAAGCCATATTGATGTGTAAATAATAACTTGAGATCTTAATGTTAACATTTAATATTTTAAAGACCAAAGGAAATAAAGCATTGTGCACTTGATGAGCTCAACAGAAAAACAAAATAAACGTTTAGTAAGATCTTTAAATAAATTTCATTATCAGCTTAAACATCAAAAGTAATTTAGTTTGCAAAAGAGTTTTCTTCTTAAATCAGATTTAATACATTGATAATTTATTATATGGTTAAATTCTCATATGATACAAAAATAATTGAAAACATTCAATTTAAATACTATAAGATTTTGTAATTGCTATTGTTAATCATGGAACTATGAGATCAGTCAATGTTTAGGAGGAAATGTAAAGATTTCAAGTAAATGAATTTAACTATTATATACTTGCCTGATTTCTCAGATCCACTGTAAATAGTTTTTTTATATATATTGTACCGTTTATTTATATATGGTACAAATATATTGGTATTTGGTAAAAGCTAAAAGAAAAGTAAGTTTAGCTATCTTATTACTTATTAAAAGATGCAATTTTGATTTTTTTTAGTGTAATTTTTTTTTAAAAAACGTACAATGAAAGTTAATTTTTGTTTCGAATTATTTATTCAATTAAAGCTTAAAATTGGAAGGAATAAAAAAGACATGCAGATTACAATCAGTAAAACCTTTTTGGAAGCTAAGTAAAGATGGCAGAAAGACTTTATAAAAAGGAGAACTTTGTAACAGAAAAATACAAAATAAATGTATAAGATTATAAACCGAAGGGTCATAAAGATAAAAGTATGCGCAGAAGTCTGAAAACTGGATCAGGAGTCTAAAAGGAAGAAACCAGTTGAATCAGGGTCTTGTCTTGTCTGTTGTTTTTTTTTTTTGGTTGGTCCTGGATCACAAAAAGATCCAGACCACTCTACGCTGAAATAATTCATCATGCTGGAGTGGACTGAAGCTTTTGACATCGTTCATCATGAAGACGGCGACCCCAGAAAAGCTTTCATAACTAGCCTTTAGAACGGACAAAAAAAAACAAGTTTAAAACTAATGGCCACGAAGTCATTATACTTCCCATGAAAAACCATGCATAGTAATCAACTGTCTACGGAAATTTGCTAAACTTACCGGTAAGCTAAGAATAACTATTCCCGATTGTGACTAAATTAAACATTTGCAAAACATTCTCCAATAAGCTTATAATATAATCCTGATAGAAACATTAATTTATCATTCAAGAGACTTGTTTATGGCCTAAGAAATCTAAGTGTTAATTAATTGATCAACGTTGTTATCTGGATTAGCATGTAGGTACCTTCCAATTTTATTTAACAATTTATCTTTAAATATTTTAATTTGTTAGAATAAAATATCAACTCTTCATTGTGCGTTATTATTGTTGGTGTATTTTTAATCTATTATGTGTAAATTACCTTTGCCAATATGCTTATTTGTTAATTAAGCCCAGGGAGTAATATTCTAAAAAAATAAAGTTACGGGAAATTATAATTCCGATCTTTTAAATTTCAGCGGATTCTTGCATGAATCCTGGTGCCCTTGTTAAAATAAATAAAAAAGATGATTCCGCCGGCAACGTACATCGCAATAATTAGTAGGTCACATAATCAGAAAATATAGCTATGTTTTTGGAAATAGGAACAAGATATTTTCTTCTCCATAGCTTGATTAACTTTCACTTTATGGTGTGTAAAATAAGGTCTACCAGAAAGTAACAAAACGTGGAAAACGTTACAATATGTTTAATTTATATGTATATATGTAAATATAAGAGAGGTTAAATTGTTTTGTATTGTTGTAACTAAATTAGTTGTTATTATTGTTAAGCATTGTTTTTCATCTGACAGACAAGTACTTTAATATCTAAGAAAATATGTTTTTATCTAGCATTTATGATAAGGATAATTTAAATTCATAACTATTAGAATAATAATATTTTGTGAGATGAATAATGATTTGCAAATATGACTAGATTTACATTTAGATTTGTGTTTGATGTAAGCTTCATTCTGGTCTTCAACTGTGGCTATGATCAAATAGGATTAAATTTTAAGTTTTGTCACTCCACCTTGTACTCTGTCACCTGCTTAGTCATTGATGAGCAAATAATCATTCCTCTCTAAGAGTAATAAAATATAATAATAAATGTCTAGAAGACTTGATTCTACTACCATATATAGGCATTGTAATTATTTGCTTAATGAATCATACCCAAATCTTTCTATAGGAAGTAAAACGAGGCAATAATCTTTATGGCATGATGATTTTATTTGCAGAGAATAATTTCTTCTTATTTCTAGTTGAACAACTTCTGATGCATTTTTCTGAATTTATGAAGTCCATGTCTTTTATATTTATAGTAAGACCTTCTCTAGCAAAATCTTTCTTATTATCTGCCAATGAGTTAATGAAATTGACATTCATTTATACTACATTTGTTCTCATCAAAATTTAGTTTCATCTGAATCTCCAAAGATTAAAATTAATTAATTTTGTCTTTTCAAGATTTTGTATTTTTGTTACATCATTTGATTTTTTTCCCTACTTTTGTTTGTTCTCTCAATCAATTATGAAAAAATACCAAACCTGGGGATGAATAATCAGGATAGCTTTTATTTTCAGTCTTAAGAAACTTACGTGTTTTATAAAATCTTATTGATCTTAAAACATTTATTAACTTTTATTTATTAATGACATTCAAAGAAATATCTAATCATTGCATATATTTCCATTTTCTTATGTTTCTGGTAGTCTTTTAATTTTTTTTCTTTATTTTGTTTTTATAAATAAGAACAATAATGTTCAAACATCAATATCAAATTTATAATCTTTTTTATTACAATCATCTTAATTTAATACTCATCTTCTATTTAAGTAAAATCATCTCCTTGTGGGCAAAAGAACAAGAAATATTTAAATACCTGTGATAAAAAGATTTTGTGTATATAACCAATCAAACATTAACTTCTCTTATGGCAGCAGTTTCATCAAAGATGTAGCAAAAATTAGAGCTGTGGATTTTTTTTTATTTATTTACTTTTTAAATTTTGCTTATTTTATGTTATTAAATTTTTCAAGATGCAGTCATTACCAACATAATTATTTCTTATCATTTTTGATGGTTATTGTAGATAAAAGACTTGAATTTGAAATACATCATCAAGTTTGGCATATCAGTGAGAACAGGTTTTTATCAATCCAGTGAAAAACCTATACCATTCATCAGTGCTTATTTCTAAATCATTTTATGTTGCATGAAACTGAACGGTTTTTCTATTAAATGCAAATGCTATAATTTTGTTTGACTTTTTTTTAAAAAAAAAGAAAAACTAATTTATGATGCTTATCACCAGGCTAGTCATATTGTTGGTTTGTGAGAGTTCTGTCTTTTTTTTTTCCATATACATTTCTAGTAATTTGGCATTTAATTATTTTAATTTATTACTGAACTAGTTAAATTATCATTTATGGTTGTTATAATTGCTCGTCTCCATACTATCTAAATTTATATATATAATTTGCTATATAAATTCTTATTGTTAAAAGTTAAATCATAAGTTGTAAAAATATTAGGCTGATCTTATTTTAAAGAGAAACGTATAATGCTTTCTTTTTGTTGTGTGATCTATATATATGTAAAATCTACTGTTTTTTTTTTTTGGTTAGTAGTGATAATAGTGACTGACAAATTGATACCCCACTATTTCGATTTTTGGCAAAAAATTTCTAAATGCTAATGGAACAGTTTTTGAGCCACTATATTTTCCAGTGTGTGGTGGAGGGGGTATTCATTAACAATTATAATATATCCTAATGACTGGTATGGTACACCATATACAGCAAAATTGGAATATTGTTTTGCATATGACTAAAAAGTATTCATGTTAAATTTTGTAATTTTTCTACCTAGTGGATAAAAACTTTAAACTTTGTTCTACATGAATTTCTTCTAACTGTTAAGGTTATTTAAATGTGTCATTTATTATCAAAGTTGTTAATATAAATTTTTGCATAAAATATAAGAATATTGTATCTTAATTTTTAATACAAATACTTGCACATATATTTAAAAATATTAACATACATATATATATAAATTTGAAATTAATAATAATTTTTATTATTTTTCAGCCTGTTAAATGCCAGCTAAAACATGCTGATGGCTCAACAGAAACATTTAATCTTAATCATTCTATGAACGATTTGCAGATTTCTTGGTTCCAAGCTGGTTCAGCTTTAAATAGAATGGCAGAAATACTTGGCAAATAAAATGAATGTTATATTTAATAATATTTTTCTGTGTGATGAAATTAATTATTATAGATGATAGGAAATTGTAAATATATGCTTCTCTAAGAATGTTAATATTAACTACTATTATTGAACCTATCATTTTAAATACTATTAGAAAAATAAATGTGAAATAATTTACATATTATAAATTATTTTAAAATAGAGATGGAAACTGACTTGGCTTATTATTGTTGTATATTAGATATATTAAAGAAATAATCCTTCAAAAATGTTTTAATTTTTTTTTTTTTTCCATTTGTTTGGGGATTTCTTTATTACATATCATGTAAATAGTTCTTACAAGTTATTATGTAGAAATGATGGTTGGGATATGGGGAGTTGCTTTTATAATATATGTTGTAATATATTAATATAAAGTAATTTTAAAATGTATTATTATAAATATATTTTGTCTCACATTAAAATGCTTTTGCAATTTTGTTTGATAATCTTTTGTTTGTTTTTGTTTTTACTTATTTAGATCATTTGTTTTTGAAACAAAGTTAATTTTTTTTACATTCTATTAATTATTTCTAGAAAAATGCAAAACTTTGCACTTTACTCTTTATTTTTCTTATTACTTTTTAACAAAGTCTGATCTTATTCTTTGTATATTTTTTCTTGTTCTTTCATTTTATTTTTCCTTCAATGTTTCTTTGATCTTTTTTTTTTCTATTCTGTTATTTTTTTTTTATGCTTTTGCTTTATTTTCTAATCTCCATCTTTATCATTCTTCATTTTATCTTCTTTTTTTTTCAACTCCCTTTTCATTCCCCACCCCCTCCCCCCACCCCTTTTTTTTTAAAAAATTATTCAGTCTTTTTCTCTTTTTTTCTTCTTCCTCTCTTGTTATCTTACTTTTCACTATTGGATAAAAATTGACACCCCCACCTTTCCAATTTATAACTTTTGAAAATTTAAATTGACTGTAATTAATCCAATTAATTTTTGTTAAACCATATATAATTTGAATATTTTAATTAAAGTGTAATATGCTTTCAAACAATGAAATTTAAATTAAGCTATCTTAATAAATACTCATTTATGGGAAATGCTTTTTTAATTAGTCAAGTTACAAATGAAACTAATCGATAACTTTTATATATTTCATAAAAATTAAAAATATTAAAAAAAAAAACAGAAAATACTATAATATTTAATAATATAAGTATTTAGGAAATAGATTGATGATAATAAATCCAAAATAAATTAAAATCCAATAGGATGTTCGTATAAAGTTTTATTTATGTCAAAATATGTATGAAATAAAAGTATGGAAATAAATAATGTTTTAATAATGACATAAGTGGAACTTTTCACCTAGGTAGTTTTTACTGCATATACATTTTTTTCATTTTCTTCATATATGAATATCTTTTTGGATTTTAATTTATGGACTTATTGCTATCAATTGAATCCAAAATGGTGTTCATGGAAACTTTGATGTCCATCAAAATTGATATGAAATAAAAACCTGAAAAGTAAGTAATATTTTAGCATTAATATAAGTGAAACTTTTCATCTGGATAGTTTTATGACATAGGTGGAGTTTTTTTTTTATATTCATATCAAACATCTTCTAGGATTTTAATTTTTTATGGATTTATTATTATCAATTATTTTCTTATGGATTACATGGTTTGTTTGTTTTTTTCTATTATTGTGCTAATTAAATTTATAAATATATTTTAAAATAATAAAAAAAGGTTCATTGTTCAGAAAAATAGAATGACTATTTTATTTTTATAATGAAATAGAATGTTGAACTTTTGATGCCAAATGCTTTTTTCCTTGTCATCTGAAATGCAACATGCTCTTTTTATCCAGTAGTATTGTTGCTAGTGACTCATTATTTTAATAATAATTTGATTCTCTACTAGACAATTAATAAGAACCAAGAAAGTAATATGTGTATATCTATCTATACACAGTTTATGTCAAAATTTATGATCTTTAGATAATTTATTATAGAAATTAAATATTTGAATTGGTTATCATTTTTCTCTGAATATTTTACTACTTGAACTTTTAAATGAAAAAATTCATTTAATCGAATTCATTGAAATATTTGTGGGTTTTTTTTTTGTGTGTGTGATAAGTCTTTCAACCATTTATGTGAATTTTTATTGAATATGTATGGACTCTTGTAGATGTTTTGGAATTTCTACTTTTGGTCAACCATTATGTTATCAATAATGAATAATTATTTCTTTGAACTGATCAAACAAATAACTAAACCTGAGAACAAAATCAATTTTTTATTTATATTAATTTATATTTCATGTATATGAATCTGAGATAAAAATAAATAATAAAACCTGTACATCAATATGTAAATCAGAATAGCAGTTTTTATATATTTTAGTTTCTAACAATTGAATGCTAAGTATCAGATGTGCAACACCAAAAACACTTGATTTATGCTATATTTCCTCTTGCTTAAACATTGATATATGTATATTTTGTTATTTATATATTATTTACAGAATTAAATACGTATACACATACACTTACAATTTTATGCTTAGTCCTGTGAATTCATAGGTTGGATAATAAAGATAGGATTAAGTATTAGTAGTTCAAAAGAATGGATGAAAAAAAAAAAAAACATAAAAGAGAGAAAGGAATGTTGGATTGGATATTATTTTAAAAAATAAAAGAATAGTGGGAAAGAATTTTAAGGAAATTTAAAGTAAAAAAGAAATATTGAGATCATTAAGAAAGAATTTATAATTATTTGATGATTTGTTTAAAAAAAAAAACTGGAGAAATAGAATGTGATGAAGTATCAAATTTGTCTTTTAGATAGATGATTTAATCAATCACATATGTATTCTTATTTTTAACCTAATACTATTTAAATAATTGTTATTTTATTATTGTGTATATCCTATTGAATTAGTGTTTGGAATAAAACATACATATCAGAATATCTACCTGGACAACCTGTATAATATTGAGAAAAAATAATTTAACAAACAAGAAGTTATTGTAAAAATGTCCATGCTATTGGGAAATGATGAAAAAATAGACATAAAATGTATATAAATAGGAGAATTTGTTAATAATATAATTAAAATTATTTTTATTTATATATTTAAACATTTTGAACTTTTAACCAAGAAGTGGTAATGCTGTTTTTATTATTGTTATAATTTGCTGAGCATGCTTTTGATGTTGATGGTCAAAATCATAGTGCTCATTTTGCCTCTGGAAGCAATACAACATTTAAATAAAGTGCAAGTGATGTAAATCCCTATTCACCTAATCCATTTCCTTGATAAGAGAACATAGGATTCTTTTTTGTTTATAGTGTGGGAATTACCAGTGATTAACCATGCTTTCTTGAATTTATGCTTCCTATAATTTCACTCAGAGCAAATCTTTACTCTTGCTGGGTCAAAAGTATGACTGTATTCTTACTCATCTTCTAGAAATACTGATTTATATTCAGTTTTTTTTTTATGCAGCTATACAGATATTTATGCTTAGCAAATTATAATAATAATAAAAACAGCATTACCTTCCTCCATTAAGGATTCCAAAACGTTTAAATATATAAATTACAATTAACACAAGGAAAGAGAAATAATATTTTTTTGATTTATAAAATTATTTTACTAATGCAACAAAAAAAAAGTGATAAAAGTAATGTTATATAATATTGTGATGATATAATTAAAGTAATAATCAAGATTCTTAAAATTATTAAAATATATTTGCCAAATTGAAAGTTAAGTTAAAAGAACAGGAAAGTTATCTTGACAATGAACATACGAAAGTCATCAAAACATAGGAAAATAGTATAATAAACTATTTATATTTGTGAATTCAGTGAAAATAAAATGATTTATACAAAAAAATGGACAATAAAGTATTCTGGATCAGTTAAATCTCATGTAAGGTTAAGTTGAGAAGATTAAAAAATGCTCATATTAGACAAGAAAGCTTTAATAAGAAATAAGCAAAATGTCTTTATAGTGAAAAGTATGTGATAATACTGAGTACATTATTTACATACAATCAGATAGTAGAGTAAGAGAAATAGATTTTTAAAGCTATGGTGAGCAATTAATTTAATGATAGAGAATACATTATTGGTGAGCAAAATTACCTCTCAAGAAAATGGAAGTAAAAAACTCAATTTGATCATTTGAGTCAATATCAGATTTTTTGAAGCAGCCATACAAACTGCATGCGTCAGTTGTAAATAAGTTTCCCAAGTTAGATTCTGTTATAACTATTCACCTAAAAAATAAACTTTTATAATCCTAGTGATGGACTGCCCTATTACAAAGATGAACTAAGCATATATCTTAGATTAGGTGTGCCCAACGTTTTAGAATCTAAGAGCTTTTTATTTTCCAAATAATGGTGATTGACTAAATGGGGGGGGGGGGGGGACAAAATGAATCTAGGAATTTATAAATGAAATAAATATAGATAAAATTTTATACAAATTTATTTAATATGATGATTGACATTGAATATTATTAGCTAGTTTTGAGTAATTTGGTTCACAATTAGAAATAGCCAAGCATAAACAGTCATTAAGATGATTTTCAGTCATACAAGTACGATATTTAGATTTTATATGAGAAAATGATGATTCACATAAATATGTGGATGCAAAACACGAATGAAGTCTAAGATATGCATCTTTCAATAGCGGATAATTTTCAATGGTAATAACTTCCATATATTAAATTGATCATGCAATTTTAATCTAATGTCATTTTGTAGTTCAATTAATTGTATTTCCAAGCTACCTATATCCATATTAAATACTTCTACGATTAGTACAGCTTGATTTTCTATGTTTATTTTAGAAAATGGTGACGTGAAAAATGAAGTGATTTGTCAAAGTCTTGAAATAGTAGTTGAAATTGCAGAAGAATGTTTTGCAAAATATTTCCAAATTCTTGGTAATCATATTTCTCTATTTGACCAAATTTCTTCTCTTAAATATTGCGAAATGATTTTTTATTAATTTGAGAAATCGATATTTATAGTTTCATTTTAAATGTATCGATGGAGCTAATCATATCTGTTATTGTTTTGTTTTGTCTTTGCAAATCTAGATTTAATTTAGTTGTTATCTGTTAAAAATTTCTAGATTTTGCAGCCATACCTTGTGAAGTAAAACAGCGCAACGATCTTTTTTTTTTTTTTTGTCCAGAAAATTTTTATATATGGCAGCAGCTTGCGGAATCTTTCTAAAACATTACTTTTACTTAACCATCTGATTGAATTATGGAGAACTATGTCACCATAATTTGCGTCAATGCTATCTAAAAATGACTAAAACAATCTTTGCAGTGCTTTCGCCCTAATGGAATTGATTATTATTTATAACATCATCAAGATTCAACATTTTACTGCATAAGGTTTGTTGATGAATTATGCAGTGGTATGAAATAAAATTAGGAAAATCAATATCTCTCTTACAAAATGCTAAAAATCCATTTTCACAACCAGTTATAGAAGGAGCACCATCTGTAGTAATGGAAACTCGCTTCTTAAGAGGAAGATTTTCAGATATTACAAAAACTTTAAAAATATTGTAGATGTCCTCTCCTCTGGTTCGCTCTTTTAAAGATAGGATTTTAAGAAATTCTTCCTTTACAGTCAAATCGGGAAGTATTAAATATACAAATATTCTAAGCTGGGGCATATTACAACTGTCAGTTGACTCGTCAAATTGAAGTGAAAACCATGAATAATTTTCAAAATCCCATTTAAGTTGTGATCTTAAATTCATCACCATGGTTTCATCTCATCTTGTTACAATTTGTCTGGAAAGTTGTATATCTTGGATAGTATCAATAATCTCCATTTTTAAAATTGTGAAATAAGCTATCTGCTGCAGCCAAAAAAGCTCATTTGAATATCTTGCCATCTGTAAAGGTTTTTTGTGCTTTATAAAAATTTGACACTCGGTGAGATGTCACCATTGCCATTGTTGATTTATAATTACTTTTTTTGAATGTTTACTGAGAATTTAGTGATCTTTTTAATCTTTGTACTTCAGATTTTTTTATTATAGATTTTGGAGGAAAGTCTAGATCAAAACTTGGATGAATAGTAGTATCATGTCTGTTTAGATTACTTCTTTTCAATAAACTACTGTAGAATTACACAATAAACAAACTTTTTTTTATACATGGTGAATAAAAACTCTTCTTCCCAATCATTATTGAAATGATATATTTTTGCTTTTTTTATTGCTCACTATGTGGAAAAAAATTGAATAATTTAATTTTTACCACAAAATAAAAATTATCAATAAAAATACTCTTATAATATTAAATTAATACAATTTAAGTATACCACTTTTCATAATTGAAAAATCTTTTTAAAAAATTATTTCAAAAAATATCAAAACCACTCTGCCTACTTAAATGAAAATTCAAAAATAAACATTTTTTTTTTTTTTGTATTGCTAATAGACGTGACAAAACAATAATAAATGATTGTTTTCTTCAATTTTTTTATTGTTTGACTGTTTTTACAAGCTTATAGTTTTTAAATTTTTAATTTTAAATTGGATTTCGCATTCAAATAAAATTCCAAATTTCAATGATTGCTTTTCAAAAAAAAAATTTTGAAATTTTATTTTTTATTTTTACTGTGCGATCGTCATGTTGGACACATTTGTAAAAAACATAACTTTAATTGGTTTTACTTAACATTATTATTATTGGATTGGCTGCCAATGATTTCTGAGGACATTGAAAAGAATGACTAATACCCATTCTGAAGTCTATAAGCAAAAAAGGAAATTCTCCATTTTATAACATTAATCATCAAAAATGGCAACTCTTGTAAAACTAGACTATCAACTAATGTAAAGCAAATTTTTTTATAATTTACAAAAGATATAGTCAGTAGAAAGTTACAATGAAAGTCACAAGATTAAAAAAAAATAAGATAGAAGTCAATAGATAATTGCTAATACAACTGATGAAATAGTTATGTGAAATTTTGAAGAGAGATGAAATGTTAGATTTGAAAAGGAGTGATATAATCTAATGTACTGAAAGATGGGATAATTTGATTTAAAAAGTAGAAATGGAGCAGTCATTAAATTATTACATGATCATTGATTAAGATAAAATATTTAATAAAATAAAGAAAAACACAATATTCATTATTCCTAGAGAATTTATAGCTGGTAAAAAAGGAATAGGTTATATCATATGATAAAGCAAGGGAAAATATGTTCAAGATGGGTACACAGAAAAAAGAATGAGTTTATAGATTTTTTAAAATCGTAATAGAAAAAAAAAACAAATATTCAAATGATGAGTTGAAGATTGATGTTGAAAGATATCTTGAAACTTAGAAATAGATTAATTGATCTAAATTCTTAAAAGTCATCCTCTTAAAAAAGAATTACATTGAATGCAAACAAAATTGAGATTGTTTTATTTAATAGATCTGTTCTTTAAAAGATTTTTTAGTTATTAAAATGATCCTATTTAAGTAAATTGAAATTTAATAAATTAAAATATTGCAGTTAGTCCAGGAGTGGGCAAATAGCGGCCAGTGGGTCACATGTGGCCTGCCAAGATAATCAAAAATCTGCCTTGAACTGAGATTTCCTTCCCATGCACGATTGAAGATTCATCTTATATTTTCCACTAGAATGGCCACATCAATACACATGCACAGTGTAGATATGATGTGCAGTGCTTTTCCAGTTGATCTGGTTAATTTCAATTTTGTCTTTGCATTAGCAAATATATACATTTCCAACTTTAGTGAAACCATGAACCCTCCGAAGAAATGTAAAATCGGTGACGAATATCATGTGTTTAATGAAAAATGGACAAATATTTCTTTGATAATACATGGAATAAAGCAATGTGTTTATTGTTTCATGAAAAAAAGGTGTGGCCCTCCGCTATCCTTCACTTCCACAAAGTGGCCCCCAATGCGGCCCTCTGCCAATCTCTATGGCCCCCAAGCCAAAACAATTCCCCAGCCCTGTCATAGACCATACTGTTCTTTAGAAATGTAAGTTTTTTACTTGTATTTATGTCTACACTATTTTTTAATTTTTTTTTTTTGTCATGCTTGCGTGTTCTCTCTACCAGTTTTTTTCTGTGCTAATTATCTACGCTCTTCTGTATTTTTTTTATTATCCTTCTTTCAATTTACTTGACGAATACACATAGTCATGTGGATCTAATTGATGATTTGCACTAAGTTTAAAAAGAAGAAATTACCTATACGAAAAAAATTGCAGAATCATTAGAGATAGTATAATTTTGTAAATAAAATTTATTAGGAATATAATGTAGAGAACATTACATTTAGTAGCATATATGTGTAGAGATGGTAATCTGGACCAACTGATGATTGTTGGTTTAGCATGAAATACGTATATTGGTGATTATTTATCTTTCGACAAATGTGTGTTCAGATGTATCAGTGTTATGAGATAGTGTGGAGAGTGATGGGTCATGTGAAAATCTGTGCTCATACCCTGTCTATTACATGTGTAGATACAGGTATATATAAGCCTGTGTATTTCATCTATTACATTTAGTAGAATAAATTTTTATGAAAATATAATTATTCCATTAAAAAAAATTTGCTTTGCTATTTTATATCAATGCATTAAATTTTTAAGGAATATATATATAACTTTCTGAAAAAGTTTAGATCATTATTAAAATGTATTATTTTATAACCATATCAATCCGAGTAGCCCAAATTACTTAGATTGAAATACGGCATAAAAATAAAAGAAGAAAATGTACAAACTACTTTATTATGTACCGTTGGAATGAACCGGTATATCCATTTGGCAATAATATTTAGAGTATAGTATGAAGGCAATGAATTATTTAATAAAGATTTGAACAACAATGCAGGTATGTGTACACACGCATATACCATACATAAAAGAAATTGTACACGAGACTAAAAGAAAAAATATATATACATTTTAATTTATGCAGAATATTATCGATCGCTGGACCTATAATATGTGAATAGAAAGACAATAGGTAAAAAAAAATGCTATTGATCGCGGATCAAGTTTAAAATATATAGTTCATAAATTTTAAGGCATTTTAAAGATCTTTTTGTTTTTACCTTTTCTAAATCGATTTATGAATAAAATCTTATCAATTCTTATAGTAATTAGAATGTGAACTTAAATTTAAGATCAAAAATTTTAAATTAATGATATCTGTGAAATAAAAGTCGGCAAAGAATTTTATATCTTCCTGCATTGGAACAAGTGAGACAAAGAAAACAAATAGCTATTTCTTCTTTCAATATATTATAGATAAGCTTGTTTCCTCACATGTTTTAGAAGAATGAAATACTTTTACTCTGGGGTCCGAAATTTTAGAATGGCTTACATTATGGTTAAGTGCTGATAAAGTGACAAAAACAAACACAAATAGTTTACATTATGGTTTGAGTGGTGGCAGATGTAGACAGAATAGAAAGATAATGGATATAAAGAAGTCATTCAAAATTCACTTGTGAAGCAGTCATTCATTCTGATGACTGTTTCATTCCAGTATTGACTTCCTGATTCCAAACTGCAAGTTATACTTTAAAGCGGTGTTGAAATGAACTGTATGGAGAAGAAATTTTGTCTTGCTGCTAATTAAAATTGCAATGCCTATATTAGAAGCTATAATAATGTTTTCTAATAGTAGTGGATCATTTGCTATAGAAAACTAGGCAAAAACAAGTAACACATTAGTTAGAAGACCCTAAGTATGCAGTCTGATCCATTGAATAACAGTCTGTAGAACTAGATCGTTCCAGCCATTAAAATGCCAATAAAGGAAAGAAAATATGCTGCTAAATTGCCAAAGACCTATTAATATTTTACATGTGATACATTACCTTACTGCTTCTAACTACAATTCAAGTCTTCAGTGTGTGAGAAGAAAAAATTACTCATCAAGTGAATTTATGAAGACAGTCATAATTACAATATAAAAAAATGATATTTGAATACCCATGATTTAGGACTTTAGATATTTCTGACCAATAAGATATTCACATGTGATGTGCTATATTTTATATTTGCAGTTGGAATCACTAATATAGATTTAAAATTGAAAATATATTAACAGTTGCGATATTTTCATTTTATATCTACATTTGGAATCACAAGTATAGACTTAAAAACTGAAAATATATTAATTGCTGTGATGTGCTCGATTTTATATCTACATTTGGAATCACTAATATATAGATATAACCAACTTATCTTGTTTTATTTTGGTAATAAATTGTTAAATTATTTTGTCAAACCAGTTGTTTGTTTCTATCTTCAACACATACAAGTTTACAAATCATCAACAACTCTGAGATAACATGCAAACCACTTGGAATATACTAGAGTGTCATGGTAATAACTGGCAGTAGTGATGATCATTATTTCATTAGTACTCTCAGTAAACTTTCTCTGCTACGTTTGATGCCTGGAGCTTTTTTTATTATTATTGAAACCTAAAACAAGATATTGTGAAGAGTACTTGTGATTATAAATCCCAATTATCATCATTACATCATCAAGGAGGCATATTTTATTATCGGTGATAACAATGCCATCAATAGACGTGACAGGTGTTTTTCTATTTCAAGAAAATTGACAAATTAATTCGCATTTGCATATTTTATTATTTTTGTAACATTACAGCAATATTTATAATTTATTTTGGCCATGAATATGAGGGAAAACCTCGAAAGTACTAGGCCGAAATTGTTTTTATTTTTTGGTTGCTACTTATAGCTTCTTCTTAGCAGATAAATCGCTTTTATATGCTATCATTACATTATGTAATGTAATTACATTTATTTAAAGCAGGATTTATGAAATTCAAGATATATGTAGGATATTCTTGCATTTATCATTATATATGTGCATGTCGATAATTGAGTGATATAATTATTAAAATTTTGTTTTATTATTGGAATTTCATAAGTATTCAAATTATTTTGTTAACCATTCAACTCATTATTGATATGTATGTGCAAATCTGGAAAATCTCATTATATGTATGTGCACTCACATTATGTATTGAATTGACTTTTGTTGTCAGTTAAAATAATCCATGAAGAGAATTGTATCAGATGTTGATCTCATATCTGCATTCTAATAGCTGATTAAATAGTTTATTGTTATTCATCAGTTGAAGTTTAAATACAGTGATTTGAATATTTCCATTACAATACATAAAGTAAATTATACATGCACATGTTATATATGACTTGCTTTATTAATTATTATAAAGTAAATTATATACTCTAAAATCTTATTAGTCAGAGAAATATTCTCTTCCTCCAAAACTCTTACCATAATGAACTCATTTTCATCTTACTATCTATTAAGTAATTATTTTTTTAGACTTCGTTCATTTTATACTTTTCACTTTCATTATGGAGATCTGAACAGAATGTCTATAGCTTTCACTCTATTCATCTTCAAATTTCTTTTGTTTGGTACAATTTATCGTGATTATTTTTCAGTTTCCTGTATTCCAAAAATAAATGTTTAAATCTCTCTTCATCATATAAACTACAGCTACAATCCTTATTTTGTTTTTTTTCTTTGATATCTAATAATAATTAGCTTTTTTAAATGTTATATATCTTTTTATATAATTTTATTTTTATATAATTGGGGGGGAAATGTATTCATTTTTTTTCCCCATAATTCTAATTTTTTTTTCTAACATCTATTTTCTTTATACATTACAGTACTATATTATCCTCTATTGACAAATCATTTAAGATGCTATATAATAGCCAAATTCTTAATTGTAAATTATGGCAATACAAAGCTCATAGAACTAGCTTCAGAGGAATCCTCCCAGCTATCCTTAAACATAGTATCACTATCCATAAAATTAGAATAAACTTTACTATATTTCAAAGTGTGAAAGTTAAAGCACTTATTAAATGTGATGTTTTTTATAATTAATGAACATGTATAATTAAACACATAAAATGAAGCAAGTAATATCTGCTTAATATAAATAAGATTTCAAACCTATTTTGATTTGTGGCTGTTAATATTGGAGCTTGATACAGTTGATGGAGTTCCCCTTAAATCAATTCATAATTTGACTTTTATATGTATAGTATATCTCATTAAATAATTTGCTTATAGAGATTAATATAGGTCTGTAATATAATAATTGCACATACATATCTGTAAACACATCCTCAAATATGATATTTCACAATTCAGAATTTTGCTATTATATAATATTTAAGTAAATTTGTTATTAAAGAATGCTGAAATACTTTCATTTATAATAGATTAATGTATTAATTTCATAATTTGTTATGTTATACATGTATTTTATTTACTTGGTAAGTTTTATATATATATATAATTATGTATAAAACAAGATCATATTTATATGTGTATTGTGTTAAAATTAATATATCAATTGTGAATTTTATAAAGTAAATAATGCCTTTATAAAAATAATTATTATTTCTATCCAGAATATACTATAAAGAACATCTCTTATAATAATTTTTTGTATTTCAACTTTCATACTTTGAAATAAAGGAAATTAAATCTGAGTAATATAAATAAGATTTGGCCTTCTTTGATTCATGTTAGTGGTGTTAAAACCTGGCATAATTGATAAAGAGAATTCCTTTGAAACTGGTTCTGTGAGTCTTTTATTGTCATAGTTTACAGCTCAAAATTTGCTGTTATATAAAATCTTAAATAATTTGCTAATAGAGGGTACTTAAATGCCATCATAAATAAATTATTACAAATTTAAATAAAAACTTTACTTTCCATTATGCTGTTTTTTTATGATATAATAAATGGTTTAACCACAAAATAATGATGTAAGTAAAGCTATTTTAATAATTTAAAAATTTTAAACTATAATAATTTTTTGTTATTTGATTGTAACTTTCACAGAAAGACTAAACTTCTAAAACTATCATAATTAAAATTTTAAAAAATATCAAAGTAGATATTTTTTGATTATTATTTTGTGGTTAAAATGTTTATTATTTTTTTAATACATGTAAGTATGATGATTAAGGTCATAATGAATAACTGAATGTCCTTAAATTAGTTTAACAAAGCAATTAATTATTTAATAGTAATTGAGAAAATGTTTGTAAATAGATGTAAATTAATATATTTACTGACCTTAGAATTAGTGCAATGGTTTTAGAAAAATATTAAGTTACATTAAGAAAATTTTTAATAATTTTTAATTAATTACTTAGAAGAAAATAATTTTCGTGAAAATAGAGATGTAATGTGATCTTAAAACTAAAAAATTTAATTGATGAAAAAAAGATTCTAATTAAAATCAGGATGAAATAAAAAATAAATTACAAGAATTCAATAGTTTAATAAATCCAGGGATACGTTTAATTAAAATATAAATCCAGGGATACGTTTAATTAAAATATATTTAATGAAAGAAAGAATCTAACAAAAAAGTTTTTGGGATGCGAAAATACAAGCAAATAAAAATATGGCAATGGTGAAATTAGAAACTAAAAGTGAGAAGAAAATGTATAATATCTAAAGGCTGTTTGAAATGAAAGAATCAGTTTTGAGATCATTTAATAACTTTTATGCTGATAAAATAATCAAATTCTAGCCTACCACTGTGTAAATAAATTTTCAGTTTTTAATAATTATCTGTGATGTTCAGTACTTGGCTAGAATTAAAGATAGAAATGTATTTAATCCATAGTAGACACATAAACATTAATCCTAGAATTTGACATTACATGCATATATCGTGAATTGATTTTATATTATTGATAAAATACTTTTAATAAAATAATTTCATTAAATATATTTTGAAAATGGAGAGATTGTAATGAACATTTAGAATATGTAAGAAAATGGGAAGATCAAAGAATCTAGAAAGCATTTTGATGAATATAAAATATTCTGATATTAATAAATACCAAAGGAATAATATAAAAGCCTTTGCTGATCTGTATGATTTCGTTTTTGTATAGAAGACATCATAAGTTATATTTGTGTCTATTTACATAATGTCTTCAGATTACAAATTATAAAATTATACATAATGGCATATGTAATAATAACATGTATAAAATTATTATTTTATATATTCTTATAAATATTTTTGTGGATATCTATTCAATATTATAGTAAAGTAGTGTGCAACCTGTGGGTCATGATCCCTTACAAAGTTACATAAAAATTGTTTGGGGATCACAAGATTTTTAAGAATTTTTTTTAAGTTTTGGATAATGATAAGTTTGTGGGTTGTTGTTTTTTTTTGAAAGAATTTAATTTTATAGATAAAAATCACATGAAAGTAAATTATTTTTGCATATATCAATTTTTTTTGTATCTGATTTATTTCAAATTATATGCGCTTTGCACTAAAATGTAAGGAAACAATAATCTGTATATATTTTTTTTTTTCCAACTTTATTGAGGAATTATACAATGGTTACATTGGTTTTACATATTGTTACTATGGATTATACAGATTGTTACAATGATTTATATGCATGTATTATAAAGTTCTGTGGTGTTGTGTTCAGGCGTAATCTTAGAGTACTTCTTCACTGGGTAGATCAACTAGGGCCCATGTGTTTTCTGCAATGTTAAGGTAGGCTGTGGAAAAGTCTGTTTTGCGAATTTTATTCAGCATTTGATAGAAGGCTGTCTCAATGTTCGGGTATTCAGACTTGCTTATGACCAGCTTACATCGAAGAGACCAGATTGTAAAGTTCACAAATGTTGCCAGTCTAAGTTGTGCATAAGTTCCTTGATCTATCACATTGGTCAGAGACAAAGAATTGTGGGTTTGGTTCTTGAATCGGTTCCGTAATGCTGATTGGAGCTTTTGTAGGCATGGGCAGTTTGTTAGTGTGTGGTTGGTGGTTTCATCTTCTCTCTGGCAGAGTGCACATGTGCTTGCTAGATTTTTGAAGCCTCTCCTATAGTAGAGAAAGGCATTTGTGGGAAGGGCTTCCAGATTTACTTTAATGAGGAAGTCAACATACTTTGGGGGAAGGTGCCAGTGTTTTGTTAGTTTGATGAGTCTTTGGTTGGAAATATGGAGGTAGGCAGAGATAGTGGAACTCTTGTGGTGTGTAATATTGAAGATCTCCCAATATGTGAGTTTTCTTGTGAATAGGCTTGCATTGGCTGAAAGTTGGTTCAGGATTAGAGTCACTGATTGTCGAAGCCAGTTGTTTTGTTTAGAGGGTGGTGGCCTATCTGTGGGCTCGACAGGTAGTGGGCATTCAATGGCATCATTGTCCTTAAAAAGTTTGTGAAGCACATTGTGTGTTCTTTGTAGGTTGACTGTTTCAATGGAGTGGAGTGAGAGACCATTCTCTCTCCTGGGGTTATGCATTGTCTTGATACTGATGGCTGCGACTTTTCCTCCCCAGCAAAGTTTGGTGCATGCCGAGTTTATTTTGTTTATGAATCCTTTGGTGGGGTTGAATCCAGTAAGGTAGTATGTTATTTTGGGAAGCAGGATGGCATTTAGTAATGCGACCTTTCCAAAGAGGGACAAGTAAATTTTTGATATTGATGCTATTGTGGTTTGTGTTTTTTCCAGCAGTGAGTTTTGGATTTCCTGTCTCATGAGTGAGTAGGACTTTGCTACAGGGAATCCCAAGAACTTCTGTGGTTGGGCATTGAACATGGCTGGAATTTGTTTTCCTGTGAGTAATGACCATATTGCTGACTTCTCGCTGTTGAATGTGAGGCCATGCATTGTTGTGTAACTGTCAAGTATGTCTACTAGATTGTTAAGGTGATCGATGGAGGGAAGAAAGACGACAACATCGTCCATGTAGGAAATGTGTTTTATGTTTTCATTGATGTAATCTACTTGGATGCCTGGAAGTGTGTTTTCTATTTGGAGTAGGAGAGGGTTTATGTAAGCTGTGAATAACAGCGTGCTTAGTGGGGATCCCTGTGGGATGGATAAACTTGGTTTGAATCCCGGAGCTATGCGTCCATCTAGCGTGAGGAAAATTTCCCGGTTGTTTAAAAGGTTCTCTATGATTTGTAGAAGAGGTTGAGGTACTTGGTATTGTTCAAGTGTTTTAATTAGCACATCAATGCGTACCGAGTCGAATGCCCCTGCGATGTCGAGTTGAATGGCAACTGGCTTGGACCTTCTTTTTGTGCGCACTTGGTCTATTACTAGACGGAAGCGGCTTATTGCATCTGATGTGGCTGCACCCTTCTTAGCAAACTGGTATTTTGAGATGTGCTTGAGGACATTGTCTTGCATTTTGTCTTTGATTATAGACTCAATTATCTTGATCATGAGTGGGATCATTGAGATAGGCCTTAGGTTTTGCAGTTCAGTTGCGGCATCACTCTTTTTAAGTAGTGGCACCATTGCGATCGGGTATAGAAATTCAAGTTGGCAAGTTCCACTGCTGAGTAGATCAATCATTTTCTTGATGATTGGGATGGTATATTTGCTCAGGTGGAGTAGAATGAACTTCGGGATGCCATGTAGTCCAGGATGTATTTTGTCTGGCATCGCATTTAATTTTTTTTGGATTGTAGCATGGGTAATGTCATGAGTGTTGTCTGGATTTATTTTGAAAGTTCTTCTGTCACTGGGTGTGATGTGGTTTTGAAACTTTTTTTTGAAATGTTCTTGGAGTTTACCTAGCATTGCAGGGCCAATGTATTGTTTACCATCAATGGTGATGTCGCTTGGGCCTTTTCTATTCTTTCCTGATCCCAAGGCCCATCTGATGTATCCTCTGGTCCAGCAGTGTTGATGTACCAGGTAGCTCCGGGCTCTTTTTGTTGCTATGTGTTCTGCTAGAATCTTTTGGGTGGTCCTATATTTAGTCTTTAGTTGTAAGATTGTTTCTATGTTTTGTCCTTCCAGTGTTAGGTGCTTGAGGGTATCTGCAATGTTGTCTAAGCTGTTTAATAATTTCAAGGGTCCTGGTCTTCGGAAAGAGTAGGTGGTTATTAGTTTCTGTAGTGTTTTTGTGAATAGAGGCCATGCCTCTGTGATTGGCCTGGAGAGTATGTTTGTTTGATGGAATTGTATGTAGGCTTCTGAGAACAGGCAGGCTGGTGTAGTTTCCCTGGTTATGAGTCTTATTGTTCTTTGGTAGTTGTTTGGGTCTGGGGAGCTTGAGGAAAACTGGAGTTTTATCTCTTGTAATAGGTGGTCTGAAAAAACCACTGGCCAGAGTCTGGCTTGAGTGGTAGGCAGTAAGTTTGGTGAAAAAAAGGTTAAGTCGATGAGGGACTTATATTTAGTTGTGTAGAATGAAAATGCTGTCTCAGGGAGCAGGTTTCGTGCACTCATTAGCTTTAGATTGATCAATGGGAGGTAATTAGACTGGAAGGTTTCATAGGAGTGGTTGAAGTCTCCTATCAGGATGGAAGGAAATGGGTTGGTTCGAAGTGTCGCATTTATTGTGTGAATAATTCTGCGGATGTTGTCAGGAGCCTTTGTCATGTATATGTTGCATAAGTTGATGGTACAATTGTTGTACTGAAGGATGGCTATGAGACAGTGGTTGTCTATGTATAGTATTTTGAAGAAGGTTATGGGAGATAATTTGTTAATTAGTATGGCCACTCCGGATCCTGGTGTTTGGGCTATGGAGTAGTGAAAGTAGCCCAGTGAGTTTAGTTTCATGATGTGTGGGCCAGACTGTATGTGTAGTTTTGTTTCGGAGAGACAGAGGATATCTGGTTGATGTTTAATGAACCATCTGTGAAGTGCTTCAACTCTTTCTTTGGAGTTTAAGCCTCTGATATTTACTGCTGTGATTGTAATAGTCATGGTGTGGTGAGTTTTTTTTTTTTAGGTGAAGGTATCTTCTGGGACGGCGTCTTCTGGTAGGGGTTTTTCTGAGGGGCTGTTCTCTGACTCAGGAAATGAGATAAGGAGTATTTCATTTTCTGTGGTTGTCGGCATGGGGTCTTCAGTTGGTCTGAAAATTGGTAGAGTATCTTCTTCTGTGGTTGTCAGCATAGGGTCTTCAGGTGGTCTGACTTTTGGTAGAGTCTCATCTTTGGTGGTTGTCAGCATAGAGTTTACAGATGGTCTGAATTTTGGTAGAGTCTCATCTTCCCTTGATTGAATTTCTCGTCGTTTTTTGTCTGATGGTTTACGTGATTCCTGTAATCTGGTAGTTTTTGTTCTGAGGGCCACTTGGGCTGGGTCTGAGGTACTGGAGTCATCAGTTGATTTTTCTTGTGTGCTAGAATTATTCTGTCTTGATCTTTTGCGGTTGCGTGGTTTGGAGGGTTTTGTAGATGTTTTGGTGGGTCCCTCATCTTCTGATTCGATCATGGTTTCTGATGATGACCGCGATCTAGTGAGCTTTGAGTCCTCTGCCATTCTGTGGTGGATTATGGATTTTCCAGTGTCTGGGATGCTTGTGTGGCTATGGTTTGTTCCCATTGGAGTGGGTATGGACTGATGTGTGTTTTTAGTTTCTGTTTGTGGTTTTGGGTAGGTTTTAATTGGATGTGTAGAATCAGTGGGGTCTTCGATGGTGCTGTTGTGATTTTTTGGATATGCCTGACTGCTTATATCGCTTGTATTGAGGGGACACTCCTTCATTATGTGTCCTCTGTTCCGACAATTGAAGCACAATGGGGGTATATCCCGGAAGCTGATAAGGATTGTAGCCTTGTTGTTGCTGACTGTTGCTGGTAGTGTAAGTGGCTGGATTCCTGTCTTGAGGACTAGACGGAAGACTGCAGTGTTGGTAAATACCATTGTTTCTGCTCTTGATTCTTGGATGTATTTAAAGCCTTCAACTGTACCATAATTGGCAAGTGCCTGTTGTAAGTGGGACTCTTCAAAGTTGACAGTACAGTTACTCACTCTGCCCTGAAGAATCTGTGGTTTGTTCATGTTAATGTGGACCAGGTATTTGTTGTCTAACTGTTTGAATTTAGTTTCAAAGAGTTGCTTTCCTGCTAGGTCTTTGAATTGAATTGCAATATACCTTTTATTTGTGTGGAACAGTATTTTATAAACTGGTGACCAGAACTTGTGATCAGTGAGTAGATCATAGAGTGAGAGTATTGGGAATTTGTATAAAGAGCAGTTGATATCTGTTGTTGTTAGGATACTTGTACATTCATTGGTATACTCTGTGAAGGAGCGAAAGAGAAGATTTGGTATGGTTCTATTAAAGCGTTCTGTTACTGAAGAATGGTAGTCTATGTTAACTGGTTGTTGCAAGTCAGCATGTTCATTTTGTTCTTGTTCCCCGTCTCTTAATTGGATGAATTTATTGTATGGGTCTTCTGTAGTTTGTGTGTGGATTGCTTGAGTTTTGGCTTGGGTTGATTGCCTAGTGGTTATCCTAAGGCTATTAGCATATGAGAATTGTGGATGGAGTTGTGTGGATATGGCATGGTAATGTCCTGAGTTGTTAGCATTGTTTTGCTGTGCTGGTTCTGGGGGGCTGTTGGTGTCTTGGGTTGTGAGTTTGGAACTGCATTGAAGTTTTGGAAAAGGATCATTGTTGTTTTCCAATGTTGTATCATTTTCTTCACTGCATTCATATTGTGTTGTTTGTTTTGGTTTCTGGGAGTTTGGTTTATTTGTGGTGTTGCTGCTTGTTGATTTTCCTGGGAAGTTGGTGTTAGTTGGTGTTGTCTTTTGGATTGGAGCGTTTGTTTTAATTTGATTGAAGTTTGATTTTCCATTGCTATTAGTATTGGTTGGGTCTTTTTTCTTATCTTTATTTAGTGTTAGTGCAGTTTTCAGCTTTGTTTTTAAATCTCTACTTGTTTGTTTTTGAGGTTGAAAAGGTGAGTTCAAGCTGGCTTTATGTGCAGTTAAATTAACTGGAGAATTGGTATAAAATGGTGTATTCGACTGTGCTGGATGATTTAGTTGTGTCCCCCCTAAGTTGGAATGCGTAAATAAATCGCTAGAGTTACAATTTAAGTCGTTTTTTGCATTATGAGGGCGAACTAGTGTGGCTTCCGGTTTAGTTTTAGATTTGCAACTTTTTTGTTTTTCGTGCTGGGAGTCTGATTTTTGTCGGGTATTATAGCAGGTGGAATTCTCTGTCAAAGCAGTATAGCCTTCTGTCTCCGACTCTAAGGAATCACTCAACTGTGTCTCTGTGAACTTAGAGTATGAATTTACGTCTTTTTCCGTGTTGTGATTGTGAACGTGTCTAGCTTCCGGTTTGGTTTTTTGACTATAACTTTTTTGTTTTTCAAGTTGGAAGTCTAGTTTTGGGACAAGATTATAGCTGTTGAAATTTTCTATGGTATTTATATAACTTTTTTCCTTCGACTGTGCGGGGTCATGACGCAATGCTTCATCTAATTTTGGATATGTGAGTTCATTGCCAACGGCAAAATTGCGGTTGATGTTTACGTTATAAGTATTATATTTTCGAGATTCCTGTTCAGTTTTTAAGGCATAACTTTTTTGTTTTTGACTCTGGGGATCTAATTTTTTTTTTTTTGGATTAAAGGTAGAAAAATTTTCTATAAAATCATTGTCGTCGGAAGTTTGGGGCTGATCTGAAAGATTGTTTTCAGACTCCTCAAAATCTGTTTCTAGTTCACATTTTCTATTTGTTTTCTCAGTAGATTTTTTCCTTGAAGGGTTTTTCCTTTTTTCGGTCAAAGGAAGAGTTATTTCTTTTGGTTTGTCCTGTAATTTGAATTTAGGGATTTTAGAGTTGTTTTCACTTTTTAAAATTAGTCCCTCTTCCCTTTGAGAGGCTATGACTGAATTTGCTGAGGTGACAGTTTTTTTTTTGGGAGCCATGTTTGTTTTGATGGTGGTTGTTTAACTTAGTAATAATTAACAATTATATATGGATTTAAATGTTTTGTTTTTTTATAAATAATAAAGAGAAGATACTTACAATATTTCCTGTGTGGTTATTTCTCCTCAATAAGTGGTATTGAAGCATCTAAGTCACAGTCAAAGTAGCTACCATGCAAGGGTAAACTTGCCTAAAAGCTGCCACTAGAGGGCGACCTACAATAATCTGTATATTAATTAAAACTTCTAAAATTTATAATGAATATTTTTTCATATTTATAATTATAATTTAGACAAGGTAAAAACAAATAATGGATCATATCAAATTTATGTCCAAGGAAGGGGGTTATATAAAAAAATTGTGCACCATTGCTATAGTAGATATCATAATTTGGAAAGTTTCTATGAAAAAAGTTATGAAATGTGTATAAAGGAAATTTCCTCAATTGTTATTCTAAATGCAACAAAAAAGAAAATTACTTTTAATCCACGCCTTTTATATTACAAAAGAAAAAAAATATTTTACATGTTAAAAAAATTATTTTAATTATTTATATTTTCTCTTTTATTTTGTTTGACAATATTATATATATATTCTTCCTGAAATAAAAAAATAAAAAAAATTTGTAAAAGCAAAAAAAAGTTTAAAAGTAAAAAAAGTGTAATAATTATTTAATTGTAAAAGGCATAGAGACAGATGACCTTGAATAAAAATATTTTTTCCCATACCATGAATTTGATATATATAAGTTCCAAATAATTTTAATGATTAAAATTATATATTTTACTATTTTTATCGTTAAAATTATTTGGAACTTACATATAGTATATTTATAATGGATAGTTATAGTTTTTTTTTTACATATATATTGTAACGGTCAGATTTGTACACTCACACAACACACAAGATTTAAAATTTTGATTAGCAATGTCTAACTAAATTGTGACTAATTATTTGTATTATGAAATACTACAAAATTATTATCAAATTATTTTAAATGTTTGTTTTAATATAACCCATTTATTTTACATTTATTTTAAAAACTATGTCAAGTGTGTAACTGTATTTTAGAAATGTGAAATCTATTGGCTTAAGACATATAAAATTACAAAATTAACTTAACTGATATTTTAAAATTAATTAAGCTTCTTTTTATTTAGATCTATCTAAAGAAATAGCCTATAACAACAGTCCTATAGTTAAAGTTCAGTTTCTTAAACTATTCACAATGTTTGACATGTAAATTGATTTGTTGGAAGAGAAATAACATTTTTAAAAAATCTCTTAAATTTTTTTATTTTATTATGTCCACATTATACACATATTCATTTCTCTAAAGAAACTTTAAGGTTACATTATATATTGAAAACATGGTATGCATGTATACTATTGAATAGAGATAAAGATAGGGCAATCCCAAAAATCAATCATTAATATTTGATTTGATATAATTATTTTAGACATAAATAATTATTGCTTATGTATATTTTTTCAACTGGTGAAAAAAATCATTAAATTGGCTTAATATTTATGTCATCATTATCAATCCACTGCATGATGAAGGTCTCTCGAAGTTTAATCCATCTTCTCCGATCTTTAGCTTCTCTTCTCCACATCACCCCTGCACACTTTCTTATTTCATCCATCCATCTCACATGTGGTCTCTTTCTGGGTCTTTTACAATCTCTTGGAATCCACTTTAAAATTTCAATTGTCCATCTATTATCATCTCTTCTAACAATATGTCCAGCCCAACTCCACTTCAATCTTTTAATTTTTTCAATGAGGTCAGTAACACCTGTTTGTTCTCTTACTCATACATTGTGTTTACGATCTCTTCTTGTTACTCCCAACATACATCTCTCCATACTTCTTTGAGTGGTCTGAAGTCTCTGTATTGCTCTTCTATTAAGTGTCCAAGTCTCAGATCCATAAGTAAGAACTGGTAAAACACATTTGTTAAAAACCTTCCTTTTCAAACACATAGGCATATTTCCTTTTAGTATTAAGTTATTTCTACCAAAAGCACTCCAACCAAGTTTAATTCTATGATTAATTTCCTCCATTATGTTTCCATCTGTATTAATAATCTGACCAAGGTATTTGTAACTGTTAACTTCTTCTAATTCATCATAATCAATCTTTATTTTCATATTTAGAGCAAATCGATTAAACATTACTTTAGTCTTTTTAACATTTATCTTTAGTCCTACTTTCATCTGATAATTCCTGCAACATTTCCTGCAGATCTGAAGCATTATTTGCAAAAACAACTACATCATCTGCGAAATCTAAATAATCACCATTTACTTTCACTCCTTTAGTTTCCCATTTTAATCCACAAAATAGTTCATGCAGCACTGCTGTAAAAAGTTTTGGAGATATGGAGTCACCTTGTCTTACACCTTTCTCAATGTTGACTTTCTTAGTGTCATTATGTAATCTAATTGTTGCTGTTGCATTTTTATAAATATTCTTTAAAATATGACAATATCCTCGATCTATACCTTGATGATCTAATGCTTTAATCACTGAAGAAATGTTTATAGAATCAAATGCCTTTTCATAATCTACAAATCCTAAGCATAATGGCAACTCATATTCATTTGTCCTTTCTATAACTTCTCTCAATACCTGGATATGATCTACTGTACTAAAACCACTTTTAAATCCAGCTTGTTCTCTTGGTTGGTGGAAATCCAATGTTCTCTGTAGACGAGTAGTAATTATCTTGGTAAAAATTTTATATAAAACTGATAAAAGGCTGATAGGTCTGTAATTTCTAATATCTTCTTTATCACCTTTTTTAAATATTAATATTTTTACTGCATTCTTCCAATCATCCGGTACATCTTTATCATTTAGACATTTGGTATATAACTTTGCTAAAAAAATTTCTATTTCTTCACATGCTTCTTTTAATATATCAATTATAATTCCATCATTACCTGGAGCCTTTCCTTTCTTCATACATTTAATTGCATGTCTCACTTCTTCATTTAAAATTCTGGGCAATTTGGAAGATGTAATAGATATAGGAGGTACTTGTTCTTTATTACTATATAATTCTTGATAAAAATCTTCTACCAATTTCATGATGTCATCTCTCCTTTTAGTAATAATTCCATCTTTTTTTCTTATTGCAGATATAAATTTCCTACGAATACCAAAATGTTGTTTTACATTCTTAAGACTTTTATTTTCTTCTATTAGCTTTCCTTGCTAGTTCACAGTTATACTTTCTTATATCATTTTCAACTCTTTTCCACACCATTTTACAAAATTCGAGATATTCAATTCTTTTTAATGCATCATTTTTGTATATCTTCATATTCCTTTTTTCTTCATAAATTCTCTAGTCTCAGTAGAAATTTTATTGGTCAATTGCTGCTTCTTTCTACCAGCTATCTTTGTTGCAGTTTTCAAAAGTGTATCAGTTATTTTCATATTAATTTCATTCAAATCTGAATCATGTTCAAAATCTACTAATACTTGAAACCGATTTGTAAGTTCTAATTTAAATTTATTAGAATGTTTCTGAAGATTAGGAATATCAACTGTAAATATTGTTTTTCTTAATAATTTTTGTCTCTCTAGTTTTACATTAACACGTATCTTACACCTTACTAATCGATGATCACTTCCTGTGTTAAATTTATTAAGAACATTACAATCTTGAAATATGTATTTCCTGTTAGTCAAAATATAATCCAATTCTGCTGTATCTTCATTTGGATGCTTCCATGTTCATTTCCTTTTAACATTTTTCTCAAAAAAAGAATTCATAATATAAAGTTTTTCTTTTTCTGCAAACTCCACAAATCTATGACCTCACTCATTTCTATTACCATAACCAAAATTACCCACAGCACTTTCATCTTTCATTTTTTTACCAATTCTAGCATTAAAGTCTCCCATAACAATTTTAAAATGGTGTTTACTCTGATCAAAAGCCTTTTGTACATCCATATAAAAATCTTCTACTACTTCATCACTATGAGAACTTGTTGGGCATAAACCTGAATTATCTGCATTTGGTATCTGCTATTAAGTTGTATAACTAATCTTGCCACTCTGTCCGATACACCATCAATCTCCACAATATTGTTCTTCCACTTTTTATTTATAATGAATCCTACTCCATTTGTATTTCCAATATTTGTGCCTTTATAATAGAGTATATGTCCACTTTTTAAATCAATTGTCTCTTCACCTTTTCTTCTAACTTCACAAAGTCCAATAATGTCCCATTTAATATAAGAAAGTTCTTCTTCTAATTCTTGCAATCTTCCTTCACTTGAAAGTGATCTACAGTTGTAAGTACCTAAATAAAAAGTCATCATCAAATGGCAGCCTGGGTCCGCAATCAGGGGATTCTTAGCACCCACCGCCTTCGGCCACCAACCGCTGCCTTGGTTAGTGACTTTACAGCCTCCTGGGAATAAGGGCCATGCTTTATTTTTGTCTGTCATAATTGTATATATGTATTGGGAAAATAGTTATCATTTTCACAAACATTCATTCTGCCTTATCAGGCACTGAGAAGAAACACCATGGTGTTTCTTGATCTTAAACTCAGAGGTAAAAAGCCAATAAACTCACCACGCTGGCTAATGCATGTTGGTGAGCAGCCCATCCATGTTCGTATACTATATGAATAATCACATAGTAATAACAGTTGCAATGACAAGAACGTATGGAGTGGACATTAGGAATTTGCCCTGCTCGGTTCCTTTAAGGCCTCCAAGAGGAATCAAAGGGTCTCCTTTCAGTTAATAGCAAAACTCCTTTAAATTCATAAAGTGTATTTTGTACAATATTTGTAACTAATAGTACTAGAAAGTACTTTTACCTAATCATAGTATCTTTGACCAAAAAATTATTTAATATTTGATTTCTAATGCCACCATATTAAATTTTTATAGAAATGATGTTTAAATTACAATTTGTTAAAAATAGCTTTATTGTGTGGAAGCGGTATTAGAACAAAGAGAAATAATTATGATTATAATTCCTAACTCCTCTTTTTTATCTTTGATTTCCAAACCTGCATTTTCAGTTATCCAAGATTTTAAAAGAAAAAGTAAAAAAAATATAAAAAAGTTTAAAATGTATAAAAGGAATTTTTTTTATATATTTTTATTGTGCATACGCAATATATGTGTAAATCTGTATATATATTTCAATCATCATCATCAAACCATTATCAATTCACTGCAGGATGAAGATCTCTCCAAGTTCAATCCATCTTTTTCTATCTTTAGCTTCTCTTCTCCACATCACCTCTGCACACTTTCTTATTTCATCCATCTTTCTGGGTCTTTTACAATCTCTTAGAATCCAGTTTAAAATTTCAATTGTCCATCTATTATCATTTCATCTAGCAATATGTCCAGCCCAAGTCCACTTCAGTCTTTTAATTTTTTTCAATGAGGTCAGTAACACCTGTTTGTACTCTTACTCATACATTGCATTTTTGATCTCTTCTTGTTACTCCCAACATGCATCTCTCCATATTTTTTTGAGTGGTCTGAAGTCTCTGTATTGCACTTCTATTAAGTGTCCAAATCTCAGATCCATAAGTAAGAACTGGCAAAACACATAGGCATATTTCCTTTTAGTATCAAGTTATTTCTACCAAAAGCACTTCGACCAAGTTTAATTCTATGATTAATTTCATCCATTGTGTTTCCATCTGTATTAATAATCTGACCAAGGTATTTGTAACTGTTAACTTTTTCTAACTCATCATCATCAATCTTTATTTTCATATTTTGAGAAAATCTATTAAACATTACTTTACTCTTTTTAACATTTATCTTTAGTCCTACTTTCATCTGATAACTCCTGCAACATTTCCTGTAACTCTAAAGCATTATTTGCAAAAACAACTACATCTGAAAAATCTAAATGACTTAAATAATCTCCATTTACTTTCACTCCTTTAACTTCCCATTTTAATCCACAAATACTTCTTGCAGCACTGCTGTAAAAAGTTTTAAAGATATGGAGTCACCTTATCTTACATCCTTCTTAATGTTGACTTTCCTAGTATGTAATCTAATTGTTGCTGTTGCATTTTTATAAATATTCTTTAAAATATGACAATATTCTGGATCTATACCTTGATGATTTAATGCTTTAATCACTGAAGAAATGTTTATAGAATCAAATGCCTTTTTATAATCTACAAATCGTAAGCATAATGGCAACTCATATTCATTTGTCTTTTCTATAACCTCTCAATACCTGGATATGATCTACTGTACTAAAACCACTTTTAAATCCAGCTTGTTCTCTTGGTTGGTGGAAATCCAATGTTCTCTGTAGAGGAATCGTAATTATCTTGGTAAAAATTTTGTAGAAAACTGATAAAAGGCTGATAGGTCTGTAATTTCTAATATCTTCTTTACATCTTTTTTAAATATTAATACTATATTCTTCCAATCATCTAGTACATCTTTATCATTTAGACATTTGATATAAAACTTTGCTAATTTTTTTTCTATTTCTTCACCTGCTTCTTTTAATATATCAATTATAATTCCATCATTAGCTGGAGCCTTCCCTTTCTTCATAAATTTAATTGCATGCCTCACTTCCTCATTCAAAATTCTGGGCAATTTGGAAGATATAATAGGTATAGGAGGCACTTGTTCTTTATTACTATATAATTCTTGATAGAAGTCTTCTACATATTTCATGATGTCATTTCTCATTTTAGTAATAATGCCATCTTTTTTACTTATTGCAGATATAAATTTCCTACCAATAACAAAATGTTGTTTTACATTCTTTAGACTTTTATTCTCTTCTACAGCTTTACTTTCTTATATCATTTTCAACTCTTTTCTGCACCATTTTACAAAATTCGAGATATTCAATCCTTTTTAATGCATCATTGTTGTATATCCTCTTATTCCTTCTTTTCTTCATAAATTCTCTAGTCTCAGTAGAAATTTTATTGGTCAATTGCTGCTTTTTTCTACCAGCTATCTTTGTTGCAGTTTTTAAAAGTGTATCAGTTATTTTCCTGTTAATGTCATTCAAATCTGAATCATGTTCAAAATCTACTAATACTTGAAACCGATTTGTAAATTCTAATTTAAATTCATTAGAATGTTTTTGAAGATTAGGAATATCAACTGTAAATATTGTTTTTCTTAATAATTTTGTCTCTCTAGTTTTGCATTAACATGTATCTTACATCTTACTAATCGATGATCACTTCCTGTGTTAAATTTATTAAGAACATTACAATCTTGAAATATGTATTTTCTGTTAGTCAAAATATAATCCAATTCTGCTGTAACTTCATTTGGATGCTTCCATGTCCATTTCCTTTTAACATTTTTCTCTAAAAAAATAATTCATAACATAAAGTTTTTCTGCAAACTCCACAAGTCTATGTCCTCTCTCATTTCTATTACCATAACCAAAATTACCTACAGCATTTTCATCTTTCATTTGTTTACCAATTCTAGCATTAAAGTCTCCCATAACATTTTAAAATGTTGTTTACTCTGATCAAAAGCCTTTTGCACATCCATATAAAAATCTTCTGCTACTTTATCACTATGAGAACTTGTTGGGGCCTAAACCTGAATTATCTGCATTTGGTATCTGCTATTAAGTTGTAAAACTAATCTTGCCACTCTGTCTGATACACCATCAATCTCCACAATGTTATTCTTTCATTTTTTTATTTATAATGAATCCTACTCCACTTGTATTTCCAATATTTGTACCTTTATAGTAGAGTATATGTCCACTTTTTAAATCAATTGTTTCTTCACCCTTTCTTCTAACTTCACAAAGTCCAATAATGTCCCATTTAATATAAGACAATTCTTCTTCTAATTCTTGCAATCTCCCTTCACTTGAAAGTGATCTGCAGTTGTAAGTACCTAAATAAAAAGTCATCATCAAATGGCAGCCTGAGCCCACAATCAGGGGATTCTTAGCACCCTCCGCCTTCGGCCACCAATCGCTGCCTTGGTTGGTGACTTTACAGTCTCCTGGGAATAAGGACCATGATTTATTTTTGTCTGTCGTAATTGTATATATTAAGGAAAAATATTCTTAAACTCGGAGATAAAAAGCCAATAAACTCACCATGCTGGCTAATGCGTGTTGGTTAGCAACCCATCCGTGTTCCTATACTATATGAATAATCACATAGTAATAACAGCTGCAATGACAAGAACGTATGGAGTGGACATTAGGAATTTGCCCTGCTCAGTTTCTTTAAGGCCTTCAAGAGGAATCAAAGGGTCTCCTTTCAGTTAATAGCAAACTCCTTTCTGCAGCCATATATTTCAATATGCTATATAAAATATATACACATGGTTATATGTATGTGAATGTTAAAATCATATCCAGTATTGTAATACAGTTCACTATCACTGTAATTTGACATGTAAAAGAGGGATTACTGTAAATATATATTGTACCGGTAAAAACATGTTTATCCATCTAACATGGGCTGGAACTCACAAAATGTACTTCAAACCCAATCAAGTCTGAGATTTAAGTCAGAGACCAGCCTGGATTTGAATCCACACTCTACGCCCCAGATCAAACACCTAATGAATAACATAATAGTGATGGTACATGAGAATTAATTTTAATCCGGCCGACTAGCAAAGCTGAGCAAAACAATGAGACATCTATTAACTATGACTATATTAAAATAATATATAAGCATGGCTGTATGTGTGGAAGTGGAGGAAAAGGAATTCAAACTACTCAAATAAGTTAGACAATACAAATATAGTTTAATATAATAAATTATTAATTGTGACTTAATTTGTGACTTAATTATATACATTAGTGTGCGTGAATGAGCAAGCAGTAGATGATTACATGGTGTCATTCATGCTATTATTTCTCATATGCTCTTTTATTAATTAGCTAAATATATTATAAATAAACACACATCTTTGGTGGGTTCAATATTAAGATGCCAATCAACTATTACAAAGAATTCACATAAAATGGTTATTAATGCTTTGGATTACGGTTCTGAAACATGGTGACTAGCATTATTTCAGGGAGTGTTCTGGGATTTATTACAGATATAAGATAAATTATTTTCATGCCATTACGGTCGTGAAAATACATAAAATACATTTGACAATTTATTGAAAATTATTTTCATTAACATTTACGAGAAGAACACTTTAAATACAGAAATAAGTTATGGTGGGACTGTATAAGACTGAAATAAATTTAATTAATAAAATAGAAGTTGTTGGCATTTATATATATTTTAAGCAGAGCGCAATTTTAATATTAGAGCATTAAAACTGGATCATGAAGCAAAAGAAATAAATATACGAAGAAGTTTGCGGTACTGACATAATAGCCAAAAATAATTAAGAGGAAACGGTCGAGCTTCTGGATGAGAACGAAGTAGATAGGCATAGCATGTGCCAGACTTAGGGATCACCACCAGAGGTTCTTTATACGAAATAAGTAGACATGCATCGCGTGTGTCAAACTTACGGGATCACCGCCATAGGCATTTTTATACGAAATAAATGTTCCGGATATCTCAACTATCTACGGAACGAAATATGAGAAGAAATCTATGGGTTCGAACTTGTCGCAACCCCCAGGTTAGAAGACTAGAAGCACGTAATATATATATACGAAGATAGGCAAAATGTCAGTAATGCAGTAATGATACATGTCATTAATGACATTGAATAAATTTTACTGCTTTAAAATAAATGACCTTTGTTTGAGTACTATAATTTAGACAAATAATACGCTATGCAGTCACAATATATATAAAGAGATTTACATTTCATTTACTTAAAATATACTTGAAGATTTTATTTAGCGAAAGTAACATTAAGATTTAACCCCTTCTTTTTCTGTTATTTAATATAAATAAATCCCACCTTCGTTGATTTTACAATAACTGAAATATTTAAATACAATATTTGAAATTTTAAGAGTATGGAAAGTATAAGAAGACTGGCAGTTATAGAAAATAATTAATGAGTCACTCTTTCAGAATTGAATAAAAACAAAACATTTTAAAAGATTTCAAAGTGTTAATTAAAGCTTGAGTTCTGGATTCACCCCAGGTAGAAAATCCAGAGTTAAACAAATATATTTTTATAATAAACCAACATAAAATGCTGATTCGTAAAAACAAACTAGTGAACATATTGATTTATAATGCATTATATATATATTTTAAGGGGACATTAATAACCTTTTCATGAAGGTTTAGAAGAAAAAAAAATGACAGAAAAGATTTTTAGAAATTAAGCTCGCCAGGTTGTAAGATTGGCATATTAAAAAATAAAAGCACACATAAAATCAAGTGATAAATAAATGACCACACCAAAATTAAAGAAAGTTAGAGCATATGAGATAGAATTAAATTTAAAGAAATCATTTGAGAGCAATTTACATATTATATATAGAAATTAACTAAGAGCAAATTACATATTAACAAAAACAAAGTTAAATAAGATATTAAAATAAATCTTGATGGATGAGTTGGGCTAAATTTAGTTTGAGGTGATGGCTTGAAAGTTACCTTGCAATTTTAAGAGTGCGATTTAGTAGTGCACGTGCATGGCAATTGAAATTAAAGTTCTTCAGTGGCAACAAGCTTCTATTAGCATTCTAAAATTTTCCAGTCAGGCTCTTACTTTATTACTACAGGAGCATTATATAACAGCAGTGAAAGGTGACCCACAAGAGTCGGGAAAAGCTTTTTACTACATTTTTAGATTTCAAAATAGCGTGGTGTCTAGCAGCAATCAGTTCTCTCAACAATAGCTCATCTAATCTGTCCTCAAAATTTAGCCATTTTATACTTTTTCTTTATTGATTGTTTTCGAAGATGTCACAGTAAGATAAATGTCCAAAAATAAATTCAAATCTATTTCCAGATTAGAAATAGATTTGACAACATGTTTATAACAAAAGTATCTTTAATCTTAATCCCATTTTTATTTTAAGTAAAAATTTAATTAAAATACCTACCCTAGATTAAAACAATAGTGTTTCCAACCCTTCAATTATTTGTAGACAATCAACTGTAGCATCTTCCATATTGGATTTTACAAAATATACAGTTTAAAAGAAAAAAATACTTTAAAAAGAAAAAGTTGTACAAATGACAATATAATAAAATATTTACAAAAAAAAAAATCAATATTTTGTTAGTATTTTGCTCCTATATATATATTTGAGCTGCACCTATGTATTTTAATAAAAAGAATTAATAATCATAAAATTAATAATAATAAAAATGTTAATTTAAAAGTTAAAATTTTATAATGTAGGTTGTATCTCAAATGTATACATAAAATATACATACACGACAAAAGGAGCGGGATAGGAAATAGGGTTTGAATAAAAGTTAGTAGATGGAAACATGAAGCTCAATCTTAAGCTAAGATTGACTGTTTCAATATATATATATATATTTTTTAAAAATAATTTGACAAGTGCTAAAAAAAAAAATGTGGAACAGCCAATCAAATATTGAGTGAAAATTCTATTTTTTTTTTGCTTCACTATAGTACTAGTACACTCATGTTTTATCTTTGACTTTAAGATCAAAAAACAACATGATCTTTCTTCTCATTTGCCTTTCAGTTCTTAATAAATGCATGAATGACTTTTTAGAGATATAAAGAAAAAAAATACATATGGGTTTATTGCTCAGGAGTTCATAAACAGTTCGAGCTCAAGACCTGTGAGCACCAGATTCAATCCTCGGATCTTTTATCCCAAATCAGACAGTCTAGCAACTATGTCAAACTATGCTTTAAAATCACCAGCTAATACAGTAGTTGATAGCCAAAAGCAGAGGGAGTTCAGAATTTCCTGATTGTGGAACCAGGATAAAATTTGATGACAATTTCTTTAGATATTTATAATTGCAAATAACTTTCAAATTTAAAGAATATTGCACAAATTGTAAGACATGTTAAACATTAAATGGGACATGCTTAACTTTGCAAAGTTGGAAAAAAAGATAATGAGAATAATTGATTTAAATGTTTATATGCTTTGCTATAAAGGCAGAAATATTAAAACCACTAACAGGTTGAGATTTTCTCCTTCACTTTCTTTGCATATCCCCATATAATCATATATATTACTTATAATACTTCACTCATATACACTTTAATGTAATTAATTTTCTTAAAAACTTCTTTATTTTCTTACTGTTTCGACTGTTCATCAGAGCTCTATCTTCCTTTCAGTTTTAACTTTAATTAACCTTAATTAAGGTTAATTAAAGTTAAAACTGAAAGGAAGATAGAGCTCTGATGAAGACTGCTGGACAGTTGAAATGGTAAGAAAATAAAGAAGTTTTTAAGAAAATTAATTGCATTAAAGTGTATATGAGTGAAGTATTATAAGGTTGAGATTTATTATAAATAAAAAGGGAAAGAATAATATTGTGGAAATTGATAGTATATTAGATAGATGGACAAAGTTAGTTATTCAAATTTATGGAAGAAGTCAAATGCAGATATTTCAGATGTATGTCCCAGAAAATTATGGACCTTTGAACAGATCAAATAACATTTTAAAAGTTTTCATGGGATACTTTAATGCTAGAATTGATAAATATTTGAAAGATAAAATTATTGTGGGTAAATTTGGTTATGATTATAGAAATAAGAGAAGATCCAAATTTGTGAAGTTCTCAGTAAAAAAAAAATGATATATTACAATTATGCTTTTTTGAGAAAAATACTAAACAGAAATAGATATGGAAGCATCTAAATGAAAATACAGCAGAATTTGATTACATTTTGAATAATAGAAATTATGTATGTCAAAATTGTAATGTTCTTAATAGATTCAATAGAAGAAATGATAATCAATTGGTGAGATATAAGATGTATGTTAATGCAAAACTAGATAGATAAACACTGTTAACAAAGCCTTCAGAAACACTCCAGTCAATATAAATTATAAGTTGCAAATCATTTTAAAATATTAACCAATTTTGAAGATGATTCAGAGTTGACTAAAATCAATAAGAAGATAATGTGATATTCTGTTAAGAACTGCAAGAAATATAGCTGATATAAAAAAGTAGCAATTCACCAGTAAATTTTCTGTTAAGACAATTTATGGAGATGAGAAAAAAAATTAACATTTAAAAAAAAAAGATCTCTTAAGAAGAAATGAATTAAACCATCAAACATCACATGATCACCATCTCTATCTATACTGTATGGGGAGTTTTGCCTTTGTTTAAGAAATGAATATTTAGAGTTTTATAAACTTGTATGCAAAATAGTTAATAATGCTATAAAATGTATAATTGTGAATTGCCAAGGAAAGCTACAAAAGAAAATAAAAATCTTAAAATGATAAAACAACATTTTGGTATTTGAAAGAAAGTTGTTTCAGCAATAGGAAGATAAGGTAGAACTATCACTGAAAAGAAAGATGACATCATGAAATGTATGGAAGAGTTTTATAAAGAATTATATAATAATAAAAACGAAAACAAAGTGTCCACTATGATTACTACATCTTAATTGAGAAATATTTTAAATAAAAATGTGTCATTCAATCAAATCTCTGAAGAAGAGAAAAGCTTCAAGAAATGATGGAATTACTATTGATATCTTAAAAGAAGCAGATAAAGGGATAAAACAAATTGTTGGCAAACCTGTGCACTAACTTCCTAAATGTTAAAGATGTATCAGGTTATTGGAAAAATGAAGCAATGGTAAAGAAGTTAGCAAAAATTTCAGACTTATCATTCTTCTATCAGTTTTGTATACAATTTTTACTATGATAATTACAAACTCATCCACAATAAACTTTGCATTCTAACCAGGCAAAAAAATAAACTGGATTTAAAAGTGATATTGGCACAATAGATTACATCCAAATACTGAGAAAAAATACAGAGAGGGCCAGTGGATATAAGTTTATATTATGCTTTGGATTTTCAAAATGTAAAAAGAATTTTATATATATATAAACATTTCCACAACAATTAAAGCTTTAGATTATCAAGATATAGATCCAGGAATATCTATCAAAAAGCTAAACTTTTTATAGCATTTTTACATCAACTATTTTTGTGGATTACAATAAGGAAGTTAATAAAAGTAAATGAAAATTAAGTCACATAGATTTTGAAGATTATGTGTTTGTTTTTGCAAATAATATTTCTGAATTCCAGAAAATATTGTGATAGTTATCATTACAAAATAGGATTAAAGATAAATGCTAAAAGATCTAAAGTAATGTTGAATGTATTTTCTCAGAAGAAAATAAAGATTGATTTAGAAGAAGCCACCAATCATAAATATCTTAGTCATTTTATTAATACAGATGGAAACATAAATATATCATAGAATTAAACTTTTTATGGAATAATTTTAATAGATATTACTTAGTATTAAAAGGAAATATATATATGTATGTATATTTTTATTTTTATGGACCTGAGACTTGGACACTTAGCAAAAGAATAATGCAGAGATATCAAACCATTCAATGATTATGGACAACTGTATGTTAGGAATAACAAAAGAAAACAAAAACTAAAAATATGGGTTAGAGATTAAACAGACATCTCTGACATCATTGAAGGAATTAAGAGACGGATATGGAACTAGTCTAGATGTATTCCTGGAAGAGATGTTAATAGGTTGAAGTTTTTTAATGAATCACAAGAGGCTGTAAAACATCTAAAAAGAGATCGCATGTGAGATGACCGGATGAAATATGGAAGTCGCTGATGTGATGTGAAGAAGAGAGGTTAGAGAGATATTCATTCTGCAGTAAATGGGTAATATTTAAACATTATGGTGATAGTACTAGTAAATAAATATTTCATTCTCCTTTAATAGAAATTAAAATTTATTAATTGTTAATATATATATTTTTATGGTTCAAGAAACACATATGTAGTGAAATATTATTTATTTGGAAATATCTCTTACATATATACAAATACCCATTTTTCTAAATTTTATCTTCTTCCTTTTTATTAATAACATTTTAGTTAAATTTTCTGCTCTGGTTACAAAAAAAATTATCTGAAAAGTTGAAATCACCTGGCCGTTAGATAGCGCTACATATCATATAATATAAAAATGGAAGACGATCCAATTTTCTATACGTATTTCAAAATAAATCCATTTCTATAAATTTATTTTAAAATATACTATCAATATATTTTTTTTCAAAAAAATATATCATCACTTAAGAAATTTATGAAATGTTTGGTAAAACTATGAACTTATGGAAGCGGGTATCAGCAAAGCGTGATAATTACCTAGACGATGATCATTTAATTCATTTATACTTTATAAATTATATCTGATACCTTATTATGCTTAAATGTAAAATTATTGTAATTAATTAGTAATTATGTCAAAAACAAAATCGACCTTACGATCTCTGATGGAAAAAAAGACTAACGGAGTATCAGGTTAGTTTCTCTTTTACAAATAGTATCGATGAATTTTCCCTCAATTGCCTACAGAAAAATAAAAATATATTTTATTTTTCCTCATCCATTTAATCTGTTTATATGTATAGTGTGCGGAATAATTGATACAGAATAAATAGATAGATTTAAAAATGGCCGAAAGTTAAAAGATTTTTTTTCCAAAAAAAGACTGCAATAATCATTAATAATAACAATATTTAACAAAATGTTCTGTACTAATGTTATGGATTTTCTTGTTTATTAAAGAAGTTTATCCCAAAAGCTGATTACTAGATTGTATTTGTTGTCACGGTATGCATGGCTACGCAGTTCTATTTTTAGTAATAAGTGATAGCGTTTCATATACAGTATACATTTTAATTAAATAACATAGACATAAAATTTTTTCCAATATTAACTTTATATCTAACCAAACGTTTTTTTAAACGTGAACATTTTTTACTTCACTTTTAAATTTAAAAATTTTTTCTTCAAAGTAATCTAAGAAAACATTTTTTTAAACGGAACATTCTTTACTTTACTTTTAAATACTAATATTTTTTCAACAAAGTAATCTAAAGAAACGTATATATATATATTCATACGTATACCAAAACGATCATTTATATATACTTGCACATACATGACGTGACTAAATGACAGACCCAGAGTCAATGGGTAAGTTTATATTTTATTAATCAACAAGATTTATATACAGAATAGTTTAGATTCTTTAATTTGCCTAGACCAGAAAATCTATGGTTACAAATTTGTTTAGCTTTATATTATAAGATTTGTCATAACTGTATTTAATCAGGAAAAGATTCAAGGCCCATTGCTATGATTTAAGGATGCTTGATCACTGAGTTACAACTTAACAATTGATTTCAATCGCTGTGTTTCATAGAATAATATATGTATTTGAATATACATAATGATGAGATAAGGTGTAATCTGGAAATTCCTACCAATTTATGTATGGTGAATATACACTTCTATGTAATAAGTAAAATTTGTATTCTATCTTAGTAATTGTTTTCTTTACTTTGTATCTAATGTAATAACTGATTGGTTAAAGGTTTGGGTTTTTCTTCAATCCACCCCTCCCCCCCCCCATCCAGCTATATATTGTAATAATCAGACTTAGCATTGTTTATTTATTAAAATTTTCTCTATAATTGTTTACATAAATTACACAGGTGCCACCTGACTTTAAGCACCAGGAAATAAATTAACACGTGCATTTAAAACAATATTTTATTTAAATATAATAATATAACCATTACACAGCCCGATTTGTAATGCTGGACTAAATCACAACTAGAATCTTACCTAAACAAAGTAACAAATCATATAATAATAATTTATTTACCAGTGTATTTGTTAATTAATATACAATTTATGTTCTTTAATAAAATTAACAAATCGTGTAACAATAATTTAGTTACAAAATATAATCATGAATTGATACTCAATTTATTTCTTTAACATAGTCCTTTAATTTTTATACATCATAGTATTAATATATTCGTAGATAATACAACATATTCGCTGTATCTTTAACCCTGATTTTAATGAACTTAATATAATTCTATGCATGTATGAATTCATAAATATAAGCCTTTCTTTGACTTTTATATCTCCTAGTACTTACACATACATATGTTCTATATGGGATAGACATGAACACTGTTTATCACAATGATAATAAGGAATGGTTTTTAAAAATCCTAATCCTAAACATAACCACTTATATAGTTATAACTACTGTACTATTTGTGGTACAATTGGCAATGGAAATTTAGAATTAAAATTATTAAATTCCTGGAAAAGAAAGAATAGTATTTTATAAATACAATCTGATTTATTTTAGACAATGTATATTATATTTTTTTTAGTTAAAGAAATAAAAAAAGTGTTGTGTTTGGTTAGGCTTGCAGGTTCGTTTCCAAACCAACAGATACAAAAGAAACAACTATTCAGCAATTAATATGTAAAATGTATGTACAAATACAGTTGATATGCTTCAATGCTGAGATAGTCGTGCGGAGTAAGGAACTCGCTTCCAGATAATGATTGGCCTGCTTCGTGAGTTCTGGTAAGACTCTTCCAGCTATGTAGTTAGCTTGCCTCGAGTCGGCTCTAGTTCAGACATAGCAGTTTCCAGTCCATAGGTGGACTTACCTCACTGCGTGGATGTCTCAATAATAACTAGATAAATACCTTTGCTGATGGCACAAGGTTTAATGGAAAGCACGTTCTGTCGTTCAGGTTAACAGAAGTAATTGCTCTCTCTGCCTTGCCTCCAAAAGGTTGACTATTTAAAGGCAGATCCCCTACCTTACTGGAAACACACGGATTCGGTGCGCGAACCCCAGTGAAGGTTTAATCCTGTTGGATAGCAACTGGGTGCTAGCCAGTCAGGCAAGGAATCTGGAATAGTCCACTTCTGAAGGCAGGGTCAGATATGACAAAAAGAGAACAAAATGTTATTTTTGATTTTAATATTACTTAAAGTTAAAATCACAGTATTCTTTCACTGTAATTAAAGATGGCTACTGAAGGGGGAAAAAGTTGACTTTGGAAACAAAAATACATTACATTTGTCAAAGTTAAAAGGGTGTCAACAAGATGGGCACAGCAGACTAAAATCAGAGAGGGGGTATAAAAAGCAAACACATAGAAAGTGCACATCTTTCATCTTCTTCTGCCTGGGATTATATATGATCTCAAATAGTAATTTGATATAAATTGATTTTTCTGCAAGGTCATTTAAAATGTGCCAAGCTATTTTCATCATGTGTAAGTAGAGAAGAGTTCATTTACCAATGCTTTCTTCCTTCCTGAAGTCATAATAATGCTATGAGTGAAGCCCATCACCTACCTGAATCTTTAAATCCTGGTCTACCTACAAGCTGTAAGAAGGTCATACAACAGATCCCACTAAGGACAAAAAAACCATGCATGATAATTCTAGAAGTGCCATAATTGAACAGTTGAAACTTACTAGTAAGAAACTTTATTTCATGTACTAAATTGTGATCACCTTTGTGAATTATAAATACTATCAAATGCTGTGTTGAATCAGATTACTAAATATCTGAACTCTAAGAATATTAACTTTTAATAATCACTTAATTTTGATCTTATATTTTATTCTTATTAATGTTAGAAATATTTATTATAGTTATGAATTAATAACCATATAAATTTAATTTACTTTGTTGTCTATTTAAATTTATTTTTAGCATATTATTAATTAAATTCTATTATTATTATGTTGCCAAATAAATTGCCAATGCCATATCTAAAAGCATAATCCTCTAGAGAGTAGCAAATTATCATTTAATAGCAACTAATAAAGATAAGTGGGGAGAGCCAGTGGATTTGCATATAGAATCCTGACACCTGATAAACAAATTAAAAACTGGTTCTTTCTTCAACTATTAGTAAAATTTAATTAGCACTAAACATCACATGATCACCATTTCTTATGCTTGCTCATAACTGTTATTAAAATAGGCAAAACTCTCCATACAGTAGTGCCATTCAGTGCAAGCCAGGGTAATCAACGGATGCCAGAAGACTTGTGCATAAAATTTCTATCTAGTGCTTACTCATCCAATACCCCCAGACTAGTTTCTAGCTTGTGGCTTTTATCAGTGAGGAGCCTTCTATCTGAGAGCACTTATATGACTGCATAAGCTAATGAGCTTAGATTGAAAATATTATTGTGTTTTCAATTTTATTTTCATAGTTTTGTAGTTAAGTAGAGATAAAAGATGGCTGCTGGAGAGTTGCATTAGATCCTAAGATCTGATCCAAGGCTCCTCACTGACGAAAGCCAAAAGCTAGAAATTAGTTTGGGATATTGGATGAGTATGCACTAGATAGGGATTTTATACATAAGCCTTCTGGCACCGATTGATTACCCTGATTTGCACTGACTGGCACTACTGTATGGAGAGTTTTGCCTGTTTTAAAATGTAGTTACGTTAAACTGGGTTGTGTGACCAGGAAAAATAATTACTTTTGCAAAAATATCTGACATATTATAATAAATGAATTATCAGACTGGCCTTAATTTGTAATTTAAAGCATTTAAATCTGATGATACTGATGAACGGTACACTATAAAGAAATGGCCTTTTGATCCCAACCCTAACTGAATAAACTTTCTATACAATAATTATAAAGAATGGCTTTATGGTTCTAAACCTAATTTAATACAACTATAATTTATACAGGAATGAATCATTCTGAGATCGATCCCTAACTCATTAAACTGATAGGAATGTACTCTCCCATATGGATGCCAACACGTATAAACTATTAAATATTGAATGAATAACTGCGTATATATAAATCCATCTACATAAAACCCAATTTTCAGTAATCAAATATGTTTAACTATAAATGAATGAGACTAATGGAAATGATTACATCATTAACTACAATTATTTGTGACTTGGACAATTTATATGTATGCATTGCATTTACATGATTATCATTATTTCTTTTTTTTTTTATTAATAACTTTTTTTAAAAAAATTATTAATAACTTATATAAAATTCATAATTGATATATAATTTAATTTTTTTAACAAGATCATTTTAACAAGAGAAGTTAATACATCAGACTTTAAATATAAGACTCACTGAAACAAAATAATTGTCATTTACTTTCTGATAAATATTAAAAGTCCACTTATGGTGATAATATAGTCTTGTAATTTCCAGCTGACATTTAAATAAGTGCTATCTCTTCATTTTAGTCAGAGTTATTCAAAGTACCATTCAAAAGTGTTTCAGATTAGATCTAGCTGACCTTCCCTTTTATTCACAAAGCATAATGAAAATCCTGGAATTTGAATGAAGTAAAATCCTTATCTCATAAATAAAGAAAAAAATGATTTGTATAAAAAGAAAAGTTACTTTCGTTTTTGCGCATTTATTTCCATTCTTTTTTTAAACCAAATTTGCATATTTTGCTTAGAAGAAAAAAAAATTTTTTCTATTGAAATGAATAATGGAATGTTCATTTTAGTATTGACTTGAAATCAATTTGTTAGCTCTAATCACTATATTTTCTTTCCTTTGATAAGACTAATTGAGTTATAATCTAATATTTAAGATAATTGAATTCTGACCATTTTTTTTAGAATATTGCCTCTACTGTTGAAGCTGGTTCTTGTGTATTTGTAATCAGTTTCCATATCTGGATTAGTTGGTCTTTATGTTTATAATAAAAATGTTCTGTCACTGTTTTGTACAGTGCATATTTATAGTTATCTTTTACCCATAGTGATAGAAGCTCATTTAATGTTTCCATGATACTTAGGGCTTATAAAGTTGCTATTTGATGTTTCTGAAATAGCAGATGAAGCAAATAGTTAGATTCTACATAGACCAGTTATGGATTTGATGTTTTATATATTTGTAAATGAACTGGATTTCACTATAATAATTAAGTTTTTTTAAATTAAATCCTTCTGAATATATATATATAGGTTTGTTAGGTTATTAACCTGATTTGTTTTAATCATTATATACCTCAGATATTCCACATCTCATTAAGTTTTTTTTAGTCAAAATAATTAGGAGAGAGGTGAAAGATTTTATTATTTTTTTAAACTTTTACTATAATTTAAGAAAGAACATAAGTCTAATTGTCTTGGTAATCTTTATTTATTTCTAATAATTGCCACCCAACTTCTTTTATATATAATAGAGACTGCTGCTTCAGAATCCAATTCAATTATTGTTAGTATTTCATTTATTTTACCTTGGATGTCGAAAGCTTTTGCGTCCCTTTCATTTTTTCTATATGATTTCGATTGAGTCCTTTGTCATTAGTTTGAAGCTTGAAGCTAATCTTAGGTCACTTTTTCTCATCAGATTGTTGTCTTTTTTTTCTTCAGGAGAAAACACTTGTTTTTAAGTTCTAATGTGATTTTGCAGATAATTTTTTTATATTTGTAACAAAAACTTTTATGACTTACAAATGTTGATTCTGCTTTATAAAAAAGTTTGCAGTCAGATCTAGTTTTATAACTATAATTGCTTATATTTAATGAATTTTTTTTAGTAATAAGTTTGATATGATATTGATTGCATTATCAATGCTTGAATAGAGTGCTGAGTCAATGGTGATCTTAAGTTCCACAATCACTTAGAGTAGTTAGGAAATCTTTGAATAATTTGCAATCTGCATAGGAATTTAGGACAAGTTGGCTATAATTCTTCATCTTAACTTTAATAATGAATTTTTTCTTTCTTTCAGTAGTCTTTAGCTTTCATTTGAAATTGTGATTAATTGTGACTTTCCACTAGACTATATATTATTTATTAATTTGTTAATGATGAAAAAAACCTTTTTTTTTTTTTTTGTATTTTTATACACAAATAGGTTAGGATTGTTTATTTGGTTTAATATTACAAGTTTATTCTGTTTAAATTTATAAACTCTGTCACAATTGGAATTTTTACAAAAAATATAACTAGGGAACACTGTGGTTAGGTACCTTTTAATCTTCATCCTCAAAACCCAGAATTCATCTCCAGAGTTATTTTTGTTTTGGTCCACATACATAGATCATTTCTCTTCATGAATCTAGAATACCATGCCATTGATACTGTAAAATCAGTGATGCCTCTCTTAGTAACTATCAGTGTTTCTTGTTGAATAATCATTTTTGTGGAAACTGAAAATTTCCAGCTTTTGTGGTCTAATATTCAAATTTTTAATTCTTCTAGTTCTGGCCATTTTTCAATTCTATGTCATAGATTGTGTTTAGTATGCATACTTTTTGTAGATCCTTTTCTTTTTTCAAGTTCTTATCATCTTTTTAGTTGGCAGTGACTTGAAATTCCTCTCTTCTGCCCTGTTTCCATGTTCTTTAGCATGCATAATCACTTGTAGCTTGAATGCAATATCATAGCAGAATTGTCTTTGTTTTTGAGCCATGTTTTCCCAAGAAATCTCAACGTAAAATATCGCAGAACACCAATAATGTTCTGGACAAATCTATCAAGTTTAAATGTTACCATGGATTGTTGAAATATGATCACACATGCATATATTTGATGAATCGTAAACTTGAGATGTCAATGAATCTGAATCTCTATTTTACTGGAATGCTTCCTCTTTCAATTATGAATCATATCAGGCAACTTATTATTTTACAGAACAGGAAAAAAATTTATGGATTTATTCAAAAGCACTGTTTCGCAAAAGGACAAAATGCAATATATGTATATTAATATAAACCAGAAGGTTTAGACTGATTGAAATTTCAAAATCATAATTTTGATAAAATGCACTCCATATTTGTATATTTCCTATACATTGGCAAATATGGTAATTCTAGAATGTTTACTTTGAGAATAATCATGTTGAACCTAATATCCAGTAAAATCTGAAGTGACAATTTATGTACCAGAAATGCACTTCATGATTAAATATTTTCATGTGTTGTTTTATCAAAAATATGATAGAATTTAATAAATAAAAATTACATGAACATTTTTTTTTTTTTTTGAAGACAAATTTACAGCCATGCTGTTTTCTATGATATCAATAGATAATAAAATAACTTCTTTTCATTCTCAAATCATTTCTACGTGCATATAATGAAACAAAGTGTAAACAAAATAAATATATTTTTCACATATCTTTACCATTTATTAAATATGTTTGTCATTATAGCAAGACATTAAAAATCTATACTTCATATGCACTATTAAGAATTTGTTAATCATGTGATGATATTTTGTGTCCAGTAAATCATAAATAAATATAACATTTATTGATAAAATTACATTTTTTTTAAATCAACATTTTGCATATAATTGTGTTATCATCTTATAGGAAAATTTCAAGACTGTAAAGGCAATCATATTGATGATTTATGAGAAATTGCTGAAGTCAATTTATCTGCCTTACAGAAATCATCCATTATACATTTACTAATGAGTAATATGGCTGTTTCCAAATTTTGAAAAACTTGGTAGAATAATTCGTATAAAATGGGAATCAATGATAAATTATCAGTTGTAACTCTTTCTTATTGCTTTGACTCCTGAAATTATTTTTAGGACAAATGTTATTGCAAATGTGCGCATGATATAAATATAAATGCTATGATATGGATGGAATTTACATTTATTAATCAAGGAAATGCATTAAGTAAAACATAAACTTACTAGCATAACTATAATTTTTTGCAAACTTTATATTTAGGTAACCCTTGTAAATAATAGCCTCTCTGTGAAAATATTTAAAATTATTTAAGCAATAAAAGTTTTAATGATAGTGAGCTTGATGGTTTGCCACCATCAGAATAATGTAGATATAAATTACTCACCAGTTCCATGCATAAATATGATATAAGAATTTTTTCTATCATTTATATTTCTGTTTGTAAGGTTAAGTACCTTATTGCAGGTCAAAAGCTTTTCCAATTGTTTTACAAAAAAAAAAAAAAAACAGTAAATAAGAAGATATTATTCACTAAAGTTTCCAAATGTTGGATGATGGTAGTTTTAATCTTAGCTATGAATAAGTAGAAATCCATTTATCAACTAATTTTAGTCTGAATCTGATTTAGGTTTGAATTCATATTACAACTATAGCAAGCATTTACTTTACCACAATATCTTTAAGGCCACTTAGTTTAAGTTCTGACTTCAGACTACAATTGTTTCCTAAGACAAGTGTTAAGTAAAAGGAAAAATTGTTTCCTAAAACAAATGTTAAGTAAAATGAATTATGTATCATCTGTTAAGTAAAAGGAAAAATTGTTTCTTAAGACAAATGTTAAATAAAATGAATTATGTATCATTTAAATCCAAAAAAATACAATGTTATATTTGACAAGTGTTTTTGCTTGCAGATTTTGTTTGTCTTCAAAAAAAAATACACACACACATTTTTCACATTCTTACTTAAATGTTACTCTTTTTTGGCTTAAAGCAATCAGATTTTTCATATTCTTTCTTATGTAATTATTAGATATTTAAATGTCTTAAAGTCATCTGGTTGCTATGTTCACTATCTAGGTAACTGAACTGTAGAAACTCAGCTAGTCTTACAGTTATTGGTTAGTTCTTATCTATCTAGTTTTTCTTAGCTAGAGAATAAAATGAGAAAAGGAAGAATATAAAATATTAGCATTAAGCATTTGGCTAGTCAGTTGATTTCAGTTTTCTTTATTATTTCAGCATGGAGTAACTTTTACCGTAAAAGGTTTTTATCTATGTTTTAGAAATAGTTTGTATTCTAGTCATAACCTGTCTCTTTCAAAGTAAAATAGGCATGAAATCAATGAATAGAAAATATCTATTTGACAATGATCTTCTCTCAGGCATGTCATGTTTTTTCATCTATTATTGATTGAATTAATTACGACCTGCATTCAAAGGAGTTCCATACTCTTGAACTACCCTATTAATTTTTAAAAATATTCCAAAAAATAGATTTTCTGCTATTATAATTAAGTATTACTTGTTGAATTTTGCTATGTACTACATGTAGAATTTAATTACATTTAGTGTAACATGTAAAGTAATATTTAAAAGTTCTTTTATTATCACTAGAGATAGTTAGCTTTTACAAATTGCCTGATTTAAAATTAATTTTATGTTAAACAAGAATTGTATGAAATTATTACTAAATGAACTTATTGTTCTTCCAATATTATAGTGACGACATTCATCTTCTCCTTGTAGTTTCTACGATAATATTTTACTTTCAATTACAATGCTAGCAAATTACAATTATTGTTTTCTAACTAAATTACAAAAATTAGGATTAAGAAGTCAAGTCTTAACTCCATCATACTTTGGAACGTTTTCTCATTTTCTGAAAATTTACAAACAAGAACTAAATAATCATCTAACAACATGTATTCACTCCAGATAACATGTGCAAAATGTAATTATACAAATCCATATTAAATTTGAAAATATGTGCAAATGTGATACTTTTGATATGTTGTATGTAAATGTAGAATTGATATGTAATTTTTTTCTCTTCCTGTTCCAACATGTCACATACCATATATTCATTATTCTTTAGTATTAATCAGAAGTTATATTAAAAAGTAAGAAAGATATCAAATGACTCATTTCAGTGATTTATTGCTCAATTAGCAGTGCTGAAGTGAATTTTAATAACTGCTTTCAAAAAATCTAGAAATACTTCAAAATTCTTGGTTATATTAAAAAAAAAAAAAAAGGTTACCAATAATTGTAAGTTTCTGAAAATAATATTTTAGAATTAAAATGTATTGTTACACGATTTTAAGATTTTATTTTACTTATGTAAAGAATTTACCTTTAAGAAGTTTTATATCCTAAGTATTTGAACATTCACAGAAATTTTTCAAATAAATTTCATTCAGCAAAAATTATATATTAATCCATAAACCTGATGAGCAAAATTTAATTGTGAAATGCATTCATAATGGCAAAGGGACCTTCTGTGTTAATAGACATTTTCAATATGGTGGATTGAAATGACCTATGAATTGATAATAATTTTAAAATTTAAAAAAAATCTATAATATATATTGTAACCATATGTTTTGGCTCAATGATAGTATGTTTTATCCAGTGGACTAGTGTGTAAAATTTTAAATTTTAATCGGTAATAATTTGTTGAAATATCGAACATCAGTGTGTAGAAACTAGTTATAGAGTGAAATGCTTGTAGATTATAATTTTCCAACCAAGCATTAGCTCACTAAGAAATACTTGAAAGTGATGATGATCTTGACTGTGAGACACTGGAAAGTCTGATAGAATGGATATAAATCCCATAAACATTTTATCACAAGTTCCAGTGACAGCTATTTCAATATATTTTATTGTGTTAAACTAATTTGGAAGCATGAAAATATGTAACACTTTATTAGTATTATTAAACAACAATTAAAAAAAAAAAAACAGCAAAATCAATTTATAATTCTTCTAAATTTTCTTTACAAATAATCTTTAAATATATTATGTTTTAATTTAAATTGAAATGTATCAGTCTAGATGGTTCTCACTAGAGGGATAAAACTTAATTTATTCACAAGTTACATTGATTGGATCATTTAGAACCAATCAAGGATGATAACACATGATAAATACTATAACAAGTTGGTAAAGAGGGACTACTCTAATAAATGTAAATGGGAACAAGACTACAACTCTCCACTTAGGAAATAAGATATAAGGAATAAGCTAGAAAATAATAATTTTGAAAATTAATTTGGACAAAATTTCATGGTTATATGGTTTGAACAGCATGGAGTAAAACTTACTAACTAGCCCTGTGACATCTCTGCACTAATTTTCATCAATCTTAGATTCTTAACTTTGCCTAATGAAGAAAGGAAAAACTGGAGTGACCACTATTTGGATAAACATTTGCCTAAACATGTACTATTTGGAAGGAAAAACAAGAACAGAAAACGTAAGCAATTATTATTGTTTTATTTATTTTAATAAATGGTCAGAACTAATAATAATACAAAAGTTATTTAGATTGAAGAGAAAAAAAAAAGATTAAAGTATTTTGATTTTCGCGCCGCACTTAAGTCTTAAGCAGAAGAATATATTTGTTTACAAATTATCTTTTTAGTGAAAACAATTCAAAATCGTTTTTAAGAAAAGTTTTAAGAGAATGAAGAAATTAAAATATCATTTTTAAATCATATAAAGTAATTTTAAAAGAAGAATGCATGAAGTATTTCTTATTTTCATTGGGGAAAGAAATCATCTGCTCTAATATTTCCCCGCGAAGAAGTAGTCACGTATATATATTATTAATAATTGCTTACTCTTAAATCAATTCTGTTTAACATTATTAAATATGTATTAATTAGCTGATGGATATAAATAGATAACTATTTACTTCTTTTTTTTTTATCTTGATTATATAACATATAAATTAGTAAGATTTTAAGTGTTTAAAATTGCCTAGATTAATTAAAAATTGTGACAATTACCGTGGATGGAAAAATAAAGTAAACAAAATCCATAAATGATTTTAAAAGCTGTTTTAAAGATCGTAATAAACTTATTTAATTGTGCTGCATTTGAATAGTATAAGTTACATATTAATTAAAAACGCCTAGAAGATCATATTTGTAATTGAATAGATTCTTTTCAGTTTAACTAAAAACATTCTAATTGATAAACAGGAAGGGAAAGAAGTATTTATTTGTTTTTACCGTTATTGAATAACTTGCAAAGTAACAAGATTTTAAACTGTTTTAAAATCACCCAGATCATTTAAATTATGACAGATAATTTGCTCGGATGGAAAATCAAAATAAACCAATCAATAAATAATTTTAAACCTATTTTTATTGTTCTTGGAAAGTATATGAATATCGTCTTGCTATATAATATCAGTAATAAAAAAAAAAGGAAAACCAACAATTATTTTATTGCTTTGGAAAGTATATGAATATCATCTTGCTATATAATATCAGTAAAAAAAAAGGAAAACCAACAATTATTTTATTGCTTTGGAAAGTATATGAATATCATTTTGCGATATAATATCAATAAAAAAAAAAAAAAACCAAACAATTATTTTATTGTCTTTGGAAAAGTATTTTGAATATTGTCCGAGGATCGTGTCACTATTAAACCAGATAATCAATATATGTATTTACTTAGGAATATTTAGGTAAAGATTTACTATAACGGTCTATCTATGTTTGCCCTCTATTGTTTAAAATTTAAACTAAATTGTTTGAGAATCTTACGTATATGTTATTATATTACAAATAAATTAAAATTTAATCAAATGTAAAAGATAATAAAAAAAACATTTACTTTTTTAAACATAATTATGTCCTATACACACTAGGAAGTTGGAGAAAAAAGCGATATTGCTGTATCTACTCCGGAGAGCAAATTCATGCAGGTACGATGAAAACAAAGCTCTGCTAGTGCCAGATTGGAATTTCAGCTTACGCTTTGCTCTCATCCACATGTTTTCAATATTCTGGGTATGTATGTCTTGGTCTTCGGGATGCACGAAGTTGTCCTGATGGACGACTCAAAATTTCACCATCACGTACTAAGCATGTAGCAGACATTTTTTCCAACTATAAAACTGTACACGTGTGCGTGTAATTCGTGCCATTGAACACATAGGGTGTCTTTTTTTTTTTTGCAACATGTGCTATAAATGTAGTTATTTTAAATTCTTAAGTTGTAGACAGTTTAAATTCTTAACTTTCAAAGAAATTAAAAGTAATTCTTTTAATTAATGTCGTGTAATTAATCCAACATTCAAATTCTTTAAATAAGGTTTTTTTTTTTTTTATTATCTTTTACATTTGATTAAATTTTAATTTATTTGTAATATAATAACATACACGTAAGATTCTTAAACAATTTAGTTTAAATTTTAAACAATAGAGGGCAAACATAGATAGACCGCTATAGTAAACCTTTACCAAATCTGGGGGAAATGTTTGTTTATTATTGTTATTGCTATAGATAATATTGTAATACGTTTTTTTTTTTTTTAATGTGTTATTCAGGCATTGGTTTTTATATATATATATTTTATAATATAAAATGTACTTAGTGATGATATAGAGATGTATAAAGAAATATATACCTCTAATACACATATATATATTATTTTCCAATTAAGGGAAACATAATATTGAATATCATTATCTGGGAACAGAGAGAAATATTTATATATATCTCACTGCTAAAACAAATGTTAATATTATATTGAAGGGAAACAAACAGACCCAAACTTGTCAAAATTACACACATAATGATGCAATTGTTCTATTATATAAAATAATTTAATAAGCATTTTTTTTATTGCTTAATTTTGCCTATGAACGAAAATGTCCACCGTAAATACAAAATGTAGTTTAGTCCTCCTTATTTACATGTATATGGCTTGCTATAACCAAAAGTATAATTGCTATTTTAAAATAAGTAATGATCATTTGACATATTTTGGTGGTTTGTTTGTAAAACATTCATAGTTTCTGCATTGTGAAATGGAATATTTATATTTCCACTTTTATTATTAGTGTTGTTTTGCCTTGCCATTTTATTGATCAGAATTTGTGATAGCTTTTAGCTGATGAGCCCTTGCTACATATAAGAGCATTAAATATAGTACTATTAATATTTTGCATGGGATGATGGAGAATTCCCCATTGTTGATTAATATGAGAGGATGTTATTGTTGAGGCTGGCTAAGAGTTAGTGCTTAGAGCATAGTTAATCCCAAGAGAGGATGATTCCCATGGTCTAAATTCTATTTTTTTTCGTGACGAGGCACTGCCCGCACTTTTATACCGATGAAGGTACTAGAATTGGCCATATTATTATTCAACTATCATGTTATTTTAGTATACAACTATCATGTTTGTTTTCTTATGCAACTATCATGTTGTGTTATAGAGCCTCCCTTTATTGTTAGGTCCCTCATAAAGTTTTAGAGTTAGTTTTTCACCGTGTATGGTGAAGCTTAATGATTCAAAATCAAATGGCAAGAATAAAATAAAGTTAGATTACAGGACACTGGTCCATCTATAATGTTTGTCTAATGGGGATAGTATCTTCATGATGTTGTGTAATCATCATCAGTTTATAAACAGACCAACCAAACTTGTTAGTGTTTGTAGAACTTCTACATAAAAAAGCAAGGGATGTACATGGACAATATAGATTGATCTTCTTCAAGTGGTGATCTGCCAATGGATCATTAAGATCATTTAATTAATAAATGGTTAGGTTGTGGACATAGTGAATGTTTTGGTGTCATGTGTGCATTTAACTTATGATGTCTGTCCCACATCAATATAATGAATCTTTTCATATTAAAATATAATAAATTAGTAATTGTGCTGTATATGATAATTGCCCTTATCATATTCAAATATATATTAAATAGCTACAGTTTACTATGCTAAATTATAGCTTGATTATTAGATTTAAAAGATTGCGTATCCCAAAGATCTAGATACATTTTGTTTTGTCAGTCAAATGCTAAGTTAGCTTAAACAAGGTAACAATCTTATTCTATGGGATAGAATAATAAAGAAACCTATCCAAAATGGTTGGCATATTAGTTTGTCATTACTTACCACATAATTAATTTCCATCCCTAATTTTGGAATGGATTTATCTTGTTTCATGTAATGTTTTCTGAAATAATGTAAATAAATATTGTTGTGTTAAAATTTTATTTAGTTTTCAGTATTCTTATTGCTAATCAACACACGCACACATTATATTTGTTATTGCTATCGACATACCTTATGATTATATGGAAATCGTCATCAATCGATATTGTAAAAGTCACTATATGTAGGTATATCAGAATAATTTTGTGAAGCCCTATAATTTATGAGTATATTTAGGGCATCATTACTTAATAATTAAACATTACTAACCTAAAGAATATTATTTTAAGTGATATACTAAAAGATTAAACACCTAATATTGGTTTGATCAGTTCATTTGAATCCACAGATCTGTCATTCACTGGTCTAGATCACCTTGTTTCTAATTAATGGAGAAAGAAAGTTGAAAAGCTATTGTGTTTAGCTATTGAAAAATCATTCATACTTATTGAAGTTAAAGTTTATCATAGTTAGGGAATTTATAGAATTTATTTGAAATTATTGAATATTGTTTAGTAATTCAATTCAGTATTAAGAGCTATTTTGTATGCTATGCTTGGGTAGTGGTGAAATTCCTCTCACTGACCCAAGTGTATCTTGTATAACACCCTTTAAGCTATGTAAACCCTGAGAAGGATAAATTTTATCAATTTGTGATAGGATTTGAATTTATGGTAAATTTATATCCAATTAATTATTGTAGTTAAAGTGGAATTATGTTACATTCACCGTGTTATGAAAGGTCAACCAAACTTTAAAGTATCAATTGCTTTTTTGTCTGAAATGTATAGTTGAGTTTGACTTTATGGTGAATATTCTGGTTTTAGTAAGCTTAGAATCCGTATTTTATTTTATTTTTTTATTATCATTTAATCCAATATCAAATTTAGAGTTCAGTACATCATCTTTCATCATCATCATTCCTCTCATCTGTCATTTCAATCTTTATTCTTTTTTTTTTCATCCTAATTCATTATTCTAATTACTCATCATTTATTAGCTCTTATTCCATTATCATCTTAATCATCCATTAACTCTTATACATCTCCATTCTTTTCTCTTCATTCTCAGACTCATTTTATTTTATTATTTAATTATTACTTATTTTCATCATCCGTTTAGTCATTTACATCCTAATTTACTTAGTGCCTAATTTATACTTTTAATTTCATATTCATTCCATCGATCTAATTATTATTTATTTATTGGTTTGTCAAATATTAAGTTTATTTTATAACCTTTTTCTTTGTTTGCTTGTTTTTGGATTTTGAGGCTAGTTTGACCAGAAATTATTAATTACCTTGTAATCTTCTCTAAGTATATAGTTTCATGCGAGCTTAGCTAATAAAGAAATCATCTCTTTAGTTTATCATTTATTTTAGGTGTATATTCTAGATTAGTTGTAGCTAGGAAGGTTACAGAGAAAGATATGGTTTCCAAACGTGCAAATTGGACTAGTTAGATTAGTTGGGAAGACTACAGGGGAGATTATAGCACCTAAAACGTGCGGTATGATTTGTTTATGATTACAGCAATCGAGGAGAGGGTTACAATATATATAAAGTTAATATATATAATGTTATCTATGATTTTTAAAATTTACTTAATTCTTTGACATTTTTTAATATTGTACAAGATATGAATCATTTAAAAATTCTATGCCAAAAGCATAACAAAATGAGAATGAATATTTATATTGGTGTTGTTATGATAAAAGTCAATATATGAGAATGTTTATGGTAAAGATTACAAATTCATTTTTACTAATCTCCGAATAATAGATGGCAAATCAGAGGGCTGGGGTAATGTTTATCCTACATTGTGAAAAATATTGGGTCCTTGTATTTAATAAACTGATGATAAATTTAATCATCCTCAAATTGTATCCCTAAAAGATAATAAATAGGAGTAAGCTGTGAAAATGTATTTCTATTTTCATTAAAATCTATCTTTGCTTTTTAAAGATCAGATATTACAATCAAATAATTGATTTTAAATATCAGTGCTGTCAAGGATAGGCTAATTTAAAATATAAGTATAGGGGTATGATCACAACATAAATGACTTCAGTTATTAAAACTGCCATGAATACAGAAAGTTTTTTTTAACTATATTTAGTTATTTTAACAATTATTTGAAGTAAACATACTGTAGAATTACTAATAGATTTCATTAATATCTCTGCACTACATTTTTAAATTATTGGACGTTTAATAATTTTTATAACACTTTTTTTTAATTACTATTAAAAATCAGAATTCATATTGTAAATCTACCATCATAGGGGGAAAATAATAAGAAAAAGTAAAACGAGATTTTTCTTTGAAATTCCTGGTATTTTCTCTGAGGTCCACTGCATAATTTATTATCTGCATATTATGTTTCCATTAATTTTGAAACAAATCTATTAGCTCATAATCTGAAATCAGTTCTCTAAATTTTGCAGTACCTTTTTTCAATTTTTGCAGTTAAAATTATTAGGATTCACTCTTTCTTGATATGTCATGAACTTTAAAAATAAATATTAATTTTATGACTGAATTTATGGATCACAAATATATAATTATGAAAATAAACTGCAAACAAAAAAATAAACTTGGTAAATGTGTAGATGCAAATAATTTGAAGATGTGTGATTACATCAGTAAGAAATAGAGTTAGAATTGAAGACACTAAGCAATAAATATATGAAAATAACAGATGTTATAAAAATTCATTATTTTCAATCTCATTGATCCACTGCATTATGAAGATCTAGAAGTTTAATTCATCTTCTCTGATGTTTAACCTGTCTTCTCCACATTATTCCAGCACACTTCCTTATTTCATCCATTCATCTCACATATGGTCTCTTTCTAGGTCTTTTACAATTTCTTGGAATCCACTTTAAAATTTCAATTGTCCATCTATTATCATTTCTTTTATCAATAAGACCAGCCCAACTCCATTTATCCCTTGATTCTTTCAATGATGTCAGTAACACCTATTTGTTCTCTCACCCATGTATTTCATTTTTGATTTCTTGTTTTCCATATTTTGTTGAGTAGTCTGAAGTCTCTATTGCTCTTTTATTAAGTTTTTAAGTCTCAGATTTATAAGATAGAACTAGTAACATACATTCATTAAAAACCTTTCTTTTCAAACATAATTATATTTCCATGTAATATCAAATTATTTCTACCAAAATCACTCTAAACAATCAAGTTTATTGTTTCCATCTGTAGTAATAATCTGACCAAGATATTTGTAGTTATTAATTTCTTCTAACTCATTATTATCAATTTTTATTTTGAGAAAATCCATTAAATATTTCTTTAGTTTTTTTAACATATACTTTTAATCCTACTTTCTTACTTTCATCTGATAACTCTTGCAATATTTTCTGAAACTCTAAAGCATTATTTACAGAAACATCATCTGCAAAATCTAGATGACTTAAATAATCTCCATTTACGTTTACTCCCTTAGCTTCTCATTTTAATCCACAAAAGACTTTTTGTAAAACTATTGTAAAAAGTTTTGGAGATATAGGTCACCCAATCTTAGTGTTAACCTTACTAGTATCATTATGTAATCTAATTGTTGCTGTTACATTTTTATAAATATTCTTCAGTATATGGCAATATCCTGAGTCTATACCTTGATTATACAATACTTTAGCCATTGAAGAAGTGCTTATAGAATCAAATGTTATTTCATAATCTACTAATCCAAAATACAATGGCAGCTCATATTCATTGATTCTTTTTATAACTTCTCTCAATACTTAAATATGATCCACTATACTAAAACCACTTTTAAATCCAGATTGTTCTTTTATTTGGTTAAAATTCAAAGTTCACTTTAGTCAAGTTATAATTATTTTAATAAAATTTTTTGTATAGAACTGATAAAAGATTGATATAGGTCTGTAATTTTTAATATCTTTTATATCACCTTTTTAAAATATAAATATTAATACTGTATTCTTCCGATCAGGTACATCTTTATCATTTAGATATTTGTTATATAACTTTGCCAAACAAATTTCTATTTCTTTACCTGCTTCTTTTAAGATATTGTTTATAATTTCATCATTACCTGGAGTTTCTCTCTTTTTCATAAATTTAATTGCTTATCTCAGTTCTTCATTTAAAATACTGAGCAATTCAGAAGATATAATGTCTGTAGGAGATACTTATCCTTGTTCTTTATTGCTATATAATTCTTGATAGAATTCTTTTACACATTTCATGATGTCATCTCTTTTTAGTAATAGTTCCATCTTTATTTCTTATTGCAGAAATAAGTTTCCTATCAATACCAAGATGTTGTTTTATACTCTTGCAACTTTTATTCTCTTCTACAGCTTTCCTTGCTGATTCACAATTATACTTTATATCATTATCAACTCCTTTTCACATCATTTTACAAAATTTGAGATATTCAATTCTTGTTAATACATCATTTTTATAAATTTTCATATTCCTTCTTTTCTTCATAAATTCTCGTCTCAGTAGAAATTTTACTGGTCAATTGCTGCTTTTTTCTACCACCTATTTTTGTTGCAGTTTTTAAATATGGATTAGTTTTTTTTCTATTAATTTCATTCAAATCTGAATCATGTTCAAAATCTACTAATATTTGAAAACAATTGGCAAGTTCTAATTTAAATTCATTGGATTGTTTCTGAAGATTAGAAATATCAAGTATGAATGTTTCACAACTCTATGGCCTCTCATGTCTATCATTATAATCAAATTTATCTACACCACTTTCATCTTTCAATTATTTATCAGTTCTCACATTAAAGTCTCCCACGACATTTTAAAAATATTTTGTCTGATCAAAAGCCTTCTGTATATCTATATAAAAATCCTCTACTTTGTCATCATAAGAGAACTTGTTGGGGTATAAAGTTGAATTATCTGCATTTGATATCTGCTATTAAGTTGAATAACTAATCTTGCAATTCTGTCTGATATACCATCAATCTTTGCAATGTTGTTCCACATTTTATTTATAATGAATTCTATTCCATTTGTATTTCCAATATTTGTGCCTTTATATTACAATACATGTCCACTTTTTAAATCAGTTGTCTTTTCACCTTTTCTTCCAACTTCACAAAGTCCAATAATGTCTCATTTAATATGAGACAGTTATTCTAATTCTTCAATCTGCCATTGTAAGTATCTAAATAAAATGACATTATCAAACGGCAGCCTAGGTTGACAACAAGGAGATTTTTTGTATTCTTGGTCACCAACCACTGCCTTGCTCATGACTTTACAATCTCCTGGGGTTAAGGGCCACAATTTATTTTTATCTGTTATGATTGTAAATATCTAATAGAAAAAAAAATTCATTCACATACACATTCATTCTGCCTTCAACAAAACTCAACTGATTATAGTTGAAAGTTATCAGGAAACTGAAAATAAAGACCCTCGTGTTTTTTTATTTTAAACTCAGAAGTAAAAAGCCAATGAACTCACCATGCTTGTTAATACATTTTGGTATTTCATTCATATTTGTATACTATATGACTAATCATATAATAATAACAGCTGCAATGACAAGAACATATGGAGTGAACATTAAGAATTTGCTTTGCTTGGTTTCTTTAAGGCCTCCAAGAGGAATCAAAGGTTCTCTTTTCAGTTAGTAGCAAATTCATTTTTATGCATATAGGGAATAACATTAGACTTCCAAAGTAAGTGATAGATTATTTATTTATTCAAGAAACTTATAAGAAGGTCTATAGAATGATGGAGAAAAATAGAAAGTGCATAGAATATTAAAAAATGTTCTAACTCAAATAATGATGATAGTAAGTGATCATCGATAAGTAAGATGTAAGATATGTGTTAATGCAAAACTAAGGAGAAGAGGCAAAAATTATTAAGAAAAACAATACTTACTGTTGATATTCCTAATTTTTAGAAACATTCTAATGAATTTAAATTAGAACTTGCAAATTGTTTTTAAGTATTAGTAGATTTTGAACACGATTCAGATTTGAATGAAATTAATAAGAAAATAACTGATATACTTTTAAAAACTGCAACAAAGGTTGCTGGTAGAAAAAAGCAGTAATTGACCAATAAAATTTCTACTAAGACGAGAATTTATCAAGAAAAGAAGGAATATAAAGACATATAAAATGATGCATTAAAAAGCATTGAATATCTCACATTTTGTAAAAAGAGTTGATAATAATATAAGAAAGTATAATTGTGAATTATCAAGGAAAGCTTTAGAAGAGAATAATAGTCTCAAGAGCATAAAACAACATTTTGGTATTGGTAGGAAACTTATATCAGCAATAAGAAAAAAATATAGAACTATTACTAAAAAGAGAGATGGCATCATGAAATGGGTAGAACTTATATCAAGAATTGTATAATAATAAAGAACAAGTACCTCCTACATCTATTATATCATCTGAATTGCCCAGAATTTTAAATGAAGTGAGACATGCAATTAAATTTATGAAAAAAGGAAAAGCTCCATGTAATGATGGAATTATAATCGATATATTAAAAGAAGCAGGTAAAGAAATAGAAAATTTTTTGGCAAGGTTATAGACCAAATGTCTAAATGATAAAGATGTACCAGATGATTGGAAGAATGCAATATTAATATTAATATTTTAAAAAGGTAATAAAGAAAATATTAGAAATTAGGCTTATCAGCCTTTTATCAGTTTTATACAAAATTTTTACTGAGATAATTACAACCTATCTAAAGTGAACTTTGAATTTTAACCAAATAAAAGAACAATCTGGATTTAAAAGTAGTTTTAGTACAATGGATCATATTTAAGTATTGAGAGAAGTTATAAAAAGAATCAATGAATATGAGTTGCCATTTTGTTTTGGAATTGTAGATTATGAAAAGGCACTTGATTCTATAAGCACTTCAGTGATTAAAGCATTGTATCATCAAGGTATAAACTCAGGATATTGTCATATTCTGAAGAATATTTATAAAAATGCAACCGCAACAATTAGATTACATAATGATACTAGGAAAGTTAACTCTGAGAAGATCTAAGACTGGGTGATTCATATCTCCAAAACTTTTTACAGCAGTTTTGCAAGAAGTCTTTTGTGATTAATTAAAATGTGAAGTTAAGGGAATAAAAGTAAATGGAGATTATTTAAGTCATCTAGATTTTGCAGATGATGTTTCTGTAACTAATGCTTTAGAGCTTCAGGAAATGTTGCAAGAGTTATCAGATGAAAATAAGAAAGTAGGATTAAAAGTATATGTTAAAAAGACTAAAGTAATATTCAATGGGTTTTCTCAAAATAAGAAAATATTGATAATAGTGAGTTAGAAGTTAACAACTACAAATATCTTGGTCAGATTATTACTACAGATGGAAACATAATGAATGAAATTAATCCTAGAATTAAACTTGATTGGAATGTTTTTGGTAGAAATAACTTAATACTAAAAGGAAATATGCCTATGTATTTTAAAAGAGTTTTTAATAAATGTGTTTTACCAGTTCTTACTTATGGATCTGAGACTTGGACACTTAATAGAAAAGCAATATAGAGACTTCAGACCACTCAAAGAAGTATGGAGAGTTACATGTTAAGAGTAAGAAGAAGAGATTGAAAATTTTATACATGGGTAAGAACAAACTGGTGTTACTGATATCATTGAAAGAATTAAAAGACTGAAATGGAGTTGGGCTGGACATATTAGTAGAAGAGATGATAATAGATTGACAATTGGAATTTTAAACTGGATTCCAAGAGATTGTGTGAGATGGATGGATGAAATAAAGTGCGCAAGGGTGATGTGGAGAAGTGAGATGAGATGGAAGATGGATTGAACTTCATCCTGCAGTGAATTGATGATAGTTGACAATGATGATGATATCAATATATTATGAGATTGGTGAAAAATGGCCTCAGAGAGACTTGAAGTCTGGTGTTATCATATTGTTAGATCTGCCAGTTATAATAATCACTGGCGAACAATCTATGCAGTAAGCTAACCCTTACACTATATATGCATACAATAATTTTATCACAAAGACTAACGCCGGTGAAATAAGAAAACATTTGATTATAATACACTAATATATACATATTTACAGTAATACATTAAAACAATCATAATCTATTTATATTAACAAACCCGAAGTTATACAAAAATAATAATGAAGATCTATGCGACCTACTTTATAGTCCCTATGCTGACTCTTGGACGTTCGGAGGCCAGCTGTCCACTCTGGGGATACTGTGCTAAATAAGTGACATTCAGCGCCTTTCCCAGTTCATCTGCATCGGTAGAGCTCCCAGTTTTAAGTGTCCAAATGCTTTACACTTTCACTCATTTTTCCAGTCCTTATTTTCTGGATTTGATTGGTCAGATCCTGTCCGTCCTGGTCGGATCAATCCGAGTTTATCTTTTGGCTTAAGTTTTACTTTGATTGATTACCCTTTGCAGTTCGATTGCTTTTTAATTACTCATCTTGTTTATCTGCAAAGTTCCTTCATTAATTAACCTTGCTATCTAAAAGGAATTGTTTACATGTTGTTTTAGAACATAACACAACTATTAAAGTATAATATTATTTTAAATTAACGAAGTATTTTTATCTTCACGTATATATATAACTTACGTATGCATATGCAATAATTTATACACATACATACGTTTAAATATTAAATCCCTATTTACACCATTTACTATTATTATTTTGTGTGTATGTGTATTTTAATTATATACATACATAACAATACTTCCCCCAAATTCGAAGATTATTTGTTAGTGTTCGAACTTAAAATATCATTTAAATATTTGGGAGGGTTTATTTTCATTTTTAGTCATTGCCGTGAATTATTTTCCATTTGTAGTGGTGACTTCTCTGTAGGCAAAATGTTTAATTGAAAATCAGTTTCTTGACTGGCGCAAATTTCCGGTTTATTATCATTTTTTAGAGTCTCGTCAGTTTCTGTTGTGCCAAGATTTGGAATCCAGTCACCACTTTCATTTCTCCGTAGCTGGTTCACATGTTTTTTTAATATCTTACCATCACCCATGCGAACTGTCATGACTTGTTTTGACAGATGCCCTGGAAACCATCGATTTTTTAGGGTGTTCTTTACCCACACTCTTTCTTGCGGCTGGAATTTATACAAACAACTCTGTTGTTTGTCTCGTTGTTTTGTTGGCACTATTTGTTGTTCGCAGTTTTCTGCCTAAATATATTTCCACTGGTGATTTGCCAGATTTGGCCACTGGGGTAGAATGCTGGTGGAGAAGGCAGTCAATACAGCTTTGTCGATTTTCATTTCACCCATTTTCTTTTTATAGCTGACTTGAGGCTTTGAACTGCTCTTTCAGCCAGTCCATTTGATTGGGGGTGGTATGGAGGAGTGAGTACATGTTTTATTTCCCAATCTGCATTGCCTCTGCGAACTTTTCCGATGTGAAACTTGTTCCATTATCTGAGACTAAAGTTTCTGGGAATCCGTGATGAGCAAAAATCTCGTACAGAGTGCTAACTGTTACCTCTGTGCTGATATTTTTCACTATTTAATACTCAGCCCACCCTGAATACGAGTCGACTACAACTAGAAATAAATGGCCTTCGAATGGACCGCAGTGGTCTATATGAATTCGTTGCCATGGGTTCTCTGCTTTTGGCCATGTTTCAAAAGTCAATGGGGGTGCTTTAGTGCACTGTTGATAGTTCTCACATTTCTTTATATATCTTTCTATATCTACATTGATGTTTGGCCACCATATGACGCTACGAGCTAGGGCTTTTGCCCTCACAATGCCCGGATGTCCCTCATGAAGCAAGTTTAATATTGTTGTCTCCCCACCACAGGTATCAGCACTTGGTCGCTCCTCAAAATACATCCTTTACATATGGATAGCTGTTCGCGGGTGTTCCATAATTGTTTGTGGAGAAAACTTGGATGTTTGTTCGGCCATCCTCCTTTTATCTTATTATCCTCTGATAGCCATCATCTTCTTCTATCCATCGAGCTACAATTTTACTATTTAGTTTTTGCTTTTGAAGTATATCTATATAATTTATTTCTCTTTCTAATACTGCTGCTTCATCAAGATCGGGCATGCATGATAACACGTCTGCGTGCCCAATTTGTTTTCCTTTTTTGTATTGCAAACTGTAATCATAGCCCGTGAGAACATTAAGCCAACATAACATTTGGGGGCTTAAATGATAAGGTGTATGTTTATTTCCGAATATTCCCAGCAGTGGTTTGTGATCGGTTATAATAGTAAATTTCCTCCCATATAGATATTGGTGGAATTTTTTCACTCCAAACAAAATTGTGAGTGCTTCCTTGTCCAATTGGCTATAGTTTTTTTCTGCTTTGGACAATGTGTGTGAAACCTATACTATAGGTCGCTCTTCCAACTGGGCTGGGTGACTTAGTACTGCCCCAAGCCCAAATTCAGATGCGTCGGTGGTCAACAATATTTCCAGATCACTGTTATAATGTACTAGTAATTTCTCTGAAGTAAGCAGCACTTTAGTGCGAATAAATGCCGTTTCTTCTTGCTCGTCCCATTTCCATTTCTGGTTTTTCCTCAGTAGATTATTACATTCAAATATCAGCCTTTCAAGCTAATTGTGCAAACGCTTTGCGAGTGTTAATAATAAATGAATACTTTCTCACCAATACAAGATATAGTATTTATGCAGGAATAAAAGGAATCCTCTTATTCCTACATCTCAAATGCTTATATATGAGCAAATCTGAAGTACTGGCAAGTAAAGCGTGAGGATGGAACCGTAACTTTAAATTACTATATAATAAAGGAGTGGCCATATGGGCTTTTCCTTTTAAAAAAGTTTCAAAAAATTCACCAAGCCTAGGAAAGCTTGTAGTTGCTTCACGTTTTTGGGTCTTGGTGCTTCTGCTACTGATTTAGCCTTTTCGGGGAAAGGGGATGTGCCGCTTCTCGATATAATGTGGCCCAGGAATTTAATTTCCTTAGTTTTCCAAATGCATTTTTCAGTATTCAGGTTTACGCCAAACTCATTTAGCCATTCACATATCTTATCTACTTGGTTTCTAAGTTCTTTGTCTGTTGTTGCTGTTATGAGGATGTCATCAAAATATGGTATGATGCCATCTAATCCATTGAGGAGAGTTTCGATTTTCGACTGAAATATGCTAGGGGCCGACGTTATTCCGAATGGTAGTCTTTTACATTTGTATAGCCCAAGATGCGTAGTAATTGTCAGTATTCTGGACGCTTCCTCTGTAACTGGTATTTGATGGAATGCAGCATTAAGGTCTAACTTCTCACAGAAATTAGATTTTTGCAATGAAGCGATAACTTCTCTAGCGTTTGGTACAGGGTATTTACAGTTACCCTGTAATCCCCACACAAACGTATCTGACTGTTAGGTTTAGTCATGATTACTACTGGGGTGGCCCAATCTGACTTTTCTGTGGGTTCCAACACCCCTTTCTTGATGAGGTCATCGATTTCTTTTTCTACTTTTACTTTCTGAGCGAACGGTACCTTTCTAGGTTGGCAAATTATGGGTAGAGCTGATGTGTTCATTTCTAACGATACCAGCTCAGTTTTAATAATTTCCGGCTCCCCATTAAATAAATTTGGAAATTTATTTTCCATTTCTTTTTCCAACTCGACATTTTGTATGAATGTCAATCTAATCCCTAATTTATTAAACCACTCATGGCCGATTAATGGATTTATCGGGGTGTGTACTATATATAATGGTAAATTGACAATTTTACCCTCTACTCTATTTACTGGAGCTTTAACCATGCCCTTTATTTTAATAGCATTGCCATTTACATCTAATGCTTTCATGTCAATTTTTATTATTTCGGGTTTTTGCTTACAATTTTCTCTAACGGTCTGCCAATCGTGTAGTGAAATTAGGGTTATACCGCTCCCACTGTCCACTTCCATGTCTATAGGGCGATCGTATATTTAACTTTTATAATTATTTTCTCATTAAGACTAGTTGCTGTATTGTTAATCATTGTAAACTGGTTTTTTTTACCTGTAATTTACGGTTAGGACTGCTTCTTGTGTGTAGTGTTTCATTTTGTTCTCTCCAACACGTTTGCCTATGCCCTTTCTTATTACATAATTTGCATTGTTCGCATCTAAAATAGCAATCAGTGGCTTTATGCCCTTTTTTTCCACAACAAAAACAGATAACAGGGTTTCTACTATTACTGCCATTACTTTCATTATTTTCTGTGGATTTCTGTTCCACTGTTTTGAAAGTTTTGTAAACTTCGGTCTGCTTATTTCCCCCGTTATTGAATTCTGCGTATTTTTTGGACTATTCCAAGACGAGCTCATAGGCTTTGCTATGTTTGATTGCCTCCGTGTAATCGAGATTCGTTTCTGACAGTAGCTGTTGCTGTAAGATGTCGCCCTTTATGCCTGTCAGGAACTGTTCAAGGAGAGCTTCATCTAAGTAAGAACCATACACGCAGTCTTTAGCTAACACTCGCAGTGCACAATCAAAATCCTTAATCGTTTCATTTCTAGCTTGCAGTCGATGGCGGAACTGTAGTCTAGCAATATGACATGAAGGAGTGGGGTTAAAATAATTACCCAATTGCTCTTTGAAGTCACTGTACGAGCATTGCTCAGGGTTAAAGGCACTACTAGCCGATTTGCGATTTCTATAACCGCTTTATCCGCGAAACATAATACGGTGGCTATTTTATACTTATTGTCTTTGTCTCTATTAATAAAAAGATACTTTTCTATGTGTTCAACATACAACGGCCAACTGCTTATCTCGTTTATGTCGAATTCACCAATGGCCATATGTAATTTATCCATTATACCCAAATATTGTACTTAAAAAATTTCTGCTTTGTGTAAATGGCGAATAACAGCAATTTTAATACACCCTAGTCTAGCTTTACTAGGTTCGAACTCTTGACTGTGCCAAATGTTAGATCCACCAGTTATAATAATCACTGGCGAACAATCTAAGCAGTAAGCTAACCCTTACACTGACTATATATGCATACAATAATTTTATCACAAAGACTAGCACCGGTGAAATAAGAAAACATTTAATTATAATACACTAATATATACATATTTACAGTAATACATTAAAACAATCATAATCTATTTATATTAAGAAACCCGAAGGTATACAAAAATAATAATGAAGATCTATGCGACCTACTTTATAGTCCCTATGCTGACTCTTGGACGTTCGGAGGCTAGCTGTCCACTCTGGGGCTACCGTGCTAAATAAGCAACGTTCAGTGCCTTTCCCAGTTCATCTGCATTGGTAGAGCTCCCAGTTTTAAGTGTCCAAATGCTTTACACTTTCACTCATTTTTCCAGTCCTGATTTTCTGGATTTGATTGGTCAGATCCTGTCCATCCTGGTCGGATCAATCCCTCCCAGTTTATCTTTTGGCTTAAGTTTTACTTTAATTGATTACCCTTTGCAGTTCGATTGCTTTTTAATTAATCATCTTGTTTATCTGCAAATTTCCTTCGTTAATTAACCTTGCTATCTAAAAGGAATTGTTTACATGTTGTTTTGGGACATAACACAACTATTAAAGTATAATATTATTTTAAATTAACGAAGTATTTTTATCTTCACGTATATATATAACTTACATATGCATATGCGATAAATTATACACATACATACGTTTAAATATTAAATCCCTATTTACACCATTTACTATTATTATTTTGTGTGAGTATTTTAATTATACACATACATAACACATATTAATTTTTTTTTATTGTCTTCTATGTATTAATTTTTTATTTTACTAAATATATTTAAACTCAAAATATTCTCAATTTGAATATTTTGGAAAATTATTCTATTGTAAACAGTTTAGTTTTTAAAACACCTGAATTTCGCAATAACATTTTAAAATAAAAAATTTTAAAATGTTTGAATAAAACAACTTTTAGTAAAATATTCCATTAGAAAATGTATTTTTTTAAAAAAAGATGATAGATATATTTTTTATTTCAAATTTAAATAAGTTTTTAAGAAAAACAGTATTGAAGTATTAAAAAAAATAATCTAAAAGTAATAAATACATATTGATATACTTTTTAATACAATAATATTATAATCTTTTTATATGCCAGTAAATAAAAATAAATTATTAATAACTAAATTTCACCCTTGTTCTTATTTTATTACGTATGAAATCTCTGAATCACATTCATAAAGATTATTAGAAATTTGTAAGTGAATATTTGAAGTATATTAATTTATAGATACTTTGTGTTATTCTTGATTATATTAACTTCACTCAGAAATATTAATATTTATATATTTCTATGCATTCTTTAAAATGAGATAGGCATGTGATTTATAATATCTAGACAGTAATAATGGCTAGGCATTCCATCTTTACATTCGAAATAAAATGATTATTGTAATGATAAATATTTTGGTACTTTATTGAAAAATGCAACTATTATATTAGTTTATTTTTTATGTGTTGTGTAGAGCTGACATCTTCATTCATTCATATGTAAATAATGGATAATAGATGGCTCTGAAATCATTACCAGAATATTTTCATCAATATAAACAAAGTGATTATACAGAAAGTGGGTTATTGGTGTTTATGCTGGGTTTGGAAACAGATAAGGGGATGGAGTTGACAAAGATTGTGTTGTGGAAATGGGATGGAACAGGATATGGGGAAACTTAGGGTGGGGAAAGTAAAGTGGCTAAAGGTTTCTCTGGATATTGTTGCTGAGAGATTCCTGAATCCATATAAGAAGTCATAGTGCATCACATCACTTCCATAAATTTTTTTGTCTAGTTACATGATTAGCATTTTAGTAGAAGGGAGACAACAAAATCCAATAACTGCAAAGTTGATATTTTTAATTCAAGCCATTATTTATTAAAAGTGACTATATAGATTTGAAATCAGACATGAAAACTAGGCATCACTAATTTGTGGGGGGGTTTGGTATTATATATATATTTCTTCGCAATACTGTTTGCATTACATAATATTTATATCTTAAACACATATGTTTATGCAGGCAGTTGATACATTAATATCTATTTTGTTATCTATTGCTTGTCTAAAACTATGGATTATGGTAAGATATCACTGCTATATAATACAGAAAATGTAAGATGATAGAAGAGACTTTTGATACTGAATTTAAATGTATGCCACATTTTGCCAAATATAAAGACATCTGAAATTAGATTATAACTAGTTTCTAAAATATGTTGTTCTTAACTAATTTTATATCTGAGTAGTTGAGCAAAAATCACGAAATAATTATAAATTCTTAATCTAGCAGTTTATTTTGCTAACAGAGTTGGGAACTTTTTTAAAAAAAAAAAAAAATATGGAAATATGAAGATTAATTATGTTGTCCTTTTAATATTCATTGAGCTACCCTTTGCTTATCTTAGTATGTCTGTGGCTGAAGATAAATGTCACTGTTGTATATTATAATACAGTATTAGTAATTAATGGTATAAATAAGATTGAAGGATGTCTTTTAATTATTTTTTTTTTCCAAGCTCCAATCTTTAAATATTGTATAATATAGATTGAATCTACTTTAGATATATATTTTAAATGCTTTTATATTTTATTTAAATTTCACGAAAACGTTTTGACTAAATAAATATTATTATTATAAATAAAGATTTTGTTTTGTATAAAGTTAATTGTCATCCATTAAAATAAACAACACATACATAAAAATGATAAAATGAACTCTTATAAAAAAAGTATCATGATTCATCTTCTCTTTGTTGCATGTTTAGTACTTAAGTATCATTTATTATAAAAAATAATATTTACTAAAGCTGTAACCTTTAGGAATAAGCATCTGAAAAATTCGAAGGTAGGGACCTCTACAGGTCTTAGCCACAAGCTTTCGCTGGGAAGAAAAGAGGGAAACCTTCTTTACTTCAACCTACTTTTATATATGAATAGGTGAAGTTGAAGTGGTTAGAGGTCCCTACCTTCGAATTTTTCAGACGCTTATTCCTAAAGGTTACAGCTTTAGTAAATATTACTTAATATAATAATGTGCGTTTATTAAAATTTATAATTACAACTATAAAAAATAATTTATTTCACATTTTAATTTTTAATTGACATTGCTTAAATTTTACAGTTCAATTGGTCTTTGAAAAGGTATCGTTTATTATTAAGACCATTAAAAAAAAGGGAAGTCAAAAACTCTCTTTTTAAAGGAGTAACAAAAGATTCAGAGGGATGTGTAATTGTTTTCAAGACATTTCTAATTCAAAATAAAATCTTATCCTCCTATTATAAAAATTAAAAGCAAGAGAGAAACTATGATTGTTATTTTTGTAATAAAATGTCCTTTGACATTAAAATAAACGCAACCCTATCCATATATAAAATATTGTAACAGGATGGACTTTATCAAAGATAAATGCAAAAAAAAATGAATGGATCCAAATTTATATAGCATTTATTTTTATGTCAGTGATGATCAATTGATACAGAAAAATATATAACTAATGAATCAAGATTTCACTTTATTTATAGTGAGGATGGCCTTGACCCCCAAAAAACTCTTTGTTGAAGTTTAAATAAAATATAGCATTTTAAAAAACTCTAAAACCAAATTCATATGATATTATTCCATTGCTTTAGCATCATCCATGGGTGTTAGACACTTCTCTCTTCAGGAGTAAAATTTGTATACTAATTTAGTTATATTTTTCTTCATTGTCATTGTATTACATTCATCTGATTGATTCAGATTGGCCCGGGACTTAAGCACACAATTTTTCTACACTAGGAATAAATACATATCAATGAATATTGATTGAGTAGCAAACTATATGATGACTTTTTGGGAAATGAACAATTGCACGAAAAACTCTGGATTTGAATCCCAATATAAGGGCTTGGCATGACTTTATGCTGTGCACTTTTTAAAGGTCATCAGAACCAAATTTATTTTATAAACAATTCTATATTATAGTAATAATAATTTTAAAAATTAAAAAATGATAATTATATTTTTATTTAACAAAATTGAAAAACTTTCTGGTTTAGCATATGACAGGTATTAAATCCTAAGTAATACAGTAGTGATACAATAACCAATGAAAACACTGGAATTTCTTAGCTTCACAATTTATTAGGGTTGTAAAATTAAGTAAAAGATGTTCACCAATAAAATGTTGCAGTAATGATACCTAAACCTATAAAGACAAGTTATGTAGTATCCTCAAAGTATACAAATAAGAAGGTAAGGAAAATGTTCACAACTTTGATAATTTATTCCATTTTAATTTTTATCATTTTATAACTTTAACTATTATGGATTAATAAATAATTATAACATTAATTATGGCCTAGAGATTTATATAAACTAAACAATTGTATTAAAGGAACATATATGAGTATAATTGCATTCAAACTCAGACTTTCACATGACCATCAGCTCTCCATGACATCTCATATTGCTGACTCACCTGATCATACATATGTTGAAAAGATAAATTATCACCAATATACGTATTTCATGCTAAACTACTAATCATCAGTGATCCAGATTACTATCTCCACACATATATACAATCAGTGCTCAGCTTTATATTAAGATAGCTAATCTTCATACTTTAATGGATAGGCTTCAAACTATTCCAACCCACAACTCTTCAGCCATCCATTTCATTGAAAATCTGATGATGGAACATTCAAAACCCTCATTAGTGCCAAGGTTGTCATCTTACCCATGTTGACCATTTAATCATTCTGACCCCTCATGTACTGGAGAATAATCCATTTACATACATTGATTGTATATATGTGTGGAGATAGTAATCTTGACCAACTGATGATTACTGGTTTAGCATGAAATACATATATTGGTGATTATTTATGTTTTCAACATGTGTAGGATCAGGTGGGTCAGCAATATGAGATGGCATGGAGAGCTGATGGTCGGGTGAAAGTCTGAGTTTGAATCCCTTATATATTACATTATATATGTGCAGGTGTGTGTAAGCCTGCACAGTTTATTAATTTATATAATTGCATTGTATGTATATAATTATTAAGCAACTATGCATAGAAGGAAATTGTTATTGCATGAGTTAGCTCCATAGTGTATAGTTTAGAAAAAACATTAGTCATATAAATGATCTTTCTAGGACTTATTTGTTTGTTTGTTTTTTTTTGTTTGTTTTTTTTTAAAGCTAGAAGAATGCAGCTAACAACACAATACTCCAAGTTACCTCAGAATATTAGTGATGATGATGAGGAAATGAACATTGAGGGTCATGTCTCTGAAAATCATCAAAATCAAAATAATCACAAACAAGAGATTGTAGAGTTAGAAAAACTTTATCCTAGTGATAAAGAAGAAATCCTAATTCAGGGTCAACGGCTTTCACGAGCCAGAACTGTTTGCTTTGTTATGTCACTTTTTTTTTGTGTTGCCTTCACCTTAGCATTCATATTTGTTGCACCTTGTCAGCAACTTCCTTGTGGAAGTAAATATCAGAATAAAACTATTGACTGGGAAAAAACATTTTCAGAATATGGTAATAATTTTTATTTATAATTATTATTAATATTAGTTTTTTTTTTTTTTTGTATATATGCATGTAAAATATATTCATTTATATATATCTATTTGCATTCTAATGATTTTAATGAACATGTAAAGAATTTTAGCATTTATCATATACATAATGCTAAGAATATAAAACATACAAAAAAATAAACAATTCTGAGTGCATTACTAAGATAATTCACAAGCTAGATTTCCAAATAATCATCTTTTATCTGACAAAATAGATTGATATTGAAATGACTCTTTGAGAATCTAGTTCCTGAATCATCTTAAAAAACATATTCAAACTTGTTTGTTCCATGAATAGATTTAGAACTATTTGTATAAACATTCATGTATACATAAGATTCATGCAAGTAAATATTAGGCATAGTTAAATTCTAACAATATGAAAGTGGGAGGTATTTATATATGAGTATATTATATAGATCAGAACTTTACAGTATTGTTTACTGAACTCATTTGTTAAATGACATCTATAGTAGCCAACTTTTTAAATGTAAATTATGGCAACATAATGTTCATAATGTCTATTTGAAGAGAATCCTCTTCACCAATTGCTCCTAATCCTTAAGCATCAATGATCATAAATCAAAATGCCTATGATTAGTTTCCTTGAAACTTGTCCTGTGAATCTTGTACTATCATAGTTTACAACTTAGAAGTTGGCTATTATATATTATAAATAAATACATTTTTTATATGAATCATCTAATATTTTATTTTACACTGAGTCCAATAGAAATTACTTTCTTGCTCTAAATTATATACAGAAGTTTCAGCTCTTTAATATAAAAAAAATATTTACTTGATTGTATGATTGTATTCAAAACTGGCTTCAAAATGTATTGTAAAGTTACAGAAAATAGGAATAATCACGGGGAGATGGGAGAATATTATTATCCCCATTATAATCATCAAAAATAAAACTAATAAATAAAGAAAATTAGCATGTGTAACAGAAATAAGAGCATGAGGGGCATGTGCATGGGGAGATGGGAGAACATTATTATCCCCATTTAACATACATAATCATCAAAGATAAAATGAATAAATAAAGAAAATTAGCATCTTAGAATATAAAATATTCTACTTATTAACAAACCAATAAAAACTATTCTATTATAATACATAAATGCATGTTTTTGCGTAGATAAGTATATCCAGCACATATTAAAATATACCCCATTGGTTAATATATGTCAATATTATTCTATCATTAAATAACAAACATATACATAATAAGCACACACATGCGTGCTTATTTCAATATAAAATAAAATATTTTCATTACCAATTCTTATTACCTTACCTAATAACAAGTTATATACAGTATTTTAAAATGTTAAACTTTTTTTAAAAAAATATATTACTTCTTTGAAAATCCTGCATAAAAGTTTTTTTTTTTCAGATCACTCTTTTCTGTAAATATCTTTAAAAGTGTTGCTAGAAAGTTTTTTATTTTCTAATTTTTTAAGAAACTTTCCCCAATTTTTTTCCATTGGTTAATTGCTTTAATTTCATTCAAAATTACCTATTCTTAATCATTACAGCCAATGTTAAATATTTTTTATGTCATTCTCAATATATAATACATTCTACTCCCCAGCTAATTTTCATCAGTGCTTAATATTATCGTTGTGAAATAAATAGCAGTATAGACAATCTTTATAAGACCGGCAGTAATTATACATTTGTGCTTCTTTGCATATAGATGCTTTGGCATTTATAGAAAATCATAGCACTAATCTTTCAGTAAGTTGACTAATAATCATGTCTGTGATAGAATAGTAGACTGACTTATTGATATTTTTGGAAAAGGTATATATCAATAAATGTTAGCAATCAGTCAGCCTCATTCAGTCTCTATAGTTGGTAGATTTCAGGCAAGCAAACCATCTAGTATATCCACATAGGCTATGAACCACAGAAAAATTGTTTCAAATGTTTTCAAACTGGCCATTGTGAAACTAGCTGCAGCTGGCCTATACTCTGTATCTGTCTTCTCTTTATAACTTAATCACCTTTTTTCTTTTAAACCCACTTTTTATAGTGTATCATGGAATTAAGAAACACAAATAAGTTTTTTGTTTTTTTTTTATCATCTTGATCAAAAAAAAAAGCAAATTAGCAACTCTTTTCAGTTTTAATCAAAACCAATTCAAAATCAGATTATAGAATTTAAAATCAAAATATAAAAAAAATTCTTACTTAATCCAATTAAAAATAGATAGGGGAATTTTATAATTATTATCTATTACAACATGAAAACAAGCTTGTTTTAGTTTTTTTTTTTTTTTTAAATTATAAAAATCCATATAAATAAAATATTAAATAGATCTTTTTAAATGTTTGATTTAAAATACAGTAATTTATGATAATTTTAAATATCAAAATTATTATTTAATCATTAATCTGTTATTCTAATGTATATATTTTAAATAAATATCTATAAAAAAAATTTGTTTGTGTTCATTTCTATTTTTCCTTTCAACTTTATAGATATGTGTGTGTGTGTAAACACACCACTTTGTTGTTGTATGCCATGAGTGTGTAATTATTTCCTATTGAGTAGTTCGCCAATATAAATTAATTGTTGCTTGGATACAATAAATTATCATTCAAATGCACTTTCACCAAAATAGTTATTTTCAAGGACATTTATTAATAATGCAAAATAAGTAAATATAAATTTATACTGTTTTTTATATGCAAAATAAAAAATACCAACATTTACTTATTTCAGTACTATTGGAGATATTGCTTCATCATATTATTAGAATACTTAATGAACCAAATCTTTCCCCCCTTTTTTTTTTCATATCCTTCATTTCTTTTCAAATGACCTTAAGGTTATACATTTTAAATCTGACATAGTTGAAAAAATATTGGGGCAGGTAGAACTTTATTTGTAACATGTTGTAGCAATTTAGCCCCCCTTCCTTTTCAAATTTGCTTTTGTCTTTGCGTATTCAAAAGAAAAGGAGATCTGTGGACATTTAATTTTGAAACATAAGCACAATCCAAAATTAATTATGCAGGAAAATCAAAGCAGTATTACTGTAATGACTCATAGATATTTAACTTTGTTTATAAATTATTAAATTATTTTTTTGTTGAGTGCTATGTTCAGGTTATTAACAGAAATGATCTTCAGATATGTAGATAACTAATAAAGTGTCTGACCATGAATACTTCCTACTGTCTTGTAGAATAGTATGTTAATTCATCAAAGACTAGATATTATTTTTGATCTGGTCTTTTCTATCTCTCTCTTATCCTTCTTCAGTCACTTAAGTTACTTTAGTGCTCAGTCATCTGACTCTCATGTCAGCAGTTATCTCCTTCATTAACTATGATAATGAGATTATGTGTTTGCACACTCACAGTTCCATCATTTAATTACATGCACAGCACTTCTGCATTTTTTTTTTCATTTTTTTTTTTGTAGTTCAAGCTCTTGAGAATTAAGAAAGCAATGGCCTAACTGGATTTGATACAGGAGTTTCAGATGACAAAGATTCTATACTTAAGTAGTCCTATTTGTGGATCCCCCTATCTCTCAGGGAAGTGGAAGAGCTCTAGAAAATATCTAAAAATTGCCTTTCTCACATAGTCTCACTAAATTGTCATGCCTTACAGATTACCCACTTTAGCGGTGGAAATAATAATAATATCAATAACAGTGGTTAAGCAAAAGACAATGGTAGTACTTAAGATAAGTATTCTAAATCTACTTTTTTCCTAAATATAGATACATGGAATGTGTACTATTACAAACTTTTTAAGACCAGAATGGAGGTCTGCATTGATGAATATCAAGATTTAAGATCACTGACAACTATTCTTAGTGAAACTGATCTTCCAGAGAAAGGAAGTTTAATAAAAGAAGAAAATGGCTGCAAGTTTTTTGGAAAAGGTATTATCAGTTAGTGAATGGAAAATCTATGATGTTAGATTTTTCTAAAGAGTAATTGAATAGTTATTCTTGGAATTCCTTGTATTAATGAAAGACTAGTGGTGTTAAAACTTGTCTTGCATAATGATACTATTGCTCATGATTTATTGTCTATTAGATTACGATAATTCAGAAAAATAAAACTTCATTGCTAGGTAGCATTTTGATAGCAATACTATTAAAATATCTTTTTTCCTTCTTGGAGACTTTAATGTAAGTGTTGGCACAAATAATAAACTTTGGCCAAAATTTGTTGGAAATATTGGTATTGATGCTGTATATTCAAATAGTCTGTTGTAATTGAATTTTTGCACAACATATGGATTGACTATCACAAACACTTTTTTTAGGTAGAAAAACTTCTATAAAGAAACATGGATACATTGATGTTCAATGCATTAGCATTTAATAGATTATACTTATATTTAGAAGTCAGAATACAAGAGATGTTCATATTACATGAGCATTTACAAGTGCAGATTATTGGATAGATCATGGATTAGTATGCCCCAAGATTAAAATAATAATTGCATTTAAAAGTAGATCTTATTCCAATCATATTTGCAAGAAAAATGATATTTATTCTTTAGAAGTATCTACTATATGTATTAAATTTTAATAACTATTAAACACTAAAATTGCTAATCTTTAGAATTGCCAAATTACTAAAGCATGGAATTCTCTTATGGAATGTGTTATAAATGCAAATAAATCTACTCTTGGGTTTATTGAAAAGCAGAATTATGATTAGTTTTCTGTAAAAGATCTTAATTAGTAGTAAATTTAATTAAAGGGGAAAATATGATATTTTCTGCTTGGTAGAATAATAAATTAAATGTGAAACTTTACAATAAATATAGAGAACTGAAAGCAAAACTACAACTGAGAAGCTTAAAAATAATTGGTAAATTAAAACTACAAAAAAGTACAGATATTTGATGATCTTGGTCACTAGATCTTTTTCAGATGCACTGAAAGTAACATATAGACCTAAGAAACAATATCACAATTCTATTAAATCCAGCAGTTGCACTCTTTTATATGAAGACAATTATATTTTGATCAGTTGGAAGGAATATTTTCATTATTTTTTGAATAAGGAAACAAGAATTGAGATGACAACTTTTAATGATATGTTAATTTTATCTACTCATTTAGATTTGGACAAAGATATCCAGCTTAGTGAAATCAAAACAGCTCTTTGTAATCTTTAAAGAAATAGAAAAGCTGCAGATCCTGATGAAACATCTGATAACAGTGATATGTTAGCTTCAAAAATATTTGAATCTATGAAGTTGTATCATCTGATTTTAAGGATGCCTCTATTGTTCCAATTTTTAAAAATAAAAGAAATAAGATTGCAGTAATTATCACAGAAAATCACTGTTAGCCACTACTGTAAACATATTTTCAAGGATTTTATTGAATAAGTTGTTTACAGTCAAGTTAAATGGGTACTAAAGACTCAATATAATATTAGAGAATGAAGGAGCATTGTAGACATGGTTTTTGTTCCCAGGCTAATGCAAGAGAAGTGTTAGAAATAAAAGAGTACTTTACATATTGCTTTTATTGAGCCATTTGATTCAGTTAATTGAACAGTATGTGACATGTTTTGAAATTAATTGGTTGTCTTAAATTTATTCATATTAAACAGCTTTTACTTGATGGGCTAAGAGAAAAATGTTATTACTACAGGTGGGAAATCGGAGGCATTTGAAATGAAACTATTGTTCAACAAAGATATGTATTTGCTCCAACATTGTTTTCAATTTTTATGACACTGGCCTTTGAAAGTATTATTTGACAGCTTAATGATATATGGATCATGATGAGATAAAAGTTTGATGGTGGAATTTTTAATTTGATCAATTAAAAGCAAAAATAAGGTTTTTATCTTTTTGGATTTTGGATTTACAGTATGCTGATGATTGTGCTATATTTGTCACTTCAAAAGAAGTTTTGCAGAATATACTTAATGTTGTGAATGCAACATTTAAAGACTTTAATATAATAATTAATATTGAAAAAAACTCACCATAATTAATATTGAAAAAAACTCAAGTCTTTATCAATCAGTAATGGAACAAAAATCCTTAGTAACTTCTACCTTAGATAGTTATCAAGTTGAGAATGTAAAACAGCTTAAATACCTTGGTGATTTTATAAGTAGAAAATTGGACTTAGATATTGAAGTACAATATAGACTACTGGGCTTTCTGCTTTCAACAAGTTAAAAGATAGGATATTTTATCACAAGAGAATAACTACTGCAACTAAATTAACTGCATAGAGAACTGATATTTTATTTATTGTATTAAAATAAGACTTGGACACTTACTAATAAAGTTTTATTTGAGGATGCTTCATAAAATTCTAAAAACACAATAAAATCACTCGATATATTCTTTAACTTGCTGGATGTGATACTATAGAGTCCACTGTTGTAAAATCACACCTTCATTGGATTAGGTATGTAAAACAAATGAACAATGCAAGATTTTCTAAAAGAATACTAAATATTGAAAGCACAAAGCAGCATATTAAACATTCTAGTATAATTACAGCTTCACTAACACATGCAAAAAAAAAAATCACATTTTATAATTACAATTTTTATTGATGAAGAAAAAAACAATTTATTACATAAAAGAATATTGTGATTTTCATGGGAAAGATAGACCCTATCTATTGTAACGGGATGGGGGGTATCAAAAGAGAAATGGTGAGAAGATTTGAACTGGGGTGATGGAAAAATCATCATCATCCCCAAGTAACAATATTTCAAATAAAATGATTTAATATAAAATGTGCAAGAAGTATAATATTTAAGGGGGATATGAGATCAAGAGATCTCTGTGATCATTGAGAAATCAGCCAGCTTACTCAGAAGAGCAACTAAAATAACTAAATCAATTTTGTATCAACCAGCATTATCACTTAAAAAATAATTACAAGTAAATACTCGAGTAACCATCCATCATCATCATTGATGGGAATAAACAAATCCATACAATACAGTAAATCGACAGTCAACCTTGTGACTGGATTTGAAATGGGTCTTCTGTAGACCAGACTAACTATTGAGCCTTTGCTAGCTTGGACAATTATTTAAACAACTTGTATGCACCAGCTTAGTGCCCATCCATTAAAATACATAATAATCAGAAATCAAAACAATAATGCTGGGATATTAAAACATGCTGATCATCATCAATGCTCAGGCCCTTTATAGTGGCCAACTATAAACTTCAATTTTTAATAAGACTAAAGTAAAATAAAAGATAATAGTGCATGGGCTTTAAAGAGTATTCTCCTTTGCGCCAATCAGGATGATAATGATTGATCATCGCTGGATGCCCCAAAAGCACTAATATACACATCCCCATTTACATATTCATCCCGTGCACTAATCTAGCTCAGAGAACACGAGCTGTATTACTGTATGTGACCAAGAGATGGTGGAAACAATTTTTAACAAATAAGTTTATTAATAACAATAAAAAATGAATTTACAGTCTTATAAAAATAAAATTACACACATATAAGCTTCCTGATTTTGATTACAATACAAAATTTCAAATGATCACATTGAGATTTAAATAATTACTATTCAACATTTAAATTGTTATATTGATTTATATATATGTGTGCACAAACGTGCGATTTATACAATTAATATTTTAAAAAAATGAATTGACATTTAATCAAAAAAAATATTAAAATTTTACATATATGAGTGTGCGCATATACACACACTGGCTTCTATCTGTTTCAACTTGTTACAATAATGTTATCTTCTAATTAATTCAATATTGAAAGTATATATTCTTTCAATGTCTTTTTTTTTTTAAAGGAATTACTAAAACAATTTCTTCAAAAATATATATCAAATCGTCTTTCTTTTAGACATTTGACTCAAGCAAATTATTTACTTGTTTGTTTTAACTCTAAATTATTAATTTATAATTTTAAAAGTCGTTTTAAGGAATAGTAAAATAAAATAACTCACTGTAGATACATGCAATGTGTTTATCTGTGGTTCCCTACATGTAGAGATAAACAGTAGCATAAGTACATCAATTTCTTCATGCTTTCTCTTGGTAAGCTTGGTTTCTAGCCCATCAGAAAAAATATAATTCCAGGCTTGTCATCATCAGGGGAAAGTATTCAAGTAATTGGTTGGCATACCATGAGCTTTTGTAGTCCAAGTAATTGTCAAGCTGTCTTCTAGAACATATTTAAGCAGCTAGTTGGTCCATTTGAAGTGACCCTGGCCTCACGAATCAAAAGTCTGCAGTAAACTATAGGGCAGCTACTGGACTATACTCCCTTAGATCTTCATAGGAGCTCTGTATAGCACTGCTAGCTATTTTGTCCTCTTTTTTTAGGCTATTGATTCAGAAGTAACCCAGTTTCAAGTAAATTAAAACTCCTGCAAAGGAAAACAGTAACAGTCCTGGATCTATTGTCCTGCCTTCAGCTACATCAGTTCATGGTGGCTATTCTGCCAACTCTCTGCTACAGCTAACAACAAACTGCAGCTACCTATTTTGGTCAGCTAATTGCTGCCACTTCAAAAAAATTTTGAAGCCAAGCTGTTCTGTTCAACTCTTACAAAACTATAATCCACACTGTTCTCTTCAAAAATCACTGTCCAGACTGACTGATATTTTTTATCAGCCCTTTTTATAAAATTATCTGAGGTGATAACAACACCTTGATTAAAAACAGAATTTTATTTTTATCTCTCTAACCCTTTTGATAACATATGTGTTTTCACTTAGACAATAAAAATTTACAAATTAATTAAAGATTTCAAAAATAGACATTTTTTTAAAATTATCAAAAAAACATGCTTACATTTAAATTTCAAAATCAGAATTACAAATGATATTTATCAGACCTTTTAAAAGTTTAATTTATAAAACAATTTTTATTTTAAATCAGAGTTATTATTTAACCCTTTACTTATTATTATTTTATTTTAGGAAATGTAGAAAAATATCTTCAAAAATGTATGTCTGTTTTTATTTCTACTTTTCCTTTACTTTATATATGTACAAAATATACAAAATGCGCTAACACGCCCAAGCACACAAAGCTAAAAACAAATAAAGAAAATATATATTATTTTAATATCTATTCATTAAATGGCTAAGCGCTTTCAAGGTTCAAGCCCTCATAATCATAGCCGTACGCACACACACTATTATTATGGATGTACCATGTAACCCAACCGGTTATACTATATTATAAGAATTATCTCTAAGGCATTCTAAAGTAGTACAATAAATAATTGGAGAGTTACAATTAGATATGTTTTTAAAATGTTTCAGAAAGAAAAGACGGCATTGATATCAAATAGCAGAAAAATGGATCAGTATGTTCTATATGAGGATATATTTATGATTTTATAGCTCACAGATGAGTTTGTATAATCATTCATTGCAAAACTCATTTTTAGAGTAATTTTTTTTCTTTTAACGGAGTTGGAATGGCCATACTCATTCACAATATTGCTTTTATTTATTTTTTTGATTAATACTTTCTTAGAATCAGTTAGGTGAATTGATTTTCAAGAAATTAATTTTATTTTTTATTCTAATTTTGCTTTAATGAAAAAAAAAATTAGAAATAAATCAATGGTTAATTTTATTTTTAATAAATAAATAATTACAGTAATTTGTTGCTTATAAATATTGAACAAGAATGATAAATATATATGAGAATTTGAGACCTAGCCACCTCTGGTTCAGCCAGAAGCACATCTTGAAGTTATCTGCTTTCTTTGAGATGAAAAATATTTCAAATGGGTTTGAATGAAATAGAAATTTCAGATATATCTAAAAAATAAAAGAAAACTACTAAAATGTATTCTAATTTTGTATATCTATTTACATTTATAATATCTTATTGAAGGAAATTTCTAAATGTATGATGTAGCTCTAAAATAGAAATACTAAAATAAATTGTATCAAAAAGTGTTTCGAATAATGGTCAATTATCACTGAAGATGAATAAAAGTTATCACTTAATTATAATATTCTGTTGCCTAGTTTTTTTATCTACCTTCAAGCAGATAACTTTGGGTGGAGTGATTATAAAAGTTATACCAGAAAAGACTTTATAAGTAAAAAAGGAGCAAATAGGAAAAATTGATTGTTGATCTTAAAGAAAGGAATAGACCAAGAGACATGAAGAGTCAGAGAAAGTTATCTGATTTGCTGCATTGGAGCTACCTTTTAGAAGATACTACAAGTATTATCATGATTTTTTCCAACCTATAGTTTTGTAAATTATATTCTCAAAATTATTTTTTAAACACAGAAGTTTTTTGTGATTTGAAATAAAAATTTTAAATTCTTATCTCTAAATTAAATGTCATTGTAAGACATTATTAATAAGGTATTTGATTTGGAAAAAATGCAAACCATTTTTCTGGATTAATTTATTCATTATCATCATGATTCATTAAAAAGACTAAAAAGGAAATATATATAATCAGAAATACTTATGTATGTTTTACAAGCACAATTGTTAATTGGTAATATGAAGATCCTTGTGCTTTACATATATAATATTAATTTTATAATTATTAAAAATATATTGGCATTTCTGATTATGTAGTTGAGATTTTCACCTGTTTGTTTATCAATATAAACACTGCTTGGACTTATTAATAAATTATTGAGATAATGAAATAGGTTTAGTCAGGGAAAAGGTTTATTGACTTAGTGTTATTTTTTTTTTTTAATGTTAATTTAATGTAAAAATAAATGTCATATTATTTGTATATATATATATGTTTGTTTATTTATTTTTTGTAGCCATTTCTACTCACTTAGTTCTAGTTGACAGTGACCATAAGCACCAAAATATTCTTTTAGGACTAATTCCTTTTAAAGATAATAACAGTATTATTGCCGAAGAATGCAAAATAGTAGGTAAGCACAACTTATTTTGTTGAAATTTTTGAAATGTGTATAAATATACATATCAAAAATGAAAAGAAATTTAATCTATTATGCTGTTTTTTTTTTATATATTTAAATAAATCACATAACATAAAATAAAATATCATTATATAACAGCAATAATCGTATATATTATACTGCAATCAACCTCAAATCTGAACCATGGACATGGATACCTAAGCCTAAAATGGGATAGCCAAATGTACCATAACCCCTTCAACCATATATTGACATTTGGTGACATATATATGATATTATGATCAAGCCACCTTTGGTCATGATTACAATTGCCTTATTAGCTCACTCATTAACTATGATGAGCATACTGAGGGACATTATCAGCTTATAATCCTTTACTGATAATTTTAACTACACACAGTAATATTATCTACTCATCGTATGGGTATAAACTCATATTACCTAAGTATACTAGAGTATTTATTAGTTCTGGTGAGACAATATTAAAAACCAGAACGGCACCATTAGCAACCCAGGTTTAAACCTGTACTTTTTTTGAAGAAATCATATCAACTCCTGATTATAGCTCTTTGGATTTGTTAAAACTCATTATTAATATTGCACTACTTAATTAATTAATGAAATACACAAATGAAAAATGAATAAAGGCAGAACAGTTACAACAATAACAGTTTATTCCAATAGCAACATGCAAGTAGTATTTACACCCTCTCACACCATTAGCGTTACAACATTCACATTAATATATATAATATAATGCACACACATCTAATTATAAAGTAAATATGGTAATAGTATGAATACTGAACCCTACCATCTGATGGCACTGTTTTTCACAAAACGCACATCAATATACCATTTTAGTGGCCTTAACTTACAACTGACAGTACAGTAGGTGTTTTTTGAGCCGTAACAGGCCACCTGAGGGCGATGTACTCTACGATTACGTAACAAAATACTACGCCCATTGCATTGCAATCGTCAAGTGAGTGCTCTTTAACTCTTGCTACGGTCTGATTTGATGGTGGCCGTATTTGAGAGAGTCAAAATTCTGCAAAAATTCATTATCGGAAATTTTTTAGAAAGCGTAGTGGAATTAATATTCCATATTAAGAATTGTCATGTCATCACAACACTTCCCTATGCTTTTGAACTGCACACAACTTGAAAAAGTTATTTTCAGCAGAGTTTTTTCCTATTTCGTGCGCAAATGTCTGTTTATGCGCGAATCCATGCAAGAATTTAAAATGTCGGCTGCAAGTTGCCCGAATTGGTCGAAGCTTAGTGAATTGCCAGCCGGTCACACAAGTGGATGCACAATATTGTGTTTTCCCAGAAAGAGAAACTCCCACAAGCGTACCTATGTAGGTTTGCGTAAGGGAAGTTGGTTCGAAGGCTCCAAAATCCCATTACTTACAGCTTTGAGGCTTCCCTGTTCTTTTATTTGCATGTTACTTTTGTCTGCTGTTTTTTATGCCCCCAAAAATGGTGTTGTTGTTTTTTTTAACTTGTTTTAGTTCACAACATGTCCAAAGTTTCGTTTCTTTTTGATTCAATAAATTATTTTATGGGGAAATGTGTTGTTGTTCACATGATTATAATGTAGGTGGGTAATATTTGATAAGTTTCATTAACAGTTAAAGCAGGTAATATTTGATAAGTTTCATTAACAGTTAAAGTAGGTAATATTTTATTATATATATATATAAAAAGAAGTATTTAAGAGTTTATTCAAAAGGTCCCACCAAAAAAAAAAAAAAAAATACAGAACTGTGCGGTAACATCATAAAATGTTCAGAAAGAAAATCCAAAAACAAGTCGATAATTAAAAATCAAAACAAACCTCCACCTCCCCCGGCTTTAAAAAAAAGTGTTCTTTAAAAACAAACTGTTTGTCTTTTTTTAAAATTAAAGGCCCAAAAAATTAAGGAAGTACTTTTCACTATCATATGAAGCTTTCTGTAGCGTAAAGATTTGAAACAAAAAAAAAGCCTCATAATAAATTAACAAAAAAAAAAAAGATGACAATTCAAAATCTAAACAACTCCTCTCCCCTCCACTCTCTAAAAACCCAAGTGTTGGTTTATTCAAAAGTACCGAATTGTTGAAGTCTTTCAGCAAATCAAAACATCAAAAAAAAAAGAAAGAAGATAAATTAAAAGCAAACAACCAACCATCTAAAAAAAACAAATGGTTTGTTACCATATTTTTGTGTAAACAAACCAACGGAGCGTTAATCGATAATTTAAAAGCAAACCAACACCCCTACACATCTAAAAACAAAGTGTTTGTTTCTTAAAAAAAAAAAACCAAAAAAAACCATGTGAAAAAAAAATTTGGTTTACCGTAATATTATATAAAGAAACCTACGGACAGATAGTCGTTAATTTACATACAAACCAACACCCCTAGACCATCTAAAAATAAAGTATTTGTTTATTAAAAACAAAACAAAAACTTTGGTGGTTTACCATCACTGATGGAAAAAAATTAAAAACTGGTTGAAAAAAAAAAATCTTTTACCATAGTATTATGTAAAAAATAAAACTTTGGTGGTTTACCATCGCCGATGAAAAAATAATAAAAACCGGTTGAAAAAAAAAAAAATCTTTACCATAATATTATGTAAACAAACAAATGGCCCGTGAATTGGGTGAAAAAGAGCGCCATCAAATGGTAGGGTTCAGTATTCATACTATTACTGTAAATACATATACAACATATAGAAATAAATTAATTTAGTTAATAATTAACAATTTAGTGAAAAATATAAAAAAAATTTCTTACTAGTTCTTTATTAAAACAGAAATGTATTTATTCAAATAAGAAAAATAACATTTTGTCCTGTGATAATATTCCTTGCAACAACTTTTATTTTGTTTTCTTTCATGGAGTTTTGACATATATTTCTTTTATTCACAAATTTATAAATGAATTCTTTATTCATTATTTATTCCTGTGCAGATTATACTCACACAAATTTATCCAAGTGATATTTCTTTTCTTTTAAACGAAATGTGAAATGTGCCGAGTTTAATAAACTGGTCGTGGCATTTCTCCAATAATCATTTCCATGGTTAGCTTGTCATTCTCCTTCAATCATTTTCTTTTTCCTAGGCAAGGCATGTTTAATTATTTACATACATAGAACTAGTATGAAGTAATTAAGTTTCTTTTTTCATGCTAGGTTATTCAACTAGAGATTTTATCTTTTTATTCTGTGAAATCCTATACAGTTGAAGAATGAGCTGCTTAAGTTTCTTAGCAAGCCATTGGTTTAATATTTATCAGTAGTTTTCGTTTATGCGTACTGTGGTCACTAGGGGATGTTGCAGTACCTCTAAGAAGCCTGTAAGTGATAAATTTCTATCCAAAAATGGCTGAAATTGAGGGAAAATTAAAATGCCTAAGGCAAGAAATCAAAAGTAAGTAAAAAATCGAGTGAAATAATACGTAAATTTTAAAAAAGTACACACACACACAAAATCGGTAAAAATACATAAAGGTTGTCTTGCATGGTTTTGTGCAGCAGTCAAATGATAAATTCTGGAGCTCCAGGTCTATGAATGATAGCTTCACTTCTTTCATTTTAAGTATTCATAATTTTTATGAACTCCTAGGTAACATTTGATTATATTACCATTTAAAAGCAGTTTGAGATTTGTGCTTTTAAAAATATAACCTTAGATGTGATATAATGCTTGATTTTCTCCATTTTAATTTTAGTAACAACTCTACAGGAAATATTTGCTTACATAAACATGCTATGCAAAATAGCATTTATCAGAGAATAAATGAATTTTATCAAAGAAGCAAAAAAAATAAATACAATAATGGTTAAAAAAAGAAAACAATCTTTTAAAACTAATATATTTATTTTAAAATTATAAATTAAAAAAAGATAAAAATCTGTTAGCATCAGCATTTAGATGAAAATTTAATTTTTTTAATTAAAAATAGAAAAATAAAAACATCGGGTTACATATGTAAGTCTTTTAATAATAGCTGCAGTATATTTAATTTAGTTAGGCTGCTGAGTCTAAATAATGCTGTTGAGTTTTTTTTTTGTTTTTTTGACAATGGTTTGAGAATGGCAGAGTGAGTATAGAAGAAAGGACAAAAATATTTTATCAAATTCACCACTTCCTTTATTTTACTATAATATCTTATATAAATGCAATTTATCCACAGTAGTTTGAATACTTTTTAGCAAAAAACCTTTTATTATACATATATACATACACAATCTTAAGTTTCTACTATCCTGCAGTCTTCTTCAGACCCACTTTTATTTTAATTTTTTACTTTTAAAAAATTTAAGTAAAAGTGACTGAAGTAGATTGCTGAACAATCAAAACATAAGATTGTATGTGCATAGATGTATAATAAAAGACTTTTTGCTAAAAAGTGTTCAAAGTAGAGTGAATAAATTGCATTTATAAAAAATATATTAAATGAAGTAATAACATTAATAATTATGTACCTTGAATACTTTTTAGACCTTCAAAGTTCTAAATCATTGTTTTAGAAATATTGCACTATTATTTTTTTTTGTTGACTTGTTTTTACAATGTTTAGTTATTAGTTAATGATAACTACAATTTGGAAGATGTAGGTATTGATTTATTCATGTTGAAAATGAAGACAATTCATTGAAGCTTATGGTTTTTTGTGCATTGTCATATAGAAAGTTTTATGGACTTTTTTTCCCTTTACTGAATCTATTAATGAGTTATTTACTTTAAAAGTTTTATTCATTGAAAAGTTAAGCATCAAAATTAAAATATTATAAACTGATGCATTATATTCTTGAAGATATATTTGAAAACTTATACTATATAAAATAATTAATCATACTAATATAAAGAAGTGTAATGATCATTTTTAAAACTGTTTTATTCAAAGTATACCATTTCAATATTTTGTTTTTTAAATTCATCTGCAATAGTTTCAATTCATTTTTATCATATTTATCTGTTGAAGTTTTAATGTATTTTAAATTCCATTGTTACTTTAATTTTATTTTTATTTAAAATTTAATTATATTAATATTTTATATTAATACAATTTGTTCATCTTACTTCAATTACTTAGCAAAATTTCAATTACCCTGCAGCCTTCCTAAGAGCTATGATATAACAACAAATAAAATAAATAACTATATAAGTAGTGTAATAAAAAACATAAAATTTAAAAAATGAAATTTAAAAAATAAAGAAAAATAAAATATAACAATCATAATAAAACTAAAATAAATGTGATAAAATGGAATTTTATTTATTATATATTATATTTTTGGGTTTTTTAAATTTCATTGTTTACATTTTTTGTTGTATTATTTATGCAGTTATTTATTTTATTTATCATTATGTCATAGCTTTAAGGAAGATTGCAGGACAATAGAAATGTCAGATTGTGTGTGTATATGTACAATAAAAAAAATTTGCTAAAAAGTATTTGAAGTAAGGTGGTCAAATTATATTTATACAAAATATTACAGTAAAATAAAGAAAGTAGTAGATTTTGTTTATTAATATTCTTTTTTATTTTATGAAATTATTATAACATGAATTGAACATTATAGATGCTGTTTGCATATATTATATGGATATGTGTTTATAAATTGTATATATTTAATTGCCCACAAATAACATTCAATGATATTTTATTGCAGGAGGTAGCTCTTGTACAGTTATTTTGTTGTTACATGGTATTACTGCCAAAGAAATATGGAGATTTCCTTTTAAATCCATTATTAATTTTATCATTTGTCAAACTGATATCAATTCTGATGGATGGAAAGACTGTATTATGTCAGGTACTGGATCATTTATCATGGCCCTAGACCCCCAAAAAGGTAAACTTTTTTTAATATATATATATTTTATGTGTGTGTTAATTATTTAAGAAAATTATTAAAAAAATTTTTTTAAATTAATTGTATAGGATACAATTAAATTTTCAATTAAAAAATAAAGGAATAGTTAGATATATTTAAGTGTTACTAGGAGGCAAATATATATGCATAGAAATGATGAAACATTAAAACTAGAAATGGCTCAATGAGAAATTAAAATCTGTTTTATTGTTGTTTTTTAAAATTAAAGATATGAATTTTGTTTTTTTATTATTATTATTATTACTAATATAACAGAGCAATTAAGTCAGTTTTGAGTACACTGTTTTTAATTACCATTTGTAATTTTCTCAGTTTTACTTTTAGCTAATTCAAATACTAGCCATAAATATTCTTTTAAGGATTAGCAGTAATTAAAAAAATTGGAAAAATAATAAGTACAGATTCAATAAAAAACATAAAAATAGTGTCCAAATTCAAATAATTCATTTTGTTTAAACAATCATGATAAAAAAAGTGGATTAGAGTAATATCACACATTGCCAAAAAGTAACAAGAAAATGTAATCTTAAACTTTTTTCCCTACTATATAATAATTAGTTTGGAATTTAAAGAATTTAAACTATAATAGGTATCAGTAAATATAGGATATTAAATGGATAGTTATGGGATATGATTATATATGATTAAGTTGAGTTTTGCTGTTTTAGTTCTTTGACCACTTATGAAACATTGATGAAGGTGATTGTTAATAGCTATTGTTTTCAAATTAAAAAGTAAATTGTAGCCTTGACAGATATTCATTTATAGGTAAGGAAAAAGATGATAGAAGATAAATTGGTGCGAATAAAATTATCTTATTATTAATAATTCATTTTCTTTGGAGAACTTTAAATTATTGTAAATTATAGTTATAAAATTTTTATTGATTAATATTGTGATTTTTTTTTTTTTATTGGTATATGGTTTGTATCCTATTTAAACAGTTATATGATTTTTTAACTAATTCACTACTTTTAATACTAACATATATTATTAAATTTGTTAATGATATTTATTGTGACTATTATGTCTCATTTAATTAATTAGAAAAAAAAAGTTTATATTATTAGAAACTATTTTATTTAATTACAATGTATATGATTATCATTATATAAGTATATATGAATATTCAACAGATGGTAAAATGAAATAATTATCACCATAAATCTAATATGGAAAAAATTATATGTATATGAACTTGTATTCTGAATAATTGAATCTATGTTTTGAATATTACGTAAATAAATAAAAAAAATCAGAATAAAAATAAAGAATAAAAGGAAAGTAAAAAGTAAAATTTCTTAACTAGTCCACTGCAGCCCAAAAGTCTCACCAATATTTCTTCATTGATAAAAAATGAAGAAAAAAGCATTGATGAAAGTTATGGGGTTTATTTATTTATTTATTAGTTTGGAACAAAAGTAATATGGTCATTGATGTGGGCTTGTTATTTGAAAAAAAATCTTAAGCTTATCCTGGAAATTCTCAATCAGAAAAAAATTATATTCAATTTCAATTTTTAGTCATATATATGAAAGCAGGTGTTCTAAATATTACACTGCAATTAGATTTTTGATTTACATATATATGTACAGTATCAATATCGCTTAACACTAAATCATTCTAGCAATGCTAGTTCTGTGTCAAAGAATAAGTAAAAGATTGTACTGCTAAAATAATTTAGTATTTTGTGACATTGATATTTTCATATTTGCATTTCAGCTAGTGATTGCAATTAGTTCTATTTAATATATATATTATAACGGAAGAAAAATCTATAAAAAATATTTTTGTATTGCTCCATATTGGGCAGCCATTTGTAAAGGATCGTTGTTTTAAATCAATTACTTATAACTATGTAATTCATTTTTGCCCCAATTGGGCATCCATTTTGTAACAGTACAAGGTTTTGCTTCATCTATTGCATCACCAACTTGTTATGTTGGTCACTATTGTATGATAGTAATTGGTTTAGATCAAATTATTTTACAAATAGGTTGTAGTTTGCAGACCGTACTGCCGCCGTCAGAGGGCGCGGCAACACCATCAACAAACGGCCTGAAAATGGCAAGTAATAAATTTTTTTACGAAAACGATTCAAAAATGACAAAAAAAAAAAACAACCCGATGAAAGTGGCTCAAAAATGACAAATTAAAAAAAGGAATCGATGAAAGTGGCTCAAAAATGACAAATAAAAAAAAAACCAAATGAAAGTGTCTTAAAAATGACAAAAAAAAAACCCGATGAAAGTGGGTCAAAAATGACAAATAAAAAAAAGGAATCGATGAAAGTGGCTCAAAAATGACAAAAAAAAAACAAACAAAAAAACAGATGAAAGTGGCTAAAAAATGACAAAAAAAAGAAACCCAACGAAAGTGGGTCAAAAATGACAAATAAAAAAAAGGAATTGATGAAAGTGGCTCAAAAATGACAAATAAAAAAAAACAAACAGATGGAAGTGGCTAAAAAATGACAAAAAAAATAATCGATGAATGTCTCAAAAATCACAAATAAAAAAAAGAAACGATGAAATTGGCTGCCCCCCCCCCCAATATCAAAATTTCTTCACTTAAATCGAAAAATAAAAATGGCTGAAGTTATATGTACGCATGAAATAGATAAAAAGGACAAATTATTAAAAAAACACAAGAAAATGGTATCAGATCCTGTAATAATTCAAATTTAAAAAATAAATAAGTCTGTGATTAATACAAAAACAAACATGGTGGACAATGGCGGACAAAACACGGGAAATCCAAAGCAACAGTTATATAAACTAACAACAAAATCCTCTAATTATTTACCTTTCCACATTTCCATATATGAATGAGATCAAAAATAATTAAAAGCAACGGTTCTATAAACTAAAGAGAATCTATTTCTCAAATTGCATCAAGAATACGATCAAAAATAATTAAAATGCAACAGAATTCGGTGTATTACTAAGAGATAAAGAATTACTGAGTAACTTTTCAAAAATATACATTTCATATTTAAAAATAAAAAGACTATTTGCAAATAATAAGTCACAACACTTAAATACCAAGTAATAAATAGTAATTAATTAAATATAATTATAGCAAGTTATTCGTTATTTATTAATTAATAATTATATAGAGTTTAAAATAATCATTGATTCCAGTTAGGAAAAAATATTATATTTATTTGCAAGAACGTTACAGGATTTTATTTTAACAAGAATTGAAATAAATAAGAATATTAAAATAGAGTTTTAAAAATATATTTGTAGAAATTTTACCAGCTTTTTGTTCGAAGTTCAGTTCAGTTCACCATTTACACAATATCAGTTGATCGATGTCCTTGTTTACAACTGTTCTTTAATTAAAATTATAAATATTTACCTTTCTATTCTTAAATTAGCACTTTTATCAAAGGTGATTGATCTCCATGTGAATAATAGCAGATTAAAAAAATACTTTAACAGAAGACATTGACAAAACACTATAGCAAAGTTATTGCTGCTTGAAATATAGCATATATAATATCACAATACAGTTCTGTTTTTCTTAAACAAAGTTGCAATTTGAAATGTGATGTAATAGCTCTTTCCTAATATCCTTCCACGAAAATATAACACCACCAATACAATTCAAAATACGAAATTATTTTTCTGTAATTAGAATTATCAAATAATAAATTATTCACATGGAGATCATTTTAAAGAAAATCATTGCTTTTCTAAATGTTGAAGAATAATTGATTATTTGGTAATTGGAATTAAAGAAAAATCATTTCCGTATTTTGAATTGTATTGGTGGTGTTATATTTTCGTGGAAGGATATTGTGAACACCTATATTTTTTAATGTAAGAAAAAGCTATTACATCACATTTCAATTTGCAACTTTGTTTAAGAAAAATGAAACTATATTGGTATATATGATCTCCATGTGAATAATTTATTATTTGATAATTTTAATTAAAGAAAAATTTCGTATTTTGAATTGTATTGGTGGTGTTATATTTTCGTAGAAGGATATTAAGAAAGAGCTATTACATCACATTTCAATTTGCAACTTTGTTTAAGAAAAACGAAACTGTATTGTGATATTATATATGCTATATTTCAAGCTGCAATAACTTTGCTATAGTGTTTTGCCAATGTCTTCTGTTAAAGTATTTTTTTAATCTGCTATTATTCACATGGAGATCAATCACCTTTGATAAAAGTGCTAATTTAAGAATAGAAAGGTAAATTTTATAATTTTAATTAAAGAACAGTTGTAAACAAGGACATCGATCAACTGATATTGTGTAAATGGTGAACTGAACTGAACTTCGAACAAAAAGCTGGTAAAATTTCTACAAATATATTTTTAAAACTCTATTTTAATATTCTTATTTATTTCAATTCTTGTTAAAATAAAATCCTGTAACGTTCTTGCAAATAAATATAATATTTTTTCCTAACTGGAATCAATGATTATTTTAAACTCTATATAATTATTAATTAATAAATAACGAATAACTTGCTATAATTATATTTAATTAATTACTATTTATTACTTGGTATTTAAGTGTTGTGACTTATTATTTGCAAATAGTCTTTTTATTTTTAAATATGAAATGTATATTTTTGAAAAGTTACTCAGTAATTCTTTATCTCTTAGTAATACACCGAATTCTGTTGCATTTTAATTATTTTTGATCGTATTCTTGATGCAATTTGAGAAATAGATTCTCTTTAGTTTATAGAACCGTTGCTTTTAATTATTTTTGATCCCATTCATATATGGAAATGTGGAAAGGTAAATAATTAGAGGATTTTGTTGTTAGTTTATATAACTGTTGCTTTGGATTTCCCGCGTTTTTGTCCGCCATTGTCCACCATGTTTGTTTTTGTATTAATCACAGACTTATTTATTTTTTAAATTTGAATTATTACAGGATCTGATACCATTTTCTTGTGTTTTTTTTAATAATTTGTCCTTTTTATCTATTTCATGCGTACATATAACTTCAGCCATTTTTATTTTTCGATTTAAGTGAAGAAATTTTGATATTGGGGGGGGGGGGCAGCCAATTTCATCGTTACTTTTTTTATTTGTGATTTTTGAGACATTCATCGATTTTTTTTTTTTTGTCATTTTTTAGCCACTTTCATCTGTTTTTTTTTTATTTGTCATTTTTGAGCCACTTTCATCGATTCCTTTTTTTTATTTGTCATTTTTGACCCACTTTCATCGGGTTTTTTTTTTTTTGTCATTTTTTAGCCACTTTCATTTGGTTTTTTTTTTATTTGTCATTTTTGAGCCACTTTCATCGATTCCTTTTTTTTATTTGTCATTTTTGAGCCACTTTCATCGGGTTGTTTTTTTTTTTTTTTGTCATTTTTAAGCCACTTTCATCTGTAGTTTTTTTTTTATTTGTCATTTTTGAGCCACTTTCATCGATTCCTTTTTTTTATTTGTCATTTTTGAGCCACTTTCATCGGGTTGGTTTTTTTTTTGTCATTTTTAAGCCACTTTCATCTGTTTTTTTTTTTATTTGTCATTTTTGAGCCACTTTCATCGATTCCTTTTTTTTTATTTGTCATTTTTGAGCCACTTTCATCGGGTTGTTTTTTTGTTTTTTTTTGTCATTTTTTAGCCACTTTCATCTGTTGTTTTTTTTTATTTGTTATTTTTGAGTCACTTTCATCGGGTTGTTTTTTTTTTTTTGTCATTTTTAAGCCACTTTCATCTGGTTGTTTTGTTTTTTTTTTTTGTCATTTTTGAATCGTTTTCGTAAAAAAATTTATCACTTGCCATTTTCAGGCCGTTTGTTGATGGTGTCGCGCGCCCTCTGACGGCGGCAGTACGGTCTGCAAACTACAACCTACAAATAAATAACGAATGTTCATCAAGTTCTCAATCAGGCAAACCAATCTAATTAACTATTTTATTCTCTACTCCTATCTTTCTTGTCTGGATACCTACTTAAAATCAAATATATAAAATGCGCTAACACGCACAAGCACACAAAGCTAAAAACAAATAAAGAAAATATATATTATTATTTTTTATTTTAATATCTATTCCATTAAATGGCTAAGCGCTTTCAAGGGTCAAAGTCCTCATAATCATAGCCACATTACAAACTATAATAAATTGACTCGGAGTGATGCAAATTTATGCAAATGAAATAATTACACATTCCATTTCTTGGATATTTTGTAGCAAGAGTCTTTTCTATTGATGGCGTCGCTTTCTCTAGATATAAAGAAAGCTTCTCTTATCTTTCTTTTAAGATCGTGTTGCTTTCTGCACACCACCAATGCATAAATTTGCATCACTCCAAGTCAATTTATTATAGTTTGTAATGCGGTTATGATTATGAGGGCTTTGACCCTTGAAAGCACTTAGCCATGTAATGGAATAGATATTAAAATAAAAAATAATAATATATATTTTCTTTATTTGTTTTTAGCTTTGTGTGTGTTAGCGCACTTTATATATTTGATTCATAATTAGCCATAAAATATAAACTGTTTGCTTATTTCTACTTATAATCATAACTGGTTTGTACATTATTTATAATGGTATGTAGGATCCATTTTGTAAGAGTAAATCATTTGCACCTGTGTTAATGGTAAATCATCCTCATTATTCCATAATTGTGCAGACAAATTCTTATACAAACTCTTAAGACAAATTCTTATATAAATTTTCATATAGGTCATATTTAATCGCTCAACATTATCAATCTTTTAAGAGCTCATATTTAATAGTTTAACATCATATGTTTTAGTAATTAACTAAATCTTTAGAGATCATCAATGGTAGTCATATCGCTTATACTGGCTCACAAACAACAAACAAACAAAATGAAAACCATTATTTGTATGGCCATTTAATGAATTTACCTAGATTATTTATCAATTAATAAAATGATGATGATGATGGTAATGATACTCCCATCCACAGTTTTATACCTAACTCACAACTAACACAAATCCTGTCTTTTATTCAATTTATAAGTGATGAAACCTTATACCAACTCTCCATCACCCAATGGATACTCCAGTGACAATGGGTTAATATGCATAGCTTCCCTAAGTAATATTATATAGTTTTCTAATATTTTCAATTATTTATTAAAATATTATTACATCTGTGAATTCTGTTTTATGGTTGGAATTCACCCAGTGATGACGATGACTAAACTATTTTTCACAAGAGAAATCATTAACTTTAAGAAACGTATATACTTCTTTTAATCAGAAAAATTAAATTTTATTATTGGTTAGTCATCAGTATACAAACAAAATTTTATATAATTAATAGACAAATTAGTTACATTCAATAATAATAACTAAAAACTCGCCCCCCCCCCCCAATGAAACTTAAACTCAGTCGTTAGATGCATATAATATACTGTACATGAATGTTAATGCATTTAGTAAGTGTAAAGATAGCACAAATCATTGAAAGCCTAGATTATATAAATAAACACCCGATTCAGGCACATACGCGCATAATATATATATCACAAATTTTTTTAATCATAATAAAAATAATAAATTTAACGGTAATAAATTATTATAAACAGCCTTTAAATCTGCAGAAGTACTTTCGGTTAAGTACTTCTGCAGATTTAACGACTGTTTATAATAATTTATTACTGTTAAATTTATTATTTTTATTATGATTACAATTTTCTTTTAATTAACAGACATTTTATTTATATTACATAAAAAAATTTATGTACAAAACCTTTAAAAAAAAAAACAATCGAAAATAGGTAGAGAAATTTTACTTAAATTATAAAGATATGAATATTTAAAAGAAATCTTCAAATTATAATCCCCATTCATCTGAATTCCTATTAAGCTGGCTACTGATTACCTAAATTTATTTCTCACTATAATACATTTCTATCCCTGTTCTCTTTCCAGAATTCGAGTATTCATATAGAACACTTATCCAAGCATACAAATAGTATCGTGTGGGTTTCCCTCCATTAATAAATCTTGTGTTTAACCTGTACATATAATAAGAATGATATATAAACAATATTTCTCTTTTTACAATACCAAAATTAATAAATAATAATAAAAAAACATTTTATAAAAAGAAATACATATAAAAATGATTACATATAATGATTATAGTAAAATAAATAATCTTGATACAATCAATATTCATCATTAGCAAAAACCTCCCTTTTAAATAAATTACGTTTATTGTAATGATTTGGAGAGAGAGAGAAAATGGACATTAATAATAATAATAATAAATTGTTCAGAGTTATTAAGGAAGTTTCCATTACCAAGCATTTCTTCTTTTTTCCGATGTAGAAATTGTTTCAGTTAGTTTAATGAATTTTCACTCCAAATAAAGTTTGTTCAAGATTAAAATTTTGAATTCAGCCAAATACCATTATTTAATATGCGTTAATATATTAATTACAACCGTTTTACTGGAAAAGTTCCGTTTGAAGCTTAGGCTTATAATTCTTTCTGTTTTACTGTGATGATGATGATGTTGCACAGACTGCATTTCTTTAAGGACAGTATTTTAGTATTGGGATGGGTTCTTCATTTCTTTTTTTTCTTTTTTCATTCTGTTTGTAGGCATGCTAATAAAAAAAATTGGATATTTTTCTTCTCTTGATATATTTCTAGCATTTTATTTTGTATTTATTGGAAACCACCAATGGCAGAGGTGAAGCAATAGTAAGGTTCAGGTTATTCTTTGGTCTGGAGATCAGCCATAGGATGATGTTTGTTAGTTTCCTTCTCAAATTTAAATCTTCATATGTGCATACAGTTCTTGGATCGGTCGGTAGGACCATCCAACAAAAGTAGATCAAATCAAGCCCTGCATTTTTTTGTAGAATTTCAATTATATATAAAAATAATGACGTGTTGTTTCTCAGAAGCAATACCACTGAACACTTAGCATATTCAAGCATTTATAATAAACAAACTTTTTTTCAAAAAAAATATCTTTAGATATTTCAAAACTTTTATTTGCATTCTTTTTTTTTTTATATATAAAACACATACATTGGTAATTATATCAACAGTTCATTCAGCCGTTCATTATGTAATTCAAGCAATGTGCTAATTATAAAATAAAGTATTAATTTTAAAATAAAAATTTTAAAAAATCATCAACCAAAGGTAATGTAAATAATAAATAAAATTACCTATAATCTCAACAATTTGTCAAAATTATGTAACAGCGTTCCACTTTTTTGACCATACATCCAACCAAATTACCATTACTAATTACCTGGTCAGAAAAACTAATTTCTGAAAACTCTTTTTTTCTTTATTTATCATAATAATAATAAAAAACTAATCTATTTTAAGATTACATTTTTTAAAATACATTATAATAACAGGTTAGTTTTTAATAAATCAATAATATTCTAAAGTACTAAAGTTAGACTAAAAAAAAATAATGAGGAAATTTCAAAGTTACAAAAAGTTTTTCCTTTCTACTTATAAGTTGAAGGCTTGTCAGAAATTGCCTAGTTATAGACAGAAAGTTCTGAACAAAATCATATTAGTCTCTTGGCACCATTTAATGAAATGTATAAATAACAAAATAAAATCTAGAAAAAAATATTAAACATCCTGAAAATAATTGTTTATTCCAGTCTTTTTCCTGAGCATATATGCAGGCATGCAATATCTCCCTAAAGCAATAATTCAAAGATCCATTTATGTGAAAATATTTCTTATGTTTTTCTTAATTCCAGCTGTTATATATAGCAGATATATCATGATAATTATAACACATGTAATATTTGCATTTCCATCAATCAAAACATTAGTAAAACATTGTATAATATAAAATTATTCATTTAGTATATTTTTCAACAGACATTGATTTTATAAACTAAAGGTAAATATTTCTTTTTTAAAAATATTCAAGACTTTATCCTTAACATGTATATATTTCAACTAAAGATTTTTCAGGGAAAATGACAGCTATACCATCAAAGACATTAATTAATTGAAACAATATCAATCTTTTAAACAGACATATTATAGATCATTTATTCCAGATAAAATCATTTCAAAGCATATAGTTTATTCATTGATTTTATCAATAATAAGTCTTATTAAAAGTCTAAAACATTCAAGTCATTTTCTCCAATTTTCTTCAAAATACATCGTTCTCAAAAATGTGAAATCCATTTAGATTAAATTTTGAGAGTAAATTAAATGCAAAATGTGACATTATCATTCATATAACAGTCACTTAAGCATGTCATAAAGAAATTATTCTTAATTTTGTCTTTAAGCTCAAATGCAGAGTATAAACTTTTCTCAAACTTAATATTATGATAATGATTTTTTAAATAAAATGTTTGTTTCTTCTTTATTAACTTAAGCTTTCTTGACAAATTAGTCTCAGTAATTAAAGTTAAATGTCCATTCATCTAAGCATGTCATTTATAAAAAATTTAAATTCCTTATATAAATCTTCGGTCTTGTTGTAGGAGATTCTTCAGCATTTGGTGTACATTATCCCAATATTCCAATGACTATTACCATTTTCCATAAAAAAAATTGTAATTTTAAATTAAGTTTCAAGCAGAATCTTCTTCTGACAGGGAACTTTTATGTTCATTCACTCATTAAAATAGTTATAAAAAGTATACTTTTTAAACACTTTTAAGAGAAAATAATAATAATTTTAAAAAAATTACTACTGTCACAAAAAAAAATAGTTATAAATTTCAAACTAAATTGCACTTTTTATTTTTACTTCACTCTCACTTGTACTGTGTACTGTTTTTCTTTCACTGTCTAGACTGGATCAAATCTTTGCTTTTGTACCGGTCTAATCTAATGATTCCATCGGTTAATTCTGCTTGTAAAAACCTGCTAATTTACTGAACTAAATCAATTTCATTTTTAAAAATTAAGTTTTAAAACTATGAATCATCAGTTATTAAATATCAGATTTATTCAATACTTTAAATATTAAATATTTTTATCTAAATATTAACCCTTGGATAGAGTTCAACGCATTGTTGTGGACAAAGTGCAACCTGTGGCATTAGTACTCAACACAGTATTGCGTTTTGAATTTCCTTTTACAACTGTTAGCAGATTTGTCCAAATATTTTCGTTTTTTCGAGTTTAGCACATGCGTATATGATTCAGGTATTAGTTTGTAAAGTTTCACATAGATGGCAGTTATAATTAATGATTTATTCATTTTTTCGTGGATGGTAATTTGTAGCTCCATATTCACTGATTTTCCTACCTATATTAGAGAAAAGATGTTTGTCTTCACTAATCTGCAAAATAATTTTCAATTTTTTTTAATAATTTGCATTATTCTTTCAATTGGTAAGTTATAATAATTATTTATGATTTATTTTTCTTTTTTAAAAAATATTTCTATGAAAATAATGTAGATATTGAAAATATACAACGTTGTTTTGTCTTGAAAATTTTCAACATCACGTTATGTGTTGCTTATCTATAAATTTTTGAATATCATATTTTTTTACAAAATATTTTAGGTTTTAGAAAGTATGTGAATCAAAACTTGATTTATATATATTTTTATAATAATGTATTTTTAATAATAAAATAAACAGCATTTGTTTTTCATATATTTTGAGTCACGTGATAGCATATATATATATATATTCATTCCATCGGGTTTTTTGGACAAAAAATATATAAATATGGTTTTCTTTCATATAAAATGTAATTTACATTTTAGAATGTATATGACCCAAAAATTTTGATTTATATATATTTATAATTCAATAAATAAAATTAGCATTTCTTTTTCATATATTTTGAGTTACGTGATAGCATATATGCATATATCTGTAATTATATAAAGGTACAATTTGGGCCTCTTTTTTGAAAAAAAAAAAAAACTATGGAAAGGTTAAATATCTTCATAAAACAATTTTAATATTTTAATGACCCTAAAATATTAATTTTAAAATAAAATATTACATTTAAACACAATAATAATAACTTTAACTATTATTTTTAAAACATTATTTTCATATCCGATTCTTACTACATTTTATTATGTATCAAATTTTCTTAACAAGCTAGAAATCAAAGTTTTCTTTTTTTTTTAAAAAAAAAAAAACTCTTGAAAGCTCACACAAACACCGTAGACCATGTAACACTTTCAGAATATTCTAGATTAATTAACTTATTTATTATTTAAATAATATTTTAAACAAAAATAATTACTTTAAACATATATAAAATATTTACTGCTATAATTAAACTATTATATTATCATAGAATCTTTTGTGAATATAATAAATAAAATTAATATTATCTTTTAAACAATAGATTATATTATTTTATTATTTTCTTTATCTTAAAATGATTAAACTATTTAAACATTTTTATAGACTCCTATTTACTGAATTTGAACTCCTATTACCTATGACATTACAATTACATATTTAAAAAAATCACCTAAATTTAATTTTTTTAAAAATAGCTACATTTCAAACCCTGCCTAACCTATCTGGATCAATTATAAGGGTACAGTATATAATGACTATTGTAATGCTAGCGAGAGATATGTGTTACGAAACAAACATATCTCTAGCATTATATATTTTTCATTTAAAAATAAATGATTAAATTATTAATAGAAACTAAAATAAAATAAAAAGTAATCTATTTAGAGTAGTTTTATTTTGTTTAAAATGTAGTTTTGTAAAAATCAAAAAAAAAAAAAAGATTGCATTTATTTTGCTTTTAAAATATAATAAAACTATTTGTTAAAAAGGCGGATGGAGAGAAAACTTAGAAAAAAGATTTTTTTTCTCTCTCTTTTTAAAGAAAACTCTTTTTTTCTCTCTCTCTTTTTAAAGAAAACTCCTTTTATAAAGTAAAAATAAATAAATTTGTAAAGTTAGAATAAAATTAGTATGTAAAAATAAATGTTAGTAAAACTTTCAAAAATGTAATTAGTTTATAAGATTTCTGATTGATAATGATATTGAAATTGTATTAATTAAAAAACTATGTAAACTATCAATGAGTTAGTTGTTTAATCTAAGCAAAAGATTAGATTTAAATAAATGTAAAAATAATTAATTAAGAAAAAAAATAGATTCAAGTTGTGATCAAAATTAAAAACTATGATAAGGAATTAATAACAATGAGAGAGAAAGATATATGAAGTCACTATGTCCTATTGTTTTCTAGTCAGGTCTGCAATCAGTAAATCAATCTAGTCGGCATTTAGTGATTTGAATCTTTTCAGACTTCATTTGTGCTTGTACATTATCCATTGTTCCAAAGATCCAGATATTCGGAAACTATAAACGTAGCAGTAAGAAAATCTATTACTGCTGCAATCAATATCAATGCAAAAGCTACGAATCTTGAAAAATGCATGTTAGATCATTTTAGAAGTGTTTGGCAGACTTCAGGCCCAAAGCCCTCTGCAAATTAAATGTCCTGGAACCAACACCCATAAATAAACACTATTACCTACTCTCTCTTTCTCATTGTTTGACAAAAACCTGGAAGGAAAGCCATGAAGCCATCAATGGAGAAACAAAAAGCCAAACAGTTGGAAACTGACAATCATGAAAACCTAGGTAAAGATACTTTTAAATAATAATCTATAGACACTTTATTTTAAATTAACTTTAATTAATGAAGGACTATCATAATTTTAGCCTGAAAGTAATCATTTATATTTTTATGTAAAATATTATATTGTATTATTTTATATTATATTAGATATATGTGTGCATGAATAAATATTAATGTTTGCTTAAATATTATTTGGTTTATTGTCTCTCTCTCTTGTCACTGTGTCACTATTAACTTAAGAGTATAGTTATTTTAATAAGTAAATGTATTGGACCCTGAGACAGAGTGTGAGTTAGCCATGGGATATTTCAACCATTGGATTGGGTGCCTGTCATTTGAAGCATGCTAACTATATAACCTATGGTTGGCTGGCATCTGAGGTTGATCCTCAAAACAAATAAAATGCTTTGGATGGCAAGGGCTTGAATCTAGCAGTCGAGATGGGCCACAGTCTGGAAATGTGATCATGTTATACTTTGCATACGACTGAGTATCATTTATGGCTATGCTATCAATGATATTCTTCCCTCTGCTTGAAGAGCTGGTCCGTTCCTGTAATATTAAAAAGTTTAGATTCCTACAATTATTATAAGAGATATTTAAACCTAATTAAATAATGCATATTGGGGGGGACCTGATTCACTATAGAGAATTTAAAATCTACATGTTTATTGTTCTATGTTTTGTTAATTCGAAAAGAGTTGTTAAAATGCTTGATAAAGTATTGAATAATATTTAATTTGTATTGATGGCAGCTATTAGTATTTTATCATGTAAAAAATTATTTATTGAAATTTATTAAACTTGTATTCCTGAAGATAAATCACAAAAGGTATTAGTAATAATTATCTGTCAGGGGTGGCCAAACTTTTAGACATTGGGGGCAATTTTTTTTTGTGAAGGTACATCTGAGAGTGACTATGTTTTTTCAGGACTTCAAACCGGAAACCAGAGAAATTTTGCACCATCTATCGGCCATTTTTGGTCGCATTAGCTTTTTTTAAAATTTTAATTCCAAAAAAATCCATTATTGGTAATATTTTTTTGCAAAAAATCTATTTCTGATTGCGGTATATTGCATATAGTCCTGTCTCTTTTCTCTTATAAAGTGCCGCAAAGTACTGACCATCAACTTCAGCTATTGTTCTCCAGGCATGTCTAACTGTCAAAGTCAGAAATCAAACCAAAATGTTTTATGCTTTCATAATTGATTTTGAACATAAATAAATATATTTCTCATAATTTTTTACATTTATAATTAGGTTTTTATATTAATATACCTAAATAAAAACTTTTGAAAAATTTTAAATTTTACAAAAAGAATAATCAAGGAAAAGTGAATACCGCTATTCAAGACAAATGAATAACGTTGACCATTATTTGCATATCAATAACATTTGGTAATAGATAGCAAAATGTAACTATTTTTCATAAATGTTTATGGATTTTATGATTACTTTTTACACTATATTGACTAATAATGTGGCTTGATTTAGATTTTTATTTAAAATATTTAATTTTAGGTGAAGAAAAGATAACAGAGTGAATAATCAGTGTTTTTAATTTCTAAGATACAAGAAATCACTGGTGTTTTCACATAATGATTGGTTAAAATATAATTCCTTTGTTTTATTGCAGACTATTTTTCATATGTTTTTCTTCCGTTATTAACATTATTTTAAATTTTTCGCTACATTTAACCAATTAAAATGTAAAATAATTTCATTTTTAGAAGCTAAATTAAAACAATTCTGATTGTTATACATTGATACATTTCAAAAAGGAAACTGGCTAGGTCCATAGTTAACAAATCAAATCACTCAAATTTTTACTCAATCTGGCCAATAAGAAAGTTCATCAGACAAAAGATTAAATTACCTCAGCTACCTCTAGTATTATAATTTGTCCATATCGCTTTATAAAATATTTATTAAATTATAATTTTAAATTACTATAAATAATTATTTTCTAAAGCTGGTCCTGAATTTTAAAAAAAATTCAAGAAAAAAAAAGAAAATTATTGTTTTAGAATTATATTAAAATAAATTAAATGCAAATTTTACAAAAACAAGAAATTATGTGGGCGATGTCTTGGACATCACTGATCTATACAAATGTAAATTTTTAGAACATCTTTGAAGAAGATACTTTATTTTTCCAAGAAACAAAAGTTTACCCAGTTGCTGAATGTTCTCATAATTAGCATTATCTACATTTTTAATACACTGTACTAAAAACATTATTCATTAAGAAATCATAAAATTTATTTTGTAATATGCATTGATATAAATATCTTGAAAAGATTTTCTTATTGTTTTGTTTTAGGAATAATTTTATGGAAATCTGAATCTCCTCTTTTAAACGGTTATTGGAATGCTTTTACTCCTCAAGTATTGCAGGATTTTGATGGAGATGGAATTCCAGAGTTTGCTTTGTGGTTAAGTCATGATAACAAAGTTTTTCCTAAAGTAAGCTAAATACAGTATGTTTACTAAATTATATTTTTAAAATGAAATTTCAACTAATATTTTATCATAACAAGTCATATAATATTAAAAAATTAAATAAGCTTTACATAAACAATCCCTTGGAGCATGAATCTTATTATTACCTATCCACCAGTGTTGAAAATGACTGAAGTTTTAGACTCTTCTCACAGAATTAGTTAGCTTTATATTTTTGATTTCTTATTTTATTTTTCAGCTAAGAATGGCTAGATATCAAGTTTTCTTGGCTGTTGAATTATGAATTTGAGGTATGTGGGGATTTAGTACAGCTGAAGATTGAATGGATGCTTCAAAACCTTGGTGCGCATGCATCTCATTGTAACTTATCAGTAATTTATTACTATTCCATCTTGTGATATTTTTTTCTACTAAATAGGTTATATATTAATTTTATTATTATAGCATTGTATAGCTATTATTATCATCATTTTCAGTCATTGTCAATTCACTGGAGAATGAAGATCTCTCCAAGTTAATTTAATTTCCCTAATTTTTACCCTTTCTTCTCTACATCACATTAGTAAATTTCTTTATTTCATCTATTCATGTCACATGTGGTCTCTTTCTATGTCTTTTACAATCTCTTGGGATCCAATTAATAACTTCTGCAGTATATCCAGTCCAGTTCTATTTTAGTCCTTTAATTCTTTCAATGATGTCAATGATACCTGTTTGTTTTTTCAGCCATGCATTTTGTTTTTGATCTCTTTTTGTTATTCCTAATATGTATCCATATTTTTTTTAATGGTCTAAAGTCTCTGAATTGCTCTTCTGTTAAATGATCAAATCCATAAGTAAGAACTGGTAAAATAGATGTATTAAAAATCTTAAATTTTCAACTGCATAGATATATTCCTTTTTAGTATTAAGTTTTTTTCTACCAAAAGTACACTCTATCCAAGTTTAATTCTATGATTAATTTCACTCATTATGTTTCATCCATATTAATAATCTGACCATTATTAAACATTACTTTAGTATTTTTAGCATTTACTGTTTGATGTAAAATTAAAGTATTAAAATAGAATTATAATTATTATTTGATCAGAATGAAGGTTATTGTAAACTTATTTTGTGTGGTAAACAATTTCATAAATAATTCTATGATTGAAATCTATTCACATTTTGAAATAATCATTTAAGAATTTATTTATATATGGAAATTAGAGTTTGTGCAAATTGAGTTTGGTTATGGCAAGACTATATGTTTTTATCTTATTTTATATTGCTGTTTTATTACAGTAGATTACAGAGAAAGTACTGTGGGAAACTTCTACCTCATAATCATTAAAGATATTCTTTTAGGATGTTGAACTTTTCAGTGTTATTTACTGATATCCAGAGTCTATTATTAGTAGTGTTTTTACCGTAACTGTCTCTAAAAGTTTATTCATTTTTTTGTTTTGTTAACTATTACTTTTAGATATGGTTTTTTTTTTTTTTTAAGAGAGAGCGAGGGGGGGGGAGATCCTACTTATAAACTTAACTTCTATTCATATAATTATCATGGTTATTGAAACATAGAAACTCTTTGCTCATTAGTTAGCAATTAATCTTATGTTAACTACTCTTTCTTGCCAAAATAATATGTTTATATATTACACTATATATTGAAGAATTTTAACTTAAATTTGGAAAATATGAGTATGTCACTGAACACTGGATGACAGTTATTATATGGAGATTCGAATAATACTGCAAAAAAAGAAAAGGGTGATACTACCTATTTTAATATTTGGAAGTATGGCACTTTGTATGGAACAAGAGATTTGGAATTTTTTTAGATAGAATTTGAAAATAGTGGATGAATACAAATGTTGGGTTTTGAATGTTAATATGACTATTTATGAAGATTAGAACAGACAAAGACTATAACAAATTTATTTAGATGTAATAATACATAAAAATTCATTTTTAGTCCATGATTTAATAGTTAACATTGATATTCTAATTATTAGAATGATTCTCAGCTTATGACATGATCTAGTAGTTATTATATGTGTTGAATACAATTGATTAGGTGAATAAAGTTATGAGCAAATTAAACTTGTTGTTTTGATGGGAGCATATGTGTGTGGTGGTTTATGAGTTTGAAGCACAATATTTCTAGAAGCCACTTTTTATATCAAAGTTCCTAATGCTTGATAATAATTTTTTAAAAGGATCTCAATAATTAACTAACTCATCATAACATATATCTCACAGAAGAAATTAACAAACCAAATTAGAAAGAAGCTGCCATTATGACATTAACAACACATATCAAGCATCATCATGCATATACACAAGAAAATGCAAGTTCTGTACTAGTTGTAAAGTCAACCATACATAAAGAAAAAAAACTTTAACTATGTTTGGGGATTACTCATATAACAGGTCAACTAACTTTATTATAATTTATTAATATAATATTTATTACTCTATATAGTCCATGATACAGTGTGTAATTAACTGCCATGAAACTAAAAAGAATTAAAATCCTTTGTCATCATTCCTTAGATCACACAAATGGATATGGCAACTAGTGAATAGATTTCCCAACTATAAATGATAATGATTATATTCATTTATATTGGTATATGACTTAAACATATATGCAACCTTGAAATTAATTTCCCGACATCAATCTGCATGTATTCAACAATATTTGATTTTCATTATACAGCACTAGCCATGAATTGTTAGTTATTAAAATGGATTTTATTATTCAATGCCTTTTTTTCTCTTTAACCTTATTATATTTTAAATAAGGCAGTATTTTAAGCACTTGCAAGTAATCATATAAATTTATCAAAATTACTGAATTTGTTTACTTCCAAACGCATGTAATTCAAGATATTTAAATACATTTACTCAGAATCTCCCATCACCAAACCATATTCCAACTCCATCCTTACACCCATATATGTATTTATTAATACATATTTTTTTGCTTAACTATTTAAAACAATAACTGATGTAGAATGTAATTACCTTTAATAAATAAATATTTGACTTTATTTTAATTCGTATACATGCGTAATGGATGTGTACATATTATAGATGAGGGGAGGTTACTTTTAAAATATATATAAAAGAAAAATGTATTATATTAATATGTATTTTAAAATTATAGTTATAATTTATTATTTATTTTAGTCATGGTGGTCAAAAAAAAGTGACGCAATCCTAATGAATATTCTCGAACACAGTTAAGACAATTTATCGGAAACCCATTAATCCATCTAAAACATATGATAATTTTATAACAGTAATGTAAAAATCCATTAGTGGAAAATTTATCCACTTCAAATTTTGTTTTAAAATCTTAAATCATATTTTAAAGCAATTGTTTGAGAAATTCTAACAGGATTGCATTGTCTTTAAAATTTACATTAACAAAAGGTGCATCCGGTCAGCAAATTCCGGGTCCGCTAAGTGCATAAAGAGCCTCAGGTCTAGGAACTAAAGTGCATTCCAAAATAAACTAAAAATAGTATAAATACTGCTAGATTTGAATCCCAAGGGAGACTTGTAATTATAAAACAGCAATGGTAAATATAATCCATGCTCGTAATTATAATAATCTAATGTGTCATGAGTAGTGGAAATTTTCATCTTTCTCTCCGTTCAACATGCTCTTTCCCGCATTCATCGCCCAGGATCCTGTTACTCATGAACTTCAATGTGCTTAAAGACTGAATAATGAAATGCTACCTGCCTGCCTGACCAAATCTAATTAGATCTAATTCACCAATTCCAATGGACATTGCAATCCCCAAGAATTGCTACTAAATTACCAAAGTAAAGAACTATAGTCGCTGCCTAGTAGTCAAATTCTTAAGTTCCGCCTTCTGTAAATATTTCTCATAAGCCTGTCTGTAATTTAAATGATATTATTCTCTCGGCTGGTCTTTCAACCAGAAATTAATTATTTTGTTTACATAATTTGTAAATTACTTACCTGCAATTAGCATGTACTTAACTCTATATAACCTTTAATTTTCTTTTATCATTGAGCCTCTACTAAACAAGTGTAATATTTTCTTTCACTTTCATGTGGCAGCACTATTTTATAACTCTTATTATGTTTTATATTTTATGTTTTAATAATATGCCAATAATTTCCTAAAGTTGCAAGAATATTCGCTCGTCTTTGTTTTTTTTAAATTCCCCTTTTCTTTTCACAGGAAGGTCAGTTTAGCTTCTTTTAATTCAAACAAGTTTGTTGTTTTGATGACAGCAAATGCTTGCAAAGTTGGGAAAACAAATTAATTATCTTATAATGCCATTGTAGAAAAAAGAGTAGAAATCTGTTTTTCTAAGAAATGTTTTTTTTATTTCATTTAAATAATAAGCGTTAACCTTAAAAACTGTATGAAATCAAATCTGTTTATTCTGAAATTAATAACCACCACCCCATTCATATATGTTTAAATTATGTTTAGTATAATATAAAGGCACTTATAACTAAATTCTCATATTTATTTAACGTTGTGGGAAGTTTATAGATCATTTAAAGTAATGGGAAAGGGGATTCTCTATTCCAGTGTTTTACGTATTTTAGTAATAAGTTTAAATGATTCATTACTGTTTAATAACCTAATCATACTATTATGTTGGACATTCCCAATATATATATATAGGTTATCATTCATTAGTCCTTAGAGTTAAAATATTATATGTCTTTCGTTCCGAGCGTTGTATGCAAACAGGCCTCCATGTTCAAATACACACGTGTGTCTTCGTTCTCCGAGATTTTCGGTAATCCTGTGTTTTCATTTCAAGTCCAAAAACATGGCTGGCAAAAACACCCCGTGGGACTTATTTTGTCGTATGAGCTATTGACATAAGGTTGCTCCGGGAAAGACCCGGCCTATCATTATTAATAGTCGACACATTGGTTTTGTGAACCGAATCTGCCAAGGTAGCAAGAAGAATTCGGTCACGGTTATTTGTCCTTAAGTTTGGAAGCACATCTTTTAGATCCGAGATTGGATCACCTAATTCGGTCACCATGCATACACTACTCTTTTAAAGTTCTCACCATAAATCAAACCTATGAATGTGCATAAACCGTAATGTTATGATTTACTAAACAGATTTCTTTATTATATTTATAAATATTTTCATATGCGCATCTTTTTGTGACGCCATTATATATATATGTTAACAAACTATCCCACACATGTTTCTCATTCAGTATAAACTGAAAGTAGTATACTCATTACTGTAAAATATATTTTTGCAATAAAATGAATCTTTCTAAATATTCAGTCAAGTGCTATATTTTGTTCTTTGGGGTGGATTGGTATTTCTCAAAGATATTTCTCATAGTGCTAAATTTTGTTTGTCAGTGTGCTTATTAATTATTGGCATATGAACTAGCCGCAATAAAATAAGGTAATAAATAAAAATTATTATTTTCCAAATTATAAATGAATTTCATATGATATACCTGTGTTACCGTATAAAAATAAATCCAATTATGTGTAATCTAAAGAGGCCAATGACGATTAATGAAATAATATAAACCAAGTATTTATGCATTTTTTTATTTCAAGTAATAAATCTTATATATATCATAATTTGCAGAATCATTGTTTCTTTTACTTAAAATATTAATATTTTAGTTATTAGATTATGCTTGCTATGACTAGATGATCTCCCACTAATCCTCTATATATATAATTAATGTGAAAGATCATGACCTTTAAATGGGTCAAACTTATATTTTTTATTAAAATGTTCTGTTATATTATTTCAAATTAGAGTCTTTTTGTGTCTCCGCTTTGCGATGCCGATGGAGAGAAATAAATTAGATCTATGTCATCGAGATTGTTGCTCATAAGTTCGTAGATCTGGAAAATAAGTAAATAGGGCAGAGTTCATGAGTGTTCCTGACTTATGTATCTTGCGCATGATTGGACTCTAGGTACTTTTGCCTAGATCTTGTTATATGAACAGACAAAACCGACCGGTACAATATTCACACACATCTGTGCATTCATGTATTATTATTAAATAAAATATATTTTTTATGATCAATTTGATTCTAAGTAAATTCTCTTTGTATATATAAAGCACATTCCAAATTTGATTTTGGATATACATTTTTATTTTTTTTATTTTATTTCAATTATTGTTAATGCTGGGAAAATAAATAACTTTCATCAGTTGATTGCTAGTATGAAATAATACATTTAAAGAAATAGTATATAATTTATAATAATCCATTGCAAGATCTTTCTGTTCTTTTTTTATTATTAGATTATTCAACCATTAAATTATTATGGCCAGCAAATAGTAAAATTGTTCATTTTGATTCTCCCTCCCCCAATATCTTTTCTTGAAGACCTTGCAACATATTTTAGGCATAACATAATCAAATATAAATTAATAATAATAAAAAAATATCTCAGTTGGAAAGAATGAAATTAGATATAAGGTCTCTTCTTTAAAACAAAAAGTTTAAGGTCAGATAAACTAAATTTATATGTGCGCATTTTTCAATCAGTTTTTAAAGAAGGTTTTTATTTTAAAAATTTTTATAAATAAAAGTCTGTGTTTTTAAATATACCAGGAGGGAAAAGTCTTACAGTTTTTGGTAATAGTATGTATACTGAACCCTACTGTTTGGTGGCGCTGTTTTTCGCCCACTGCACATCAATATACTGATTCACAGGTTTTCTGTTTGTTTACATAATATTATGATAAAAGATTTACATAATATTATGGTAAACCACCAAATATTTATTTTGTTTTTTCACCCAGTTTTTTTTTTTGTTCGTTTTTTAAGAAACAAACACTTTGTTTTTAGATGGTGTAGTAGGAGTATTGGTTTGCTTTTAAATTATTGACTAATGATCTTTCAGTTTCTTTACATAATATTACGGTAAACCAAAGATTTTTTTTTTCAGCCAGTTTTTTTTTTATTTCCATTTTTTTAATAAACAAACACTTTGTTTTTAGATTGTGTAGGGGTGTTGGTTTGCTTTTAAATTATCGACTAACGGTCCATCAGTTTCTTTACATAATACTACGATAATTTTTTTTGTTTTTAACTTTCTTTACCTAAAAGGCATAGAGTTTTTTTATTATTATTATTAACAAACACTTTGTTTTTAGATAGTGGAGAGGGGTTGGTTTGCTTTTAAATTATCTTTTTTTTTTTGGATGTTTTTATTTGAAAGACTTAAACAATTCGGTACTTTTGAATAAACCAACACTTGCTTTTTAAAGGGTGGAGGGGAGGGATTGTTTTGATTTGTAATTGTCATCCTTTTTTTTTTTTCAAATATTTATTTACCGTACAGAAACCTTTATATGATAGCGAAAAGTTCTTCCTTAATTTTTTGGTTTGCTTTTAAATTATCTTCTTTTTTTTTGGGGGGGGGGTGTTTTTGTTTGAAAGACAAACAATTCGGTACTTTTGAATAAACCAACATTTGCTTTTTAAAGGGTAGAGGGGAGGGGTTGTTTTGAGTTGTAATTGTTGTCTTTTTTTTTTTTAATTTATTATTTTTTATTTATTTTTATTTTTTTCAAATATTTTTTTACGCTGCAGAAACCTTTATATGATAGTGAAAAGTTCTTCCTTAATTTTTTGGCCTTTTTAAAAAAGACATAAGGGGGGGTGACAGGAAAGGTTTGTTTTGATTTTTAATTATCGACCTCTTTTATTTTATTTTTGAACACTTATGTTACCACACAGTTGTTTATTATTATTTTTTGGCCTTTTGAAGAAACTCTTAAACACTTCTTTTTTTTAAAATAAAATATTACCTATTTACTTTAGAATCATGTGAACAACAAAAACAACAACAACAGTTTCCCATGAAATAATTTATTGAATCAAAAATAAACGAAACTTTGGAACAAGTTGTGACTGAAACAAGTAAAAAACACCATTTTGGGGGGCATAAAAAATACAGCAGCCAAAAGTGACACGCAAATAAAATAACAGGGAACCAAAACAAAACAGTCATTTCATCAACTTCTGTGGCCGGCAATTCATTCAGCTTCAACAATTTTGACAACTTGCAGACGACATTTTACTGTTTTCGCAAGGATTTACGCATAAACTTGCATTTGCGCGTGAAATTGGAAAAAACTCTGCTGAAAAGAATAACTTTTTGAAGTTGTGTGCAGTTCAAAAAACCATAGGGAATTGTGAGTGACGGCATGATATTTCTTAATATGTAATACTAATTCCACTACTTTTTCTAAAAAATTTCCGATAATGAATTTTTGGAGAGTTTCACCTTTTTCAAATATGGCCATCATCAAATCAGATCATAGCAAGAGTTCAATAGTGCTTACTTGGGGAATACTGTCGCAATGGAACAGGCATAGTATTTAGTTATGTAATCGTAGAATATATCACCCTCAGGCAGCCTGTTATGGTTCAAACAACACTTATTGGAGTGTCAACCGTAAATTAAGGCTGCTAAAATGGTATATTGATGTGCATTGTGTGAAAAACAACACCATCAAGCGGTGGGGTTCAGTATACATACTATTACCCAGTTTTTCTCTTTTCCAAGTGATGTGTGAGAACTCTGATTGCATAGTTAAATGTATTGTTGATATTGTTGTGATCCTTGTTTAAAGTAGGACATTTGTAAATATTGTAGTTAGATATTTTTTCCAAAGTCAGTTGGTTCTTATAGTTTGGAGATAATTCATGATCAGCAAACATAGGAGGTCATATTACTCCAGATACTCCAGACAATATGAGAGAGAGAGAAAAAATCCTAAGGGTGAGTAGTCACTTTGGTTATTATTAAACTTTTTCTCATTTTACAAAATTCTTTTCAAGCTATCTCTGTTGGCAGGAGAGAAAGTTCAGAAAACCAATCTAGTTAAATAACTTAAAACTGGTAACAATTAAAGTAGCACAAAAACGAAAAAGAAGAATAAAACTAATTATTTCTCCCTTTGTATAACTTTTATAATTGGTCTATGTTTATCATAGATGGAATTATATAAACTTGCAGTGATTGTTTATTAAGTACAATGTTGATAAGGATTAAATATATTAAAATAATTATACTTTCTTCTCAAAAAAAACCTAGTTATAAAGATAATTAATATATATATATTGTAACCTAGTGTTATTGACACTTGGTTTACTTGGCGTGATTTCTGCAGGAAAACAATGCTATTCTTTAAAGAAATAAAAAGATAAAATAACAATAGTAATAATTGATTAATAAAGTATGCTATTCACTCACTTTGGCATGTTTTGGGTGAATAACTAATAGATTTAATAACTCAATGTCATTTTAAAGAGAGAACATGAATAATTTAATTGAGATATTAATAATTAGAGCAAATTAATATGGTATAAAAGCTAAACAGTAATTGATTTTGGATGGGTAGAGGGGAGTGGATGAGTGTCTTATCATAAAGCACAATAACTTCTGGTAATTTCTTTTTGTAAAAAAAAAAAAAGAAAGAAAAAAAAATATAATGTTTAAAGAATTATACATCACTGATTGTTAATTTAATGTATTTATTATTATTTTTTATATTGTCAAATTACTTTGTAATCCAGGTAAATAATACTGAAAACTATATAATTGTAATAAGTTTTTCCTTTCTTTTGTTTATGTTATAATCAAATGATTATTTTTCTGGAAGAGGTCGCTAAAGTAAAAAAATAAAAAAAAACAACAACAACAAAACAACCAATTTCATAATCAAGATCATTTTTTTTTAAAAAAAAAATAGATAGTCTGCTTTTAGTTTTCAAGGAAGGAACAGTGCTGAAATTTGGTAACTCAATTTTTTCATTTTATTTTGCAGAAATAAATGTAATCAAAGTAAAATTTTAATAATATAATGTGTGGCTAAATTTTTTTGATAAGATATCCTGATTTTCTTTGCCATCTACCTATTTAAAGACCTTTTATACTTAAAAATTTATTGTCTCACGCTAAAGTTAAAAATGACAGAATTAACTAAGGGAATCACGAAAAGTGTTATTATGTCTAAATTAAGGAAGATAAATGATTTCCAAGTGAGAAATAATTATTTATTAACTTTATGTCCTTTATTGATATTTTCTTGGTATAGAAAGAAAAAAAAAAAAATAATTGAAAGAAATATTTTGAAACCAAGGAAAATCAACTAGAAACATTTTCGCGCTCTTTCTCAATATTGTCTGCCTTTACAAGTAATGTAGTTACATACGTTAAAATATGTTTTATTCACCAAGAATTGTCTGGAAATAATAATAATGATAAATAAGATTAAATTATGCACCTGTATATTTTTTTTAAAAAATATATATATATATAAACTTTCTCAGAGTAAATATAGGAAAAGCCATATAGGGGCATTCTTACGGAGAAGTTACCGTTAAAAAAAATTTATAATTCCTAAAGTATGAACAAAACCAAATATCTTAGTGACTTAATGATAAAAATAAATGATATATTATATTATACATCAGTTGGAATTATTAAAACTTCATGTACAAGTAAATTGACTGCAGTTATTATCATAATAATCTCTCGGAAAATTGCGCATTTTCGTCCATAAGTAAGCTAGCTAATAAGTATACGTATCGTCAATAAATAAAAAAATATTGTGTATGTTTATCGTCTATCGTCAACTGTTCGTTATGTTAGAATATGTATATTTTATTTTCTTGGATCCCAGAATTGTAGTAGTTTAATTCAAGTAAGAATTAATCTTCAATTCTGCTATATTTTTCTTTACCTAATTTATTAAACGCACAAAATAAGAGAAAACTTTTATTTAAAGGAAATAATACCATGCATTTATTGTTTTTAAACTTGCTTCGTGAAATACGACTGGATAAAGCTCTTCACCTGGACCAATTGCTCAACAGAAAAACATTTTCTAATGAGAGAGTATGCACTTGTTAATTAATGATTGTTTAAAACTAAGTCATAAATGATATGTATTTTTTTGTTATATCACATAGGTTAAAGTCTGTATGGTCAAGTGATATTTAATAGCCTTGTAATGACAAAGGTATGTTTTAATATAATTATTATAGGTTAAGTTGATATTTAATACGAAAGAAAAAAAAATCTATAAAATATGTTTTAATTAGTACATACAATTGTAGGTAGAAATTTTGTATGTTAGATACGTAAAAGAAAAATATTTAGATATTTAAGGGGTAAAATAAATATTGAAAATTATCAGAAGTAACTAAAAAAAAAAAAAATGCTGTAACAAAATATTTCTTGTTAAAGTTTTGAAACGAATTTATACTGTATTAATTGAGGAATTTATTCCTAATTATTCTTAAATAACACATCCACTTTATTTAGTTTAAGATAGTATGCTACCAACTATTTTGAATGTTCCTTTATTAAAATTATTATACTTTTATTCTATGATGTCCATTGATTTCAGATGTTGATCAAAGTATACCCGGTAACATAAGTTTATTATAATCAGTGTATTTACTTATCCTGCCCAGATATAGCATTGGTATATGCTTAATATTCGCATAGGTAATAATTATAATGTATTTATTTTGTGGGATGAAAAATGATCTCCCCAAAAGCTTTGTTTTCCATGAGAGGAAGATTTTAAATATAATGTTCGGGTATGTTTATAGCCCAAGTGATCGATTCTCATAGATAGGACGATCAAGAATTTATCTAGCATTTAGTATGCTTCATTCGTTTAAATCCCAGGAGAGGATTGTATTTGGTGTGTGTTCGTTGTATGCCCAAGTAAGAGGCAAGAAACCACCAAAATATTTTAATGTAGTAGATTACTTTACAGACCTTCGTGGTTATTCCATATTCCTCATGTGAAAATAAAGATAGCTCCACCATGGAAGGTGTTGATTATTGTGCTTAATTTTGAAAGTTCGGGCAAGATAAAGGTTATATTGGAGGTGTTAGTTCCTCAAGATCCACTTTAGTATAAATAGTGTGTTAGTAACTAGGATCAATATCTGTATTGTGCTGCTAAATATTGCTAGTATTTGACAAGTAAATCAATGGAGAAAGTAATTAAAATTGCATAATTTAAAACGCTTATTTACTGAAGGAATATTCAAATGCAATATTTAATTCTGGTTAGTAATTAAATAATACTCATATTTAAAATTATACGTATGAATAAAATTTGTATCTTAACTTAAGTTAGCATTAAGTTAAATGTAAGATGGTAAGTGTAACTTCTGATAACTGGCCTATAATTAGAATAGGTTATCCCATTAAAGACCATAAATAAAGTAAATGTATTAGAAATAAATTTAATATTTTGCGTATTGCATATGATTGGATTAATCATTTTTAAAAAAAAAAAAAATAGTTAGTCAATAATTTTGAATAAAAGCTTCTACAAGGTTACCAAAATTTAATAAACAATGTATTGGTAATGAAATGTACTTTTAGTTAATCAATCCATATGATTGCATACAGGAGAAGTAGTAACATCTAGTCCATAACCAAAAGAGTATACAGATTAATGTCAGTTATATTTTATATTTTTGTATTACTATGGGATTATTGAATAAATGTTCATATATTTTTTTTTGTGATAATAATAAATTATAGTCTTGTTAAAATTTGTTGTAGATTCTTTTTTTTTTTGTTTTTATATGCTAAATATAAGTGTTTGCACAATATTTGCAAAACCTTTTCTTGAGTCCGAAATCATTCTAAATTCTTAAAAACTTAATATACCAGATAAATAAAGTTAAGCAGATCGGAATATGTCATTATATTTTAGTTTAATGATAATTATTTATGGAGTTGAAAACTTAAGACTAAACATTCACCTTTGTATAAAAAAAAAAAATGAATTTATTCCCAAACCATTAACTTTGGTTGCACATTATTCCATTCCCATTTAGTTAAATTGTCTAAGTAATAAATCTTAGTTATATTATTGTGTTGTCATGGATGATGGAAGGACACAAAAAGCACCCTTGTCTTTTTATTATTCTGACTGAGATTCTAAAAAAAAAAAAAAAAAAGGGCTGTGTTATTCAAAATTATACGTCATTATTGAATAGAATTATCATCTCTTTAAATAATATAGCAGTTGATATGAGAGATGAAGACACATTGAATTTAAGTAAAATAAATGTTTCCTATAGCCGACCAGAATGACAGTCATATGCAACAACACAATACTGCCGAGCATTTCCTTACATGAAACAAAGAACCCTGAGATTAATATTATTATAATTATTCTTTAAATTAATAAGTGATCAATTATTGTTGTTATTACAATCGTGGCATGGCTTAAGAGAATTGAATGTACAATTGTATTATATGAAAGGTATTTTAGATCATATTGGAAAATTAATGGATATGTTGCTTTATTTTGGTTGCCTTAAACAACAACCAGAAAAATTAGTGTCACAAGTGCAAATAAACTAGTAATGCAAATAAGGTTTACTGGGTTAGAATATATATATAATCAATATTATTTGAAGTTAAAAATAATTGCATGTTTTTAAAAACATATCAATTAGATAATTAACCTTGATTCTAAACCTTTATTAATTAAAACTGTTTAACAAGAAAAATAAAACAGATTTAATTATAATAAAATAATGTATTTTAAATTTTATTTAAAATTCTCTTGAGGCCTATATATATTATTTAAGCCAATATTTGAAATTTAGAACTCATACATACACACAAGCATGTATACACAAATAGGTGTGTATAAATGTATACCAAGACCATAGATTGAACTTTAAATTATTCTGTTTTTTAACGTTATGATTAAAACTTAAATAAAGTATACCAATGATCTCTCTGACTAATACAAATGAAGCAACCACTTCAATGGAGATTAAAACAGACTCTTTTTTAATGAAGGAAATTAAAATCAAATCAAAAATTTGTGGATAATGAAAATAGATTAATAAAAATATAATAGCTAAACAGCATTAAGCTGTTGCACATGCGCTTTGCAGATTTTAACTATAAATGACTGAATACAAACACTTCAAACTCATCTGTTTGAAGTGTTTGTATTCAGTCATTTATAGTTAAAATCTGCAAAGCGCATATGCAACAGCTTAATGCTGTTTAGCTATTACAGTTTATAAAACTTCGCGCTATATAAAATAATTGATTTATTAATAAAAATAGTGTATTACATGGAAATAATGACATTCATAAGAGACTAGAGTGTTTTTAGTAAGCAAAGTTAATAAATAGAGATTTTTTTTTCTATGAATTTATATAAGAAATTGGATAAATGTGTGAGAAAGTACACAATGATGAGAGTGAGAAAAGGAATGGATGTCAGCTAAAGAAAAGAGAATTATAGAAAAAGAATATGATTTTTTTTTAAAATAAAATAATTTTGAATTATATAAATATGAAAGAATGTATGATATGAATGGAAATAGCCTATTCTTATTTGTGCAAGGACAAGAATTTTGCATAATGAGGAAAAGAGGTGAAAATAAGATAAGAATATGGTTTATGTGGAGATAGAAGATAGAGTATTGAAAATTCATTTTTGGAGGATCAATAAAAATTGTATGAAGAACAGAAGAAAAAAATAGTTGAAGAGAGTAAATGAAGTAGAGGTTTTTATTTTTAGATTTTTAAGTCAAGAATGGAGAATATGTGGATAAATATTGGAACTAGAGCTTTTATTGAGTTGGGAAAGGGAAAGAAAAATAAATGTATCATTATTGGGAAAATAATTTTGTCATTGTAGATTGAAAAGGGCCAATAGGGAAAGAAGTTGATAGATTTTATTGTAGTGTATAACTATTTCAGAAGAGATTGTTAACTTGACTAATAGAGTCTCTGAGCATTTTTCTTATACTCAGAAACTTCTGATATCATCTAAGGAAAAAAGTTATTTTATATCTTTATCCAGTCCTTATTTAGGTTATTAGGAAAGAACAATAAATGTGATGGGCTAGAATTATTTTACAATTCAAAAAATGAATACATAAAGAATGAGAGGATACTTGGAGAGGAGATAGTATAACGATCCGGAGAAAGAGAGCTTAACGTGATCTGCACTACAGGGTGCCATCTAGTCATTTGAACCTAGAAAAATTTATAAAGTAGGCAGATACGTAAGTCAAAAAAAAATTTTTTTTATTTTATTTATACATTTTGATATCCGGTCATTAGCCCAAGTCACTAGCTCATTGGAATAGCAGAGATTTATATTCATTAAAAAAAAAAAATTCTTATCTAAGAATAATTTAAAAAAAGAATAAAATAAGCCACTGCCAGTAATTAACATACAAACATTTATTTACGCACATATATATATAAAATTTAACATTATTATTTTAGTATGTTTATTTTAGATTTTAATTTGATTTTATAATTTAAATTTACATTTTAATTTTTATAATATTATAAGTTTACATTTTAATTAAGTTCACACAGATGGATTTATGAAAGTTTGTTTTATAATGTTGAGTATAGATCAGTTACATAGATTACACGGTTAAAAACATTTCAAAGTAAACATAAACGATCAAAATAGAAAATCATTGATACCGTCAATTGCATAGGGAATACAAGAAACGCATTGGTGTTCATCATAAGACACCGCATTAACACCAATAACTTAAAAGACATCCGAATAAATACATCTTAGATATTCACCGTAAGGTATCAGTATTTATTGAATGTCTATATATTTTGATCACATATGAAAACCAAAAACATAATTAACTAGTAACGAACCCATTCAAGCGTCTATACCCAACTTAAATTTAATGCAATTTTATTTAGAGTGTCGAGTATGAATGGACTACATAGATTTGCATTTTAAAGAAAATATTCTATCATTATTTAACATTAGGCTAAAAGTTCACAGTCAAACTAACGTCAATTCATCTGACATATTGATGCATTCAATGTAATACAAAATATGGCAGCATAAAAGGTTAAGAGAAGAAATTGCCTCTCATCAGATAGGAATACTACATCTATCAGACAAGAAGAGCAATAATAAAAAAACTCCATCGAAAGGAACAGCGTTCTAGTCTTATAATCCCTTCCATAGGCAAAATGGAAGTGTGCGGCATATAAAGCAATTCTGCCCATAGCGAAACTCGAATTACATCTACTAACTACATCAATATATCCAATTCATCGACCCAATTCAACCATGAAACAAATAACCTAAGATTACCCTCCCCTAATATAACTTTACAAATCTATATAGCCATTCACGCCCGACTAAAGTTTAACATTTATGTAATTTAGTCTAACGAAAAACAAAAATCATAATAGAAACTTAAAAGAACAAAAAAAAAAATGGAAATGATTTTAAATAAAAAAAAAATACATCAAATGACATTATTAATATTAATTTACGTTGGTCAGATAGGATTCTATTTGTATTATTTAAATACGAAAAGTTTTTAATTTAATGTTCATTAATTATAAAGTTCTTACGGTTTTAAACAGTTCATCTTTATCTGTTGCTTGCCATTTGAAAGTGAATTCCCACGCCGTCCAAAAAAAGATTGTTATTTTGTTGGCCGTTTTATTTATTCATCCGGAGGTTTTTTACTCCAGCTGGTCCTCAATGTAGAAAACGATAGTTCATTTCTCTTTCTTTCTAGCAGAACTGAAGGGATTGAAGAGTGCGTCTTTTCAATCCCTTCTCCTTCAACTCCGCACTAACACATATCTGTCCACTCGTAATAACCAACTAATTCTTTTATTTTCAAACCTTTCCTTTTATAATAATTTTGTGGATTAACTCAACATTATGTCATGATGGTGAAAACCTTTTCGTTGAGGTCCGATTTCCTGATGGATTTCTTCATTTGCTAAAAATTTCTATTGTTTTCCTATCTGACCGATGCTTATACATTTAAATGCCCAAAGGCTAGTTTACTAATTAAAATAATCATTTCCATTTTACAAAAGATTAATTAATTTGTTTTCAAACTTAAACATATATTTTTATCTCTAAATCTTTTCTGAAAATTTAGTTTTAAACTACTCTTTTTTTAATAAAGTTTTATTTTAATAATTATTTAACTGTGCGATTTTATATATATGCAAGTTTAAGATGATTTTTTAATTTTCAATTTTTAATTCTTAAAAAAGAAATTTTTATTGGCGAACTTTTTTTTTTTTATGTTTACTAATAAAAAATAATGTAACGTACGTGTGTGCCTGTTACAATAGATAAATCATTTGGGGAAAAAAAAAGTAGGATTTTAAAAAATGAATATAAATTTAAAAAAACAAATATAAGAATAAAAAAAAATATGCATAAAATATGAAATGATATATGATAACAATAAAGGATTCCTATTTTTATTTGGGTACCAGGGAAAACAGGTATAAATGAAATAAAAATTTAACCCAAAATATGATACACGTAAAAATGGAAAGAATAAAGAACATTTATTTTTTGAATTTATAATATTGAAAGAAAATCAGGATAATTTGTATAAGGAATGAGAGAAATATGCGGAAAAGTGTAAAGAGGTAGAAATTTTTTGTTTCTTTTTGTTTAGATCTTTATGACAAAACAGGAATTATAAAGGTAGAAAATTAAAACTAATCAAACTTGTATTAAAATAAGATAGAAAAAAAGAGATTTCCTTAGTATTGACAAAAAGTGATTGTAAATTGGAAGTTTTAACAGTAATATAAAAAAATTCACAGAGGGATGGAATGTTTAATTTGGCTAACCGGGTTTCTGGATGTATAGCTGAAGTCCAGAAACTTTTGATTTCATTTAAGATAAGCCATTATACATGATATCAACTAACTATTTGCCATTATTTAAAATAGAGGACAGCTTCTTTGATAACACTTATTTAATGCTTATTCATATTTTATTAATTTAATATTCTGAAATTTTCAAATATCCTAATAATGTTTTGACTTTTTTAAAAAAACAACGGCCAAACCATCATGGAAATTTGCAGGCATTGATTGATTATATTGCCACCTAGTACTTATTTTTATTAAAAATAAATTATACTGAAAATAGATGAATATGACTGTGGGTGAGAAAGCCACATTATACTTAATGAAGAAATAAAAGTGAAAAAAATTACTAACTTCTATACAGATTTATAGAAAAGAGAGATATCATCTTAAATGAAGAATAAGGATTTTGTTTTCAGGTTTATGTTCAAAAGATGATAAATTGTTTTAATTCTATTTTATATGTTTTATAACAGGTTATTTATTTATATAGTGCTATGTGTTTAAATAGTAATAATAATTAGAGATCATTCTACTACATATGTGCTTTGTAGATTTAAACACTTAATAAATACTCTCCTTTCCAAACACAAGATAAAGTCTTTTGAAAAGCTAGAATGAATCCACTATCTTTTTAACCTAAGTGTATATGTATAGGAAAATCTTAAGCATTTGGAAATGGGAGCATGAAGATATTAAATAATCATTTTCAATCCCTTTTACTATGTTTTAGGGAATGAATGATGCTAAATTTTTACAATTTATGATATGTCATTATTAGTGAAATATTAAACATACATAATGAATTATTTAGTTATATAGCGTGCTATGTTTTTAATTAGAAATCACTTCACTACACATGTGCTTTATAGATTTAAATACTTAATGAATACTCTCTTTTCACTTAGGTTAAAAAAATAGAGTGGATTCATTCTATCTTTTCAAAAGACTTTATCTTGTGTTTAGAAAGGAGAGTATTCATTAAATGTTTAAATCTAAAAAGTGCATGTGTAGTGGAGTGATCTCTAATTTATATTTTTTACTTATGTGAAATTTGTGATCTTTTTTTTTTCATAGCAATAATTTATTTGTTGTCATTTTTTTAACAAAAGCATTTTATAAATTATACTTTGGTGAAATTCTCTCTTTTCTCACATTGTTTGATAGAAAATTACTATTGTTATTTCAGCACTCAAATGGAAGTATTATAGATCTGAGAGCTAAAAGTTTCTGGGCTCATTTTCAGATGAGGAAAAAAAACTCAGATTGGTTGTATGGGGAGTTGTTTGAGTAATTAATTATGCAATTATTATTATTTGTACCGTGCAATTTATATTTTTAATTTTTGTTTCTTTATATTTTATCTTAGACATCTGAACATGATCGTTTAATAATGGTCTCTGGAAAGACTGGCAATGTTATGCCTTATTACTTAGAAATTCCTGGAAGTAAGCAGAGTTCTATTCCACCCATTGTTTACAGGAAATCAGATGGTTCAAGTTACATCTTACTAAGCTCAGTTGAGGAATCTGAAAACACGGGTGAGATAATTTTGATATGTTTCAATATTTTATAAAAAGAAATATAAAATATATTCAATATATATTTAAGATATATGTATATATTTAAAAAAAATAGTGAACTATCAACACAGATATGGAAATAGTAGTGTTTTAATGTCTTTGGCTCATCTGATTAAGATTGTTCATGAAATGATAGAGGATGGTCTGAATTTTGTCACAAATGGATAGCTGTGAAATGGAGAGATGTGCTGATAGAAATTTTAAAATATACATTAAGACTAGGTGTAATTGTTAAGCATTAATCTTCATACTGAAACAGTAAAATTTGCTTTAAAATCTTCATTTCACCTTCTCTCACTTCTTTACTACCTATACCCTAGTTTAAACCCTAATTTAACATAGTGTGTCTGTACTGCTGTTTATATGCTGAAATTCCACCTAAATTAGATCACAAATGTATAAATGCTTGTGATATATATAATTTCAAAACCCTAACATTATTAATTTATAAATTGCAAGTATGTGCATGTTTACATATTCATTTTAAAAAGTAGGTCATATAAGTTGTATTTACGCACATATTGCGATAATATATTTTAAAACTTAAGTAAAAATAATATTTTGTTATTTAAAGTTTACTTTAAATCTATTTATTTAGAAATATTACATTCGTAAATAGTATGAATGTAATATTTGCTTTCATTTAATGTTAAAATAATTTTTAATTTTAAATAGATTTAAACATTTAGGATTTAAAAGTAAATAATTTTGTTGTTTTTAAATTTATAAAAATCACACCACAAATTTTATGTAAAAAGTAAATGAGGGTTGGAAAGAGAACAATAGACTTAATTAATTAAATTTGGTAAAATACATTAGTGGCTTGAATATTTGGCCATCAAGATAAACAACAGATGTCCACTCACATGTATGTTTAAATTAAAATAAGTTAAAACCAAATTCTAATCCAAATATCTTAAAAGTAATATTAATTATAAAATCCGTTTTTAGATATTCGGATAAGATAAATGCAGCTTTTATTTTTGCAACTATTTTTGGTTCTAGATTGATCACTGCAGGGTAGTTCTTGGTATATATAGAGCTGTTTTTATGCTTTTCTAATTATTGTAATCTATTGTGAGTTTCCTTGCTTTAAATATATTATGTTGTTCTTAATATTTTGCCTTTAATCCATTAGCTGAGATATTATTTCAAACTTATTCAGCTGAATTCACAGCTGAATATTTTAAAACAGGCAAAACTCTCTATACGTATGCCACACACAGCAAGCTAGAGTAGTGGTCTTCAACCTTTTCACACCTGCGGACCGATAAAAATAAGGATAAGGTTTCGCAGACCGGCAGAAGTCTATAGATAAATTTTCTTAAAGATGTAAACTGCTTAGCATAATTGTTATAACAGATCAAAACAACAATATTAAATATAAAAATAGAGTTATATATATATGGAGTTTGTATAATAAAAAACTTTTTTTTAAATTTTTTTAGAAAAATAATCAAAAATTTAATTCTCCCCCCCCCCCATAAATATCTGTGATAACTAGAAAACTAAATTAATTTATGTATGATTGATTAGATTCTGTTTTCGTTCTGTTTCTTTTTTTTTAATTGGGTAAAAATGAGATGAAAAAATAAATAAAAATTGTTTATATTAATTAAAAGTTTAAACTCTTATTCTTCCACGGCCCAGCACCGGTCCATGGACCAAGGGTTGAAGACCACTGAGCTAGAGTAATCAATGGATGCCAGAAGGCTTGTGCATAAAATCCCAATCTAGTGCCTACTCATCCAATATCCCCAGACTAGTTTTTGCCTGTTTTAACAACAGTTATACACAAGCATAAGAGATGGTGGTCATTTATTAGCTGAATATTTTGTTTTGAGAATTTATTATTGCTGAATTAAGTGAATCTCAGTATACTAAGAGGCTAAACTCGCTTTAATTTTCAACTAAGTCATAAAATACCAGCCTTTACCTATTGAAAGCAGAATGTCTTGAGTAGACCGGCAGGAAGGCTTTCTTCCTTCTCGGAATGGTCATCCTGCAGCATATATCATCAGATGCTCTATATCTACTGTAAACTGCTGCTGCTGCTGAAAATGTGTCAAATTTGATTCTGGACCGAAGAAGCTGCCACATCAAGATAAATGCTGCTTAACTTCCATTACAAGTCGACAGAAGAAAACAAAATGTGCACAGACTGTCCAACATATATGAGGTAACCTCAATTAACCCAGGAGCTCTTGTATTATATTTTCATTTAATGCTAGCTAAATTTTAAATGTATTTTTTATTATAAAACTGCATAATTCTATCAAATATTTGTAATTTCATTTGTGTGCTTTTCTCTCTATCCTTGGGTTGATATTTTTATATTTTGTTAATTTATCTTTATGTCTTTCATTATGGTAGTGTGCTTAGATAATCATCGAACGAGCGAATTATTTATTTTCTCTTTTATTAGCATGCCGCCATATTAGTGCAGGTATATTGTATAACTGACCCCTTATTAAATGTATTATAAAATTGCTTATTTGAGGGCTACATTATTTCATATTTTATTAATCTTTTAAATAATTATGTTTTTCAAGAAAGGGATATTTCTTATTCTTTTATATAATGCGAGGATATATGCAAAATTAATAAGTAAACTATATAATATAGAGAAATGCATGATTACATATAATCTTATGAATCCCTGTTTAATCATGCATTTCCCCCTCCATGTTTTTTATTTAAAATAACATTTTATTGTAATTATAGCGTAATTTGTGAACAGTAAAAGTTGAGGTCGAGAATGTGTGGACCATCTTAAAATTATTTAGAAATTGATTAAGCGCCTTTGCTTAATTAGCCTCCCCTTTTTATATATTTGTTTATACATATTATATTGTGTGTTACCGAAGTGGTTGTTTTGAGGCCTGCTTTGATTTTCTCCAGGGTCTTATGACTAAGGCCATTCCCTTTCCTTTTTGCTATACCCAGATAGAGTATGTGCTAGGAAGCCATATCTGGGAATCTTACACATAAGTCACTCAGCCACAGAGTTTCATGATAAGATGTCAGATTTGGGCTGATGTGTGATGAAACTTTCCATAGAATCCATGACAAGACGCCATCCCATCTGTTTTATTTTATTTTACAAAGCAACGTGGTTTCAAAGTACCACACTCCATCCTGTACATTAAATTTTCACTGGTACCACCAATCTCTTTTAATATTAAATATTAGTATTTCTTTAAATTGCCTGCGTTTTAATCACTTCCATGCCTCTCCACACTATTTTTGTGGTCAATATAAGTTCTTTTATCCAATATTAAATGTATAAATTAATTTAAGCAAACACTTATTGTATTTGCTATAGGCCTCCCATATTTTGAAATCAGCCTTTTTTCATCTAACTGTACTTTTGCTTAAGCACATTGTTATAATATATTGCGTTAACCCGAGGTATAGAGAATATATGATATTGACGAGCCATTAATGTAAACATAAATGGTGCTGCATTTAAATTTGTTTTAAATCTATATTTGGATGATTTAACGGCACAGTCTGGTTTATTCAGACAATGCATGGAATTTTACTAACTTATTTTGAATATATTTATTTACTTTCTGAGATCCACACCATTATTTTTGGTCTATTTCACATTTTATATATTATATATATATATTATACCATCCATAGTCGTTAGTTAGCAAACCTAATGATGTATTTTAATATAGAGTCTCTTGCTTCTCCCTGACCACTGGCAAGAAACAATGCTATTAGTAGCATCAGATGCATTATCATGTAGGTGGGGAGTAGAGATTTTGGATTCGAACTTGTGATTTCTGGGAGGTAACCTCTTCTAGAGTGTTGAGTTTCATGTCTGGGATTTGAATTCTGCAGTATGTTAATGAGATACACGATTCTGACTGTTACATAGTATTTGTTTTTCCGGGTCCATGGCGGGTAGTTGGAAAGGGGTCTCCGGTTGCTGGCCGTTAATAACTGCAGCCTTAGATTGCCAGAATTCTTGGCCTTATCTGGTGATTTCTTGGCCCATGGGTTGAGATCCATCATCGTCATTATTTTTACTATTTCTTTTACATCATCTAACTGACATAAGCTATCTAAATAAGATTGGGGATTTTTTTCAACTTCCTCCTTGAAATTTTTTTATATGAATAACTTTGGCTAGCTGGGTTTGAAGTCTGATACTAGAGTTTTGCAGGTAATGGAGATGTCAGCAACCACTGTACTACCATTGTTAATTTGCAGTAGTGATAGGTTGTTTGCTGTTTCGTGGTTGGTAGTGTTGATACTCTGGCATATATTGTTATCATTTTTTCACTGGTCAAATGATCGAACTCTATTTTCTGTTTCAGGGGTTCCTCTGTTAATAATCTGACTGAGTTCAGGTCTGTTTGATCTTCTCTTTGTTCTTTGATCTCTTGATTGTTTTTTATGTAGCATTCTTTAATTTTAAGTTGGAGGGCTTTCTGTTTCTGTCTCACTTTGTCCAACTCTTGGATGATGAATCTGATAAACTTTCTATGTTCTTTATGTCTCCTTCTGGCTTTTTCTTTCCATCTTCTTGTTCTTTCCTCACTTTGCCTCAGCAGTTCTACAATATTGCTGAGATGGATCTCCTGCTCTTCTTGGTTATCTCTTTCAGTGTTTATTTCCTCTCCGTCATCCATATTATCCATGGTCTTGTTCAATTACTGTGGTCCTGTTTATCTTTCACTGTTTTATATTTTATAATAACTACTATCAATTATAATTATTGCTTATATTTTATAGCTACTTATTATTTTTTTACTATTATTTATTAAATCTTATTTCAAAATTTTGTAATGGCTAATTGGCTATCTTGCTCTCGATTTTACAGCCCTTCCTGTTGGCTTCTTCCTAAAACTATTGCCCTACTGTCTTTTTATTACTGCTGAATTTTTTTATATTTGCTGCCTGCTGAATTATTTTACTTTCAATATATATAGTTAGAAAATTTTTTTTTACTTATGCTGACTGCTTTTTCCTTCCCCTATTAGTTTTTTTTTTTACTATTATTATTATTAGAACACTCGCTAGATCCGGATATATTTATTTCATCCCTTCTTATTTAATATCAACACACATATATTTACACTATAATCATTAATGGTTACATTTATTTGATCCATATCACATCACTCGGTCTAAATTAATATATACAAATCTACAAAAAAAAAAAACAATTATATATATAAAAAAATTTAGCCTGATGACAACATTTATTTTAGAAATAAATCTGTTTATTGAAGTTATCCCCAGGCACCATGCCATCAGTTACAAACATTCATAGACTGTTAGCTTCCCCTAAAAAAAAATGTACTAACTATTCCATTTAACTACGGCCTTCATTACAATATTCAAATTTCATTTATTAATTTTTATTATTATTAAATTCCATGTGATGGCTTATTATATGTAGATCATTACCATACAAAATTATTTTTATCTACATTGCACTTTGAGCCAATACAACTTTATTTTTGAAAGTGAAGTACAAAATTCAAAATATACATAGATTGTCACAATATTACATTTGGAACAACAATTCATCTAGCTCTGGATTATAACAATTCATGCACACATATATAGCATGACTTAAGCTAAAACAAAATTTGTACATAAATGGCTCATGTCGCACTATAGCAAGTTTGATTATATAAGTGATTAAATGCCTGAGTCAAACAAAATACATGCTGGGAAAAAAATATACGCAATATATATATAACATATACATAATATAGAGCTTGGAAATACTATATTTTAAAATTACAAGGGATGTGGGTGTTTAATAAAGAGAGCAAAGTAATATATTGGATACAGGGATGTGGGTGTTTTAAATAAAGGGAGCCCAATGCTTGGGTAAGCCACGGACCTGGAAAAAATAAATAAAAGGACCTGAACTTGGGAGATCCTAATATTTTGGAATATGATTGTTTAATGTATAAAGTATAGTTATATAGACCATTTTATACTAAAAGAGTTACATTATAATAATTTTATGCATTATTATAAATGCTTCTTACATAGAGTAAAATTTCAAAAATACTTATTATCTAAAGCCTTTTGGAACTTACATAGATAAATTAGAGTATATTATTTTCTGCAGCAAGTCTAATGTATTATTTTCTAATATTTAATCTTTTGAAAAGAGTGCTCCTTAATACATTTAAGGATTTAAATAACAAATATTTGAAATTTTCTCTCCATAAAAGAAGCATTTATATAAATGCCCAAAATTATTAAAATAAATAACTTAATACACTGCACAGGCGTACACACACCTGCACATATATAATGTAATATAATGGATTTTTAATGTGGGCTTTGAACGTTCCATCATCAGATTTTCAATGAAATGGATGGCTGAAGAGTTGTGAGTTGGAGTAGTTTGAAGCCTGTCCATTAAAGTATGAAGATTGGCTATCTTAATATAAAGCTGAACACTCATTGTATATATGTGTGGAGATAATAATCTGAACCAACTGGTGATTGCTGTTTAGCATAAAATATTTATATTGGTGATTATTTATCTTTTCAACATGTGTGTGATAAGGTGGATCAGCAATATGAGATGGCATGGAGAGTTGAGAGTGGTATGAAAGTCTGAGTTCGAATCCCTTATATTAAAATAAGTAATGTAATATCGCTTAAATATTGTTCTGTATTTTTTTTCTAAATTGTAGTATTAAGTCTTTTTGACATCGTTTTAATGTTTCTTTGTTTTTTAATTCTTTTTCTAAACCTAATTAAGTAAAAATTCTTAGTCATCATTAAACCCTTCTAATTTGGGACAAAAAAACATTGCTTTAATTTATTCTTTGTAAATTATTGTTTACAAGTAACTATAGTCTTTTTTTTAAAAAAAAAAAATAATAATAAATTTGTTAATTCTTTTTTCCATTCAGTTATGAAGAAAAGCTTCAGATAATTTTTTGTTTGATTCTAAAAAAATTTCTTAAACTATATACATACTGTATTCTATATTTTTATTAATTATTAGGAATGTGTATTCTGCACTAAATTATAAAATATATGCAGATGTATATTTTCAATATATATATATTACAATATCTGTAATTGTATATGCTGTGTCCTCAGCTGTAGCTGAACGATCGCAAATCTAAATACTTAATTTTAAAATAAGAACAACCAACCAATTTACATTAGATCTTTATTGGTAAATAGTAAATCACAACAAAACAACAGTTATGGGTAATTGATTAACATATATATATAAGATAGTCTGATTGCATTACCATTCAAACCCCCTATCAGTCTACAATAATACAGTAATAAAAATTATATTAAGACCAGTGCGGTCTGCTTCTACACTAGCCAGTTGGATTCACCTACAGGCACCGAGAACCTGCGATCACAGTCCAAAAAGGAGCAGCACTTAGGAATAATCGCAGGGGAAAAGATGTCGATATTTATTTTTCCTGCTCTTTTATACTCCGACGTTTGAAGTCCCACTCTCTTCTCTTCTTTTAGGCTATTAATTCTTTTGACAATCCGATCTGTTAAACAACGCATCTGTAATTACTTTATTTAGTAAAATGCACATAGAGAGCGTACCAATAGCTTGATCTAATTACTTTTTATTTCACTTTACTTACTTTGAACTCTATATATCTTTACCCCCCTCCCCCATTTATATCTCTACTAAATATTTATTACTTGTGTGCCTTTACTGGCTCTATTTACATATATATATATATAACAGTATATAAATATTATGTTAAAAGTTTTGTTTATGTAAGATTTCTGTTATCCCATTATGTAGAATTGTAAAAACTGCTTCCGGTTTTTAAACAGCAAGCAACGTGAACAATAGCTCTCCTAAAAAAATTGAAATCATCAGGAAAGGGGGTGTCAAACCCCATTCCAAACCCCTAAATACAAGGTAAGAGAAGTTTTATATATTTAAAAATGGAATGCGACAATGATATAGATAATATACATAGCAATTCAAGCTTAAAATGTGACACTCAGTCTTCAACGGAAACGATGGCCGAAATCCACCTAGCATAATAACAAATCTCAGGCTCCATCTGAGATCAAAAACCTTCCCATTAGCAATAGTAAGCACCAAATAATTACTAACAACATTAAAATGCAAGAAATTATACAAACTTCGTCAGTTATAAGCAATAGCGTTGGTCTCGCATCGGGCGAAATAACAGCCAATATTAATAATACATACAAAAACAGTAACAACACTCACCGTATTTCCCAAACTCCTTTAGGAGACATAAATAAACATAATTCATTCACAACCGCGAAACACTCGCAAAATAATTTGGAACAAAAAAAAAAATCAGCAAAATCCATCCGAAGAAAGTGAAAAAAAATCTTTTAAATCACCAGAGGTCACCAAATTCGCTGCTGTAACACCAGAGACTGTCAACAGTATTTCGGGTGAAAAAAATGAAATAATAGATAATAATAAAAAATCAACAAAACACATTCACAAACAAATGAAAATTTCAAACTAGATGAACCTTTAAAATCTACATCATTTGAACATTTCAAAACAGACTCACAAACCCTTCCAAAAAAATCTATATCCTACGCTAACGCTTTAAGTATCAATAAAGACGTTAAAACCGCGGAGACTAACTCGGCCGGCAATATTAATGAAATGCTTATAGGCATATCGGAATATGAAAGAGAAATCACAACAGAAGATAATCAACATCCCCAATCAATTAAGATATTAGATTATAATAATATTACCGACGAAATACATAAAAACATAAACGATAATTTCAACAAAACTATTCCAAACATGCTCTATAAATCTTTCCAAAATTATTATAATGACAAAACTCTAATCCTAGCAGCAACGAATGAAAACTTATCATTATACAAATTCCCCATGGAGCATTTATATTCCATATTTAAACATGATTCAGAATTGGGAATTTATCAGATACTAACTCACCCTAATGACAGACATGTGGCAATAGAATTTAAGACCTGGGCAGACAGGCTCCAATTTAAAAACAATATTAAAATACTGGGAAATAAAATACTTTGCACTGTAGAAATGAACAGACCTATGATATTACAAGGGAAAATCAAAAACTGCCTAACGAGATTTACTGAACAAGAGCTCCAAAATATCCTCAATCCCTACGGCACTGTTTCAAAATTTAAATTCCTCCCAGACCCCATCTTGGGCGGAAACATTATAATATCACCCTCTGACATCCCTACTGTAGTTAACACAAGAGGTTCACCAATGGTCCTAACATTCGGGGGTGCGGCCTCAGTGCTTTCACTGTTTACAAAGGACACACTTTATAAAAGACTGTTTGGCACGTATCTGCTATCTGCAATCAAAAGAAAGGCAAGTTCCACCGCTGCAGTAGAATGAATATAGAAACAACAACTATAGACACCCAACAATCACCTAAAACAGACAATAATATTGAAAAACGCACCGATAAACACAGGTCTGCAACATCAAACTACACTGAATCTATAGAAATAACTCCCACAAATATAACACCAGACCACATAATATCTAGAGATGAAGATCAAGATGATAACCTTTCCCAACAAACTGAGATGGAATCCCACAACAATACAACCAAAAATAGAAATGATAAACAAACAACTACATCAAGAACATCTCATCTCATTTTAAACCAATACACAGATAATATTCAACCAATAAACAGTACAACATTGGAAAAAAAAGGCTATGAATCAATGCTTGGCAATCCTTCACACTTGAAGTCACTTCCCATAGAAGAAACAGACACCAGAATCAAAATAGACAAAAATAACACCCAATCACCTAGAAAGTCACAAAGTAAACAAAATACAATAACTCCACATCAAGAAAGTAGCAAAACCAATAAACCAAGGAAAAAACTCAACACATCACACACCAAAACTCCAAACCTGGGGGAAAAGGATGGTTTGTCTGGATATTGGAATCAGGATCTTTCACAAGAAGTAGAGCCAACACAACAAACTATACCAAATATTAATAAACGAAAATCAGATGTTCCAGATAAATCAAGCTCAGATGATGATACGAATTCTGGGTTTATACCACAACTACCCACATTAAAACAAGATTCACAAGAATCACAAAATAAAAACATAGTGTCATGGGAAAAAAAAGAAAAGGAAAACCTCTGATCACTCTGATACTGATTCAGCACCAATGGAAGATGATCCCTATTTGGAATTACCAGGACCTTCCAGTACTCATGGAATCAAATCAACTTCAACTCTCATTGGAAGAAGCATCAGATCAAGAAAACAATTATAAGTCATTTAATACCAAATTCTCCCCGAGACCATGGGCCGGCTGAGGGGGCGGGGATACTATATTATGAACTATAAAATTGCAGGGATTAATGTTCGTGGCCTCAACTTGTTGGCCCTTGCTCACGCAATTAAAAATTGGATAAGTATTAACTCTCCCCACATTCTTCTAATGGGGGAAACCAAATTCCATAATAACACTGACAATGAAATAGAAACAATAATTGCCACCATGGATACTCTCCCCACATCCTTCTAATGAGGAAACCAAATTCCATAATAACACTGACAATAAAATAGAAACAATAATTGCCACCATGGGCTTCACTAAATTTTCAGTTGGACATTCAGCAGCTGGAGGGGTTGGAGTATTAATTAACAAAAAATTTCCTCCAAACAAATTTTGCATACTCTATTTGGATAACAACTTAATCTTATTAGAAATAGACTATTGGGGCTACAGCATAAATCTAGCTTATATATACACTTCAAACAATCCTACTATCTATCACAAAATCATTCAGACTTTAAATGCTATCCTTAGCAACAAATCAGGCTCTTTACTTATATTGGGAGATTTTAACACCACATATGGTCGCTTTAACTTAAAATTTCTTCCACTGATAAACAGAAACTTGATGTGTGGGGAAGGATTCCTTCCTCCCGGATCCTACTCCTTTTACACCAAATCCTACCAAACCCTAATAGATCTATTATATTATTCGCCAGATTTACACTTTCATCTAAATGCAAAACTTTTACCAGTTTCGTTTTCAGACCATATGGCCCTTGTAGTTACTCTTGAAACCATGGCTGGCCTCCCAACTCCAGAGGCTCTTCACAAAACCATGTGGATGGTAACAAAATCAAACATGACAGAGGCCATAGTGTCCGAATCTTATATATATTTTCACAAAATCAGCATCCTTTAAAGACCAGCTGAAGAAGCCTGAATTTCATTTGTAGGCATCCTACAGACAATATTAAAACACCACACCATGAAAGCCAAAGGCCCTAATGGCCTCTTCCGAGATCTTCTGCAAATAGAGAATCAGCTTCAGATGCTCCAAAGTCAACCTATCAAAACACAAGATATATATAGTCTTAAAAACCTATACCGATCAAGACAAAAATCCCTGGCAGAATACCTATCCATTAGGAGAGCCAAAAGCTATTTATCTCAACAACACCACTGGACAAAAGGCTACTTGAGATGGGCACTTGGAGGGAAAAATAACAAAACCACTCCCACCTCCATCATTGCAAATGGGAAAACCTTGCTGGGAACACCCATGATGAACACAATAAAAGAACACTTCCAGCAAAGAATGCAAACCGCAATCTTCAATGGCACACAATCCTGGTCTGAAGTTGATCCACAGGTGCCACATGGGATCACAGAAAACCTACTTCAACAGAAAATATCTTCCCTTCCAGATGGTGTACATCCTGGATTACATGGGATTCCCAAATTCCTAATCCTACACCTCAATCAATTTGCAGTTCCCATAATGAAAAAGATGGTGGATTACCTAGCAACTGGTAATAGAGTGATACCTAATCTTTACCCAGTGGCGCTGGTTCCATTTATAAAAAAAAAATCAGGTTATGGATCTCTCAAACCTCAGACCTATTTCCATGACACCCCTTCTAATTAAAATTGTAGAGTCTGTGATCAAAGACCTCATCCAACCAAATGTCTTAAAGCACATATCTAACAACCAATACGCCAAGAAGGGATCATCTACTGCACATGCAATGGGCAACATAATGTCCATCATTGATTATGTCAGAATCCACTGGAAGTCAGGGCCGATAGCTATTCAACTGGACATTGCTGCAGCCTTCGACTCAGTACGTATAGACATACTCTTAAATATTTTGGCCGAGTATGATGTTCCTGCAGCTGCTGTCCAGATCATAAGCAATTTACTATACAACAGGGAAATCTTTATCACTATGGATGGTAACATCACCTCTGGATTTAAACTGCCACAAGCTCTCCCTCAGGGTTCCCCCCTCAGCGCCCTATGCTTCATCGCATATATAAATCCTCTCCTTATGGATTTAGAAAAAAATCTACCAGGTCTCTTTATACCCAATTTAAACAGAGAATTCAACACGTTTGCCTACATGGACGATGTAATGATCATCCTACCATCAAAAAAATATTCCTTTGCTACAAACAATATTAAGCCGCTATACTGAGAAATACAGGCTGCAATTCAACCCCAGAAAATCTGCCTCCTGGCAAATTGTTTCAGGAAGGAAAATCAACACCCTTTTCTCTGCCAAGCCACAGAGATATCTTGGGTTTTCCATCTTCAAATCTACCACAGCAATGACCAAAGAGATTCAGGATAACATCCTGGAAACAACAAACAAATTCATCACTTCCTTGTCACAAGTCTACCTTTCCCTCCCTGGCAAGGTAGCACTAATTAACATGAATGTGATGCCAAAAATATCATACTTCCTTCCATTTATCAAATGCAACAAAAGCTTCATAAATAAAATAAATAGCTTGTGCTCAAGGCTTTTCTGGAGAGGTAAAACGGTCGCAATCAGCCTCAAAGGAACTCAGCGACCAAGAAAGCTAAATGGTCTTGCTCTCCACTCCATTCAAGCATTGATTTACCAAAAAACCTATAACGTCATACACAACTTGGTAGCATCATATGGTTTTAACACAATTCTCCAAAAAGCTTTGCTTCAAAAGGTAACACCTACTGACCGACCCCCACCAGACAGACAAACATGGATCACTAGAAACACAAGTCTTATCAAACAGCACTGCCCAATAACCGACTCCACATTCAATTCTAAAATATCATTATGGCAAGCATACACAATCCTCCATCCAATCTTACATCCTATAATCAACACATTATATTACAATAATCAGAAACTGGTATCCAACTTTAAAAGATGGAGTCTAGAGGCCAAATACCTAGACTTCCTCATTAAATACAACGTTAACGGTCTACCTACTAATCACTTCCTTTTTTACAAACGAGGTCACAACATAGACCCTACTTGCAGCATTTGCATGAATGGCGATGAGATATCGGAACACCTCTTCTCACAATGTACGGGATTCAGAGTGATCCGAGAAATCATACTCTCCAACACCAAGATAGATTTCCAACTGATCTCATCTCTGAAGGATAGTATTAACACTAAAACCTATCCAATAATATGTCTCTCAATATTTCTGAACTATGCCATATGGGTTACACATTGTAAACTAATCATGGAACACCCACAACCTACTATAAAACAGGTTTTTTCCAAAACAATGATTAAAATCCAGAAGAGAGACCAACTCCTGGCATCGTCAAAAACATTTGAGGATACTTGGACATTATACAATATACCAAACTAACAATCAGATAACAAATATGTGAAAGATCTAATGTTCACACCATATTGCACAACATAGACTCATCAGAACCCAAATGGAAATAACAAGATAGTAAGAACAACAATGTAAACCTCAATTGTATGGTTACACATCACTGTATACATTAGAAATAATATATTGTTATTGAAACTAGAATTGTAGATAAACAGATGAAGTAATAAAAATTTTAATTCCTGCATTATAGATATTTAACGTTTTAATTATAAACAATTAGTGAATTATGGAGAAATATATAGTTAGATATCAGCAACTATCATTATCATTTTGGCAATTATAATCATAATCTTTTATTTTTTGATGCAGCATACAAAGATGTCATAATGCACATTGCTAATAAAATTCTTCTAGTGAAAACTCAAATTCTGGATGAAGATTTTTTACTGCTTTTTATATCCATGAAATGCTTTAATATCTATTAAATGTTTACTTACAGCATGAGACGTCAATTGTTCTATTAGTTTAATAGAATCATAATTATATTTTACATATTGTTCATTTATTATGTATATGTGTGTGTATAAACATTGAATTATAAATGGGAATATCTGTTTAATAACTAAAGAAAAATGTGCTTATATCTTAAAAGAATCCATGAAAAATATTTAATATATATATTAGGATTATATTTTAATTGACAAAAATTAATAACTTTTGAATTTTAGTTTGAGTTTAGACTTTCATTTTGAGGCTTTTAATAAGTTAGATGTTTGAGAGACAATTTTTTTTTAGTCATGTTGTATTAGTTTCTTCTATAAGTTAGCCTCCTCCATTCCCACAACTTCAGACTTTATATGGTAATTAAATTCAACTTTTTGTTGAATAATTCTCAGATCATATTTGGAGCACTTTAGTCCACTTTTTATCTATTAAATGCTACCCAGAATAAAGTGATTCAGTCTTAATCATGATTCATTTTGTATTTCTATACTTGAGTCTCTCTAGCTTGTTTTTTTTTTCTTTGGATAATTTGTGCCCTTTTTACAGATGCTTTTAATTACAGCTATTGTTTTTCCAAACTTTCTCTATTGTTTTACTGTTCTTAAATTTGATTTAACATTCTTATATTGTTTTTTTGCAGCCTACCTCAGACATAATCAATTTTTTTAATTTTTTTTTAAAGATGTTCATAATCAATATAATATTCTCTCCAGTATCTTTGATTCTATGTATGCTGATTATTGTTTTGTTTATAAAATCTCAAGAATCATATTATAATTAGTAATCAAAATGCAAAGGAAATCAATATTATAAGAGCATTCATATATGCAGACTACTAACTTACAAAGCTATTAGCTTACAAACTAAAATGATAGTTATATTCAAAAGTAAATCCTACTTCAGATATATTGTTAGGAAACTGAATGATCATTTTTCATGATTCTTCATCATTCAGGCAAATTTCAATTATCACCAAATACCAAAATTTGCAAGGAATTTATTTTTTTAACATTATTTTGGTTGTGATATTATCCAAAGGAGAATAGAAACTTTTGGATACTGTTTTTCTCTGAAATTTCTGAATCTAGCATGGATATTTTAGATACTTTTGTACAAACTAATTTTAATATTTTTCTTTTATTGATGAACTTGAAATTTTCAGGAATGGAAGATGCCTGGTTAAACTTCATAGTAAATTCACCTTGTCATCTTTTTTATTCAGTCATCTATCTGTTCCATTATATTTCTTTCTTCTAAAATATGAATTTCTTGAAGAGTAGTTATATCAATCTTAAATCTTGGAAATTTTTTTATTTTGGGCACTGTTCTATGTTTGAATCTTGAGGAATTTGCACTGGATGTAATTTATAAGTTCTATATGCCTAATATTTAGGGAAAAAATTAAGAATTTTAAATGCTTATCTGTATTATTTTCACTAACACTTTTTATAGCTTCCATTTTATCTAAAAAAGATATTAAAATTAATTTATTTCATTAATAAAATTTATAATTTTCTTCTTTCATTTTTTTTTTATTTCACTCAGTACAGAGTCTGATTGTCATTAATTACTTATATATCAGTCATCTCTCAATATTATCTATGGCAATAGGATTGAATGCTTGTGCAATCACATTTTTATCTTTTAATTACATACAATTAATTCTGACCAAGCTTTCCTATGTTTTCTTTCTTCTTTTTTTTTTTCTAATTTTTTATTCCATTTGTGTGTGTGTGTGTGTGTAGTTAGAATGATTTTACTTTTGTGAATATTTGCTAATGATTTCTTTTTTATTTCTCTCTATTTCTTCCATCTTTTTTTCTCACTCTTCTCTCTTTTTTCCCTTTCTCCTCTCTTTCCTTTTCTCTCTTCCCCTTTTCTCATCTCTTTCTTTTCATCTTCCTCTCTCTTTTTTCTCTCTCTCCTCCTCCCTTGCCTTGCTTTATATATATATATTGCAAAGAAAATCAAATCATGTTAACAAGCTTGTATTACAAAGGTTTTCTAATGAGCTTGTCAATAGCTCTTAAAAAGCAAAAAACTTGTTAAGAGCTATTGGCAAGCTGATTAAATAATATATATATAATTTTTTTCTGTTGTAGAAGAACTAACCTGTATTCAGAATATCTTTTTAGAGGGATTTTCCATAATTTTACTCAAGATCAGTACATTAATATAATATTTTATTGTAAAATTTTTATATGCTTCATAACATTATGTATATGAATGATTAATTGTTCCATTTATTTACGGTCAAAGTGCTTCAATTAATTAATTATTTCATATTTGCAAATTTACTAAGTTGTTTATTAGTAATAATCAGCCATTAAGCTATTGCACAGGCATTTAATTTCAACTAAGAATGATGTATCATAAATTCTAGTAAATTTCGCAAGTGTCATTCATTCAGGCATAGTAAAGGTAATTTAAAGTGATTGCTTAACATCTTCATGCTCTCATTCCCAAATGCTTAAGATTTTCCCATACATAAATGTTTGTTTGGGTTCAAAGGATAGATGGATTCATTCTATCTTTTCACAAAGACTTTATCTTGTGTTTGGAAGTGAGAATATTCATTTATAGTTAAAAATCCACAAAGCGCATGTGCATTAGCTTAATGGCTGATTATTACAATTACAGTTTATAAAAACATTGCAGTATATAAAATAAATATCTCATTTACATAAGTTGTTTATTATATAATATTTATGGTAAATGAATGGAATAATTTCCAAAAAATCAAATATTAGGAAACATGTGGACTGAATAATAATTTTAAATCTGGTAATATAACTAATCAATTATTACTTTCACTAATCATTATATTATAACGAAATTCAACCATGGGAATTTAGGATTGAATACTAGGATCTCAATTAAAATAAATCCAAAAGCTTTACCTATTAAATACTTAATTTTGTAGAAGAATGATTGTTACAAACATTGATGCTATCTGTTCTTTATGCAAAGGAAAAAACTGTGAAATAAATTATATGTTTTTCCTTACAGTTCTATCATAACTTAATATGTTCTATCGCTTCCTTCTTAAATATACAAATTAATAATGAACATATGAAGCTATTTCTGAAATGCTATTTTATTTTAATCCCACCTTTCAAAAACCTTAATTACTATTTATAAATAAATTTAATAAAATAAAAATCTGAAGTCAAATGTGGGCACTTCTAGATGTATACACAGTAATGTGGAGACTGGACTCATTGCTGGCACGACTGTAATTAAAGTAATAATTAAATAAGTATGTTGCTCAGGAGTTCATAAGAAGTTTGAGGGCTGTAAGTGATGAAGCAGAATTATGACTTGCAGATCTTAAACTCCAGACTAATTTACTCTACCACTGAACTAACCCATGCAGGATCACTCAAATCACATGACTTAACTCATAAACTGTTCTTTTTTTTTTACATGTATTATTTTAGTAAAAACTATTTAATTTTCTAATCTGTAAACTTCATATTTGTTTGTTTTTTTCTATTTAGCAGTATATTTTATGTGATATTAATAAAGTTTACTTTAAATATAATTAATCATTCATTCATTAAATATATATATAATTCTTTTGCGTATGTATATGCTTATGCTTTTACAAAGCCGTTTTACTTTTTTTCTTAATTTATTTGCTAAATTAATAAAGGAAATAAAATCACTTTGTAAAAGCATACACACATACATATGTAAAAGAATTATATATACAAGTGAAGGCAAATTAATATTATATATATACATACATACACAAATACAGCAAGAAACTTTTTATTATTATTTTCAGCTGCATTATGGATGATTTCATTTCCGGATTTTTATCGTTTAGTTGAAAATTTTCCTTCAAATTATGTGATTTCCAAAATTGAAGGTGCATACAAATTTTGGCCAGGATTTCACCCTAATACTTTGGGAGTTTTCAAAATATACAGGTAAATTTTATTAATAATTTTACAAAAATAATTGTTTCATAGCTTATTAATGTTTTTTTCTTTAAAAAAAAATTTAATATAAATTATTAATAAGTTCATTTTGCTTTATTGTTAATATTATTATTAACCAAATTTAATAATGTATTACATGTTTCTTGAATTATATTAGATGGTGGTAACCTTTTCATTTTTACTTTAGAAAAAAAATGTCAAGAAATAAATCAGAGAACATTAGATAGCTGTATAGACCAGCCTATTTGCTTTGTTTATTCTGTTACTGCATAATTGATTTTAGAATGAAGATAGAATACCATTATTTATTACTATCATTTTAGAAAATTATATGAAAACAATTTTTTTTAATTCAGATATTTTTTTATTTATTTAAATATATTTTTAAATTTAGTCTTTTTTTTTTTTCAAAACAATAAGAAAATCTTAACACACAAATTATACCTCATTGTTTGTGTACTAGTATACATTACAACATTAATTGACATAAACATCAATCCAATCTGTTTTGCAGATCATTGACATTACTGTTTCATATTCCTCTTTTCTTTTTCTTTTTTACACTTTACTATTCTCATTCTTAAGCTTGATCTGGTTAACTGTAGTTTTGATAAATTCTCTAACACAAAATTCCAACTGACAAATAAGCCTGTATATCATTATATTAAATATTGAAGTTTATTTAAATATGTAAATGTTTTTATGATTATAAATAGTTTTTTCTAAAGTCTGAATATTATCAAATAAGTCAAAATCATAGCTGAATTAATAGTTGGCTCAGTGATAGACTACATCACTGATTGAATTTCCAATATCATATATAGATCTCATAGATATTCTAAAGAAAGAGAAACCTTTATATTCATATTAGTTGGCAATATCATTAATAATTGATATAATGAAACTTATTTTATATAAATCAGATCATGAAAGATGGAGCATAACTATGACACAAAGTGAATATTAGCTTTCAGTTACTTCTTATATGGTTTTAAATGAATTCTTACTACTGTTAAGCGCAAGTTTAACCTAAGATGTCATGACTATATATATATATATATTTATATCTTCTGCTTATCACCCGGGCTTCTCAAACTTTTTCCACTTGTGACCTCTTTTATCCTAGCATATTCTCACAATCTTGGGTATAGAAGTATATAAACTAGAAATTCAAATTAAAACATTTGCTGATAATAAATCATAAAGAAACAAATGTTGGGTGTGCTTGTTTACTTTTACATAAAGTATTAAATCTTGGATGAATATTTGATATTGCAAGGATGTAGAGTTTCTTCAATGTTTTGCAAAGTTAACCGATTTTTTAATTTTATAATTACTAATTTCTAAAAATGCTGCTTCACATAAATATCTAGAAGTATGTTTAGGGACATTTCTGAACATGTTATTAATTCTATTCTAATCCCGAGCCCTAATTCACTTAGTGATTTTTTGAAAAACTCAAGTTTTAAATCTGTATCACTCGATAACTCAGCAAATTCTTCTTCAGCATTTAAATGATAAATGATTAACATTAATGATTTCAATTGAGTATGGTTTGTAAACCCGATTTTCTTTTTCAACATCAAAATTGGAATAAAAATATTTTTGAAATGGTGTCTCCAGACACTTTTAGATTAAAGATCAGCCTTTTCAAGCTATTGTGCATGCGCTTTTTACGAGTGTTAATAATAAATGAATACTTTCACTCCCAACACGAGATATAGTATTTATGAAAGAACAAAATGAATCCACTTGTTCTTTCCAACCCAAATGCTTATATATGGGAAAATCTTAAGTACTGGATATGAAAGCGTGAGGATAAACCACTCACTTTAAATTACTGTTTACGATATCTGAATGAATGATGTCGACGAAATTATCTGGAATTTACTAAATGTCACTCTCAAATGAAAAGGCTGATCTTTAATGTATTACAATTATAAACATAGCACTATATAAAATAAATGCTTATTTACACTTTTAGAATTAAATCTTTGGAAAGATTATTTTCAATTATAAAAGCATCTATAGCTGTTAATATTTCTAAAGATTCATTTTCCACTCTATTTTTCCATATGTTCACTACTTCCAATTTTATGTTTTAATGTAAATATGTTAAAATTATTTGTTTGGAAGTAGCATGTTTAAATCATTTAATTTTTTAAAAATATCTGACAAATAATAGTTTTAAAAGTCATAATTCATTGTGAAAAAATCAATAAAAATCAGATTTCTGCCCAATTAAAAATATAACAATTTCATCTTTCAAGTGTAATAATCTGTAAAAACTTTTTCCATTGAGAACTACTGTACTTCTGTATATAGCAATAAGGTTTGATAATCAGAATTCATATTTTTGCAAAGATTTGATAATAGATGATTATTACGAGCACAACTTTTTATGAAATTAATGATTTTGATAGCAGTGAGTAAAAATGTTATTTGCATTGCGATCAACTCTAACTTCTGATACAAATTCTATATTTTCACTTTTCATTGCTCCAGCACTATTTGTACATTCACCAATATCACTAATCCATTGTAAACTCTCATTTGTAAAGAATTCATCAACTTGAAGATAAATGTCTTCTCCTCTTGTGCACTCTATCAAAGAATGACAAAACAATAATTCTTCATGCATATTTTTTTCTTATACATATCTTATATAAAGTAATAATTATACCAAATTATAAATATTACTTGTTCCATCCAAGTGAATTTGAACTGTTTTTTAACCCTAGTAATAAGCTGCTGCTATTGGTCATTACTAATTTCAGAAATTCTTCTAGGAACAGTATCATTCAATAAAGAAATTTTACGAATTTCATCTCTATAATTTTTTCTGTGAACTATTTCTGATATTTTTATTGTAGCAGACAACACAAGATCTTCTACCATGTAGGGCTTTTTATTTTTTGCAATTAAATAAGTTTCATAAGATGCAAGTAAATACTTTTTGTCAACAACAACAAATTTCTCATAACATTGTTTTTTTTGTATTTGAGGATTTTAGAAGTTGTTCAAAGTATTCCTTTGGTTCATTGCAGTACATTCCATGCTTAGTACTAAGATGTCACTTTAGTTTGAGTGATTTCATACTCTCAGTAGCCAAAATGGCCATCAAAACTTTATTCCAAATTAAGCAACTACGTTTTCCATATTATACAATTAATATAAGAAAATCCAAATATCAAAAATGAATTGTCATATTTTCTTTTTTATGTTTCTGACTACTACAGCCTGCTTGCAAGAAATCTGCTGCAATGTCATCACAATTTTTATCCTTTCTGTTTAAATTTAGTCTGTTATCCATAACAAAAAAAAATATTTTTCCTTGAAATATATATATATAATGTACTGGTTACCTGGAGGGACTATCTTTAAATATGACTAATCATGCAACTTTCATAGAGACATATATAAAGTAGATAAGAATAGAGATTATTGAATCTAAAACAGATTATATTTCTCAATCATCACAAAATCAATACTAGTGATTCAAAGTAGGTTTACCATTCAGAAATAATTCAATTTAAATAAAAAGGCATGCATTTTTAACCTTTAGTCGGGTGCCATGCTGAATGGACCAATTTCAAATGCTATAATCTCTTAATTCATGATAGCATTCAGCAAATGCTCAATGATTAAATATTTTTTCTAATTTAAATTTTTTTAAATTAAAATTTATTTTAATAAAAGTTAGAAGTTTTTATTTGTTTTTTGAATTCAAGTAAGTCACTTTTCTATATCTCATCCATACACACACATGCATGCACATTTATAAAAATAAAATAATTTTCATCACACATGCTTACTATATCAACTATGTATGCTGGGTGACCACTATAATAAAAAAATATAATTATTAGGGTTTTTCAAAATTAAATTCATTTTACTCATACCTCCCTACCTTAAAAATTTTCAAGAATTTGAAATATTTTGAATATATAAAAATTAAATTCTTTAAAATTTCCCTGCCTTAAAAATTTTCAAGAATTTGAAATATTTTGAATATATAAAAATTAAATAGTTTAAAAATTTTAGGCCAAGTTGGCCCACCCCATTCTCACAATTAATTAAGGTATTTCACTTGAAAAAATTTTTGGTTATTATTTGTGTTTGGAAACTTAATATAATTAAAACAAAAAATGAAAGAATACTTTCATCATTAGAAATAGCTATTTTATATTTTTAAAATGATATAGAAATCATATTTATTTATCAAATACATGCAATTTATTCTTCTTGGAATAAATACTAGCTTCAGGTTTATTAAATTAAATTTGTTTGAAAAGAGATGATTTTTAATCTTTTCTGATTATTGTTTCTGTTTACAACAGAAAACTCATGTGAGAAAATATTTCTTACAGAGGAAAAGTTGAAAGGGCCTATTAATTTTATACACTTGTCAATGAATAATAGTAGAACAATTTTACTATAAAATATTATAATTCAGGATATGCATTAATCTCAACTATGCCAGAGGTGACCTCGGAATGTATAGATCCAACAATTGGAATATAGTGGCCAATCACAGTTGGTGAGTTGCCGCAAGCACTTTTTTATTATCATAAACTCACAATCAGTAGTGTTGCCAAACTGGTTTTGAAGTAATTTTTGCTTGTTATGCATCCAGAAATTTTTTAGTTATGATAAAATTTCTGCAATTCAAATTTAGTTATGTGACCCCATATGGTGTTGTAGCTCACACTTTGAGAAGCCCTGTTTTATATTGCAGACTATCAAATTTTGTCTTTCCTCAAAATTCTTTTATTTGAAGGGTCAGTGTTGTTTTGGTTTTTTTTTTTGTCTTATTATCTTGTGACTAATATTTGTATTGAGGAGAAGTATTATAGGATGGTGGTTTGATAGTTGATAATTGTTTAATCATAAATTACTCTAGTATACTACATTGGATTTTATGAATGGGCAAAGCATCATTCATAAAATCAGCAGAGATCAATGATAACTAGTAAATACCAGTAGTTAACTTAATAAACATTTTATAAAATCCTTTTTATTTATACTTGGGTAGATTGTCACAGTTTTCAAGGATTTTAAAAATATCATGTTAATCTTTTTTATGCAAAATGAAATAAACCAACTAAACTGAAAGTTTTAGTTTAATTTATTTACTTTTTTTCTTTTTTTATGGAATTTGATATTTAATCTACATCTACATATAGTATACTGTATTTAGATTTAATATTCTTTTTATTTATTGATTTATGTTATTAATAAAAATATTGAACTTTCTCTTCTTTTTTTTTTCTTTTATTGTTTTGTATCTTTCTCTTCTTTTATTTGCATATTTTAATCTAAAGAAATTAAAATAAATGCTATAAAATTCATTTAAAATTTTTATAACTAAATTAAATTAATTTTGCATTATTTTAAAATAATGGACTAAGATTATTATCTGAAACTAATTGAAACTATCTCTTAACTAATAAAAAGCTCATAATTAAAAGTTGTTTTTCTTCTTGCTAATGTTTTATTTATAATGTTTTATTCATAAATATAAAGTATTTAATTTTTTTTAGGTGTTAATATTTATGCCTATAATAAGATAACATAATTGTGAAACCAATTTAATAGTGGTAGATTTATAATAAATAAAACTTCATTTAAGTGGTAATTGTATTTATTGCTTAGTTGTAAGTATTAAATATTCCTCCTTTTCTTCAATTAATTTTTTTGTACTGATTACATTAATGATAATATATACAGTATATAAAAAGATAATATTAACACACTCTTTTATGTAAACAATACAATATAATATTTTATTTTCCAAACTTTTCCCCAGAATTTTTTTTTCCTATTAAAAATGTTTAAAAACCTATTTTCATCTTTAAGTAGAAAGAAAAGTTCTAGGAAGACTATTGGATAATCAAACTATTAGCTAGTTTGAATATTTAATTATTGAATATTTAATTATTAATTTAAATCTTATATGTGAATTATTTTCATTCTTCCATTTTTATTTTTTTATCTTTTTTATATATATATATTTTTAAATATATCTTATATTTTAAATTTTATATTTACTTTTTATATTTGTATTTAACAAATATGATGAAACAAAATAAATGTTTTTCAATATTTTAACAATTTGATTTCTACATGATCAGTAAATCTTTTTAAACTAGTTCTCAAACCAAAGGTTTTCCAATTACCCCAGTTCTTGTTGATGTGACTCAAGATGGAAATGATGATATTATAGTTGGGCAGTATGGAAGTAGACTAGTCATACTAAGCGGAGCTACTTGGGATATAGTGTGGCAAAGACAGTTTGAAGGTTGGGAATCGTTTAGGTAATTTTAAAATCTTATTATATATTAAATAATTGTAATGATCCTACTACTAACAAAAGAGAGATCGCCAAAGTTAAGCACAAATTATAATAATCATGTGGATATGAAAAGTTAATGCTCTATAATAAAATAACTTTTGAGATCTCATACTTAAATCCAAATAACAGAGATGATCAAGATAGAAGAGAAAATATAATTTAATTTAATGATAGATTATACTAATGGTCAGACCTAGCTATACTTTTAAAAATATTATAGACCATGGTTACCTTTCCAGATCATTAAATCACTTCTAATTAACTGGAGGGAAATTAGATTTTCTATGAATCATAATTTATATTCAGTTTAAAACCAGAGCGTTACCCAAAACTTGGAAATCCACAGGATTAAACTATATCACAATTAATTTAGTAGAATATGAACTCTTATCTCACTAGCTATTACAAAATTAATTTATTATATTTAAATGGTATGAATTTATGAGAAGAGAGGCAGGAAGCTAGTTAATAAATAACAAAATAAAATATTTATTATAACATAACATACAGTGATTAAATTGTCTTACATTATTTCAATAGGCTTAATGTTATACATTATGGACATATATAAAATATTTAGCTACTATTACATTAAGGTATAAAATGTAAATAAATATTATCATCCTTCAGGTGATCACACTTAAAACAAAAGTTTATCAAAGTTTCCGGTTTAAAATCCCCCCCCCCCTTTTTTTTTTTTTTTGTTAAGCTTAACATTTTTCTTCATTTGTTTATTTTTATATTATTCCAGTATATAAGAAGCTCTAAAAAGCACAAGCTTTTAATAAAAATGTAAACTACACTTTTTATTTAAACTGTCATTATTTAAAAATAAACTGTATTTATCATCTTTCTAATCATTTTTTTTAGTTAATTTTATTACTTACAATAATTTAAACAAATATTTGTTATAATATAAACATCTTTTTTGAACACAGACTTTCAAGTTCCCTTCAGCTATCCACTCTATCTCATATAACTGATATAAATGATCACATACATGTGAAAAAGATAAATGATCTCTAATATACATATTTCATGCTGAACCAGCACTCATCAGTTAGTCCAGATCACCATCTCCCACACATATATATAATCAATGCTCATTTTATATTAAGATAACAAATCTTCAAACTTTAATGGAAAGGTTTCAATCTACTCCATCCTCCAACCATTCATATCATTAAAAATCTGATGATGGAATGGTCAAATCCCTTGATGATGCCAATATTATTGTCATGTCCATGTTGACTTTACATCACTCTGATCCCTCATGTATAGGATCTTGTCCATTTAAATACATAGAAAAGGAATGGGCAGGATACAGGCTGAATCTGTAATATTTGAAATACAACCATAATTAATATCATAATTAATATACTTGGAGTTTAATGATGATAAGTGCTGGTTCAGCATGAAATATGTATATCGGAGATTATTTACCTTTTTAACACATGTGGTTATGTGTATCGGTTGTATAAGATAGTGTGGATAGCTGAAGGGAACTTGAAAGTCTGTGTTCAAATCCCCTATAATTACATTTAAACTTCAAGAATATTAATTATGCTTCTATTTCGAATATTACAGATTCACCTTATATCTTACCCGTCCCTCTTCTGTGTATTTAAATGGACTTGGCTTATACATGAAGGGGCAGAATGACATAAAGTCAACATGGCATGACAATAATATTGGCATTATCAAGGGATTTGGGCATTTCATCATCAGATTTTTAAATATATATGGCTGAAGAGTTGAGGGGTGGAGTAGATTGAAGTCTTTTCTTTAAAGTTTGAAGATTTGCTATCTTAATATAAACTGAGCACTGATTATATATATGTATGGGAGATGATCTGGACCAACTGATGAGTGTTGCTTCAGCACAAAATACACATATATTGGAGATCATTTATCTTTTTCATGTGTGTGGTCATAATAGAGAGGATAGCCGAAGGGAACTTGAAAGTCTGTGTTCAAATCTCCTATAATTACATTTAAACTTCAAGTATATTAATTATGTTTGTTTTTTAAATATTAAAAATCTTTTTTAATAAACTTGACAGTTTACCAAAATAAAATTTGAGTCCCTTTTTTATTTAAAAAAAAACAGATTTCAATTATTCACACTTCGAATAATTGACTTTTGAACTTTGAGTGTTAAATTTAGAGACAGTGAAAGCAAATTTCAAATCAGTGAACTAAAAGAAATCTTTTTTTTTAACTTACTTGTCTATTCCTTTGTTTATTATCATTATTAGTAAAATTGTTGCCCAAAACATAACCAGCCTAGCCATTCTTGTGGTCAATTATATATCTTGCTTTGTAACTGATACAATATTAATGGTAGCAAATCAAAAATTTTTTCATGTACTAAAATTTTGTTAATTATGAAATATATTGCAACAAGATAAAATATGTATGAACAAATTTTTGATCATTAATACAAAGATAAAATATGTATGTTGTGCCATCTTTTGAAAAAAATCACAGAATTTTAAATAGTTTACTTTTAGGATAAACTAAATAAATAAATAAAATTTTAAATAATCTTAAATAGAAAATAAATTCTCTTTTTAATATCTTTTATTTTCTCTTTCAGAGAACTACGTCAGTGTTAAAGTTGACAATATATTGTAAAAGTAACTATCAAAGCATCATGTGATCACTATTTCATATGTTTATACGGGTTGATAACTAGTAAACTCTCTGTACATTAGTGCATCAAGTGCAAATGGATGCTGGAAAGTTTGTGCATAAAATCTCTATCTAGTGCCTATTCATCCAATATCTCCAGACTAGTTTCTAGCTTGTGGTTTTCATCAATGAGGAGCCTTGGATTTGAGAACACTGTACCTAGATCTTAGGATCTAATGCAACCCACCAACAGACACCTTTTTCCTATTTGTATAACTACAAAGCTATGAGCTCAATGTGAAAACACAATAATGTTTTCATTCCAAGCTCATTTGTTTATATAGTTATATAGATCTGAACTCATATCAGCATCTATACATGTTGGTGTCTTTGGTTTTCAAAAATCACAGTCACCATTATCTTATAGGCAGGATGGATGCTGTTAATAACAATAGCAAACTCTCCATGCAGTAGTGTATCAGTGTTGATAGTGATTTTTGAAAAACCAAGGACACCAAAATGTATAGATGCTGAACTGAATTCAAATCTATATGACTATATTAAGCACATGAACTTGGATTGAAAACATTATTGTGTTTTCATATTGGGCTCTTAGCTTTATAGTTAACCAATTAGGTAAAAGGTGACTACTGGAGATTTGCATTAGATCCTAAGATCTAGGTGCAAAGCCACAAGCTAGAAACTAGTCTGGGAATATTGGACAAGTAGTCACTAGATAGGGATTTTATGGACAAACCTTTCTACATTCATTGATTATAAAGGCTTTCACTTGGTGGCACTACTGTATGGAGAGTTTGCTACTATTAGTAAAAGTAATAAATGTAAAATGTTATTAGTTTTATTTCTGCAGAAATCTGCTAGTCATTTGTAATATCAGGAAAAGAATAAAACATTGGAAAAAAAACATTAAAAAGAAGTTATTTCATGCTTAAAAATATGCAAACAATTAAAAATTTTGATTTTTCTTAATCAAATTTCAAATACTAATGTGTTAATACTGTATTTGTTTTGTAATTTGTCCTTTTAAAATCAAAAAAATTTAGGATTTTCAGTAATTAGTAGCTTTTTTAAAAATTAAATTATTTGCAATTGAAAATAAAATCTCACCTAATTTTATTGAAAGAAAAAGTTGCCTATTTTTTTTATTATTTTATAGCAGTAGAGATACAATGTTTATCGCTGGAGTACTTCATCATCTCAAAATCTTCATTTTTTTCATTCTTTTTTGCTATCTTATTAAATACAATATATTTGTTTTTCCATAATAACTTAACTCATTCAATATTTTTCAAAATTAGATACAAATTTTTCAAAATTAGATACATAAATGTAGATAATTTTCAATTTTTTTAAATCTTTGAACATTATGTGCAGACTGCCCAGAATTTCTGAATCATTTAGTTATGAAACTTTGTTAAATTACTAGTATCTAGTTTTCTTTTTGTTTTATATATATGCTTATATAATAATAATATTTTTCTCAAATTCATGTACTTTGGATTTTAAAAATTTTTAATGCAGTCTTAAATCTTTAAAAGCATGTAATTTGATAATCCATTTTTTATTTTATGCTTACAAATATTCTACAAAACTTTTCAATAATGGTTTACTTTAGTTAAAAAATTTTAAATTAAAATATTTCTTTTAAAATTCATACACAATACTAGTCTATATTTTTTTCTGTAATTTGATTCATACTTGTTATATATTAGACATTAAAGTCAGCGAAATGGAATAAAATCAAATTTATATACTTTTATATTATAGCATTAGATGGAGCAAACAATAGATTAATCTTGAAATAATACTCTTTCATTAAATCAAAATTATTTTAATAAATAAATTAATCAAACTATTATAAAAATTTAAATACATTAGTAGCATTTCTAAATTTTTGAATAAAAAATGTTTTTATTTTTATTTTGTTTACATTAAACTTGTATTTATTTAGCAATCTTTTTTTTTTTTTGGATGAGAAAGAGGGGCATCATTAATTTTTTTTTTTTGATTCTATGAAAAATTACATCACCAACATTCATTTGAAGAAATATTTTATGATTTAGCATAATTTTCCTCATAATATAAATTTAAGTGAAATGCTGAAAACTTCTCGCATGCACTTTTAGAATGCTTATATGAAAGCCAATCAGATGTAATGATGATTGTATAGGGAGTTCTTAAGTCGCAACACAACACAGAGATTTTATAAGAAAAAGCAAAGATTTAGAAGTATTCTGTATTATATTAGTACTCTATGTTTCACATTTATTAATATTTTTATGTGCTATATTTTTACATATTAATTAACACACTTGTCGCATATAGTGAAATTAAATTCTTAGTTGGAATAATTATTTTTCATGGCTAAGCGCTTTCATAGAAATTATTATAGTTGAAGGCTATGAATATGGAGAAGAAATCTCTGAAAGCACTTAGCCGTGAGAAATAATTATTCCAACTAAGAATTTAATTTCACTATATGCGTCAAGCATATTAACTCTTACATATTTATTAATGGTGGAAAAAAATTTGAAATTACACTATTAATTAACCAAAATAATAATTAAATAATTTTATTTGTTCTGTTTTTATAATATATCTGATAAAATAACTAAAACAAAAGCACAATTAACATGAAACTTATTTCACTTAGAGGAAATTGATGCAGAGCATGCACATCAACAGATGAAAGCTATAGATAAGATATGCTAATTATTAAAGTCTACAGCCAATCACATATGAACTATAAATAACTAAAATACAACAGAATTTGAACAAGTCATTTATTAAATTATGCAACAAAAGAAGGGGATTGACTGATATTGCAACATATCTATAAACTGAAGCAAACGTGATCTCTAACTATTCAATAAAAATTTGTACAAAGAGTTGGTTAATCTGTGCATTGAATCAGGTTCATGTAAATGAGAAGATGAGAATAATTAGGGGTTTTGGCAGTTAGTGCTCTGGAACCATGGTAAAAGAATCTGTTATCAAACAAGATAACTTTTTCTAGTGTCTGAACCTACCCTGACACCTCTCTGAGGAGTGCCAAAGCATGAAACCATGGTCTGGGGTTTGGGAAGGGGTTCCTGACAGAGATATTTTAAGTGCTGGCTCTGGCTAAGCATTTATCATAAAGCTTGTAGAGGAATTGGCAATCCTCACTGTTTATAACTTACAAGCTTAAGAGATAGGGTCATGTGATCTATGACTCTTATTTTGACCAAGATAACTTTTTCATTATCAAGTAATGGTGGAACTATAAGCTAATCATTTGATGAATGCTAATAAAACTGTATTAGGGTTAAACAGTAATTGTGCAATTCTTCAACATTTAAATATTCTCATTTACAATTTATTTTATTAACATTAGTTCTAAATATACATGTAGAGAGAGAGAGTATATTATTTTCAATAATCAATTTATTTACGATTATTCTCTGTCACAAAAGCAAAGAAAAATAGATATAGAGAGATATTTGTTTTTGATATCTGAATAAATTATTTTGAAAGCTTGATAGCCATACTGAATTTAAGTTTCCTGACAGTTTTTTTATACAGAATTGTTAAAAAACATACTTTTTTTTTTAATGCTTGTGCTTTAATGGGGTTTTTTTATTGGGTGAGTGGGTGGGGTGGGGGGGTAAAATATTACAACTTGCTGTTTCAAACTATAACCCTTGAGAAGGATAACTGTGTCCACACTTGAATGTTCATCATTGGCAAATTTTGAGCTATATTTGTAAATTATATTTACTTTTACAAAAGTATTTTTTAAACTTAAAATTGAAATAATTAATCAGTTAAAATAAAAAATATCAACTTTCATTGATTTTTATTTTTAATGGAATTTTTAAGTTGTATGCTTATTTATTTATTTATTTTTTAATAGATTTGTATGATTATGAGCCAAAAGTTAGTAAATGGAGATATTTTTCATTGTAATATATGTGTATAAGTTAAGGCCTGCCAAACTCAGATTGAGTAACTAAGCAATTCTGTACATATTTTAATTATGTGGATACTGTAATATGTTGTTTTTAAATAAATTATTAAATATATATATATTTAAGTAAACTTTATTAACAAAATCTAGTAAGGATTTGTCTTTGATATACAAATTTCATTATAAGTTGTTATAAAATTAAAAGATGAAACTTACAATATAAAATAGAGTATTATATTACCTTCTTTAACTTCTGAGTTATAAATATTATAATATCACTTTCACATAAAACAAACAAATCTGTTTTATATAAAACAAGATTCTCACTAAATCTTATTTGTGGCAAATTTTATAATAAAATTTTATGAACATTTTTTGTGAATTGTGATTTTTTATATATTATTTTCAGTTTATTGTCCCCTGGATACTTTAATAATGATTCTATCCTTGATCTAATGGTTCGTCTAAACTTTGGAAACTGGCCAGATTTTAACGGATCTATGGTAGGCATAAAATATTTGTAAAAACATTATATTATTAAAATTATTTTTATTAAAGAATTTTTTATTATTAAAATTACAATTTTTTTCTTTCTGTTTTATAGGTGTATATATTAAATGGCCTAACAGGTGAAACTCTTTGGTCAATATCAAGTGGTTTAGCAGATTTCTCATCTCCACTGTCCCTTCATACTGCAGTGCCACAGAGAGATGTATTTATTTTTGCTACTAGTGGTAGAACTGTACCTTCTGGTTCTACTACAAGGGTATACTTGCCTAATTACTTTCTTCACATGAATGTAAGTAGCAATTTTAACATAGTACTGAATTTATTATTAATGTTTGTATAAAATTAGGATAAATATTATTAAAGATGCTTAACATAATGATTGAGTGAATTTGATAGGCTTGTCTCTTTGGAAATATGAAATGAAAATGTAATATTTTTACAAAAAAATAAAATTTTATTATTACTTTTATATAATAATTAAGCATTACAATTTTGTCCAGGAACTGCTTTGATATTAAACCATCACATGATCACCTTTTCTTATGCTTACACAAGCTGTTAAAACAGTAGCAACAACTTTTCCCACACAATAGTGTCACTTAGTGCAAGCTGTCATAATCAATAGATGCTAGAAGGTAGGGCACTAGGTGACATTATTGTGTGTAAAAAGTTGCTACTTTTGAAATATTTTGATATTATCCAGTATTGACATCTACCAATTTTTTAAATAAATCTTTTAACTTTATTATCCTTTGAGAATAAGCATTATTAAAGATGTATGTAAACAAATCTGAAGGGATAGCAACTCCAGCACCATATTTGTTATCCGATTACTATGCTATTATGAAAAAATTGATAAATAGCTCTGAGTGTATATTTATTTCAGGAATCAATTTTTGTCAATTGCCTTGGAATGATATCAATCATCTATGCAAAATTGATTATTGTTTTTTTTTTACATAATATGGCAATATGAATACAATGATTGAAACTAACATCTCTAGAGATTTGTTTGCATATATTTCAAAATGTATTAATCTATTTATTGTGTGTATATATACATATACTTATGTTTGTGTGTACATTTTCATGTTCACATCTATCAAAATCATTTACATTATGATTTTAGATGAAATACACAGGCTTATATATACCTGTGTCTATATATGTAATAGACAGGGTATGAGCACAGACTTTCACATATTGGTGATTATTTATCTTTTCAACATATGTGTGTTCAGGTGTATCAGTGTTATGAGATAGTGTGGAGAGTGGTGGGTCATGTGAAAGTCTGTGCTCATACCCTGTCTATTATGATTTTAATTATTAATAATATTATTTATGCATCTATATATTGTAATGGTCAGATACATGTAATCAATAAAAATTAACTTAAGAACCATCACTAATTCCCATGTCTATGTGTAATATTATTATAAACATTACTACAAACAATACACTCGAACCTTATCATCTATGCCTCCAGGACAATTTTCACATACCCAACACATCTGATGTTAGCATATATGCTCTTTTTCTTATATCCTGCTGAGGTCAGGGAGATACAAGAGACCCTTAAAACTATACAAAAACTAATTGTGATAAATAAAACACCAATGCAAGAAGTTATGTGTATATAGATTTATTTGTAACAATAACCAAAAACAAAAGCAAAATACAAGTTCATATGTCTAGATTTAAACCTTAAATTACATTGCATGTCTTACATGTTAAAATAAAAATTAATTAGTGATTAAGCAGTTTAATTATCGCTAACTTACACACAATAGAGGGACTATAGGCTTTATATGTTTAATTATCTCCAGGGTGGACATTCTATAATGATTTATCTATTAATTAATGAATAATCGCAATGGACTTAGAATTTTGATTGACTACATGCTTGCAAGATCAGGCTTTAAAAATATATAAAAGAAAATACTGAACATGGTACTAACTTATCAAAAACAGGAGAATATATCTAATGGTGAAACAGAGATTGGGTATGCTCACCTTGACGAAGCCATACCCAGGAATTCATTGGATCAAAGAGTCATATGGAGCAGGGATGAATGTCTGCTCCTTTAACTAGTAATGAAATTATTACTATCAAGCAGAAAATGTGCCTTGATAATAACATGAATAGCAAAAGTGAAAATCTCTGAGTCTGAAAATAAGATAAATATATCCTCCCTGCATGATTATATCCAAAGAATGCCTGCCAAATCATTTCCACTTAGAAGGAATGAACTTCTGCTTGCAGAACAAATAAATATATGAATAAAAAAATATCTATATAAATAACCCAGCAATGCAATTTAATTAAAGGAATGAGCAATAATTAATTCAATATAAAAACCTGGAATTTACAAAGTTGATTACATAGAAACAAGTGTGAGTGTCCACATTATAAGTTTGAACAAGCAATCATTTATTACTTTACTTGGCTAAATTAAGGCCTAAATGGTTTATCATATATAAATACTTTCAAAAAAATTAAAAGATTCAAATAATCCTTGTTTAATTGAATGTCTAACCTAGAAATCATACACACATATATTAAGAAATACATTATCCATTAGCTTGAGGTTTGTGATTGATATATATCATTATAAACATTTGTGGGGCTAACGTATTAAAATAAATAACGTATATATTTGTCCCTTAAAAAAAAAAATTAATTTAATCTTATTTTTAACATTGCTTTTAAAATTTATTAAACTAATTTTTATAATGTATTTAGAAAAACAAAATCTTTGAGCCAGGTGAGGGAGGGGGATTAAAATGTCTTTGCATGTTTGACTAATTAGCTTTCTTTTAGGGGGAAGAAAAAAATGCTTCTCCGAATTTAAGAAATGATAACATGTTTATTAAACAGCCCTCTGTCACCTGATTCTTGAATAGTAAATCTAGCATATATGTAAACTTTAATAATGACTGCATCTAACAATCTATTTGATCACTCTTAACGATATAAGTTAATTTATAATATTAAACTAAAATATTAAAGAAAAATAAAATAAATAATACAATTAAAAGAGCAACATCAAATACATATGAATTGTTTTACCAGTATATGGGGGTGCGCAGAGTCTCATGACTAGAGTTCAAATATTCCTGCTTTTATTACCATCATGAAGGATTTTAAAATAAACATGGCAAGATATGAAGAGCAGCTTGTAGATATAATACCATATAGCTATCATGATGCAATTCACATGGTTCTGAATGACCCTTTCCTCAAATTTTAGTAGTTTTGGAGGCAAGTTGGTTTTTTTGGCATAGCATATGATTGGAGGTGGCATAATAGACTAGGTAGCTTCTTATTTCTGGAATTAAGGCATGGCAGGTTAGCAGGTTGAATTGTTTATGAAGGTAGGAATATTGGCACAGGTACATGGGTCACCAGACTTCAGATGGACAAGAATTCATCAACTCCATCAGGATTCCGAACTTATACTCCCCAGAGATGGCAAAGGAGAAGCAGACACAAGCTTCTATTTATTGGTTAGCATTAATATGGGACTTCTAGCAGCCAAATAATTAATGACAACAATAATTTTGTGGAGTGAACTGGTTGATGATCTTGAAGACTTTTATCACAAGACAGCTTGAAGAATTTCTCATAAAAGAACTTAATACTGTTTGACAAATTTTTGAAGTATTTATACTATTTTCGACAAAAGGCATCTGGATTAATTTTAATTAAAAAATGATATTTTTGCTGATAACAATTTTGATCAGCTTAATTACAATTTAATCCTATACTTGTTTATTAATTATGAAAATTTTTCAAATTCCGAATAGCTTTTGTCTAATGCATTCCTTGCAGTAATTAAGCATCAATTAACATCTTTTTTTATCTCCAGGCCAAATGTTAAAAAAAAACATTCTTGTACATATATAATATGAAACAATTATCTTATTTTTTCATTAATTAAATAAGTTTTCAATAACAAATAGAAATGTATCTATGCCCTATAATTAATCTGCCTTTATAAATTAAAAAAAAAAATATTCAGGAATTTTAATTAGCTGAATGAAAATTATTAGTTTTTCAGAATTTTCTAGAATCTCAGATAATCCTTTTCTACACACAAATACATATGCCTTTAGTAAATTTAATAAAATAAAATTTTATTGTATATAAATTTTTAATAAAATAAACTTTAAAATTATTTAGTTATAAATTAATATGAAGCATAGGTATATATAACTTCACTATATATATATTTAAAATAGTTATAATTGAATGATGACATTTGATATGTAGTAATTTTAAAAACTTATGATAATCTCCTAGTGCCATTTTTTTTAAATGTATTAGCTAACTCTCATTATGTCATCATTGAACTGCCTTTAGCAGATAAAAGTGATAATACTTCCAATTGCTTTTTTAATTCTTATTAAGATGATATTTGCAAGCTTCAACTGTAATTCAGAATTATTTTTATAGCATGAATAAATTTAATCTTAAATAATTTTCACAAGGTAAAAATTTGATGTGTCCATTGTAATACAGTTATGAATTTCCATTTCATTGTATATGTAATAGTATAATTAAACAACATTTAATATATAATAATTTTAGGAATCAATGCTAATCTTCTAGTTATGTCTTTATTAAATTTAATTAACTAACTTATATTATCACATTATCTAACTTAAAGATTTTATTTTATGAATATTACTTAAATTGATTTAGGCCATAATAACATCTTTGTGAATTAGCATATATATATATATTTTTTTACTTTATTTAACAAAATATAAAGAAATCTGTACAGATTTTAACCAGGAAATAGAATCATTATTCATTTGATTTATTGATTCCTTCAATTCTACCACTGTAACCATAGATTTGAAAGTCATTTCCTATGTGATTTGTGGTTCATGTTTATCCACATTTATATAAATCAGTGGTGTTAAATTCCATTTCTCTTGCAGATGAATGTAAAAGCCATGGGTTGTTTTAAATTTGTTTATCACTTCATTAATGATAAGAAGGTCAAATCCAAATGGCTTTATTGTTGGATATGGAAAGAGAAATTTGTTTGGAATTTACATAAAAAAAAATTTTCTTTGATTTTAAATTCTTTTTTGAATATTCAAAAAGAGAATCTTGATTTGTAATGATAATTGGCAAAACTATATCTATTTAACAGTTTTTTATACATTTTTTTTATGAGAGAACTTTTTTTCTAATGTCGGTTGAAGGATTATATGGAAAGACAGAAAATTACTACAAAGGATATATATGAGTGTGTCTTTAATATTGCTCAGGATAATATTTGAGTATCCAGAAGGTTAATGCAGGCATTTTTTCTCCCAAAAAAAGCTAGTATTCATCACTAAAATATGTTAGTACAAGAAAATTGTCCCGTCAACCACTTGCATCAAAATCCCAAGTAGTGCTAGCCGATTTTCTGAGAAGATTATTTTTAGAAATTATTTTAGATTTATTTTAAATAAATGAGAAAAATAGGTTTTGATTTAAGATTCCTAAATAGCTTGGGATATGATTATATTTCAGTTTCCTGTTGCAAAAGCTTATATTCAGATAATAAGATATTTCTATTTTAATGTGGATGAAAAATTGATCATAGTATATTAGGAATATGACCCAATCTTTGAAAAAGATTACTAAACTTTTCATATTCTTATTAAGAAACTTTTATTTCTGGAAAGAATCTCTTTTGAAAAATCAAAGTAATATCAACATAGATGAATTTTCTGCATTCTGTATCTAGATCACTATTGAATATATTAATTAAAGTGAGAAAACTGAATCCTATAGAAGACTGTTCTGTAAAATTGTGTGTCTGCTATGACTATTATTTAGTGTCACTTGAATTTTTTTATTGGAGAGCATTTTGTCAAATAAATTTAAGTTTTATTGCATTTAAGGAATAAGAAATTTTTAAAAGACTATTTTTCCAAACAGAATCATATATTGAGATTAGATTAGTAAATATAGCATTCACTTTTTAATTTAATTTGAAAAAATGTTTTTTTGTATGTGAGTTGTTAAAGATAAAACTTTTTCACAGAAACTTTTTTTTGACCTAAACTCAGCGTTCTCTATAGGTAGATGACTCTGAATTATTGGAAAAAATTTGATAATGATAATGGGTGATAAATTTTTGGATCATTATTGATTAAGATTTGTATAGTTCTGCTTTTATGATAAATTTTTGGAATAGTTTCTGTATGAATAATGTTGCTGAACAGTTTTGCTTTAAGTTACATTGTTTAGAAATTCTGCAAGGATGTTAATTTGCTTCCAAGACCTTAGCAAATTTAAGCAATTAAGAGCAAGTTCAAGTTTATTAATACCTATTGTTTTTATTAGATTGATATTAGAGAAATGTTGTGATAAAGAAGCTTGCAACTCTGCTTTAGTGATGCTTTTTCTTGTTCTATAAATCTTGGATTTAAAAGCCTGATGTATAATTATGACTGATAATTTCATTAGCTGAATCTCACTAAATCTTGTTTTTATATTTGCCATCTTAATAAGAAAAGTATTATTTTTATCTACTAGGACAATTGGATGATGGGATAATGTTAGTTAATTAAATTTAATAAAGATGGCATTAAGAAATTATCATTAACTCCTAAAATTTTTATATGTTAAATCTCACCCTTTAATTATACCATCACATATTTATGATGAATTAGAAATTCACAAGGATATTAAAATGAGTACTGTACTTCAAGATTTTTACTTGTGAAAATTATTTAAAGCCAAATTGATTCAGGCCTATAATAACATTTCCAAGAATTCTAAAAGCAGTTGAAAGTGGTGTCATTTTTATCTACTAAAGTTGATTGGATGATGGTGTGAGATGAGTTAGTTAGTTAAACGAAATAAAAATAATTCTAGGAAATTATCTTTATTCATTGACAAGGATCATGTGCATAGTTTTTCCAACAACATTTGTTAGTTTGGGTGTATCATTAATTTAACAGTTTATTATAAGGTAAAAAAAAAAATAACTAAAAAAAAAAAATGCAAAATATATTTAAAAAATTTGTTTTTTTATTTTAGTTTAAATCTCTCTTTAACTGTAAAATACATAGTTTTAAAATAAAATGTTCATTTTTATATTGACAATTGAATTAATCTGTAGATTTATTGATTATTTATGCTTTCTTAGATAACTCTGGAGGAATGTGGATTACTATTCAACAGTTACCAATAAATGCACCTATTAGTAAATTATTGTAATCATCATCATTAATTTTCTATTAAAAAGATAAATTCAGCCAGGATTGCTTTTATTACCAATAAATGCACCTATTAGTAAATTATTGTAATCATCATTATTAATTTTCTATTAAAAAGATAAATTCAGCCAGGATTGCTTTTAGATTGTTCAGTCTACTTGCAAAATCATTGTTTAAACATCTTTACAAAAAAAAAAAAAAAATGTTGAATTTTTTAATGTACTGGTTTACAAAATTAAAAATAATTTCTTTTACATCTAATTCAGGAAGTACATCATCAAATTTAAAATTTATAAGCCTCTATTATGAAATATTTATTTGTAAATAAATATTCTTGCTTGCTAAATGATTTTCACTAGGAATTATTAGATACAATAACTTAAAAATATGAAAAAGAATTTTGAATTTTTCTATATTAAAAATATCTATATGTAAATATCTTATCATAGGAGTTTTTTTTATAACTTTATTGTCAACACATTTTAAAAGATTCTTCAAATCATTTTCATTTTTTTCTATTTTTTAGAATTTTATTATCAATTTTGAAAAATTATGTAAGAGATTGAAATTATTACTATAACTTTTTATCATTCAAAGTTATATAAAAAATAGTTTTTAAATCTACTTTTGGTGATGATTTTTTATTATGTATTTATACTGAAGTTATTATGACATTTCTTTGCAAACATCAATTATAGATTTAAATTCTGATTCCCCATACTATGCATGTCCACATTTTGCTGTTATTTCAAGAAAATCTTTGTTACTTTAATCTGATTAATATTTTAGAAATGTTTTTAAATTGCCAAACAATTCTAAAAGTAAGTTAATGAAATTGTTTACTGAAAAAATGTTTCTCTAATATATAATTCCAAATTATCAAGGAGCAAATAAAATTGTAATTTTTGTTTTCATACATAAACATTATGTTTTATATTCTGTTTCTTTATTAAAATTGTCATCATCCATAATTTCTTTAAATATCTCCTAATTAATATGTAAGTGTTGGATTACTTTAAATCTATTCTTTCATTAGGTATCTGAAAACTATTTTAATGTTAAATGCTGACATTTTCTTTAAAACAATTAGCTATCTCATTGGAGAAGATAAAATGAAATTATAAAGTTGTGCATAGTTTCAAAAAAAACACCAACTTAATTGTATCTATATCTTACAATCATTTAGTGTCCATTGATTTTATTCTTTGTTTAAATTATGATTTAGAATTGCAAGAAAGATATAACTGTTAATATTAACTTCTCATCAATTTCTTAAAGTTGAGTGAAGTTAATGAAATCAAATAATAGTTAATAATTAGTAAATATAGTTATTTGGTCATAAAATATACAGATTTTGTGTTTGATTAAAACTCTTATCTTTTGTTTTATCTAATATTATTGTTGTTCAATTTTTTTTATCTTTTTTTTTTGTACCAGAATAAGACATAGTAATATTTCCTTACTTTCATTTTTTATTATTTTTTAAAACTACTAACTGTGTATTTATTATAAATTGTAATCTCTGCCATAAGCCACATGTATGACTTTTAAAAATAAATACAAAAAGATTATATGTTTAAAAACTTTATAACAAGTTTATTTATGTATTTTTAAAGCAAATCATAATATATTAAAGAGTTTCGAAAATAATAATTTGTATGAAAAGAAAAGTAAAATTAATTATTTTCAAAATATTAAGTGTCTCTAAAAAAATAATAATAATAAAATGAATGCAGGTTAATTCAGACAATTCATTGGTTGCTAAGGAAATTTTGACATTGCTAAAGAGAAAAAAATCCTAAAAGAATTTGTTAGATCAGTTTTTTTTTCCTGCTCATAAATTAGAAGCTGTGAAAAGTACTCTTGTATATTCTAATTTATTCTTAACAGGGATGGGAAACAGCAGCTCTTGAAAGCTTTCAATACAGTTCCCGGACATTTTCAAAAACGAATATAAAATGGCCTTATACAAAACTTTTATTTAAAGACACACATAGTTCTAATATTAAATTAAGAGTTAAGTAAAATAAAATATTTATTTTCTCAATTACATCCAATTTTTATAATAATTGTAGTTCATTCTATCAGAGATGCAGTATTCCAACAAATTATATTGTGTGGTCTATCTGACTACAGATTTAATCTACAACTTTGGGGGGCATTTTATTTGCTTTTATAGTGATTTTCACATACTAATTGTATATTCGCAAAAATAAAATTAGAATTTTACTTTGTTTTATTATTATTATTTTGCATTTATTTTATTTTATTATATATGGCAACACCAAGTAAGATTAAAAAAAATTGTTACAGAAAATTGCGTATTTCAATAGAAATGAATCAACATATTTTTTTTTTTTTATAGAAAGAAAGAGTATATGTCTGGAAAGTATTTCAATTAATAAAGAACATTATTTATTAAACATTCTGATTACATCAAAATTGTTGAGAAATAAAAAAATATTAAAAATAGAAAACTTGAAAAGGAGTTTCATCAAGTGGCTTACATGTCTCATAAAATGCAAACAAGTTAGAAAATTTTGTGATGGCAAATTATATATTTTTTTAAAAAAGCAGAAACTTTGAAACCATTTTCTGAAAGGGAGTTTATATATAATTGCACCCTGCCTGCTGTAGAATTAATCTGTCTAAAACATAAAAAGAAATTTGAGAATATAAAAATGTCTTGAAGAATAGTTAAAAGGCAAATTGGAAAAAAATGTCATTAAATGTGGAACAGTCATTAATAATAATGATGTTACTTTATTTTTATTCACAAAAAGATTATGGCCCTCATTTAAAAAGGACAAGTTGAAATTGGCCTGCCAACTGTAAAGATTGCGTACCCCTAATGATTAGGAGTAAATTAATTATTTGATCAAATACAGCACAATAATTTTTAAGTTAATAATTCTGTATGGCTCCTCGATGTTATTATAAATATCCAAACAATTCTTATCAGAAAAAAAGGTTCCCCATTTTTGACTTATAACAATGGGCTAAAGCTTTCTTCATAGAACTGTGATATTGTTCTAATACTGAATAATAATGCTTTATTGTATTTATTAGATATAAAGAAATTTAAAAGTCAACTATGGATTACAAGCAGTAATTATTGAGGAAAAGGAGTGTGCTTACATATTAGATATATCTGGTTTCCTTTATTATAAAGCAAGACTACTAAAAATGAATTTACTCTTTCTGGAAAAATTTTCAAGTTGAATTATTTATAATCAAGTTGTAAAAACTATAATGATATATTTGTTATGGCTAGAGATCTCATTGTTAAAATTGATATTAATATCTAAAAGATATTGAGCTGAACAGAATAAAATGAGAAATTTGATAAGGATTAATTAAATGACTTTTATTGAATAAATAATAATTTAAATTATAACATCAAAAAAAATTTTGTTTTGCAAAATACTCATATTCTATTTAAGTAAAAATTAACATATTGATACCCCCCCCCTCTTGGTTATATATTTAAATCCAGAGATATAAGAGAATGAAAGCATTAATTTTAAAATATTGAACGAGTTATACTTTTATATTAACTTTAAGATCAAGAAATTGATTAAGTTGGGAAAAAATTAAAAGAAAAAAAAAAGATATAAGTTTGATTGATTTCTTAAGTCAATTTTAAATATTAAATTTCTGACATGTATATTCTATCTTTAATTGTATTGATTGTGTAAATATAAAAGGTGTTATGTTGTTTATATTTTTCCATTGTTTATCAAATAAATTTATTATTATAGTCAAACATATTTCTCATAAATTTTCTCATCTGATATACAAGTATATTATTTTATTTTTGTTGATATCTTAAATATATTATTTTAATATTTACATCAGAATAATATAAATGTAGAGTGGATAGTGATCATGAAATATGACTGAACCTGCACAAAGGCTTGTATTTGATATAAGTTTCAATTTGATCATTATCTAGGACTATTATCAAAAAGGATAAATTTTTGGTTAGTCACTCCATTATGCACACTGTTTTCACTGATCATTATTGAACAGGTAATCATTTCCCCCAGAATGAGCAAACTGGTGATTCCATTGCAATGTATTTTTAGTATTTTATTTTTAATAAAAACTTGTGAAGTTTTTTTATTTTTATTTAATTATTTATACAAATGTATCATTATTTTACTTTTTTTCACCCCAGAAACGCAATGTTTTGGAACCAATTGAAAATCTTCCAGAAATAGAACCTTACTTTTCTCAAGGAATCACACCTAAAATTCCACATATTCATGAAGAATTACAGATTCCTCAAGACCTCATTCCAAGAATTAGCTCCCATGAACATTATGAATCTCAGTCAGAAGAAACTTCACGATTAAATCTTTCACATGCAACTGTAAACCATATGACTGGTTATGCTGTCACTGATTTTCAGCTTTGTAACAAAACCACTATTCCACAACTGACAGAAGTATTTCTTTTAGACAGATCACTGAAGAATAAAGCTGTTCTTCTGACAACATTTGATTTTGGACATCATCATTACAGTTAAGTAATTTAAAACATACATTTCACACACACACACACACACACATATATATATATATAACCAATTAAGTAATTAATGCATTACAGAGTGATAATTTATAATATCTTATGTCCTGTTTATAGAGGACACTTTCATTCATAATAAATTTATATATGTATCAACAGCTGTAATATATATAAAAAAAATCAATTGTGCAACAATTTATATATAAGTATGTATATAATTGATAAAAAATCAAGTCATATGACCTAATTTTAATAAAGCTCCTATTTACAAATGTTATATATAGAGTAAGTTAAAAACAAACTCTTATGAAGCTTCAAAAATACCCTCAACCTCAGACCGCGGTTTCTGCCTCTAGCGTCATCAGTGAGGTGCTAGGGAATAAAAATACTAGAACTAGTCCAGCATTTTATCAATGCCTAACTATTGAGAAGAAAATCTGAAACTTTCAGACATTTAAATGTCCAAAAATCCAGCTATCTAACTCAAATAGCCGTATGGGACTGAACTAAGTTCAGATACACCATATATTAATAGCTCTAGCAAAGCATTAATAGCAAAAAACTAAAATTAAATTTATAAAAAATCAAGTCATATGACCTAATTTTAATAAAGCTCCTATTTACAAATGTTATATATAGAATAAGTTAAAAACAAACTCTTATGAAGCTTCAAAAATACCCTCAACCTCAGACCGCGGTTTCTGCCTCTAGCGTCATCAGTGAGGTGCTAGGGAATAAAAATACTAGAACTAGTCCAGCATTTTATCAATGCCTAACTATTGAGAAGAAAATCTGAAACTTTCAGACATTTAAATGTCCAAAAATCCAGCTATCTAACTCAAATAGCCGTATGGGACTGAACTAAGTTCAGATACACCATATATTAATAGCTCTAGCAATATAAAATCGCCAAAGCATTAATAGCAAAAAACTAAAATTAAATTGATAAAAAATCAAGTCATATGACCTAATTTTAATAAAGCTCCTATTTACAAATGTTATATATAGAATAAGTTAAAAACAAACTCTTATGAAGCTTCAAAAATATCCTCAACCTCAGACCGCGGTTTCTGCCTCTAGCGTCATCAGTGAGGTGCTAGGGAATAAAAATACTAGAACTAGTCCAGCATTTTATCAATGCCTAACTATTGAGAAGAAAATCTGAAACTTTCAGACATTTAAATGTCCAAAAATCCAGCTATCTAACTCAAATAGCCGTATGGGACTGAACTAAGTTCAGATACACCATATATTAATAGCTCTAGCAATATAAAATCGCCAAAGCATTAATAGCAAAAAACTAAAATTAAATTGATAAAAAATCAAGTCATATGACCTAATTTTAATAAAGCTCCTATTTGCAAATGTTATATATAGAGTAAGTTAAAAACAAACTCTTATGAAGCTTCAAAAATACCCTCAACCTCAGACCACGGTTTCTGCCTCTAGGGTCATCAGTGAGGTGCTAGGGAATAAAAATACTAGAACTAGTCCAGCATTTTATCAATGCCTAACTATTGAGAAGAAAATCTGAAACTTTCAGACATTTAAATGTCCAAAAATCCAGCTATCTAACTCAAATAGCCGTATGGGACTGAACTAAGTTCAGATACACCATATATTAATAGCTCTAGCAATATAAAATCGCCAAAGCTATTTGAGTTAGATAGCTGGATTTTTGGACATTTAAATGTCTGAAAGTTTCAGATTTTCTTCTCAATAGTTAGGCATTGATAAAATGCTGGACTAGTTCTAGTATTTTTATTCCCTAGCACCTCACTGATGACGCTAGAGGCAGAAACCGCGGTCTGAGGTTGAGGGTATTTTTGAAGCTTCATAAGAGTTTGTTTTTAACTTACTCTATATATAAAAAGTATGTATATAATATTCTCTAAAGATCATTTAAGGACTTAAGTGATAGGCAAATCATATTTTTTGTTTAGTTGGCCATACATCATACAAAAAAATATTCTCATTAATTACGAAATATTAAATCATTTTTCTTTTCATTTTTTACACTTAGAGATATTAAAATGGAATTGTCTTTAATTTTCCAGAAATAGGTTTCATAGTCAATGCTGTGTACAGCCACTCACTCGGCTTAACCATCAGGTAAATAGACAGCAGAAACCAAATGATTATACAAATAGTTTAATAGAATTAACAGTCGGATAAATAATAGTACATATATATATAGTTATAAGACAATTAAGTTTAACTTACGAACGCTGGCCATGAAGGCATACAAAAAAAACATAATCTAGACCGGTGTGGCCTGCAAAGTTCCTAGGTCCACTTTTTAACCTTCAGTGGTGGAATTCACTGGGTTTGTTCCGTTGCTAAGTTAAAACTCTTGACCTTCGTGTGCATTCAATGAGTTCTCCGCTACAAGTGCTGCTTAGTTATTTTTTGTTCCTTCTTTTTTCTTGTTAAGGAATGTTTCAGAAACCAATTAATTTTCAGCTATTGTCTACTTTTAGTAATCAGCACTTTTAATCTAGCTGCTTAATTAGTTTCTGATCTGAAGCGCTTATCTTTAATAGCGTACCAAATTTAATTACAAAATTCCTGTCTATTTCTTTTAATAAAACTTATTTTAATAAAACATTAATTATTATATACGTATAATTTTCTTTTAACAAAACATTATTATACACGTATATAGCACCTCCACCACTTCAGAAATTATGGTTTCTGAAGTCTTACATAGTCTTTTAAGTAAGCGGGTTCTTTTCTTGTTCTCGAAGATCTGCGTGGAGATGTTTTCTCTTCTAATGGCGTTTTGTTAGTCTCTTGATCATCGTATTTCTCTTCTACTGGTGTTTCGTTGGCTCCTTCAGTTTCTTGATCGTCGGATTTCTCTTCGCATTTGGGAATGCGCGGTGCTGCAGTACTTCCGGTTTGCACTAATTCTTCTCGACGTCTCACATGATTTATATGCTTGCGCATTGTTTTTCCAGTTTCTGTCTCTACAAGTATTATTTGTTTTGACAGAATTTCTTTTACGAAGGCCTTCACCCAGTGTTTCCTGATAACGTCTCTAACCCAGACTTTTTCTCCTTTGGAGTAAATAGTATCTCCAGTGTTGCTTTCGTAATGTGTAAAGTTTTGTTCTGGGTGGATTAACGATAGTTTCGTGCGTAGTTTCCGTCCGAAAATTAATTCTGCAGGAGATTTGCCTGTAGCACACGGAGTACTATGTTGATATAATAAGGCAGAATGTAAGGTGTCTTGTATATTTGCAGTGCCTTCCTTCCGTAACGTTTGCTTCAAAGTTTGTACTGCCTTTTCTGCAATACCATTGGACTCCGGGTGATATGGGGGCGTGGCTAAGTGTTTAATTCCCCATTCTGTGAGAAATTCTTCAAATTTAGTGGATGTGAAACTGGTACCATTGTCAGACACAATTGTTTCAGGAATCCCATGAAAAGCAAAAATCTCCTTCAGTTTTGCGATTGTTTCTTCGGTACTGGTGTTTTTCACTACTCTATATTCCGTCCACTTTGAATAAGCGTCGATCACTACCAAAAATATAAAGCCGTGAAACGGTCCAGCGTGGTCAACGTGAATACGGCTCCACGCTCTTTCAGCTGCCGGCCAAGCAGCATATTTTTTCTCATGCATATTTGCATTTACTTGGCAACTTTCACATGATTTCACATATTTCTCTATATCAATATTTATTGCGGGCCACCATATGTAACTACGAGCCAGAGCTTTGGCCCGCACTATCCCAGGATGACCTTGATGAATTAAGTGAAGAATCTTATTCCGCCCACTGCTCGGTATCAACACTCTATCATCCATTAAAATACATCCCTTGTTTATGGACAATCTTTGTCTTACGTCCCATAAAGTTTTATGTAGTCTCTCGGGCCGACTTTGTGGCCAGCCTTTGCTGATCCATTTACTTAAGTGTTTATATCCATTGTCAGCTTTAGTCCAATTAGCTACCTTTTCACTGGTTATTAATTCGTTGTTCCAATTATCGATATAGTTAATAGTTTGGTCGTCTTTTTGTAGTTCAGCTTTAATGGGCATTCTTGACAGTGCGTCTGCGTGTTTAATGATCTTTCCTTTTTTGAAATTTAGATCAAAATCATAGCCTGACAACAGATTAACCCAACGTAACATTCTAGGGCTTAGATGATCAGGTGCAGTTTTATTTTTTGCTAATAATCCCAACAGCGGTTTATGATCGGTAAAGATTTTAAACTGTCGACCATACAAATATTGGTGAAACTTTTTTATTGCAAATATGATAGCCAACGCCTCTTTATCTAGTTGACTATAATTTTGCTCAGCTTTTGTTAATGTTCTTGAAGCGTAGACGATTGGTCGCTCGCCGTCAGCTACTGTATGGCTTAAGACTGCCCCTACTCCAACTTCGGATGCATCTGTTGTCAATATCAATTCGAGGCTACTGTCGTAATGTACTAATAAGCTGTTTGACGTTAATAATTCTTTAGTGTCACAAAAGCTTTTTCTTGGGTTTGATCCCAAATCCATTTTTGGTTCTTTTTTAATAAATTGTATAGCGGTTTTGCTATGTGAGCTTTCCCCTTAAGAAAAACTTCAAAATAATTAAGAAGTCCTAAGAAAGCTTGAAGTTCTTTAACATTTCTGGGTCTTCGTGCTTCCTTTACGGCTGCAATTTTTTGAGGGTCGGGTCTTTTTCCCTTTTTTGAGATTATGTGTCCCAGGAATTTTAATTCAGTTGCCATCCAGATACATTTGTCTGCGTTTATTTTAGCTCCGAAACTACATAACTTGTCGCAAACTTTTAAAACTCGTTCACGTAATTCCTCTTCTGAATTGGCCACGACCAAAATGTCATCAAAATACGGTGTTACACCATCCAATTGCTGGAACAGCATGTCCATTTTGGCCTGGAAAATATTTGGTGCAACCGTAATTCCATAAGGCTATCTATTATACTTAAACAATCCCTTATGTGTTGTAATAGTTAGCAATTCTGATGTGCATTCAGAAACTGGTATCTGGTGAAATGCGGCCTTTAAATCAATTTTAGCATAGTGAGTTGCCTTTTGCATATTTGCCAGTATTTCTCTGACATTAGGTACAGGATACTGACTTTTAGTGAGGTTTTTATTTATTGTGGTCCTATAATCTCCGCAAATGCGAATCTGCCCATTTGGTTTAGTTATAACCACGATTGGAGTCGCCCATTCCGTTTTCTCGACTGGCGTTAATACACCCTTACTAACCAGATTTATCAACTCTTGTTCTACCTTAGTTTGCAGCGCAAAAGGAACTTTTCTGGGTCTGCAGATAACGGGGGTCGCGCCACCTTGTAGCTCTATGTTTATAGGTGTCGTAATAATTTTTCCCTCATCACTTTTAAATAATTCACAAGATTTATTTCTCATTTCTTGCTCAATAGCAACTTTATTTATTACACATATCTCTATTCCCAAAGCATCGAACCATTCCCTACCTATAATAGGATTTAGACCGCCTTGTACTATATATAACGGTAGTGTTCGAACCTTACTATTTAATTCAATCTGAGCCATCACCTTCCCTAATATTTTCATACTATTTCCGCTAGCATCTTTTGCCCTTAAACTTGTCTTCATTAATAAAGGATTTTTTCGATTTTTCGCTACTTTCTCCCAGAATTGTATAACGTTATTTGCTGACCGCACAGTATGATTTGCAGTTAGAACCTTGGCACAGTCGTAAGTGCGGATAAGAAATTGGTGCAGTTAATCGACAGGATACGTTCCAGTAGAAAAATCTGGTGCAATTTAGAAACAGTAGTGGATTCTAATTGAATTGTATAATGTAGAGAAAGCTACAAGGAAATTGAGAATCGAAGTCCGGGTGAATATAGAATTGGTAGTCGGAAAAATTGTTTTAGTAAGCGTATTAACAGTAATTTGTTTTAGTAAGCGTATTAATAGAAATTTGTCTCAGTAAGCGTGTTTAATAGTTATCTCGTAGCGAAATAGAAATTTTTTTTTCCAAAAAAAAAAAAAAAAAGCAAAATAGACAATGATGACATCAGTGCCTCAGGTAACAATTAACGAGTTCAACGTTAATAACCCTTTTGATTGGCCAATTTATCTTAAGAGAATCGAGAAACTATTTTTGATTAATGGTATGACAAGCGACCCCATTAAAGTTGCCACATTATTGTGTTATGCCGGGCAACAAGTAATCGAAATAGCAAATAGACTCTTTGATCACGAAGAGCCAGAGAATTTGCCATATAATGTAGTTACGGGGAAATTAAATAATTTTTTCAGTCCCCAGCCTTCGAAGCATGTCGCAAGACTACACTTCAGAAACCGAAGGCAAAACAAGGGAGAGCGTATACGAGATTATGATCAAGCTCTAAGAAAACTTGCTAAAAGTTGCAGTTATGGCGATGCCTTAGAGGATAATCTGCTTGAGCAATTACTTTGGGGCATGTCAGATGATAGGCTTAGGCAGCAGTTACTGGCCTCAAGAGAGTTAACGTATTACGAAGCAACCAAAATGGGAGTAGCCCACGAAATAGTACTCGACCAATCGGAAGAATTTAGAAATTTTACCCACAAAAATGACAGTAATGCGTATATTCGGAAAACTGAAAATAAGTCCCAACCTATTAAGAGCAAAACATATGAGATAGTGTGTTATTGCTGTGGAAAAAAAGGCCACATGGCTCGTAAGTGTAAATATAATAAGAAGCATTGTAGGACTTGTGGTAAAGTTGGGCATTTGCAAAAAGTATGTCGAAATAAAGGAGAAAAAGATCATGGCAGCTCGCCAACTTGTAAAGTCGAAAATAAAAAAAAATGTGATATTTACAATACACAGATTGGATACGGAAGTCAGTTTATGCTGACAGTTAATTTATTAAAGACACCAGTAAAAATGGAAATTGACAGCGGAGCAGGCGTTACAATGGCGCAGTCGCACTTGGAACCTGGGAGTAGCGAATACGTTGAACTATAAGTTTAGCCGTAGACGGAGAAACCGGGCGAAAATGACAATCCCAATTAGTAACGTTAACATCGGTGAAAGTTTGGAAATAAAACGTTTGTGCAATTAACATCGGAAGCTAACGTAATTGGAAAAAAAAGTTTCAGCAGCTGTTAAATCGCATATTTCTGAGTGAAATTTCGGCCAAGTAGGAATAGAAAAAGAAAACATCAAGGAATTGCAACAAGGGGTTTTCTGGAGTGGAGGGAGGTGTTGTAGTGTTTGTAAAAATGGCAGACGTTGTGCACTCCAGAAAAACTAGAATTTGTTCGAGCGGTTGTTGTAGATCGCGCACTGATAACGGAGGAAGTTAAGTAACATAATGGCGGATGATAATTCCAAGAGATATTTGCTTATTGCAAATATTTCTGGATAAAAGACGTTACCTGATTGGACAAGGATTAATTGCTACAGTTATCAGCAAGCAATAAAAGACGATGTAACAACTACGCAGGGGAAGGCAGTTATTAGCAGCCATATTGGGAGAACATTGAGCAGTGTAACATCGGGAGTAGTAGAGAGCAGTCACGCAGTAGCAAGTTGCAGACCATGCGTTTGGAGAGCATCCGCTTGCAGACCAAACATTGGAGAGCAGTCAGTGCAGACCATTCGTGGGAGAGCATCCGTGGCTGAGCTTCGTTGCAGACCAAATCATTGGAGAGCTTCGTTGCAGACCAATTCGTTTGGAGAGCTTCGTGGCAGACCAATTAGTTGGAGAGCTTCGTTGGGAATGAACAGCGTGGGAATTGCAAAATGTTATTTGCTGACCGCACAGTATGACTTGCAGTTAGAACCTTGGCACAGTCGTAAGTGTGGATATTACAGTCAATTAATTAAAACTAAAAAAATAATTTAATTTTTTTAAATATAAACTTATTTAATAAACCAGTTTCTTTAATGTTTGACAAAAGAAATGCAACTATCTTCTGTGTCTAAAATAACAACAGTTATCAATTAAAAAGAAATTCGTATCTGAACTAATAAAAATAATTCTTTTATTTTTTTCAGAGATTAAAACTCTTAATAGTTATACTAACTAAGAGAAATAGATTTGTCAATGGTAAATGTGGTTATATATTATGTGTTTAAATTTTATGCAGATAAGAACTAAGGTAAAAATTGTGAAGTAAATGTAATTTAAAATATTAAAAAATATCTTTAATTAAAATAATTGATAGGCCTAGAGCTTCCAAATATTATAGATTGGAATTAATATATATTTATAAAAATTTATATTTTAAACCTATCAAAATTACACACGTGTGTGTATATATATATAACAAAATTGGTTAGTTAAACAACAAAAGCTTGTAAATGAATTAATAGATAGAAACAAATAACTACCTTGTTACTATAAAGCATTTTTAAAGCTGGAAAGTCCTCAGGTGACTCAGAAGATATAATGTCAATCCCACCCAGTTATTGACATGGTGATGGTATAAGACTCAAATTAGATTCATCTGATTTTGTTTTAGAATTTTAAAAAATCAAAATTCTTGAAATATATATATTTATAAATAGTATGCCAGGAATTGAATTGATTTTTATACTTTAATTATTAATATGATATATGTAATCATGAAGACCAATCATGACAGAAATACTAAAAATGGAATTATACCATCACTATAAAACAACATGAAAGAAAAGTCTAACATAGAACAAATTCTCATTCATGAATAATGGTTATATGTTAGCTATCATTAAGAAAACCTAAAAAAACAATAATGGGTATCAAAATATAAAAGAAAAAAATGTATACCAACTAAAGAAACTGCAATCAGTGTAATTTGAAAACAGCTTTGCAAAGCAATAGCATACTGTGCCAATTCTAACTTCTACATAATCTAAAATTGAAATATTGAAAAACAAGAACTATTTATGAATAATCTTGCGAATGTGGAAAAACATACCATTGAAAAACAAAGAAATATAAAGTATTGATTAGAGAATAGAAACAGATGTGTTTAAAATAGCAGACCATGTATATTCCATTACAAAAACACAAAAATATTAAACAAAAATAAAAACAAAAGAAGAAAATTTAAAGGAATTGCTTATATAACAATGGCAAATAAGACAAACTAGTATGCTAAACCATAATGTTTAGAAACTATTTGCTAATCTTGTGCTTTAAAAAAAATGGAAAAATCAAGAGCATCTTTATACAGAAATATATAAAATTTCTGCTCGTTATTAATTTAGACAGAATAGCCTAGTTGATTAGAACATCATTTTAAATTCAATATTCATGAATCCAAAGATTTTCAATTCAATTTACATGCTAATATTATCATTGATCAGACAGGAACAACTGAATGAGAAAAATACCATCTGTATATTATTTGTAACAATTGGATGTATTTAGAGAAGTTTTAAATAAAGATTTTCTAAAAACACCTAATAATTAATTAGATGATGGAAATAGTTAAATATTTATTACAAAATTAGTTAATTTTACAAACTGGCATTAAATGAATCAATAGATAGTCATTTATATCAAAGCATAAATAGGAACTAAAAACTATCTCATCACTGTATTATAACCATATATATATTTTGATTTGAAGTATTAAAATTTCCTTCCACTTCTCCTTCTTGTTTGCATTGCTGAATTATATATAAGAAAATGAAATAAAATAAAAAAATTTAATTTTTGAAAGTTATTAAGGTTAGAGGAGGAGTGCTGAGGTTTTTTAAAAGGTAAAATTAGTTTAAAAATTAAGAGGAAATAAAATTTTGTTATTGATTAATGTATAATATATAAGTAATTAAAATAGAAGAAATAAATTAGATTAAAGGGCAAATTTAAATGATTAGAATATGAAGAAATAAATGTTAAAATATAAAATTTTATATAAAAGAAGTTAATTGAACATAAGTGTGGGATAAAGAGGTTTTAGATTGTAGATATATTAAAGGTCCATATTTAAGCTAATAGTTGGAGTATTTGAAATGCTGTTTTTATTTTTATATTTATTTGTATATATATATATTGTTCTATGTATAGATAGGTATTAATTGCATATGTTTAAATGTTGTAGTTCTTATGATGACTGCTGGACAATTGAAACTGTAGGCAAGAGGAGATAAAATAAATCATATGTTAAACTGTATTGCAGAGTGTCAATTAAGGTGTATATGGTGTATTATATTATAATATTTTGATTCATGGAATTTAGCTCTGACATGCTATTTTTAAGTTAAAATATATATAGATATTTATTAGATCTTTTAATGATAAATCAAACTTACAGTTTAAGACAAACAGATAATATAATGCCCAAGAAAACTATTTTAGAAGATTGTGGTGGTGGTAGGGTCCTCCATATTTTGTAATTGTTTACAAGCTATTCATATTCTTTAATATGGAAAAATATATTCTTAAAGATAAGTCTAAATGTCTTTTCTTTCTCTTTTTCCTTTTTCTCCTTGGAATCTGAATAACCACACTCATATATAAGTGTATGCTCTATGTATATGTATAAATCTTTTAAAGACAAATTATAATTATCCTTAATCCATGTTAGTTTTGGTTTGTTCTTGATGCATATTTATTTATTTTAATTTTGATTTTATTTCATTCTTTTTATAGATTTTTGTGAGACAGTGCAAAAAGAAATTAATATCTGTCACTCAAAAAAAGAACTTTGTGCCTTGTTTGAGACAACTGGTGTACTTACAGGTAAATTATTTACCCATTATTTATTTGCATACATTTCTGTAAAAATAGATTTGTTGACTAAAGAATTTGGATTGAAGTAACTCAGTTCATGTAATAAAAAATGTATCAATGATAAATTCAAGTTTTTCCAAAGTATTTTGCAATGTATACATAGTTTTTATACATTATTATAAAATAACTTTAACTTTTTGTTTTATGATATATAAATAATTCTCCACATAATTTTTCTTTATCAATCTTCCAAATTTCTCTTCCATATCAATATATATGGTATATTAATTTAATCTCTACTTATATTTCAGCTATTTCTTATGGTTATTTTTAAGGTTTATTTTTGTAAATCTATATTAATAATTTATATTTTGTTTATAGAAATCAATAATAATAATACAAAAATTCATTCAAATTTAGTTAGTATTTTCTGAAGTGAAAATTTTTTTTTTTTTCACTTCAATTTATTTAATACTTTTACTTAATTTGCTTATTTCATCTGTACATATTTTAATTTTTTTACATATTTATTAATTTATTTTTGTCAAAAAAAAAAATCTTAGAATTAGCATAACCTAATGATCTACTCACTTAAAATATTTCCCAATGTAGATTGAAATGTAGAATAATATACTATATATATATATGAATATGGAAATTTGGTTCATAAAATAAACAAGATTTTTTTTAAAAAAATTGTGGAAAATTATTTATAAGGCTACATAGTGAAGTATTGATTTATTAAATTATATTTTTGTTTTTATGTATAATTTTATAAAAAATATATTATGCTTATTTAAATTGAAAATTTATCATTATTATACAGAATTTTTAAAAAAATAGATATTTTTATATTCTCTATATTCTTGAAGATTTCATGCTGTAGGAGTTTAGTACTTTAATTTCAACACTCACTAGTTTATAGTTTCATTAAATATATTAATCTTGAAGACTTCATAATGTAAGGGTTCAAATCTGGAATAAAGTTGGCAATTTTTTCAGATAATCATCTAAAATCACTTCTGCTTGCTATCTGTATCTAATTATTCTTAATTGAAGAATGAAATAAATCTGAAGACAGTTGGATTGGTCATATGATTTTCACCTCACTGTTCATAAAACAAAAAAAAAACTTGATTGAAATTTAGTAGTTATTATTGATATATTTTGTAAAATATTTATATTTACATTAGTATAAGTTTGTGCACTCCAGAAAAAGTAGATAATATTAGAGAAATATATGTAGATTGCAAACTGATAATCAGTAAATTTAATTAAATAATTTAAGTTAATTGTGATCGATATTTGCTGATTACAAATATTTCTGGATAAGAGACTAATTAATTAATGGAATAGATTCTAAATTATCTTATATGGAAATGAATTCATAAGACACCAATTAATTAGTTATAGACCTAAAAAACATTACTGTATATGGAAGAAAGTAATTAATTGTGTAATTAAAAACTATAAATAGAGTAAGCAGCAAGGTGTGTGGTTCATTTTTTCTTCATGTAGATAAGAGATGTGACAGTGGTTTCAGTAAGTGTACAGCACCCAGTGAAAATGTGTTCATGGACAGCAGCTGAACAGGCACAAAAAGTTTGGGAAACTGAAGCCAGAGAAAACCATCTGGATAGCAGCTAGATGTGAAGAATTGATTTTCCAGCAGATTTTCCTGTGAGTTTACTAGGCAGACTGTTGCTGAGAGATGGAAGTGATTGAAAAAAGCTCATGGTGATGGTCACAGTGCTCTACGATGAAGCCAGATGTGTTCATTTGCAGCTGAACTGGTCCAGGACCAAAAAGTTTGGGAAACTGAGGCCAATGGAAACCATCTTGAAAACAGCCAGTCTTAAAGTTCGTCAGGGAGAAATGGAACCAACAAGAACTATATATAGAGAGAGAGATTGTGTTGTCTGTGTAGCAATATCTCGCTGGGGGAAGTTAACCAAAGTGAACTATACATGTGTATAGTATCTCGTCGGGGGAAGTTAGCCATAGGAATTATATATATATTTGTGTTGTAAGTATAGCAGACTGTTCACTATTCTTATTATTCATTATTTTGTTTGTTGGTATTTGGAATGCTTGCAATTCGAATACACAGCAACTACTAACGAGTAAATTGTAATAACTTGCAAGTGCTGAGCCTGGGGTTTACTTTATAATTTATGATTAACACTTTTAATGAGATTCAGTAATATTCATTATCAAATTATTAACCTGTTTTAACACATTAATTTTAATAGCATAATAATTAATTTACATTGTAAAAAATAATAACAAAAATATTATATATAAATATTAATAATTATATATAAAAAGTTTTTTCAGCATGTGATTTTATGCCTTTATCAGTTGTTGAATATCTATTTTAACCATTAACCTGGTGTATACAAAACACTATTTACAGTTTTGTAAGAAAAGTAAAATAACAACAGTAACAATAATAAATTAAAATGAGTGTGATCAAGTGTGTTAGCAGTATATGATTAAGAGTTGTGTGAAACCTCCTATATATTACATATTGAAGTGCGGATAAGAAAAAGCTTGTATTGTAGAAAAAAAAATCATATATTAAAATAAAACATGAATAAAACAAAATAAAATTATGATACAGCAATCCAGATTGTTAGAAATTTATTAAAAGTTGAAACCAGTTAACTATATAACATAAATAAAAATATGCTTTATACAAGCTTTATATATGCTATCTTATTATATAATTTTCAACTCATTTTTAATTGATTAGTTATTAACCAAATTTATTAGTTTTATAAATAAACTTGCAATTATGTTATGTTTAATATATGCTTAATTTTTTTTATAGCATTTATTTTATGTCCATATATAAGTAGTGTATATGTAAAGCAATCTAGATTGCTGTATCATAATTTTATTTTTATTATTATTTTTACTTCTATTACAATACCATAGAGAGCACTCTTTGCAACAATAAAGTAACTGTTAAAATAGATGTTCAATCTTTGATAAGAATATAAAATCATTCCCAAAAAGGTTTTTTATGTATAATTATTAATATATGTATTTTATATAGCTGCTATATATTTTTTTATTATTTATATGAAAAAACAGTTATTTTATTTCCATTTTTGATGAATTCATTTATACTTTTTAATAGGTGTTGTGGGTGATGTTGATGCAGATGGATGTTTAGATATTCTTCTTCTGAGTGAAGCAACAGCTACACTTATTAAGGAACAAGTCCACTACGAGGTTAAATTAAAGAAGATTAATATTGATAGTAAAATATCTCATCACAGTTATGTTGATATAAAACCTTATATGAAAAATTGGTCATCTTTAGATGTTTCTCTTTCAACAATCAGATTTTTAAATCTTCAAAATCAACCATGGAATCAATTCCTGGGTGCACACAGCAATGGAAGATATATTGTTAATGATTTGAAGTGAAAGTGAAATAATCATTGTTTTCTTCATCTCCAAGTTTCTGAGAAATATATTCTACACTGATTTGTTAATAAAGAAATCACAAACTTACTTGGATAAATTTTATAAGTACTGTCATATCAAATCTTCTCTACTATTATTGCCCCAGATAGCTCTTAGAAAATTATTTCTAAAATTTCAAAGTGTGCTATAAGTATATTTTAACATTATAATGCAGGGGTCGCTACATGTTATTCGTTTATCTAAAAATTTAAGGAAGAAAAAATTAAATCATATTGAGAATCTTTAAAAGAATTTAAGAATGTTTAAAGAACAAAATAATTTTTGTATATATTTAAAAAAAACAACTGAAAACTGATTTATTATTTAATTTTATATATAAAAGCAAAAAATATATTCTTTGTTGAATATGTGCAAACTAATAGCTATACCTTGTGAATTTTTTTGGTTGGTATGTATAAATGTAATATATGTAAAGTGTATATATAGGTGTGTCACTATGTACATATTGTATTTTTCTAAGCACAATTATTGTACACACATAAAATATATGAGTGTGCATTTATAAACACATGCATAAACAATTATCACATAAGCGAAGCATTTTAAAACAGCCAAGGCGACATTATCAAATACGATAGATGTTTAAGAACTATTTAGCCTTTCATCAAATCCATCATTGCTTTAATATGGGTGGCCTAACTGCTATGCTTGTATATCAAGTAATATTTATTTATATTAGCTCTGAAGTTGATACAATTTGAATGTGTATATATTGCATTTATAGTTAAATGTATGATATAAAGCACTGAGATGACCCCTATTTAAATAAATGTGAAATTAAGATTTGTTTGGCATTACATAATTGCCAATCACTGAAGAAATACTTAATGAAATACAAAGTTATAGGAAATCTTTTCAGATGCCATGCTACTCAGCACCTATCACAATTTTGAAATTAACAGAATCTTATATAAGATCAATCCAATATTGTAGTCACATTTATTAATACATTGTACTTTATCATAAACAAGCACACATGTGAATATATTATGGCTATTTATTTATTACATTTGTATTCATAAACAAATATGCGCACAATACTCAAGTTACTTTGGTTCAATAATTTTTGAGTTGAGCATGCAATTTGATTAATAAATAGTGTGTATCCATAATGTTAATAAAAACTATCATATTGTCTTCATTTTGGCAGAATGCTTTCTGAGAGGCTTCTAGACTTTATTATAAAAAATTGTAAAATTTATATGCAAATAAACATTATAGACAAAACACATCCTTATCAATGAATAAAAATATGCTGAAGCACATAATCAACATTGTCTATATGTAATTGAGTAAAATCATGATTTCTATATTTAATAAACTTGATGAATATTTGGAAAAAAAAGGAAAATGCTTTGTATTTGAAAATATATTTCCAACAATAAAAATATTGTATTTATTAATAAAATGAATTTTTGAATAATTTTATAGTGTCTTTTTTCCCCTCATATCATCAATTACTCAAATACAATCAAGTGATATTTGAGCATTAAAATGGCATGCATAGATAATTAACATTCTTTCATTTTAATTTTTTTTTTTTCAAATTTTCTCTTTGGAATCAATTCAGAAGAATGTAAGCTCTCTGTATTCAGCAATTTATCCCAAGATTGATTAATCAGCAAGTTTTTTTTTTAAAGTGTGTGTGCACACGTTTACTTATTCTCAAGCATAATTAACGTATATGTGAGCATCACTAAAATGAATGTCATTCACTCTTCCATAAATTTTTTCCCAATATAAAAAAAAAATGTATTAATTTTTAAAACAGATAATAATAGAATTAGACCAAATAACAGGAATACATACTTTTCATATTAGCTTTATATTTTTACAGTCATGTAACACAGAAATTGAAATATATACCTATATAACATTTTTTGATTTTCTACATAGAATCTTAAGATGGTCGAGAATACCTAAAAAGAAATTAAGTCAGTTCCATTAGCTAGTGAGAAAAAAAAATTAATTCCAAGTTTAAATGGGCTTAATAGGTTTGGTGATGAATTGATTATTTGGAGCCACAATATCCAAAATTGTTTAATGTTTTAAGATTGATAGTCTCAAGAATGAAAATTTGCATTAACTAAAAATGGAGATAATGGATATTATACATTATAAAGAAGTATAGTTGTCAATAAATATCTAAACTGTTATTTGGAAATCACTAGTTAATATCTGATGTAAATGCTGAAGAGATTCTGATACAATCACAAGAATTTGTGGAATAGATGGTGAAAGCATTCCATATATTTAGACAAATTGTCATTTATACTTTTTCTCACCATTGGAATGTTTTGTGACTGACAATATATGAGATTGCTTCCTTTCTGTTGTGAACATGATGGTAAAACTATGAAATTTGGGCAGTTATGTCATACTATTATATTGGTCAATCACAGATTGGTTGAAAATTTTGAAGTACAATCTGCCAAGATGATAATGCTGTCAATCATACATTCAAATATATATATTTGAAGAAAATGAGAATGATTTTGCACTCCCCATAGCCTTCTCAATTAGATAATTGACTTGGCCATGAGAAATTTTGAATGATTAAACGGTCTGTATCTCTAGCAATATCCATTGAAGATTTTAGGACTTCTTGAAAAATGACTTAATATTATTCTTGGCATTATTCAATATCATAAAAAATTTTCACCCCATATAAATTTACAGACAGATCTTATTTTATATGGTAATCCAACACTATTAATATTTACATTATTTTATCCAAATCATGTCTCTCTGATTATATATATATATAATAACAGATAAGATGTCAGGATTAACAAAATATCACAAAGAACATGTTTATATTATCCTTTCTTTTTTTTTTTTTTATCCTTTTTGACGTGCAAAATATATAAGTAAATTGATTATGGCTATATTCTATATTAAGCTAAGGATAAATCTAAGGTAGATTGATCATCATCAAAATAGTGCAACAATTTCTGACCTAACACTTAATAAAATTTATTATATAATAACCTAGACATTATATATATATTTTAAGTAATTTGGAAATCATCTAGGTAGATTCACTTTTTAGCATCTAAAAGTATTGGATTCTCTATTTTCACTCTGTAATCCTCCCACTACTTTCACTTTGTGATCCTCTACTTTCTCTAAACATAATCTTGGATTCTGACAATTGAAAGCTTGGATTCAGACAGTTTTAAATATATGATCTCATATGTATGAATCAAGATGGAATACTACATAACATAAGAACAAAGAATGATATTTTATCAAACCTCAAAGTATCACATAAAAAAAGCAGCTCGATATATTTCTCGGTTGCTCAACCTTCAAATGAAAATACTAAACTCTTAAATATGAATTTTGAGCAATATATAAGAGTTTAAACCCCCCACCACCACCACCATTTCAATAAAAGATAAAATACTCAGTATTTCCAAAACAGTGTAGGAAAAAAAAAATCTAAATCATAATTGAGATTTTATACATAAAATTAAATATTTTTTATGAAAAAATAATTTATAAAGGTTTTTGTTTTGTTTAATATATGTATACATACTGTATAAGTACTAACAGATATTAAGTAGAAGGAACAAAACTCATTAAAATATTCCCTAATAAAATATTTTGTTTAATGAAAAAAATAACACATATTTTTATAATTCAAATATATTGGAGCCTTTATTTTTATATTAAAATATTTCTTAGCAATTTACATTTCAATCATTTTGATGCATTATAAATCATTAGATACCACACTGTCTTTCCAGGTAGTGGTTCCTTGTATGTTGTAATTTCACTATAAATTTAGTATATACTGATTGAATCACTTACTATAGTATAGAAAATGACATTTTTTCTCCGACAGCTTTTGATTAGGCTATTCTCGCTGCCTATTTATTTCCATAATCAGAGTTCATATAAGCAATTGTAATCCTAATAACTTTTTTCAGCAATCCATCCTGAAGACAATACACATGTAGATATTTTTTATTTATATTTGTTGAAAAGTATAATGAAAATTATTTCTGGACTAGTATTTTCCATGTTCAAATTGATATTTGTTTTATAACTTTTCCTTACTATTTGCTGTTAATTCATCTTTAGGAATAATGAATACTAAAATGAGTCCCTCGGTTCTTTTATACCACGCCATTCTTACCTGTATTTATACATCAACAATTTACTTTCCAAATTGCTAAGAGTTTTCCCTTAATATCTAAATGTCAAGAGATTTTTTTTTTTTTATTCTATTATTTGAATCTAATTAAATTATTTATTTATACATTTTGACAGAAAAAAAACATCACTTCTAATTTAGTATTCTCAAATCTAAAAGCTTCAGTTCAATCCTCATATTGATGCTGTATTTGGAAAGATATAAATTATATAAATAAATGATATTTAAATGTGTACATTCATAATTTATAATGAATTTAATCATGTACACATAAAAAGTACTAATTAAATAAAAGAAACGAAAATTTTAAAAGTGAAAATACATATAACCAGGCGGAAGAACAACATGAATAGTAAAAAACTGATAACTCCAAAATGAAAAAGCAGTAAACAAAGATAGATACAAATATGCATAATATTACATTAATTTTTATACAAAATGGGACAGCTGTATGTTAACATCCACTAATATATAATTAAGTTTGTAAACCATTTTGTTTTCTAGTTCATAAAACAAGTGCTTGTTGTCCATGTGTTTGAAATTATACTTATCAACTTAATATCACATTAAATCTTTTGCATTTTATCATTAGCTTTAATTTATCACAAAAACAAAAAAAGTGCATGTATCTAATTTTAATATTCATATACATTTAAATTGATTAAGTATAGTTTTTTTTTTTTTTAAATTTACAATATTAAAAACTCTGCCATTAATTTAAAGTTGTTTTTTTTTTTTTTTTGTAGATGCTCACTAATTTAAGACTCAAAAAAAAAAAAAAACTGCTAATTTTTAACATTTTACTGACATTACTTTATATTTTATTTTTAAATCCATTGATGTCAAGTGTTGTTAGCCGAGAGGTCATCGCAGCTGCCTTGTAAGCAAGTAGTTGTTTGCAGACGGTTGTGGGTTCGCATCCCGGCCGATGCTATGACATATGAGAAAAAAAAAAATCCATTGATAAAGTTGAAGAGCGAAATCCTTGTTAATTGAAGATGAAACTCGCAAAAAGATTCCTTTTGGTACTTTTTTAAATTCTTAGTATAAACAGTTATACAAGAATTTAATTTTTTAAAAAACAAAAATCTTAATTCTTTGTTGAGTAATCAATAGAAAATAAATCACAAAGTGCTGGCAGATTTTTTTAAAATTTTAATATTATAGTATTCTATACTTTTTATTAATTATTAAGAATATATATATACCAAATTCATCACTTCCTTTATTTTGCTGTAATATCTTACATAAATTGGATTTATATAAAAATATATATACTGTACTTTTTAAATTATAGATATTAAGGTATATGTATTTATATTGTGTATGTTTTAAATGATTTTTATCAAGGAAATCTCATTGTATAAAACTAAACTAACAAAGTATGAATTATTACCCATTAATTCACATCAAACTAGGAGGTTTGGAATAAAATATGGATGAAAGGATTTCACTATATTGTGACAATTCAAGATAGAAATATATAGTTCTGTTAAATTTTTAAAATTATTTGTATATCTTTAATTAGATATTAAATAATTTATTCTACGTAATTGTATGTTAAAAATAAACTTTGATTAGTTTTGTATTTTACTCTTAATTATGTCTGGCAAGGTTCCAGGCAGGCATTCTACATAAGTACTATAGAATCCATATGTTTCTTTCTTTAACATGGTTCAGTAATTGGTGCTTGGATTTTCTATGAATATTCTAAAATTAATGAAATTTCAAAAAATATATTGATTGTGGACCAGTTATTTTCATGGGAATACAATTCTAGAATTATGCATCTCAGTTCAATCCATATACAGTGTCTGCTCATCCCCATCTTATATTGCATGACTTTGCCATTATGGTTTTTCTTGTTTTCTTTACTGCAATTTACTATAGTACATTAATATTTTTAAATAGCAAATTACTTTCCTATTTCAGTTCTGTCACTTAATATAAGCTTTAATAATCAAAAGATACTATAAATGGTACTGCTGAACAAATCTCCATCTAGTATCATCCTATCCATATTCCCCAAATTGTTTCTATCTTATATTTCTTATCAGTTAAAAATAATAAATCTGTCTAGTGTTCATGGATTTTTTTAAAATCTAATTCAAAACATTAAATTGTTTTTGAATCCCAGGATGAAATATAATTTCGCAAGAAAGCTGCATTAGATCCAAAAATATTCAAATGCTGATTTAAAATTCCTCAATACTGAAATTGTAAGTTAGAAACTCATTTGGGAATATGTAGAACAGCACTGGATAAGAATTTGTTAAGTACTATTCTTTGATAGCAGAAATAGAACAAGACAGATTTGCTATTTGAAAGTATTGTATAAAATGGATTTCATGATGATTTTATTTTATATTATTTCCTACATCAACTATTTTTATAATAACAAACTCAACTATACTCTGCAAATTGTGAAAAGAAATTCTACTTTGAAAAATAACAATTTATCTTGATTTTTTTAAAAAAAAAAACCTTGATAGATTAAAAAAACACTAATAAAGAAAAATTAATTTACTGTCTATCAAAATAATTGTTTACATTTTTATACTTTACTATAGATGTGCAAAAATAAGTTCTTCAAAAATATAATTCATATGTATATGGTGTATGTAAATGTAGTAATTTTTTTTTTTTTGCATATAAGAACTTACATTTTCATGTAATAAACTCGATAGAAAACTTTTTTTTTTTTAATTTCATATATATCACAAATATAAGACAAATTAATAATTTGTAATAGTACATATGAAATAAACACTAAAATTTCCATTTTATTTGATTAAATAATTTCATATAGGGACATTATGTTCAATGTATAGATTAATTATATATAATAATAATAAAACATTTAATTTCAAAAAAAAACTTTAGAAATAAGTTTTGCAATGACTATTCAAACCATTCTGTAAACCGCAAATACATTCACATATTTTTTTCTATTTATTTGATATTTTGTGACATCTTTTAAAAACTTTTCTTTCTGAAATGCTTCAACATCATTAATAATTGCAGCTCTCCAATGTATTCTATTCTCTGCCACATCTTCCTAATGGGAACAATTGGCATTGCACTTATTTAGTATGCAAGTCAATCCTATATTGCAGATGAGGTCTACCTCTCCCATGAAAACCTGCCCATGTTTGCAATGGCAGAATACCATAGCTTCCTCCAGTGGGAGGGTGTTTGTGACTGCAGAATGATGTCACAACTGCTTGTTTTTATTTAGTATTGTAATGTGTTTATTATTGGGTACAAATTTATGCTTTTTGTATTGTTAAAAATTTGACTTTTTAATACTGCATTCTGCTGTTGCCAACACCCCACCCCACTACAGAAAACACAGGTAGCAGGTCTAATACGTAAGTACTGGAATTGTTCATTTTAAGTGTCCAATACCAATAAAGATATGATTCTATAATAATGGACGCTAAGCAAGTTGAAGAATATAATGATTAGTTTATGATCCTATATTTTTTAAATTTTATGGAGCATCCTTAAATACTTTTTTAATGACTTTATATTGTGTCAATAGGATGACTAAGTTTCATTTGCATATAATAAATTAGTTAAAATAATCGCTTTATCTATAGTTAAGTTAGATGCAATAGTTATTTCCTTGTGATGAAATACCCTATCTTCTAATTTGTTAAAAGCTGTAGCAGCACATTGAAGTCTATGTTGTATTCAATATCTAGTCCACTTTTCTACTTATACAACAACCAAGATATTTAAATTGGTATACATTCTTAAGGTGATAACCATTCAAGCTAAAAGTTATAGATTTTTTTTTTCATCACTGGTTGAAAAAGAATTTGAGTTTTTTAAAGTTACAGAAGATTTTTCTTTCATCACTAGTTAACAAAAAACTTTAATTTTTTAAGCATTAATGGTAAATCAAAATATTTACATGTTGCATTCAAAACATTAAGTACATTCTGTAAAACATCTTTTTAACTGACTAAAATAGCATAATCATCATCATATTGTAAATCCAGAATCTAAAAAAGATCAAATTATTGTTTTTGCATTTAAACGATTCAAAATAAAAATTCTATTATCAAATCTATAATATTGATCTGTTTGATTAAGTCACTTACAAATAATTTCAAAGACCATTATCATAAAAATTGAAAACAAAGTTAACACATACTTGTTTAACACCAGTTTTCATTTCAAATGTCTCATTTCATCATGAGAAGCTGTATAATAAGAATAAATTTTGGTAGATGACCAACTAATTTCAAACAATGCCATATACCTATCCTATTACTAACCATTCATATATGACTAGAATAAAAAATACAAAAGAATACTTTAAATTTTGCTTAATTAAAGAATACTCTTAAAGCTATTTTAAATTTATATAAACTATTACATTATTTTAAACATTATATTCAGTAATACTCCAAGTTCTTTATTGTAAAACATAATTAGCTTGAATCTTAAAAACTTTGGAAATGATCAAGTATGAATGATATCCACAAAATATATAAAATAAATATTTAAATATATAAAATAAATAAAGTTTTATAATTTTTCTTCATAAAAATATTTGTAAAAAAACCCAAATTTGTTTTAAAATTTATTGAACAAAATATTTTTCTTGTTTGATAAAATGGAATTACCATTTTAGATAAAATAATATCTAAGTCCAACACTAGAAATAGAGAAACACTTATAGAAATTATTCAATTTCAAACGTAAATATTAATAGAAAAGATCCATAGTATTAACTGCCTATGAAGCTAAAATCATTAATAAATTAAAATAAAAAGGTCATTTGTAACTCAAGTTTTTCTAAAATAACTTATGTACTTCTTCCTAATATGAAAGGATTATATATGCGTAAATGATTTAATTACAACATTATATTGATTCCAAATATAGGAAATATTACTATTTTACCTGCGAATGATCTCAAAATATAATGAATAGCAAAGGTGGAAGGATTGTACATAACTACTTATATTTGTTTATTTATAAGAATTAAATTTATTAAGCGCTAGCAGATATCTAATAATGTGCAAGGCTAAAAATCTTTGACAGAAGCGCCTTAAAATGCTTATGTGACAGTCAATCTGTCACATAAGCATTTTAAGGCGCTTCTGTCGAAGGTTTTAGCCTTGCACGTTATTATTATAAGAATTAAATAACATTAATGTAAAAAAAAGAATATATAAATTTCATTTGTATTTTATTATTTTTAAAAATTATTCAAGAATATTTATTTAATAAATGCTAAATGTTATGGTCAAGAATATATCAGTTCACATGTATGGTTAATATGAATTAATTATATATTTGTAACTCTAAAGAAAACTGTTGAATAATCAAAACAATCAGTTTAAAAAAGGAAATTGTCTGGTATTAAATATATATATCAAGATGTTATTCATAACATAAATAATGCTTTACACAGAGGAATGTGCATTTAAAAATACTATAAGTGGAATTTTAAGCAAAATGGGGATATCTTAAAATGAATTTGAAGGCTAATCTAATTCAATCTCACTGAATATATTATGCTTGGTGTTGCTTAATGATTGGTTTATTTCTAGTGAAGAGGACAATCTCTGAGAATAACTATGACATTATATGTCTTGTTGTAAAAGAACATTCCATAAACACAAAGATGTTTGTAATGTACAAAGGAAGTCCCTTTCCCTGTAGAAAAAAAGAGCATTTTATAAACATAAATGTGATATTCAGTTATATATTTCAAGTCTCTGGTTAATATCATAAATGTACGTCTTAAGAATCACTGTCATATTTTATAGTGAAGTGTATTATTCGATAACGTATAGTAAAAAAAAAAAGTCCCTTCCATACCCATACGAATCAAGACAGAGATCAATATAATTTTGATTTATATTGTTAGTTTTTATTTAATAAAATGATGGTCATAAATAATCCTATCTATAATTTGAGTGAAAAAAATTGAAACTTAAACTAGAATTGTATTATATATGAAATATTAAGTACATATTTATTTATATACTTTGTTGAATAAATATACATTTCTTCTCGTACCAATATGATAAAGTTTAGTAGACACTAATTGAAGTATAAATGAACTTTTTTTTCTTTATAGTTTAATGGACCCTAATTGAAGTATAAATTAACTTTTTTTTTCCTTTCAACATATTTCACTTTTATTAACATATTTTGATTATATTACGAACTAATTTAGGAACAAAAACAAAAAAAAAATGTTTTAAATATGAAAACAGAAATTTTAAGGAAACCAGTTTTATTTATTGCAATTGTGATTAAAAATTCAATATCTAGTATATAAAAATTTTATTATCCATTCATATAAATAATTTTTTTTAAATATCCTAGTTCATGTATATACCATCTTATGACTTTATTGATAGCCGTGTTGATGGATGAATTTGTGTGTGTGTTAAGTTCTCAATATATTTGTCATGCATACATATTGATCAATGTAAGCAAAAAGAGCTATAGTTTCTTTTGTTTTAGAGATGTTTTCATTTCTAGATATCTGTATTTCAATATAATTATAATGTAAAAGCTTCCATATATTTGCACTATGTAAGTTATTTCTAATTAGAAGGATTGATCTATATTACAGATTGTATTTAAATATTTAGAAGTATGAGAATATACCCCACTTATAAAACAAACATACATACATCTGCCTACGGATCATTTTTTATTATTTCTGTTATATGTACAAATGATTGTTAATAATAAATTTTATTTTATAAACACTGCATTTATTTTATAAAGCGCAGACAGTATTGAAATTAAACTGAGAAACTGCAAACTTCTCAAGCGCTTATAACTATCAACAGCCAATCAGATCGTAAACACTGAGACAGAGAATTTAACAAGAAAAGGGTGGTTCTACCCTCTTCTTTACTTGTCTTTCTATATATCCAAGCCAGTTCTAAAGTACTTAGATCTGAAAGCGTGAATCTTAAATATCTTCACACTCAACTCACTGAGTTCAAATTACAAACATATAGCGTGAAATCTTTCGATTTACTACGCAATAGTTTTTCGATGTTATAACTTGCAGCAGTTTGCAGTCTCTCAGTTTAATTTCAATACAGTCTGCGCTTTATAAAATAAATATTTACATATATGGCTGCAAGTTATAACATCGAAAAACTACTGCGTAGTAAATCGAAAGATTTCATGTTGTATGTTTGTAATTTGAACTCAGTGAGTTGAGTGTGAAGATATTTAAGATTCACGCTTTCAGATCTAAGTACTTTAGACTGGCTTGGATATATAGAAAGACAAGTAAAGAAGAGGGTGGAACCACCCTTTTCTTGTTAAATTCTGTCTCAGTGTTTACGATCTGATTGGCTGTTGATAGTTATAAGCGCTTGAGAAGTTTGCAGTCTCTCAGTTTAATTTCAAACACTGCATTGTAAAGTGTTCAATGGAGGTATAAATGGGTTATATATATATAATACAAATTCTAAACTGTTTTTTTAAATGAAACAAATTCTATGGTTCAGCAAATAAAAATGACTTCACACCACAAATGTATATATAGTTACTATAAATATGATAATCCCCCCCCCCCCACATTATTTTAAAGGAATAATATAACTTTAAATTCTCTTTGATAATATTGTAATAAATTCTTTCATTGCCTTTATCCATCTGACTTTATTATTCTATTGATAATCCATTATTATTTGAGAAGAGAAAATATAAAATAAACATTGAAGTTTGTTTAATAAAAATTACTATATTTCACATAGAATAAAAGATGGATTCTTAGTTAAAAAGAATGAACACATGCTAGGGAAAGTTATAACAGGGACAAATCATAGCCAATAAACTTCTGAATTTGTTACATATACAAAAAAAATCTTCCAAATTTGAGAAAAAAAAATCTACAAATAGTATTTGTATATAGATACCCCCCCCCCCAGAAAACTTTTTACAATTAATCTTTAATTCTGGATTTATATATGGCTTTAATAATCATTATTGTTATATAAAATGTGCTTACATAAATTGTGTTTAAGCACACATTTGTACTGTTTGGGTAGTATTCATATTTAAAAACAAAGACGTCAAATTTAACACATTTATTAAGTATAACACATACATAAAAATTATTAAATATATTTTTAAATAGTATATTTGAAATAAATAAATAAAAAAAATCTGCAATTCGGACAATAATTGTGCTCAATTTTTGTGACTAAAACCAGGACATTAAATCATTCTAATATATTTTTTTCCTCAGGTTTTTCAATGATTTTTATTTTTCAGTTTTAAATGAAAATCCAATAGCTGCTAATCAAATATTGTAATTCTAAATTATTTATAATACTAAAAACTAATTTAATAAAAAATAATACTTTGTATAACAACTGTATATAATATGAATTAAAAAACAATTCAAATTACCCAAAGCAACATAAATGTTTTACAAATGAATTTAATATCATGGCAAAAAAAATTTAATTAAAATTTTTTTGTGAAAATTTTTTAATTAAAATTTTTTTGTGATATGAAATTATTTTCACATCTGAAAGTAATGCTGACATGAATAACACAAAATCTTGCTTTGTTCAAAATGCTAAAATTTTCCTTATTTATATTGTAAATTTGAACTACCGTGTAAAAATTTCTACATATTTTTTTTTATTCAAAAGTATGTTATTAAAATGCTTTTTGTGTATTCAAAAATGTAAATCACAAATTGCTCAAAAGATTTATTGCATTCTGTGTTAAAATTAAATATATTTTGTTAAGTTGCTTTTATTAAAAATCTTAATTTTACTTGTTAATTAAAGTTATAAGAATATTTTAATTTGAAATTATATACAAAATTACTTTATGATATGATTCTTTGTGTTCAATATTTTTGTTGTCTTTAATTTTCATTCTAAATTATATCATCTAATAAATTAGTTTCACTTTATTGTACTCTGAATAAAAGTAAAACGTTAATTAAAAAGTCAATATAAAAACCATTTAAATTTCTGTTTTATAATAAAGATTAAAAAAAAAACTCCAAGCATATTAAGAAATGCTAATACTTTGCTGAACATAAAATTTCAGAATAAATTGATATGGTTTGACCAAAAGAAATTAGCTTTTCAAATGAATGATCAACAAAAATTTACAAAAATCTGAATCATTGGTTATATTAACTTTCTGTAAAAATAATTTTACTTACATCTAATATTTACTAAGAGTTATTTATAATATCCACATATTTTTTAAACTTTGATAAATATCAGTTTAAAATGTATATTTGCTGGATAAGAAAATAGTTTCATCAAAGAAAAATGTAAAACTCAAGTATCTCTTGAAGATTTAAATTTCTAGATAGAAAAATATTATATATATATTTTAAAAAATCAAATGCAATTCTCCTGTAAAGTAAAGATAAATAACAGTCCAACAGTATTAAACTTACAATATATAAAATTATCACTGCTATATAATATTTCACATTTATTTAAAAATTATAAAAAATGGAGTGAATCTACCTATGCTTTAAGCTTTCATTTGAATTTCATACATATTAAGTTATATGTATTTTATATTTATGTCTATAAACTGATATTTCATTAATATTACGAAATTTTTAAAAATAAGACTAATTTCAGAATGATTTATGCTATATTTAAATCAAGCTAATATATACTTTCCACTCTCCAGCAACAGCAATGAAAATTTACAAAGAATGGGAGGATTCATTCTACTTTCCATTGTTTACTGATTTACGAATATTATTTATTTGACTCATAGGTGAGTCTGATTACTTTAGTTTTAATTCATATACATTAAGCAAAGCATTTATAACTTTTTCATTAATAAGATTGTTAAAAAGAACACTGTAAATGCAGAATGACTTGTGGTATATTTATATAGAGTTAATATATAATTTTCACTTTTTATTTCAAGTACCATCAGCAATCAAGAGCTTATAAAGATCAAAAACTTAAATGAAAAGTAGATTCAACCTATTATTCTTTACTGATATACGAATATTATTTAACCATAGCTTATGGAAGAGTTGGTTAATTCCCATTTGAATTTCATATACATTAATCTGTAAATTTGGTATACATATATATATAAAAGCATTTAATAAACTTTTTAAAATTATTGAACACAAAATCATTTAACAAAAAATATCAATTTGAAAAAGATTTAATTATCTGTTTAAATAAGTACTGTATCTTGTTTTTTGTTTGATGAAACAATACTAGCATTTTACTTAATAGTTTTAAATATACATGTGCATAAAAATATTATATAAATGAATTACATAGAGCAACTGTATGATCCACACCACATGCTACATTTTTTACATGGGCTGGTAAGGAAACTTTCAAAGGAAAAAACTGATCATTTTCATGACCCAAACCTAAACATCCTGCACTGTTCTGTCCCCATGTAAAAAGATCTCCCTTGTTTGTACATGCTGTAAAATGTCTTAATCCACAATTTATATCAGTAACCAAGGCATCAGGATTAAACTCATTTCTTCCAAATAGTGTCCTCGGAATTTTGGAAGGAAGTGAAGATTGATAATAATCTGGTCCTTTTCCTAACACACCATATCCCCAAACAAATACTTCACCATCACTATTTAATAAGGCACATATAGTTCCTCCAGATGCAACTTTCACAACTTTTCCAACATTTTTGAATGGCAAATGTCTCGGGACATTAACTTGCAGATCTTCCGTAATAAACCCCAACTGCTTATATTCAGAATTACCCCAACCAAATACCTCACCTTTTTCTGAAACTGCCAAGACTAAATCAGTGCTACACGAGATGTGAGAAATTTTCTCATTTTTAATATCTCCTTCTACTAAGGTAGGATGACTTTGTATTTTATAATGTCCAAGTCCTGTCTGACCATCAGAACCGCACCCACAACTATAAACAGCTCCATTACCTGTTAAGAAAATACTATGATCCTGCCCACAAATGACCTGCCTTGCAGTGAAATCTGTGGATACTTTATTTACTCTTGGATTATCGGAGTATTTTTCATTCTCAACTACTGTTCTTCCACACTGTCCGTAAGCATTGTTACCCAAACTAAAAACACCTTCTTGATCCGTTAATAACATTGTGTGAGCTCTGCCACAAGCTGCATGAGTAACTTTCGTATCGTTTTTAATTAAAGGAATATAAATAGGTGCAGGTTCAAACACGCAATTTAGTGACTTTTGGGAACCTCTTCTAGTTTCATGATAACCTATTTGTGAATCAGTGTTTATACCTGTTCCAAATAATTTATGTTTAGTTTTACCATCACTTACCAAAACTGTAAAGCCATAACCGCAAGCAATCGATTTAATTTGAAATTTAAATGTATCCAAAAATGGAAGTTTGTAAGGTCGATTCACTACTTTTCTTATAGGAAATTTTGCAGGAGGTCGAAGAAACGAATCAACGCCTAAAGCTCCTGTAAGAGAACTTCCCCATACATAAATTCGTTGAGCAGGTTTAGTGTTAGGTGCAGCATATTGAAAAATAGGAATACATTGTTCTTCTTCAATTTTTTTAAGAAAACTGTAATATCGAACGATATAAAAATTATTCCAAGAGCCAGAAAACCGAAAATAAAATTTTAAAATGTTCATTTTATGATATATACAAAAATATAAACATTATCAAAATCAATAAAATAACAAAAAAAAGATTAAATAATTATTGAGAAAGTACACTCCATTTTAAAAAACGAATGAAATATAACATTTTTTCTTTATCAATGTAAAATGAGGCTATAAAAACCATCAATTTATTCCCGGAGGAGCTTTTTTTCTGAAACGCTGCGTCACATGACATATGACGTGCTAGCGATCTAGAATTAAGTGGATAAAAATAAATAAAGCTAACAAAATTAAAGTTTCATTGTTATTTAGATTTTTAAAAAAGGGCAAAAAAGTTATTTCTTTTTTTTAAAAAAAAGGGGGAGGGGACTAGTGTAAATTAAATTTTGAACTTATTAAATGATTACTAATGTACTACAGTATTTTCGTTTTTAGATTAAAGAAATATCTATCAAATAAAATTTCTATTAAGCTTCAATATTAAAATATAGTATCATCTGAATTAAATTGTTTTTCATTATAGGCTGTTTAATTATCCTTTGGTTCAATTTTTTTTACTTATTAACACAATGCTTTCAGTGCCATAAAAAATTGATTTTAAATGTATGTGCTAAAACTGAAAGCGATAACTAATGTCTTCGTAATCCTTTTATTTCTCAATTTTAAACAAATTATCTTTTTGCCTACTAATAGTAGTGCAACAAAATAATAAACTTAATAGACTTTAATTTGCCGTTGCTTACCACTAACTTAACACAAATTTATTTTAGCATTTTAATATTTAAAATTTAATGACACTTCACAATATTATTTAAATTAAAAAAATTTATATGCTGGTCTATTAGAATCCGAATGGGGTTTTTATACTCTTTTATCTCGGCCAAAAGAAAAAAAAAGTTTTAACTTCTAGCTGATTTTGAATTTGGAACTTTTTTTTATATGCTTTTTTTACATTAATTTTTTTAAAAAAAATTAATGGGTTTTATTGCGTTATAAGTATTTTTATATAATTCTATCTCATTAATAATAAAGAAAACATTAAAATATTCATTTTTAATTATAATGATTATTTACATTTATTGTTTTTGGTTTGATTCAAAATTTGGAGCAAATTTTCTATTCTGATTTCAAGCACAATTGTTAATGAAAACTATTCTGCATCAGATGATAAGCTGTCATTTAATATATGGAGAAAAGATTTAAATGTATACTCAATCATTAGATATAATCTATTCCACTGGAAAATTCCAGTTTAAATTACTTACAGTTCATACAAATGATACTACAAGTTCTGATATAGGCTCAAACACTTCAAAATATGTCATCATGTCAAGACTAATAAGAATCTACAGATGTTTATTTGTCTTACTTGTAATATTCATAATTAGATAAATATTCTATTACTTCCATAGTAAACCCTTAATTGATACTAATTCAATGTTGTTTAATTCTATAGAACTTGATTACAAGTTTTTCAATTCCTGATTAACGTTACCAAAACTATATGAATATATATTATCAACTTAAGTTTTATTTTTTAAGCAATCTAAATTTTGTATAAATCTTAATCAAAAAATAATCATTTAGTTTCAATGTCACCAAGCTCTGTCCACAAAACTAATACTTAATTTTCTGGAAACCATTCATTAATAAGAATTCTATACAGTACTTGATTAAAAATACTATGGAAAAGTCAATTTAATCTACTAAGAAAAAATTGTATAATTAAGTCACAGGTTTATACATAATTTACATCAACAAAATTTGCTTCAGATTTATATATTGCTTATTTTTTAAAAGCAATTGTAAAATAGATTATAAGAAGAATATCAGAAAATTAAGTTTGTCCTTTATAAATGTTTTAACATATTTAAGTGTGTGGATTAAATTTTATTTCTAAATATTTCTACATATTATTAACATTAGCTCTAAAAAATTTCAAGGAAAAAAAACTATCTGCTTTTCAAAATAATGCAGGGCAAATTATCTTCTCAATAATTGTTGTATAAATTATTAATAATTTCAATGAAAGTGAACATTTTTGTTAAGAAAAACTATGTCCATTAATTTTGTTCAGAGTAATCTTTATTATAAAAATTATTGTCATAATTAGAACTGCCTTTTGGAATAACTACATGGTGATTGTCTCAAGGTCTTTATGGTCTCTAGCTAAATTGTGATAATTCTTTTTTTTATTCTTTAATATAATTATTTTTAGATACTTGCTATATTTTGAAATAAATAATGAATATTGTAAGTAAACTAAATAATATTTATGCCAATTAAATAATGTAAACAAAAAGTTATACATTTTATTAGTTAAATAAAATATTTCAGATGTGTACTTAGATATTTCCATTAGTAAAAAATATCTGTTTATTTGTAAAGAACTAAATACTTAGAGATCAAGTAAACATTAAAATGAAAAAAATTGTTACTATTCTAGAAGTACAAATATCATAGTATGCAATTAAATTAATAATTTGAATCTAGTCATTTCTACGGCATGTGAAGGCAATTCAAAGATTATAGGATTGCTACCTGGGAATGATCTGGAACAGAATAAAAGCACAATTTATGAAGAAAATATTTATGTACATATATTCACATCATGGAAGCTGCTTTATGTTGCAAATTAAGAAAGACTGCAAGGCTGAAGTTGTATAGAGGACAAAGACTAACCAATGAATTTCCAGCATTGAAAGTTCCAAAATGGACCCAGGATCTTTTACAAGCCACACTGGATTATTATTATTTAGTAAGCTTTTATTGTCAAATACAGTATAAGTTATTTTTCATATTTTTATAGTTATACTTTCTGACCAAATAAATATGAGTTATTAGTTAGCCAAATTGAATGTGAAATATTTATTTCTGCTTATCTGTTCACCTTTACTATGATTGCAGAAAACTGGTGCAATCATTAATAGGATAGGATCCAAATCATAATTTGAATCTGTAGTAGTTGATAGAATTTTTCCCATAGCTAGAAACTGTAGTAGTCGGTAGTAAGTTTCAGTCTTGTGATTAGAAAACTGATTCAGTTACTCAGCCTAAGTGGAAGTTAACTAGTGAACAAACCTAGGTAATCATGAAAAAAAAATATTTAGTTACTATATTTAAAATTAAGATAATAAAATGAAGTCTGTGCCACAAGTGACAATAAATAAATTTAAGATAAATACTCCTTTTGATTGGCCAATTTATTTCAAGATAGAAAAACTTTTTTTTTTAATAAACGAAACTTCTAGTGATTCCATTAAAGTTGTCACTTTGTTATGTTATGCTGGGCAAAATGTAATCAAAATTGCAAGTTGCTATGAAATCATGTGGACCCAGAGAAATTATCATATACAATAGTGGAAAAGTTAAATAACTAATTTAGTCCTAAACCTTCAAAACATGTAGCATGACTACATTTTACAAATAGAGAGCAAGATAAGGGGGGAAGTTTACATGATTATGATAAGGCATTGAAACTAAATATGGATATGCTCTCAAGAATACTCTGCTCCAACAATCATTTTGTGGGATGTCTGATGATGGGCTTAAATAGCAGTTGCTGACCACTAGAGATTTAAGTTACAAGGAGGTATTTAAAATGGGATTAATAATGAAATTGTATTGGACTAATTGAAAGAATTTTGGAAATAATGAATGTTCTTAAAGAAGACTGAGAATAAAACACAATTTGTTAAAAATAATTTGAAAGAGTTAGTTTATTGTTGTGGAAAGAAAGGTCATATGGTAGAAAAATGTAAATGGAATAAGAAGCATGGTAGAGCATGAGGGATTGTGGGCCATTTAGAAAGTATGCAGATCTAAAGGGAAAAACAATGAAGGTTCATCCTTTTTCTCAAAAGTAAATTTGGCAAAATTGTAAAGTTAAAAATGTCCAGATCATGAATGTATCAGGATGTGATTTTGAATTAAATTTTAAAAACGGAAATATAATAAAACATACAGACATACTTTCATGAGTTCTGATTAAGTCAGAACCTGAGGAAAATGAATCAGACATTAACAATATAAATTATTAAAATACAAAAGTGATAGTAAAAAAGTAGCTAGTTGAACGAAAGCTGATAAAGGATATAAAATGCTAATCAAATGAATCTGAAGATGTTGGCTGATTCATTGCCCTTAACTATTTCATAAATCTATATAGTATGTCTGAAAAATTATCTATAATCAAATGATGTGTCAATGAATTATAGAATGTTAATCCAAGCAATAATCATTGTCAGATTTACAACTGATTCACCAAGGTCATCCTGACATGATATAAATTAAAGCATTCACCCATAGTTATATATGGTGGCTGGGATCAATAAATATATATATATAACATTTCATCAAAATTTGTCATAAATGCAAAGTGATCACAAACTTTCCAGAAAATATATAACAGGGCCTATGGCCACAAAACCTTGGAGTCATGTTCATATTGAACATGATGGGTCATTGCATGGGTATATTTTCTATACTTAAAGTGGATTAAATATAGGATCATGAAGAACATTAAGGAAACAATTGAAAAAAATAACTATGCTCTTTTCATGGTTTCCCTGAAATACTTGTTTCAGATAAAGGCACTAGTCTCACATCAAACAGATTTAATGAATTTCTTAAATGGAATATAGAACAAATCTCCATACCCTTGTACCATCCAGAATAGAATGGCATTGCAAAAAAAAACAATGCAAATGTTAAAACAAATATTACGAAAGAAATTGAATTTTCAAAAAACTTTGCATACAGTTCTTCTGTATCAGCACAGTTCATATTTTATTAGTACTGGTAAATCCTCAGCTAAGATGATATTTAGGTGAAAATTTCATATAAAGTTGATACTAATTCATCCAGGTGAAAATTTTCAGCTAGAAGTAAACAACATTCAGAAAATTGTTATACTGATAGGAAAAAGTTTGGATTAGAGATGTCATCAGAAAATACTGGATGAAAAGTGTAATTAAAGAACACCTATCCAAGCAAATAATAATCATTGAAACAGGAAAAAATATACAAAAACACATTAATCATGTCAGGTGATTTAGAAAAGAAATCAACCAAACTGAAAGTACCATCATAGCCAATATTCCAAATAATTTCAAGAAATATGAAATAGTGGAAGTAAATAAAAAACACAATGAAGAGAAAAACAATACACCTGGATATAATGCACATTTACATAGATCACAAAGAAACAGGAAAGAACCTAATTGTTTAAAAGACTACATTAGACTTCAGAATCCCTCATTTCTGAAGTAGAAGACATTGTTCTACATTTAGAAATAAAAAAAAGAATATTGCAAGTGAACTAAATAATATTTATATGAGTTAAATAATGCAAATGAAGTTTGTATTTTATTAGCTAAATAAAATGTTCACATAAGTTTGTGCTTAGATATTTTCATTAGTAAAAAATATGTCTAATTGTAAAAAAACTGAATATTAGGGATTAAGCAAGCTGATTAAAATTAAAAGAATTGTTCCTCTTCCAGAAATATCATTATAAGTAATTAAATTGATAATCTGAATCTAGAAATTTTATATGTGAAGGTAATTAAAAAGTTATAGTGTTGCTACCTGGAAATGATCTGGAATAGGCTAAAACATCCGTGCACATCATGGGAACATGCATCATGTCGTGAACTAAGAACAATTGCAAGGCTGAAGTCTGAGTATACAAGAATGAAGTATCCAATGAATTTCCATCATCACAGTTTTCAAAATAACACTAGGCTACATTAGATCAATCTTATTATTTAGTATCTATGGCCACATATATGCAAGTGTTATTTTTCATATTACTATTTATAGTGTTATCTTGATGGCCAAATAAATGTCAGTTATTAATTAGTCAAATTATGTAATATTTATTTCTGCTTGTCTGTTCACCATGACTGCAATTGCAATACTCATGGTGTCAGTACACAGCATAATTTTATAAATAATTATTTAAATAAATAAAAAGAAACCAGACAACGATTTCATTTAGATAAAATTTTAAAAAAAAATTAGTTGCAAATCATATGTTCAAACAATAAAATTTTAAATGAAATTGAAGGAATAAAAGTGGAAGCAGTTATTAATGATTATCACATTAATACAATAAATAAAATTGAAAATAATGACTTCTTTTATGCTTATACAGAGCAACAATAATTGTGATTATTTAAAAACTGTATTTTCAGTGTGGTGCATTCTTTTTAAAAAGCAAAATTTATAATAATGTGATACAAAAAATAACAAATCCAAAGTGTAATTTATTTGCACATGTTCCAATTGGAACTCTATTACATACTGTTGAACTTTGTATTAATTACTGAGTCTGTTTTATTAATAAAATATTTTTCTATCCTCTTGTTCACTTCAAAATACCTGGATATTTTAGGGATTAAGAAAAAGATCATTAATTTTTTTTCATGCTCTAAAAATGTGGACATTATATGAATATTTTTAGTTTTATTATGTAGGTTTATATGCTAATTAATTTTTGTATTCTTCTTAGTAAACGTATAGACAGCCTGAATCTTAGCATTTAATGATGTTCACAATTTTGGGACATTCTTTAGGCTCAATTCTATACTATTATTAATTGATTTAAAGTGACCACCAAGTTAAAACATTACATATATATTGTAACCTGGTGCGTTTGCATCCTCACTTCCGGGCAGTATATTATATAAAATAAAACGGGTTCTAGCTCAGTTGATAATTAATAAATAAAATATTCGGCATTAAAATTAAATATTTCACTAACTCAAATTTAAAATACGAATAAGATTCATTTTATAAAATAAATTAAATAAATATTTAATATTTTCATGAGACTTGGAAGTGAAAATACAGGTGACAAGATAGATTACATTGAGCCAATATCCTACAGGATACTACCTCAATGGCATAAGAACACTATCCTCCCTATTACTATTTCAAATAAATAAACTTATAGTATTTTTACAACTTTAATAAATTCTACTCACTAAGATTAAGCTAATAATTAAATCTTAATCTTTATCTACTATAATTTAGATCTATAAAATCTCAGGTTCATAAAATTTATTTTAAGTTAATTAAAATTACGGTAGTAAAATATGATAAGGGATTTTTTATGTCATAATCTACTACACTTAAACTAATAATAATTAATAATATTCTTCATTGTATAACTAATTCTGTATACCTTTTCTTTTCACTATATTTTTATTACCATAATAAAATAATAAATAATATAATATAATTTTTTATCTTCATGTAATAATATAATATGTGGTAGCATTTGATAATCTGACGAACATAAGGGTGTGGCAATGGATAGCATATAATTCAATATACCATTATAATAATTAATTTATGACCATAAGATAATGTAAAATTATGATTACTTAATTAAATATTCCAATTCTTAAAATAATTCTTTATTTATTTCTGTGCAAAAATATTGTGTTTAATTTTATTGAATCTGTGTTCAAATTCATGAAGATAGAAAAAATAATAAACCAAATACACAAATTTTGAGAAAAACAAATTTTAACAAAGTTTATTATAACATTAACAACATAACATTTTATTTACAATATGTACATTTAAAACATCTTAAAGATTTGTACCATTATACATTCTTTATATTCGAACCTCGTTAAGTTTTTACTCCGACTTAAATCAAAAAAAAAAAAAAGATAAAATAATACAATATTATTAATCCCTGTTTGATCAATCTTATATAAAAAAAATTACATTTATTTAATGCTTACTCAAAATATATTTTACATCCTTTAGCTATTATTCAAGTATGCTTCTTTTTTTTCATTAAACATCTATAGAAACATAGTACAGATAAATATAAAATAATACTAATCGAAAACATGGATATCCTTTTTTTTATTAGACAATTTCACTTTAGCAATATTATCGATATCATGTAAAATTGATAATTTATTTCTAAATTATGGATACTATTGTTCACTATTTATTAACTATAATACATTCCATTATAACAATATTATAGTACTACATTAATTGTAATTACTGGTAAAGTCTCTATTATTGAATAAATATAAATTGTACCTAAACTTACTGTGTAGATCGTTTTTTTACTTTATAGCATTATATTAAAAATATGCAGTACTCATTTTTTAAAAAGATTGAAATAAATATTTTAATATTATTTAATATTTCAAAAGCAACTTTGCTTTACATATTTTATTTTTAAGATCTTATATTTATTTCCAAAATGAAATAAATTTATAACATATTTTATGATTTTTTCATTTGAAGTCCATTGGATTTTCAATTCCAATTCATACAAATTCTATTTCTTCATACAAGTAAATGAGCTCATCTCATTCCAAACAATTGCATATCTTTAACACTAAATCATCTATTATTTTCTTTTAAGTATACCATACTGTATGATGTAGCTACTTTTTGGAAATCTAGATAGCGAATAGATTTGTAGGATGGGAAGAAAAACTAGAGTATAACACATAACTCATATCGAATAAACATATACCATGGCACAGTGTATTTATAAAACTAGAGGTCAGACCTATTCTGTCTAATATCCTCAAATACTATAAATGATGTCAAGCTATTCCTTTAGCTTTATTGAACATCAATACTCCAAAAAAAATAAACACTGTCCAAAATAAATATGCAATTACAGAGCTTTGTTAACTGCATGCACATCTACAAATATTATAAAATATTCTTCATTCCCTAAATATCCTAACTTAATAATCTCCTGAATTCATTGTTCATCATATTACTAATACCAGGTCACTATCCTATTCTTATTTCCTAAAGATTTATCGGGTCTTACAACGACAAATTACTAGCTTGCATATTCAAATAATAAATAAAATTCAACTATAATTAGAGCAATCTTATTAATCCATAAGAAAAGTTTGCTTTACTTTCTTATTCTAAACTAATCATATACAAACTAATTAGATAATACTTGAACATCCAATAATATGAAAGTTTTTTTTACAAAGAATCACACAAACATTTATCATGTTGGGTTATATTATTATAAAATCATAGTATGCATATTCCAAATAAATCCTGATCTCACAATGTTTTAAAATGTGTTGTATAATGCATATATTTTAACATCCATACAACATAATTAGATAGGCAATCTATAAAAAAGAAAAACAAGAAAATACATCATAATAAATATTAATAATTCATTAGTTGTTACCAAGTGACATTAGCTCATCATTATCACTTTTGCAGTCTTCTTTTCTCCAACTAGATATAACATCGCATACATAAAAATACACATCCATGCTTCTATTTAAAATGTCCTAATTTAAACTATTACATATTATACTATAGGATTCTAATACCATAAATAATCAATATTCATGTTCCTATTCTTCTTAATCAAAAATTTACATTTAAACTAAATTAATAATAATAAAAAAATCAAGACTAATTACGTATATCTTCAATTGACAAGGTTCTTGATAAAGTTTTAAAAAAAATGTTTATTATTTTCTCGAGTTTTTTTTTTAAAAAAAAAATTCACTTCAAGAGAATTTTACAATCTCCCCCATTGCTATGCTTCTCTTGCTTGACAACGAACAATTGTCAGGCGGGCAGCGGTGAGCAATTAAAAAAATACATAGTAGTAAAAAAAAATATGACGTCTTTTTAAATCTTGAAAATTAAACAAAGTAATCATCAATCTATTCTGGAATAGTTAATAAAATAATAGTTTATAACTTCTATAGTCCAGAATGATGATTATTGAAATCATAATACTAAAAAATAATCCCATGAAGCTTCTTAAATTTCCCATATAGGAGTAGTAATGCATTATATTCGGTTTGGTTTACCTTAATCTATCCGATAAACTTTTGCGCAATATAAATATATTTCCATGGTTCCATCCTTTTATTTAATCATATATTTACTTTCTTTATAGGTTTCTTCCTTAGTGAATTTATTTCCATTCAGTGCTTATTTTCAGCATTTTATTATCTTAATTTTCAGGTTTTCCAAAACAAACTTTTATGAGTGCGTATTAACCCTTTTAGACTAGGTTTTTTTTATAATATATACACTTTAGTATTCTCCGTGAGTTTTTTTTCTTAAAATAATTTCTTGTAGAATTATTTAATGTTTCCTTCACAAAGGATATAACATTTACTTTTACAACTTGACATTTCTATAATTTTATCATAAAGTATACTTGTCTTAATGCTTCTTAATCTTAAACAAGCTTATCTTATTATATAAAAATAATGCGTCTTTACTTTAAGATGGCAAACAGTTTTTTTCATTTAAGTTTCAGTTTTTTTCATTTAAGTTTCTTGTATAATGTCCATACTGCTATTTTATTCATTAGAACAGTCCTCTTGTTCAGCACTAATGAAACTGTATCAACAAATATTATATATTTTTAAAATATTATAGATTGAATATATTTTACTTCTTAGTATTTCCATTTTATTATCGCGAAATTCTAAATTAGATTTTTTTTGATAAAATACTTCTGGTAAGAAAACTTTTAAAAAACTAGCACGTATTAAATGAAGTTATTAAAATATTTTTTTAATTTACACTCTCTTTTTGCAAAATACTTTTTTTAAAATATCAATTAGCTTTTGCAAATAAAATTATAAGAGAGCACTAAAATTGACCAAAATAATAAAATTAAAATTACAATCACCTTGATAGCTTCTGATATGATCTGCTACCTTAATACATTTTTTAATCACCCCTCATAAATCAACTGCAATGGTATTTATACCTTGTAAGAATCCCTTATCCTATTGGTTGATTCTTACTTTTAGTTCGATACCAAATTTGCATATGTTTCAGTTTTGCACGATTAAATTTCAAAATAAAAATTATGACGTATTCAAAACTTTAAAAACAATTTTAAAAATATTACTTTTAGATCAATTATTATTTTACTAAATTGAATAAATACCTTCAAAATAACTTTTAAAACAATATTTAATTAGTTTACCCCACTTTTAATATTTAATTTATCTATTTTTATTTAAACAAAATATTAACTTTTTTTTATTAACTGTACTTATTTTTATTACATTGTTTAAACATGTTATAACGACAGTTAACTTAATATTTATTATTAGCTTTATGCTAGGTAACCACTCTATTCAATTCTATAATGCAATTTTACAATATTTTGACCTTTACTAATAAATTCTAGCAAGCGTGTGTAACTCTATATTACATAAGTCACATGATTAATAATCAAGACAGACTATCCGATTTTTCTCTGTCTGGGAATAATAATTGCTACACTTGTTGTATTAAATAAAATAATACAATTATATAATTTGGAAGAATATAATTTGGAAAATATAGACTTAAATATAACTTTCACTACCATAAAACTTACTTTTAAAATATATGACATTAATTATAATTACTAAATATAGTTTATGAATTTAAATATAATATTTAACTATAAGTTTTAAGACTATTAAAGACGAACTTTTAAACATACTTTTAAATATTTATAGCTGTGTTATTTATTATGGCCAGCTTTGGCAACCATATGAAATAATATTTTTAACTTTATTTAACTGTTCTTAAGTGATTCATTATAATATTATGCGCTATGTAATTTCATTAGCTTCAAATCATACTTTAAGATAATATTAATAAAATATAATCAACATATCAAGAGAACACATTCTGAAATGTAAAATTTTTAGTAATTTACTGTAATAATTTCTGACCTATAGAAAATGGCACAATATATATATATATATGCAAACTGTTTTAATTTTTTGTTTTTATACATGCTGTACAAGGTTTCTTTCTTAGCTGAGTGTTTTCGTTATTAGTTTTTTTGTACACCATTAAATCTTTTAATGTGCTTTTATATATTTGTTGCATCTATATGTTGTCAAGTGTTATTGCTTTTTAACATTAACTGTTTTATCAGCCTCAAATCTACACAAATTCTAGATATAGTGCAAAAATATTTTAAATTGTGCACACTAACATTAATTGGCTTCACTTGCATAGAATATTCCAAAATACAACCATTATATCTAATTAATAAAATAGGACCTCTAATGCATGTATATTGTAACGTTTTTCGTTTTACTAGGCCTTTACACGCTAATATAAACTGCGCGTGAGTTGATCAAGCTATGTCAAAAAAGAAGAAAGTTGTATTTCTATTCTAAAAACACAGCTATTTTTCCTGATGAACTTCAGCCTATTAATTGTTACGAATTGTGCTATTGACAAAATCAACTTTTAATTTTATTTACTATGGGCGTCAGAATTCCTAAGAATCCGCTGAAATATGTCGCCAGCACCTCTCGCAAGTTGTAAAACAAAAAAAAATAAAAAGATTTTTATTATATATTTTTTTTTAAGGGGCGGTAATTCTACCGTAATGAGAATTAATGATTTTTACGATTATTAGTCCTGGGCGTATTGAAACATATTGACAAAGGTAACTTACGTTTAAATCTTATTACACTAAAAATAAATTTAATAATAAAAAAATAATAACTATTATTAATAACGCACAAATGAGAATTGATATTAGAAATATTTTTAATTTTGACAAACTAAAATACTTCATGTTAAGTAGCTAATTAATACCTTGGAGAGAACACATTTAATTCAGGTGGGAAATATCCAGAAAATATAAATATCAGTTAAAATAAACAAAAAGTTCTTGGTTAAATAAGAGTCTCTCATATAGAAAAATTAAAGTCACTATCGGGATTCTTTTATATGTATATTTTTACGAGTAGTTTTAAATAGTTAACTTTGTCACAATCAGGATAATTATTCTTACCGGTAAGTTTCATGAATTCAGTAGTAGATAACTATGCATAGTTTTTTGGTTATAATGAGCTCGGCCTTTTGGTTATTGCTTGATCTTGTGGTCCATTTCCCCAGTCGGTCACGAAGGCTTTTCCTGGTGTACATCATTAGGTCCGATGTCTTCAGAAGCTCCGGTTCACTGCCGAATTCCTTCAGCGAAGAGCGATCTTGGATATATCAATGTTATCCAAGACCAACTAGAGAAACAAAACGAACAAGACGTTCCTTCAACCGGATCCCTCCTTTTTATATCCAGTTTTCAGGACTTCTGCGCATGCTAGTACCATGCCTTTTTAATCTTATCCAGTCTTTATAAATTTTATGTAATAAAGTCTTTATTTTCTTCAAGTTTTCGGCCATCTTTAATTAATTTGAGTATTTCTACTTTCAGCTTATCTTTTTTTACTTGCTTTTGGAATTCTTTTGTTCTCTCCAATTACTGTTATTACTAATCACATAAAAAAAAATAAGAAGAAGAATTCAACCCTCATTGTACGTTTTATTTTTTTAAAAAAAATTACTCAACAAAATTTTAAATCCACTTTTATCTTTTAGTTTTTTTTTTTTTTACCCAATGCCAATATATTTGTAACGTATATAAATAAACGTTACAATATGCATATAACATATAATGAAAAATCATTATAATATGATATTGTAAGGTTTAACAAATGAAAACATTCACATATTTCACTACATAACAAGAGGGTTAATATTTATTATTTTGTTAATGATGGAATTTTATATCATCAGATATGCATGTGTATAATTTATTTAATATTGACGATGTATATCTGTAAACAATTTAAATCATGTTACATGTATAATTTGTTCTTAATCTATTATTTTCTAATAATATGTGATATGTTGGACTATTTCCATCATTTATAAGTGAATGTTGAATGTATAGAAAATTTTAAAACTTTATTTAAACTTTCAAATACAACTTGTTAGTAATAACACACAAATAGACAATACAGGTTAGTAATTACATGTTCAAGTAGTATTATTCTCCACTCTTCTTCAGGTGTTGCTGGACTATATGCACAGTGACAATATTCACTTAGAAGTTGAACTCGCAACTTTAGATTCTTGAATATTGAATTTAAGGCAAATGCTCTACCAACTGCCTTTGACAGAATAGCTCAGTTGGTAGAGCATTTGCCTTAAATTCAATATTCAAGAATCTAAAGGTGCGAGTTCAACTTCTAAGCAAATATTGTCAGTGCATATAGGCCAGCAACACCTGAAGAAGAGTGGAGAATAATATTCCTCGAAACATTGTGTAATTATTAACCTGTATTATTATTTTCTAATATTGGTAAATAGTCAAATCAGAATTTCTATTATAGAGTACTTATCAGATCTTTCATTTTATTATTTCTAAATAAATATACCAATCATCATTTTGAGCTATTTTAGTAGTTATTTAATGCTAAAATAGATTATTGTATTTTCTTGTTATTATGGTCTTTGTGATCCCAAAGCTAAACATAACAGTATTGACAATATGTGTGGATGTCTATAGGTCACTTTATATTTTATGATAACTAGTTTAACAATGGCCAGCACACTTTAAGTACTGAATGGACCTTAACATAGAGGATGAGCAGCCTTGATATGATCCCAGTATTTTTTAATAAATTTATTGTAATTATTTTAGCTGTTAAATGTGAGGCAAAATATTATTTTTATATTATGCATTAACTATATTAATTAGACATTGATTAATCTAGATTTTATATTATATCATTGTTAAATCCAGTCACAAAATATGACTATAATTATTTCTGGTATTATTTATACTGGCTTCTGATGATTCCTTCATTTTCTATGTTCAGATTTATGTCATTTCTCATTCAGTATCATTATTATATGGTATCTTCTCTGGATACCAGGTTATCTCTTACTAAGAATGATCCAGCAGCACATAACTATATTGAGATTATTGCTTTTCTAACATTCGCCTATTAGATGTACTTTATTTAGATAATGGACATAAGATCATTACTTCAGATAAGTAAAATAATTCACTTTATAAATTTTAATTGTTATCATATTGCACAAAACAATGAAGTCAATTAATTAACCAAGATTTTAATAGGTTTATAAATACAGATAAAAAGGCATCCTAGCTCCCCTACATTGCAGGACTAATACCAAAATACCAAGTCATTTATAACTTCCAAATTCCATATTATGATGGTCGGGGAAAGTAGACTCTTACCCTATCTGCCATACAGGGTGCCACTAGGCTATTTGAACTTAGAATATTTATAATGTAGATAGATACTTCTTGTTAATATTTAAATTTTGACCATTAGCCCATGCCACTAGCTCAAAGAGATGCAGAGATTTAACATAAAACTTATTTAAAATATTTTAATAAAGAAAAAGATTTTAAAAAAAGAATAAACCACTGCCAGTAATTATAAAAAATAAAACATTTATTTACGCACATATAACTTTGAGGAATAAATTTATTGCTTTAGATTTTATTATTAATTTTAAATTGTTATGTGATGGACAGTTTATATATATTTTTATTTTAAAATGTTGAGTATAGATAGGCTACATAGATTATGCAATTAAAACTTTTCAAAACATCCAACCTCAGGCTAAAAGTTTGTAGCTAAACCAACACTTGCTTCCTGATATAGACGCAACCAATGCAATATGATGTTAGCATAAAACCACACTAACAGGAATGTGCATCTGCAGTGTGATATTATTTAAAAGAAATGATCCTCATCCAGTATAGGAATGTGCGTCTGTCTAGTTCAAAGAAGTATGGAGAGATGCATGTTAGAAGTAACAATGAGATCAAAAACTCATTATATGGATAAGAGAACAAATAGGTGTTATTGACATCATTGAAAGAATTAAAAAACTTAAGTGGAGTTGGGTTCAAAGGAATCAATATATAATATATTAAAGAGAAATGGTATGTATGGAGGGAGAGTGGTACTTTGCAGACTTATAGTCCCTATCCATAGAGTGAAAAGAAATCAATGGTTGGCAAGTACTCCACATCCATCCTGTATGCTAACACACTTCACATTACAATGATATAAACACCCATATATCTCTCCACCAGCATTGATTCAACTACGAAACAAATAAGTCTGAAATTAAACCCTTTAAACTAACAAACCTTAATGAATCTATGCAGCCATCTATACCCAACTTTAAATTTAATAAGTTAGTTAACAGATAAAAATAAAATAAAAATGGAAATGATTAGCAAACATATATATATAAAACATTAATAAGATATTTAGAATTCTTTAAGTCAGATAAGAGTTCATTTAAAAGTTATATTGTCTTATGGATTAACTATTTATTTAAGAGAGATATTTTTTTAAAAAAAAGTTCATCAGGAGTCTTGGGTTGGTGCATGCAAAGGAAATTCTTTATTACAAGACCCCTACATCATGGAGTCGGGAATACAGCTGTAAGATTAATAGTCAGATTTTAAACTAATGTAATATTTTTTTTATATCGTATTAGGCTTCCTTATCATAAATTTTATGATCCACGAACATGTCGTCACTGACCCTAAGGTTCCGGATGTTTTCCTTTCTGGCCTGTGCATAGCTTGGTGCTTGCATTGGTCAATCTTTAATTTTTTCATTCTCTTATCTTGACCTTTCAATTATTTAAGTGTCCCAAGGGCCAGTTTGCTTTATATTTAATTAATAAAACAATCATTTCCATTTACTAAGATTAAACATGATTCTTAAAACAGAAATTAATTAACATTTATTTCTATTTTCTTTTATATAACTTTTTTTTACTAGTCTTTAGATCTTTACTTTTTTTTTAATTTCTTACTTTTAAATACTTTTTTTTTAAAAAAAAGTTTTCCATCTGTGCTATATATTAAACATAACTCTTTTAATTTTCTTTTAGTTTTTAATAAATCAATTTTATTTAAGATTTATTTCCCCCTTTATTTTAATTTTAAAATAATGTAATGGCATATGTATAGTTACAATATAAAGTATATATTACTGACAATAAAGCCAATTAATCAAAGCTTTAATAGGCTTATAAATGTAGAAAACTACCAACCCTCAAGTTATCAACACTATCATCTACATTTATAAACCTATTAGTCTTGATTAATTGGCTTTATTGACTTAATAAATAAATACTTTATATGAAATTTGGAAATTATAATTTTTAGTCTGCTTTCAGAACAGATATTTGCATGATTAATGAGGTTTGATTAAATTTCTTTACATTAAATCTCTCTTTGGCCAAGTTGCAATCTTTAGTGTCTACAAGGAAGTTGCCTTGATTACAGGTTGAGATTGTTGATAACTTGAGGGTTGCTTGTTGTTATGCTTAATACATTACAATTTCATTATACAAAGACTGGAGCATCTCTCTCCTCTGCTTTAAAAACCCAAACTACCAATCTTGACTTAACGTGGTCAATTTAGATTCCTTTTCATCGCACTCTCTTAGATGGAATAATCCATATATCACACAAGAGTATTAATTACCATTATATTTGTGTATTAGAATGATCCAACATTGTGCATTAACTCAGGACCATCTAAAAATGGCATTTAACGCATTTTCTTAATCCATTGACATTCAGCACATCCTAAATAAAAATATTTGCAATAAAAGAACAGACTAAGAAGAGAGCCAACTTACAACTAAATGCTAATTTCACACACTCCTAAACTTGGATGAATATTTAACAATAAAAAAACTGTTAACTTCAGCAAAAACATTTTTTTCTTTATATATATATATGCTTTTAGTAATAATTGTTTATTCCAGAATCATTTATTGTAAGCTAGTGCAATTGAGGGATACTAGGTAGTAGTGTTACATCACACCGCCACAGTCTACTGTCTTTTTCTCTATACTTGTACATTTATAAAATCCTCAAGTTAATTAAATCAGTTTGTGAAAAAAATTACAAAAATCCTTGTATAGAAATGTGCATTTTACAATTCGTGATGCGGTGTTTGCCCGTTGTGCACATACATGAGACAAGAAGCTGCAAGTGTAAGGTAGTTAAGAGCATATGACAATGTTAAGAGCTTCTAGTCACTTCCACATATTTTTGAGTTTTAAGAGCTTACAATTTCTCAAAGATGTGTTGCTAAATAAAAAAAATCAAAAAAAAATCAATTTTTTAAAAAGTAATAAATTCTGATGAATTTCATTAATAATCTTTTATTTCAATTTTTTTTACTTATATTACAATGTGAAAGCAACAAAACACTCTTAACATTGTCATACTTTGGTTTACAATTCTGCAACTTTTTTTTTGTCAGCATTTTTGGTAAATCGTCATCATGATCAAAATTTGGAACCTTCTTACACAGAATGTAAGTAGGAATTGCATGCTGCCAACATGAATAAAATGTAAATATTGTATTTATATTTTTCTTTGTTCTATTAATAAGTTAATACAAACAAAAAACATAAATATTCTAATTAATTTTTTCCAATCATTTTTTAAAAAAATAACAGTAATAATAAAATGAAAATATTAAATGTTTCCTAGCAACCATTTTTTTTTTACATTTTCTGTGGACCCTCCAAACTGTATATTTATCAAAAATACAGGCTGCCATCTTGATTTTTGGGAGGTTGCCCTTATCATAGATTGACTGTTAGCTTTCTACATTGTAGCTGAAAGTCACCTCTTTTGTTATTCAAGCTAATAATCTAAATCAAAATATCTTAAGGTTTTAAATCTAAATCAACTTGTTTATATAGGTTTAACAAAAGTTCAAACTTGAATAAGTGTTAGTGTGGGATATTTTCATTTTATAGCAATCTTATTAAAAAAATCACTGGGTTTTTTAAGTTAGTATAAAACGAGCATTAAATATAAAAATGTAGCATAGTCCTGTATAGTAGTACAAGTTGACTTATGTTCAAAATTAGAATATTTTTTCTCATATTAGCTTGGATATTATAAGTTAGATGGCAGTTAAATTTGAATGAAATCCTACTTTTCACTGAAAATGGCCAATAATAGCATTATCATTCAATATCTATTGATGACTTAATATTACAATGGCTCTGGAAAAAATTAAAAGCATGAATTACTGCTGATAAAAACAGATGTTGAATGTAAGAGAAAGATGTATGTAAATTTTCCTACTGATATCAGTAATAATAGCAGTAAAGGGAAAATCAATAGCAAAATAAATATATATATTAGCATATAATATATTCAATTTTTGTCAGTGTTTTCAGTAGTAAATATATAATTTTGTTTGCAAATATAATTTGATACACCTTTACTGTGCAGTGAATACTTCTGCTGACAAAATCTTTTTCAAAAATATCTAAAATACTTATATGTAATTAATGTCCTATGAATATATATATTTTTTGACTGATGTATGAAAATATCTGAAAATAACAATGATATAAGTTGCTGGAATTAATATATTTAATATTCATAATGAACTTCTTGTAAATATATACTGTATAATCTTTTAATTGGTTAATTATGCTGATAGGGAATATCAAAACATGTATTATAATCCAAAATTTTAAATTTCAGAAATATAACTTTCATAAATAATATATATAAAATTTAGAGAGAATTTAATTGAGATAAGAAATACACATCTTTTATTCATAATTATTATTTTTTAACAGTTATGCAATTTTAATATGAACAATTCTAATAAATACAAACCCATTTACTATGTGGACTTAACCAGTGAAGTATTGAATAGCTTCACGCTCTCAGATCTAACCGCTTCAGCATCACCTATTTATATAGAAAGTGGGTTGAAGAAGGGTTCCCCTCTTTTCTTCCAAAATGTAAGCTTGTGGTTAAGACCTGTAGAGGTCCCTACTATCACATTTTTACGTGCATTCTTGAGGTTACAGCCTTAGTAAATATTACTGTATAATTATGTTAAATTTAAGTAAAAGTTACAATAGGATGAAATTCAATCAGTATTTTTATTATAGTGATCCTTTAAAAGATGAGTTTTTCTTTTCTATACTGAATTCTGATAAATACCAGTAAAATAATTTATTTTCTATAAAATATTTTAAAGATTAAAATAACATTTTAAATTAATGGAAAATAATTTTAAATGTCAATTTAAAATCTTTTAAATTTTAGCAGTTTTAAAAATATTGTTAATTTTATTATTACAGACAGCAAATTAATTATTCTAAAACTAGTGGTCGATTTTCAATTTATTGACAAATGAAATGGATTTGTTAATTATGCTGTTTGGATGTATAAAAAAAGGAATGAGCAAATGATCTAAGTGAGAGAAGACAAAAAGAAACAATAAGATGAACAATTGTTTCAAGTAAAAATATGCAAAAATTTTAACCTATTTTACTTTGTAAACAGTAAAATAAGTTAATCCTGCTAAAAAGGAAAATAATGTTTAATAGTAATTTAAGAGTGGACTAAGTTTAAACTAAATTCCTTGTTTGCAAACTATTTGAAACTTCAATTTACAATTAAAAATGCTATTGAAGTATAAGTGCAAGAATAAATTATTATTATTTGGAAAACCATGAAGGACAAGGATTCTCAACTTCAATTAATTAAAAGGTGTAAATATTTTCACATAAGAAAATGTTTTATCTCTGCTTTATTAATTTAAATAACTTGATTATGAAGAGGAGCAAAAATAAATATAGTGATAACTTATATCAAATAGTTAAATTAGTTTATTGAACTTTAAAATACTTTATTAATGGAAATGAGTCAACTAAAACTAGTTATCTTGTTAAACTAAAGTAATTTGTATTACTCAAATTATCTTTATATAATAGTGTCAGATACTTTATAATTAAGGAATATTAAGTAAACGAATATAAAAAATATTTATTATGGTTTATATTAAATAAAAGCTTATCCAAGGAGAATATTTTTTGTCTAGTAAATAACACTATTCTATTGTATAAAATATTAACAGGATAAGAAAAGCTATAAATTTTTATTATGACAAGATTTGATAAAATAATATATTGCCGGTTAATAAAGTGAACTTGTGTTTATTTTCGGAATAAAATAATTAAGTAAACTATAATGAGAAAAAGTGAAAATAATAATGACTTGAATTAATACTACCGATAGTAAGGTTTAAAGTAGATAAATTAATGTTTTGGAAATTTATTTAATCACAGTCGCATTAAACTTCTATGATAGCTATGCAAATTTAACATTTAGAACATCTTCAGATCTGAAAGATTAGACAAAGATGAATCGAATTTTAAAATGTTTTATAAAATTTTTATTAGTAATTTTAAATGTTTTACATAGGATCATGGAAGTTGTTGGCAAGTAGAGAAATGAAACTAGTGACTCGTGAGGAGGTGAAGTGCTATGCTGAAGATTATAATGATGCAAAATTATTTTTTTAGTTATTATTAATGCATATGTAATATTAGATGTATTTAATTTGAATATTTTGTTTGTATTTTTAAAAAAATAAGTATGCTTAGAAAGTTAATATAGTATGCATGAATGTTGAGAAAAAAAAGAGTAAAACAATATTTTATAGTTTCATTAGAAGATAAAATTATATTTTATTTTTAAATACATAAATATTTAATGAGCAAATTGATGTTATAACGATAGATCATGAGATGGGATTCATGGGAATAAAAAATACCTATGCCAGGGGTCCCCAACCCTTTTGCACTTTCTATAATACCGGCCAGGTGGCGGGTACCACTTATTTTTTCAATGTAAATTTATAGTTGGATATTGTTAATAATACACATAATATACAAAAAAATATTTATGCTGTAAAAATATAGTACGCCCTACAATTTGATTACAATATAATACAATAATTTATAAGAAATTTTAAAAATTAGATTTGTATCAGATAAATAATTTTTTATCATGTTAGGATAGCAGCGGACACACATAAAATGGTCTGTGGACACCATGGTACCTGCGGACATAGGGTTGGGGACCCCTGACCTATGCTATTTGAATCTTAAATGAAAATATGAAGAGATGCAATGAAATAAATGGTAAAAGTTATAAAATAATTTTGTATGATTAAAAAAAAGACATTTGTCATGTAATATAATTGTTAATATAGAATCACCTGATAAGAATGAGATTGTAGTATTAGTTGAGAGGTAGATTATGATCAGTCTCACTAAAATATACAGTATAGTCAGATGTTATAATTCCAGGATAGTGTAAAATACATTTCTGAAGAACTGATTAATATTAGAATGGGATTAATCGATGCAATACCAGAATATATTATTTAGTACGAGAGGAATTTCCACAAAACATGGATGTTAATTTCCATGAGCTTAGTAGAAAAGCCTGGATATTAAATAGTAGAATAAAAATGACTACTTGCCAAGATATAACATTCCATAAAAAGGAGACCTCCATTCCTATATTTAGAGATAATAGTTTATTAAAAATCAGTTTATCTACAGAATTTTGGATATGGTAAAGAAAGGTACATAATGAGTATTGCATGTAGACTAGTTTTTTTTTTTTTAGAAAGTTTCCTTTCTAGGTAGTACAAAATTGGTTAAAAAAATAAATGCAAAACAAATATTTTAGCAGTTAAGTAAAATCTGACAGATTTAATGCTACAAGATAAATTAAGAGATCACAAGTAAGAATGAAAAGTGAATGGAGAACAGGATGATTGACCATTTATTAGTATGGTATCTTGATTCAATTATTTCAATATATTGAAAGGTATAGTAAAAAAAAATTTTTTATGAAGAGTTTATGCAGACATATTATGAAAGGTAATAAAGTATTGTATCTTTATATAAATATTGCAAAAAGATAATGTATTATATCAGTAAATGAAAAAAGATTTAAAAGTTGAACCCACAAGAAACACTCGTGGATAGTAAAATTAATTATCAACACGAAAGAAAATGTTCATGATAATAGTGAATTTAATGTTTGAAAAGATGTTTATTTTTCAGTGTAAATAATTGTACATACATTTTAATTAGTTCATATATGTATTTTGGAGTTTAACTGTTATTTTAATATTTGATAAGTTAAAATAGTTATTTTAATATAAATGTTGGATAGTGACCATTTCTAATCAGAATTATTTTTCAGTCATATCAAAAAGCACATAAATCATATATAAAAATGATTAGTATTAAAAAATTTAATTATTGGATAATTTATGCATGTTATAAAGGAGAACTTGATAAATTAATTTATTGCTTGAAAATTATCATTATCTAAGAATTGCCATTTAATAGTATCATTTCCAACACCAAAGACAGGATCAAACCTGAACTCACTCCTCAAGTTGTGTACAAAATCACCTGCCCCCAAAGAAATTGTATGGAAACATATTATGGAGAGACCAAAACTAACATTGCCACCAGATACCTTTATAACAGAACCAAAACAAAGCTTGAAGGTAATTCGGTTTTCGTTGAGCACGAGAGCCACTGGACACGCTTTTCTACCCACCACAGCCAGTGTCGTTTGCTCTGAAATAAACGACACCAAACATAAAGTTAGGGAGGCTTATTACATCATTACCCATCAGCAATCAACAGAAGAGAGGCCTGCTTTTCCTTATCTCGAAAATGGTCCATGTAACATCTGCATATAAATTTGCATTAATATTATAGTTAGTAATAGAACATAAGTCGCCATGAATATGGGACTACAAACTGTCCCGAAAGTGCTTGGCGATAAATTTTAATAATTTCAAAGACAATTAATAGCTTCATTATCTGTGCGCAGAGCACATACATAGATTAATTTATTTTAAGCGTTAATGAAGTAAAATCTTTTATTTTAAAATAAATTTAAATTCAATCTTGGAATTTAAAATTTTATATTAGTTTAAGATACATTATTAATGGAATATATTGTTACGTTTATATTTTAAGATGTGATGTAACAGTAGATGCTAATCAAATTAATTTATTGGAGTGATGTTATAGTTGTCTTGTAAAGCTTTTGATGATAGTAAATTGTTTTATAACTAATATTTATATACTGAAGATATTGAAGTACAATTAACTCATTTAGGGGAGAAGTAAATAATGAATGTTAATTTATTATATTAAGATTACTACAGTTGTGGTTTAAGAAAATTTAATGTTAGATGCGATTTAATCTTAGTAAAATTCTTCCTATTATCTTACTGTAGTAATTATCCTTGTGATACCCATAAGCTAGCAGTTATCAAGATATTTTAGTATGCATTTGATTTCATTATTTTTTTAGTTTATTAAACAAGCGACTACTAGAATAATTATTTTAAAGTAAAGATTGTTCATCGTCTGTTGTGATTTTCCTAATGATTATACAAAGATGGTAATTATAATAAGATTATTCCACTGCACATTACAGATCCAACGCTTTTTAATGCTCTCCTTTCCAAACAAGTCTTTTTAAAAGATATAATGAATCCAGTCTATCTTTTTCATCCAAACTATATGTATAGTCAAATCTGAAGCATTTGGAATTGAAAGCATGAAGATTTAGTATTCATTAAAAAGCGTTGCATATTCTATATGCCTCTCAATATTAAAACCAGTTTTATATTTTGATGTGCGAGCTGAGTAAGGAATAGGATTGGAGTGAAAGGAAGGTTACAATAAATATACCAAGAATTACTTCCATTTTTTTTTTAAAAAAAAAAAAACCTAAATTATTGGCAGAATATGCAATCAAATTTGTTATCTTGAGAAATAAAACGAGTTAAAATAATGAATTTATAAAAAATATTTTCAACAATTGCAAACTAGATATTTCAAATCAAAAATAAATGAAATAACAGAAAACTAAAAAATGAACATAAAATGCTCAAAACATTTGTGAAGTTTAAAATATGAAGCAGGAAAATATTCAGAAATAACTTTTTTTTTTTTGTCGAGAAATTTTATTTTCAAATTGTACTATATATATATATATATATTGCCCTTGGTTCAAAATAACTAGTCCCTAAAGAAATAGGTTTTATGATCCTACACCTATGTCTTAAAAGAATCCATATAACTCAGGAATCTCTGAGTCTTGGCAGATGCACCAAACATTAATGGAGTTACATTTTTTAATATAATGCAATCTTGCCCTTTTTTTTGGCACGTTTATTCCAAAACTATAAAATATTACAAGATATAAAGGTTACTTATGGTAATACAATTTCAAATTAAGAATTATATACATTTAGTTAGATAGATAGTAATATAATTGGGCAATATGTCATTCTATTGAACATAAAAACTTAAGCAGTGAAAATAGTTTTAAATTTATTTTAAATATTTTCAAACTTTCACGGAAAATGATTATCAATCCACTTTTCCCAAATCATTTCACTTCCTTATTCATCTCACATAAGCTTAATATCTAGTTTAAGACCTTAACTGTCAATCTATCCCTTCTAGCATATTTAAACCCTGCTCTATAATAGCCTTTTATTTTTTAATACTATCCCTCACTTCTACCAAAAAAGAACAAATTAGCATTTGAATAACAATACACGTAATATTGTAAGTGATAAAGATAAGATAGCATTTCTGGCAATTATTATTCAATGAAGCTTTGTAAATTTGTCATTAACATTTTTAAGACTATCACCAATAATTATGGTTCAAAATATTTTGGAAATGCAATTCATTGGAAAATTTGGGTTACTTTTTGTGTTCAATAAAAGTTTGTAAGTCTTATAATACAAGGAATATCTAATAATGAGAAGTTGGAATGAATCAATTCAAGGATTCAGAAATATGCTAAAGCAGAAGAAAAAATTAAATGAGGGCCAACAGATTTGATGGTAATGTATCCATCATTAAGATATATGAATATATATTTGAGATTGGCCAAAAGTGGCAGTTGCAATTCATATTAATGCTAAACATTTAGAAAATAATTTGGCAGAAAAAAAACCCTATGTATCCATATTTTTGCTTATATAGTGAAAAAATTATTCTTGACTATGGCAATTAGTATTAGCTGCAAAAATTGTTTGCATTTCAAAATTTGCTATAAACACTTGCATTTTAAAAATTACTTGGATAAAAGGATGCAATTTTTAGATGTCAATAAATTGTCTAGAGTTGCAGATTGTTCACTAAATTAAGTTTTATGGCTAATGTTCTCAATTAGATAAACTGAAATGCATCATTTAAAGTCAATATTATAAATAAAATAACAATGAAAAATTTGTGCACATTGCAATCTAATTTAGTAATATTTGGGTGAGAGGATTTTGAGTAATGGCAATTATAACATTCCTTGCAACATGTCAATTAAAAACTTTTATAGAACCTGAAAATTGCAAATGCATTAAATACTTTTACTAATTAAATAGAATATTAAATTATACCACATGAATAGGCAGGATTTGGAGAATGGTCTACACCAGAAACAAAATATGTTAAAAGACTCATTCTGTTAATAAATGCCCTCCTCTTTGCCTACGCTATTCTTTTAACTTCAACTTTATTTAAATATCTACCTAAATATCTAAAGCCCATTATCACTTGAACTGTTATGGATTTCAATTTGGTCTTTTTGCACTCCCATCTATAAATTTATTCTCAACATTAATCTACATTCCGTACATCCTCCAATATATTCAAATCTTATACATTTTATTATACCTTGCAATATTTACTCCTCCACAATCTATCTAAATAATTTAACTTTCCTAAATAAATAACATACTGCATCCTTGCCAAACTCCTCTTTCTATATTCACTTTATCAGTCTTATTGTAATCTCTTGCAATAAAATTTAAAAATCTTTTTTTTTTCTTTTTGCTTAATCTAATGCAGACTGGTTTCAAAATTCATTTTTTGTAATAAGCAAAGAATCTTTTGGCCATTTTGTAAATATTTCTTTTCATGGCAATAAAATATACGCATTTGTTAAAGATTTAGCTTTTTTGTTGGATCATTCTTTCACATATATCAATTCATAATCACCTCAAGCGACATGGTTTTACATTACCCATTTTCCTCAAATCTCTTATCCATTATTTTTGCATTGATTTGTAGCTGTTAAGACTGCTACAGCTAATCAATTCCCAAAACATATTCTCTTAAAGCTAGGCAAATTCCTGTTCTGAGCTCTCCATGAAAAATGTTAATAATCACCGATGTTTTTACTAACAGAATTGCAATAAATATTTGCATGTAGTCTTTTATATCTCCTAACATTGATGATGTTGCACATCATTTTATATCATAGTTGCTGTTTTCCCTCATGCAGAGCCAGATCACTTCTATTTTTTTACCTTATCCCAACTACAAACTTATCTTTTATGTTTATTTTTTAGATCAAATGATAGTATTAAATGATTATTAATTCTACTATACATAGCTAATTAAGTTCTGGCCAAAACAACTATTTGTTTGGTAAATTACGTATTCTAATTTTGTCTTCTGAAACTACACACACAATTAATTATAGTTCTCATTTTGAATATCTGATATTAGAAAATTAGATATAGCTTTCCCTATATTTCTTACATTACTTGATGTCATTCTAGTCATCTATTATAGTTATTAAAACTAGTTTGCATGGGCTCTTATTGTAAAATCCTTGATGCTAAATTCAACAACTTTACTATTGGTTACTAGTCACTTTATCTTTGCTTCATAGATTGGCTCACTTCTAATTATTTAATTTTACAATGCAAGTTTTTAGGTTTATCTCTAAACAATGATTTATTTGGTTTTTTTTAATTGTAACCATTAAACTTGGAAGAAAATGATCTGCATTCTACAGTAATTGAATCTCCACACCTGCTGCTACTAGTGACCAAAAGTGTTCTAATTTGTACTGTTTGAAATTTCAGAATTTGTTAAATAGATGAATTCAATTATTATAATGGTGTGCTGGTTTTGCAGTAAAATAAATTTAAAAACAATTTAAAAAAAAAGTTTAATGTAAATCGCACAATTTTAAAAAGTATTACAAGACACTTTACAGGTAATTTAATGCCATTTTCAGAAACTGCAGATCTTGGCTGAACTCCACCTATAAGAAAAAAATTAATGCTATCAAAATATACTTATGTCATAAATTATAATATCTTTTAAATTACTATTAAAACATAAAGCCTTGAGTAGTGACATGATTTACCAGGCAAACTTTACATCAGATTTTTCTTAGTTTCATAAAATTTCAAATGAGAAGTGTCGGTTAAATTTTCATCATTTGTTGTTTGCCATATAAAATTTTTACATAGTTAAAGAATAAAAGTAATTTATTGCTGCCTGAAACCAAATTCATTAGTGAGAAGATTTCAAACAGCAAATTTTATATGAATTTTTCTAAGTTTTATAAATTTCAAACAGAAAGTCAGATGTTTTCATTTGTTATAAATCAATAAAACACATCACACAAACTTATATCTTAGAATAATTTATATCAATTTCCTAACTAAATGAATGCAAAATAATAAACTTATTTTTATAATTCTAAATTAAATTCCATTTTACAAATACTACAAATCAATTTGATATAATGCTTACCTATTTACTATATACTGGGTATAAATGACACCTATTAAAAAAAAAAAAAACCCATTAGAAAAACAAAATCAAGCAAATTATTTTTAATATTGATATAAATATATCAGATATTAAAATATATCTCATAATCAGTTTTAAAACTGACATCAGAAACTCTAGCCGGAATAGTATGTCATCATATTCTAAAAAATTTTTGAATGAAAAAAAAATATTATTGATGCATTTATATAAAAAGCTATGGCAGTATGCACTTTCGATAATTAAAGCAAGCATAAAGTCAAAGATAATAATATGCTGAAAATATTATCTAAACAATTATAATAGTTAAATAAGCTCATTTGGATTACAAAAATATTGGGGGGGGGGGGGGAATCTGAAGAACTATGCAATTACTGCCAATTTCCCTTTTTTAAAAACCAAGTTATATTACAAAAAAATTTAATTGAATAAGGAATGTTTATGAGAAAGTAACATAGATGCATTCCTGCATTACTAATCCAGCAAACTTGTGTAATAAAGGATGCCAGGTTAATGTATATTGCATCTATATGAACTAATCTAATTTTGTCTTATTTATAAGACAATTTTTTGTTGTAATTGGTTATGTCATGATTTGCCCTTTACAAAATAAAACAATTTGTCACATGAACTATACATTATGACTGACTTCTAACGAATTAAAAACCAGCGTTTAAACTGCTCATTGAAAAATAAATTTAATGATACTCTATTTGTTAATACAATTCTGCACTTTAATGAAGTATTTTTCTAAGAATGCTAAAATAAAAATGACCATTCACTCTCTCATGGCAACTTCCAAAAACATAAAAATAATTAAGTATATAAAATCTAAGGATTACTCAGATTAAATATAGAATTTTTTCATAATGAAAAAAAACATCAAATATCAATTTTATTATCTAAACCATCATAAAAAGTAAATTTTAGAACAAGCTCATGCACAAACAACAACACAATTTATATGTTTTGTGAAGATTTCTCAGATTAAACAAGTCACACTTCAGCTAGACATAGGAAACTTATAAAACATAAGAAACCTATGTTTATAGCTGAAATCATTTTCGTCATCAAATCATCATAGAAATCAAATTTTTATTAAAACCTTTGAAATTTTTAAAGTAATTGCAGACACAAAATAACCTATATTAAAAAATGTAATGAAACCGATATTTTAAGTGAAAAAATTTAGCATATTTTAAATAGATTACTTTTAAACTTTTGCACTGCACTTCAATTACTAGGCTTCAGTCAATCACTTACATATGCCACTACCATAATGTAAATTTTAGTTGCATTGAAGTTGGTAGTAACATTATCATTGAAAACCAATAAAGCAAGATTTCATAATGGGCATGCATCCTATTAAGTTGTACATAGGTAAAAAGACAACTGAAGCTGATCAGTGCTTTGTTACTCACTTTTCTCAATAATTTTATGATAAAAAAATGTGTGAAAATTTTTTGATTATTGGGATAATTGGACGACATTGCAAAAGTGCTGAGATTACATTACTACTTATCAACTGCAGTAGTGTAGCAATATTACTATTGGTACGGAATAATGACAAATCAAACAATCTGAACATGAAATCAATATTGTGCATACAAAAATATACCGATTCAATTCCCCTATTTTAATGAGATTAGTGGTTTATCTGCATTTGAAATAGTTAATACATAAAAATCATTCATTGTATAAAATTAAATATTACTTTATTAAAATTTGATTACTGTAATAATTAAAATGTTACTGCTGTCATTCAATAATTAATGCTTGTTAGCAAATTAATCAAATAAAAAGATTAATTTATGATAAAATTCCTGAACTTGTACCCTTCATAATGTCAAAAAAGAAATTTTCCCAATTTTAAATAGATAAAACAAATGATGCTTTCATATATATAGAGGATTTATCTTACATATGCACTTTCATCAAGCTTCAATGGAATTTCCCCCAAATTTTCCTTTACTACAGGTCCGTCAATTCACACCCAACTATGAATATGCAACTTTTTATCTTGAACATAAGTGCTTGCATTATAACATTAAGCGGATTATGCACAAAATACATTTGAAGTGGTACTTCATTGGTAGGAATAACTAGTTGTCAATGTTATGCAGAGGAAATAGAAGGCAGTATAAATAGATCAATAGCATATTTCTTTTTGATTATAAATAGCCTTAGTTAAAATTTGGAATAATTTCAAGTTAAATTGATAACCTAGGTAGACATCTACATACACACATTAAATTGTATGCATAGTTATTTAAAATTTCCAATATTGATTTCAAAATTTGAAATGTTTTTTTAAGTGTGAGAAAGTTACACAAAAAAAAAACCAACTATTCACCATGCTTCTAGATTTAAAAGATAACCAGGCTTATTCTTTGCATACCTTGGAAAAGAACTGCTAAAAAGAATAAGCAGTTTTAATGTTAACTAAATTAACTGTTACATAGAAAGAAAACCATGATGTAGATACAAATCCATGACATCTTGGATTGTCTGCCTAAGGTAAAGCAATATCCAGAATATTATTTTCCATGCTAGTCTATTATGAATCATTCTCAAAATAACTACAAGGATTGGCAGACACAGGAAATAAATTTTATTTTATTGCTAGCACATTTTTAAAGTATTAAGAAACCTACAATTTTCAGATCAGTGCTTCAATACATCTACAATTCAGCTAGAATAATTTGAGAATCAGAATAAAAAGAACAAGCAATACTTTTCGTCCAAAAGTCTAACCCCCTCCCCCCAAGAAAAATAAATAACTGCAACTTTTACTATATTTATGCTACATAAACATAATTAGTATGATTTTTTTTTAAAAAGTCACTCCATTCAAATTCTTTTATATTTTCACTGGGTAATCAAATTAGACAATTTTTTTAAATTCATTGTTCAAATTTCAAAAGCTGCTTTGTTAAATTTTAAAACATTACAACAATAAGTCATCTAAAAGCAATTAGCCATATAATTATAAAGAATAAGTAATTATTGGTTTAACATTTAAAAAAAAAATTGCAATTTATGTTTTTAAAAACCAATACAGCAAGACCTTGGAAAATTACAATTAAGGAAGGTATTTAGTGCACATTTTGGATGAGTTTTCACCAACAAAACCATTGTAAAAGTATTAATGAAGCTATTTTAAATAAAACAAATTCTCAGACAAATGCCTCGATTAGCATCAAAATTCCATCAAAAACAAAACATTTAAGATGGAATCAGTTTCACGTAAGTCATCATAGAATTTTAAAATCCTAATTTGAACTTTCTATTTTACTTAATAAATTATCAATTGATTTCCACATAAATACATGTGTATATTTTCTTATTAGTAAAAAGAATACATAAATGTACTTGTAAAATATTTAAAAAATTCTTACCATTTCTGCTTTTGTGGAACATCACCTTTAAAAAAAAAAAAAAAGATATTAGACAAATGTTCCAAAATTCAAAATATTTGAATAATTTTAGATACAATCAGAATAAATTCATTACACGTTTTTATTTTCAAAAGAGATGTCGGAAAAGTGTTGTTTCATCACCACATACATATATTTTTTAATATTTATTCAAAGATCTAAATTGAAAAATTAATTTACAGAAAATACAAATCTAATAGATTTAAATTATTCTTTCACACATTGTATGAAAACAATTACCAATATGTGTACACATATACAGCAGTTTTAATGTATTAATATAAAGGTAATATTTGTCCTTAAATAAACAATTTATTTCCAAATTTTAGTATAATTCTGCAATAATGTTAAAAGTAAAATGGAACTAGTTACTAACCTCATATCAGCAGATGAATAAAAACAGGTGGTAAAATAACGAAGCACTACAAAAATTCATGTGGTTAAAATAGAACATATGGAGAGGGGGGGGGATAAAAAACCCGGATCATATATTGCTAGTTATGTTGGACACTTCAACAAGTGCTCTAAAATAACACTAGATGGATTCATCGAATCACTTGGACAAAACCAAGCAACAAACCATTGACATTTCATTCACAGTTCATAAATAAAAAACCTACTTTAGATATTGGAACTACAAAAGATATGGGAAAATTTTATAGGGTCAGACTTCTATGAAACTTTTATGGGTTAAAGAAAATTATATGGAATAGCCTTTATATGATGAATGGGTACTTAAAATAAAAAGTATGAATAAATAGTTAACAGTTGAATGGGTATAGGTAAGAGGTTGACATTGTGGTTTTCTGCAACCACATGAAAAATAGGTTATGTATTATCCTGTCAACCATGCTTGGCAGTTTCAGTGCCCTATAATAAATGTTTAAAACAAAATGACTAACAAGCAGTTGTATTTAATATTTTTATCTTTTATTTAAAAAAAAAAAAAAAATCTCTGCAAAAATTATGTTTCTAGTTTACTTTTTGTATTATAAGTCACGTAAATTCAGCTAAATAGGAATCCAGGTGCTGTTGAACCCAGATGTTTAGCTGGAATCACAAGGTTAAGTGATTTATTTGGAAGTATTCAATTCCCAGTTTTACAGGGCTTCTTCTAACAGTCTGAATAAATAGAATATTCACCTGCAAAAATTTCTTTTATCATGTCTATAAGAATACCTGCTGCACTACCTGGAACAATTGCGATTAAGCACTGATTGGTTTCTTTGCACAAGCCACTGCTGTAGTATTCTCTCTTCTAATGATTCTTGGTGAAAAGGCTTAATGTTAGGCCCTCTAATTTTGCATGAGGCTAGAGATAAAAGGCTAGATGTTCAACATTCTCTAGACCAGCTATAAATGGACTCAAGTGCAGTCAGAAATGGGATTTGAGCTGTCCAACCACATTCCTTTCTGATAATTATCAAATATTAAATACAAAATTAGTTTTACAAGTACCAAATAAACTAATTTTAAAAAAAATTCTAATTTTTTAAAAAAAAATGGGTTGGAGCAAGGAATATTTTCAATTTAGTCATCACATCCTCCAAAAGATGGAAGAGAAAATGAAACGTAGTTCCAGTAACATATCTTGAATCCTCTTCACACGGTCGCAATGCAGGTAGTTAAGAGATCAAATAATATGCAAGACTGCTAAAATATAACTGGCAGAATGCTGCAGTGACCAATATCTTAAACCAATTAACTAGTGATAACTTACTGCACATTATTGTTTTCAGGGATAGGTCTATGGCAAAGAAACTCAGTTCAAAGATTTGGCAGATTCAATCTGCTGCATATGACTAATGGGAAAATGGATGGATTCTGGTAGAGGGGATTTTTCCAGCTACAATTCAGAACCAGCACCTAATCCACTTTTTTGTGTAAATGCAAGAGTTCGATAGTTAATTATATTGTTATTGAAAACTATCCAGTCCCCCTCCTCAATTACAAGAAAGTGAACTTTTTAACCGATTTTCATTTAAGCATATTTTTATTCATTTTTATATTAGTACTTGTGTACATTAGTTTACTAATTTACTTTGCAAACAAAATATCTGGTGTTTTATAGGTATTGTAAAATGTTCATTTATTGCTAGGTTGTGTCAGCAAGATGATTGCTGGTTCCCACTAGTGTCAAAAATTTTTAGGGCACTTTTTGAAACAGTACTAACAACGAAAATTGGAAAACATAACTAAATTGACCACGTGTAAATATTTAAAAAAAAAAGTTCTTGATTCACATGCTGGCCATGTCAGTAGATACTGAGCCAGCCTAACATTCAATCTGAAGATATATCCTTGTTTCAGCATGGCAAACATCCAGAGTCCATTCATGATTCCATGTTGCAACACCATTTAAATTAGTGTGTAAAACATTACATCACTCCACAACTAAAGAAAACAGATATTAAATTAACACAATATACAAAAAAAAAAAGCTATGTCTACATTATAAAAATCTATGATTAAATTCATAAAAATTTTTTAAAAAAAGTATGAATGAATCATAAAATCATGCTAATGTGGAGCAATATTACCAAAGTTCTATAAAGATCATTAGATATACAACAAATAAATATACCCAAAACTAAATATTTATCTATTAAAAACCACATTCCTTGTGCCATTTCACTCGGATATAACTAAAAATAATACATACACATAAATTAGTATATAGGCAAACATTTCAAATTTGACTAAATAACTGTTCAGCAAGAATCCACAATAGAATGGGCTCATCCATTTTTCTTTTTAATGCTTACATGCACCCATACCAAATTCAGAATATATTAGCCAAATGAAAATATGGATACACATCTATTAAAAAAATAGTAAGGTCCATTCTATTATTGATTCTGGCTAAGCAGTGTTATTTATTCATAACTAGAGTAGTTTTCTCTCCTTAATTACATCATATGCAGCAACTTTTACTTTACCAAAAAGGCAAAATATGATACAAAACTTTTATAAAAAAGTTGTTTTTATTTTATAAACATATTTCCATATATGCAGCCAGTTACATTAATGTAACCGTCTTTTGATGACTTTTTTATTTAGGTACTTACAAACTAATTCACTTTCAAGAGATTGCACAAATAGGAAGTCTAATATTAAATGGAATATTATTGGACTTCGTTATAAATATAAAAAAAGTGAACAATGTGGAGATTGGTGGTATATATCATAAAGATTATTCAATTTAATAAGATACTAAATGCAGACAATTCAATTTTATACTCCAGTAAGTTCTCACTGCAATGAAGATTTCTTTATATGGATAAAGGGTTTTTGATCAGATCAAACATTTTGAAGTTGTCCTGGAAGATTAATAATGCTAGAATTGGTAAACAATTGAAAGTACTGTGGGTAAATTTGGTTAGTGACAGAAATGAGGAGACTTGTGGCGTTTGCAAAACTTTATATATTATGAATTCTTCCTTTGAGAAAAAAGTTAACAGAAAGGGACATAAAATTGTCCAAATGAAGATACAGCAGAATTGAATCTTTGATTACAGGAAGTAATTATTGATCATGTTACTGCGTAAGTACAGTTGATATACTTAACCTTCAGAAACATTCCAATGAATTTAAATTAGACTTGGTAATGGGTTTTAAAAATATTAAGATTTTGAAGATGGTTCAGATTTGAATGAAATCAGTAGGAAATAACATATATAAAAAGTGCAACAAAGATAGCTAGCGAAAAAAAAGAAATTGACCAGTAAAATTTCTGAGAATTTATGAAAAATATTAAAGTAGATCAAATCTGAACCATCTTCAAAATCTTAATATTTTAAAACCCATTACCTGTAAAACTGACTGTTAGCGGCCCCAACATTTCGCCCTCTATTTTTAAAAAACTGAACTAAATTTTTTTTCTATACTAAGTGTATCTAACTAAATAAACTATATCTTAAGTATAAATGTTTTTACATAAAGGTTAATAAGTATAGAGGATTTGAACTCAGATTTTCAAGCACCCTTCAACTAGCCACACTATCTCATACAATTGATACACATGACCACACACATGTAGAAAAGATAAATAATCACCAATATACATATTTCGTGCTAAACCAGCAGTCATCCGTTGGTCCAGATTATCATCTCCCACACATATATAATCAGTGCTCAGTTTATATTAAGATAGCAAATCTTCATACTTTAATGGACAGGCTTCAATCCACTCCAACCTTCAACTTTTCAGCCATCCATATCATTGAAAATCTGATGATGAAAACTCAAATCCCATGCTGATGCTAATATTATTGCAATGCCCATGTTGACCTGAAGTCACTGTAACCCCTCATGTATAAAGGTTAATAATAAAAAAAAATGAACTTTACATTTTTATGTGTAGTTTTGACTTGTAAAGTATATCTAATAGTCACAACACAACTGTGTATATATATATATAACTATAAATAAGTAAATAAACTATATTAACTATAAATGTTTTATATAAAGATTAATAAAATAAAAAAATGAACTTACATTTTTATGAGGACAAAGCTCTGCTGTATCAAATTGGTTCTCATCCATATATTTTCCATATTATTAGTGTGGATAAGTTTGTCGCCCGAGAGTGAAAGATATACACCATTTGAAACACACTGATAACATGTGTTCCAGGTAAAATGTGTTGCTGTAAAGCTATAGAAAATAAGTCTTAATATTAAACATCATGGAATTGGTAGAAAGCATTTCAAGAGATAGAATTATTAGATATAAAATGTGTGGAAGATTTCTACAAAAAAAAAACTATACAGCAAGAACAAGTATCCCTTACAATTTTATAGACATACAGTTAAATCTACAAGATTATGGAATTGTAATCAATATTTTAAAATAATCAAGTGAACAAACAATTTGTTAGCAACAGTAACTGATGTTTAGAAATGACAGACCTATCAATTTAACACTTTCATATAAAAAATTTTACCAAGATAATTACTAGTCTACTGTGAATTTTGGATTTAACTAATCAAATGAACTGGAGTTTAAGCAGTTTTAGCACAGTGGATCACATCTAAGTATTGGAAGTTATAAAAAGGATGGCATTTGATTCCATAACCATTTCTAGTGATTAAAATATTGAATCATCAAAGTATTGATTCACAAGTCATACTGTGACAAATATTTATCAAAATGCAACAATGATTAAATTAGTTATACTAAGATTAATATGGAAGATATTTCCTAATCTTTTTACACGTTTTACAAGTATTCTGTGGGTTAAAAGGAAAAGCTAAAGAAATAAATAGATTATGAAGATGGTTTTGCAAATAATGCTAGAACTTTTGCAAGAGTTATCAAATAAAAATAGGTCAAGGTAAATGATAAATGGATTAATACAAATGGAAATAAATTAGGTTTTTAATAAAAATATTTAAAAAAAATTGCCTGTGTTCGAAAAGGTTTTATATATATGTTTTACCAGTTTTTTATGGATGACTTGGGACAGAAAAGCAAGACTTAACTATGGAAACAAAATACAGCAACAATTACAACTGATATTGAGATTCAAGAGACTGTAGGGAGGTGGGTACATTTTTAAAAGTTGAAATCTTAAAACTGGATCTAGAGATTGTTAGAAAAAGACCACATATAAGTTGGACTAGTTTTCTAGTCACGTAGAATAGGCGGCAAGAAATTGGATTAAGGAGACCATTCTACAGTAATTCGATAATTACAGTAAGCACTTTTCTCGACTAAAATCATCCCATAAAAGATAATCTACAAAAACTTTAGGCGTTCCCAATTCTAACTCAAAATCTAATTTTTATAGTTAACGACTAAGATATTAAATGTTATTTCTGAATTTGTAATCAATTGTCATAAATAACTGCCCCCCCCCCCCAACGAATTTTCAAAAATAATAAACCCTATTAAACATTTTTATCAAAGAAGGCGTTTATGGATATAAATTTAAAATTGATTTTTGCATAAAATACATATTAATCATAACTTGTATTTTTTTTAATCGGAACTGTAATTAATTTTTTTATTCCCAAGTTACCCTATTTTTTGTATTTAAGCCCAAAAGCTTCCGCTTAAAAATGATTTTAAAATATAATTACGTTATTACTTCTAAACTGAAAAACCAATCTAGCATGCTGCGCTTATTAATCTCTTACCCTCCCCCATGCATTGATGACGTAGAAATTACCATTTATAAATTTTTCATAATTGTAAATCGAATGCACTAGACATTTCACGTAAAAATTCGCAATTTTCCCCCATCAAATTATATGGCTAGTTTTAATTAATTTGATTTGCTTTTTTGTTGTATTTTAAAAAACCAATAAAAATACTTGCATAGAGTAATTATAGATTGAACTATTTTCAGCATCTAGTTGAAAAAAATCCTATAGAAACTATATACATTCAAATTCAAGATAGGTTAGTACAGAACGTTTCAATAATTTCCACTCAAAATACTGATTATAAACCAATAGCATTAACAATAATTGAATATTATAATTTGAATTTTTCTCAAGAAAATATTTCAATGACGGATAATGTGATGTACTGTAGCTTCTTAAACGGAGTCAAGAATCTCTCAACAAAAAAACCAGTTAGCCACTTTATTTTCCATTCCCCAGTTTAAGTTATCCCACATTCTGCTCCATCCCATTTCACAACATAATCTTTGTCAACTCTATGGCCTTTATATCTAAATCCCCCTTATCTTTTCCCAAACCCAGCATAAAAACTAACAATCCACTTTTTGTATAATCACTTTTTTCATATTTATTCTTCCATAACTTCATTATATGTGCTCTTTCTGTTTTCAAGCATTTACATTCAATTAACAGATGCCTAATATTTTCTATTCCTTCCTTACATAATTTACAGACTAAATCAGCCATATTTTTCCACTTACATGTATATTCTCTTATTGCTAAAGATCCCGTTCGTGCCTTAAACAATAAACTACTTTCCTTACTATTATCATGTACTAACTCGCACCTAATATTGTTTATTTCTATATATAAACTTTTTACTCTCCATACTAGTTCTCCATCTCCCTAGTCTTTATTAATAAATCTATTCTTTTATCCCATTCCTTACCACTAAAACATTCAACAATCCTCCTAATACAACCCATCCCATCTTTTGTACAAATATACTGATATAAATTCTTTATCCAAATCTTTTGCATACCGCATTACCTTTCTTACCCATCTTGTTACCTGCCTCGAATTAAATACTATTTTGGCTATTCTTTTATTATCCATAAACTGCAATCTACCAAACATTTTCATTTTACTTTTTGAATCTCTCATATGAAAACTTGACCATCCCATTTCTCTCCTTGGATTGCCTACCTTTGCTGTCCATACATCTGCATATAATACCTGTTTCTTGCCGAATTATTTAAAAAATTTGTCGTGAAACTTCGAATACACGGCGGCATAAAATTATATTATAAAAAAATAATCTGATAAACAATAATTTATTAAAATATTTATCCTACCGATATTCATAATTATTGTCTATAGTAGTTTTCGGACTGACGTCAATTGGCGAATTTTAACGCTTGTATAAGCGAAAACTACAATGGACAATAAGTATGAATGTTAATAAGATATTATTTTACTAAATTATTTTTATCATTTATTTTTTTTTATAATATAATTTTATGCTGCCGAATATTTGATATCGCGACCTGGCAAATTCATGTTTATCCAATCATGAAAATATAACTTCAAGTAAAATGATTACATCAGTAACGGTCGAGCTTTGAAATGGCAAAATGCAATTTGAATATAATACTCCAATGTAATTTTGCAGCAACTTGAAGTAATTAGCATATTATATATATATAATTTATCGTTAAGCATATATTCAAATAAAATTCTTATTGTTACAGAATATTAACAGACAGCACAAGTTACTATAATTTTGATTTTGCCAAAAAAATTTTTACGATTATTTTTACGTTTAAATTAGCATTATACCAAAATAAAAGTTATACATGTAGTATATTAATTTCGAAACTTCAAGCTTTCATACTATTAAAAATATACATAGATAATAATAAATGATAAAATAAGCGAAAGACATAAGAATTATAGGTAGATGGTTATGGATAAAAACTGAAATAGCAATTATAATATGATACAAACTTACCTATCTGGACGATAAAATAGAAATATCGTTTCAGCGAGATAGGTTATATACAGTCCCAAATAGTTCTCGTTTAATGTGGGATTGTTTAATTTAGTTATTAAAAATATTTTTTAACAAATATTAAATAATTACACACCGTTAAAAAACATTATAAAATAAAAATAAAGTTAAATGTATGTAAAAATTAACATTTTAGTTTTTTTTTAACAGTAACTGGTTTGAGATTTTTTTTCCGCTGCTTTTATTCGTTAAGTGAATATAACCTCTAAAATGTTTTATTTTATAATACTTAAAAGAAAAACATATATATTTGTAGTAAAAATGAAACTAAATTATTAAATTAAATTACGTTTTAAATTGAACAAGTTACTAAGTTTCATTACATTGACTCTGTGATTAGAAATTATTGTAGGTTCATCACAGCGTTCAAGCTAAACAAATCAACACTTTTTTTCCAATGAACCGTCACCTGCCCAACATTTACAAAATATGACATTTTCTATTTTAGTAATTTTTCACGAGAGTTAAGGCTTAATTTATTTGATTTTGATGCCTTTGTCCCTTTTTTTTTTTTTTTTTGTTATCTCGAGAATTTTATGCAGTCATTTTTTAATGAGATAGTTCAAAAATATCTTTAATTTATAAATATATTGCGTATTCGCCAACATTAATACTAGGAAAACTAGTGTGTGGACAATTTTTACTTTTGTCTTTAATATATGGTATATGAGCACAGACTTTCAGATGACCCATCACTCTCCACTCAATCTAATAACACTGATACACTCAAGCACATATATGTTGAAAAGATAAACAATCACCAATATATGTATTTCATGCTAAACCAGCAATCATCAGTTGGTCCAGATTATCATCTCCCACACATATATACTATAAGTGATCAGATATATATTAAAATAGACAATCTTCATACTTTAATGGACAGGCTCCAATCTACTACACACTCCAACTCTTCAACCGTCCATACAATTGAAAATCTGATGATGGAATGCTCGAAGGCCACCCTGAGGCCGAGATTCTAGTCACACCCATGTTGACCCAAGGTCAAACTGAACCCCACATGTACAGGACATAATTCATTTAATACATATGCAAGGATGGGCAGACATCTCTACAATGTAATAACTGAAACACAGGCTTATTATATACCCGTGTCTATATATGTCGTTTTATTTTATGAATGTGCGCAGTCTTACTCTTTTAGATGTTTATAATTAATCCAACTATTTCATTTCTAGGATTTTTATATCATTTTCTTCTGCTTCCCTGGATCGCAAGAAAAATATGATCACTATACAGATACAACTCTGAAACAATTGTTTTTTATTTGTATTTTTGAAAAGTGTAGAAGCACTTGATAAAAAGAATAAAAATGTTCTGATATAAAGCAATGTTCTAAGATTTATTTATTGTTTAAAATGGTTAACACAATCAAAGGCCTTTGAAAAATTTCTAAAACAATGGGGGGGGGGCAATAATAGATTTATAGAAAAAAATAAAAGGAAGAAAATTTAAAGAAACTATTCACATGAAAGTATTTAGAATCCAACCATTAATTTTGCCCTTAAAAAATAATAGAAAAATTAGACCCTCACAGATAAGTACATAAAATTTTTTACAATTATTGTCTTTAATAGAATAGCTTAATTTGATAAAATGTCACCTTAAGATCTGTATTCACAAGCAACTCATAAATGAAGATGATAACACTACTTGTGTTATATACTAACCTGTGTATCAGTATTAACAGTTGAATATATTTGATAAGTTTAAATATATTTGAATTTTTCTAGAAGCATTTAACAATTAAACTAGTGATGAAATTATCCAACATATAATCATTATTAAAATGCCATGATTACAAACTTTCAAACTATATATATATATGATATTTCATATTAGTCATCTATCTGATGATATATGTTAATTCTGATTGTTTCTGCTTTTCTTAAAAGAGTTTGAATAATTCCCACACTTCCTGCAAGACTCTGTTTCTCTTTTGTAGTATCTTTAGTATAATTTTTCTGGCACATGAAATCATAGCAATTGTTAATTGAAGCAATACTGACAATAATATTTTCAGATCAGTTCATTTTTGTCTAAACTTGTTGTTATAAAGTTATAATGACTTATTACTTATCCAACTTTTTTTTATATTCTGCATAATTTAGCCCAGAGATGGAGAAGCCATACTTGAAAGTTAAAGGCTCGATTAATTCTCAGCTGAATAAATGGTTAAAACAATTTCAGTTTGGTCAATGTCCTATAATCGCCTGAACAACTAATTATACAATTATTTTTTTGCCAATTATTTTCAACCATTCATGGATTCTAGGAAGTTTTGTTTTGATGGAAGCTATTTGATAACAGATTTTCATTCCACTATATTTGTTTGATTTTTTAAAATCAATTATTTTCTTTTTAATAACACACAGCGCATTCACAAGTTTCGTAGAGAACACATGCCTGTCGTGCTTAATATGTAGATTCCAATCAATTTTTTTTTTTTTTTTTTCAAGTAGCTGGCCCATATCCAATCCAGGTAATCATCCAATATTGGTCAATAAATGGATATCTGACTTCATCAGTATTATTTTAAAAATTAATTACAGAGGTTTCTTGATATTATTATAGTTGTGATTTTTAAAGAAAATTACAATTAAATGATGTGTTAGTGATTTTCCATATACAGTACTCTGTAGGACAAATATTATAGACTAATTTAAAAAATTTCATATAAAATTTCAATTTATTAGAAGTATGTAATTAATTTTATTGAATACTAAACTTTAATAGAGTTATAGCCAATCTATAGTCCCAGGGTCAAATGAAGAGTTGGAGAGTGGAGTGGATTGAAGCCTGTCCATTAAAATATAAAGATTGGCAATCTTCATATATATCTGAGCACTTATTGCATATATGTATAGAGATGATAATCTGGACCAACAGATGATTGCTAGTTTAGCATGAAATACGTATATTGGTGATTATTTATCTTTTCAACATATATATGTTCAAGTGTATCAGTGTTGTGAGATAGAGTGGAGAGTGGTGGGTCATGTGAAAGTCTGTACTCATATACCCTATAAATATATGAATGAGTGGACATTGTATTTATGCAAAATTTCACACAGGTCCTGTCATTGCCTTTTGATAAAGCAACAATCTCCACTATTTTGCTTTCATCTTCCGTTATTGAAAATTATTTGATACAGATTTGATTTTATACAGACATTTATTTTTTATATAAATTTTTTACTTTGAAATTAGTAATATGTTTATAGAGAATTCTTCATATGTGCATACATTTTATTACAGAATAAATAATAGTTAATTTGTTACCTGCAATAATTACATTCTATTGACTTTAATATATTAACATTTAATTCTCAAAAGAATGATAAACCACTTATTTTATCGGCAAATAGATTAATGAGAATTAACATTATAAATAAGTTTCATATATTTATTCATCATCAACATCATTTTCAATCACCATCTATTGCAGTATGATGATCTTTTTAAATTTAACCTAATTTTGTAACCCATAGATTTATTTTTCCATATTACTATAACCAACCTATTATCCCATCCATTCCTTTCATATATGATCTTTTTCTAAGTCTTTTACAGTCTTTTGGAATCCAATTTAAAACTTCAAAAATCATCTAGTGAATTTTATTTTAGTAACCTATCCAGCCCACCTTTATCTCAGCCTCACAATTCTTCTCATGATGTCAGTGCTATATGTTTTTCCCTAAATTATGTAGATAAATTTCCTTCTTGTTTATTCAACAAATATCTCTCAATATTTCATTAAGTTTTCTCAAATATCTGTATTGCTCTCCTATTAAGCATTGAAGCTCAAATATATATATAGTTAAAATTACCCCAAATCCAAAACTCAAACAAACTAGCCAAGAAAATAAAATCAAAAACACATCCAATGGTTTCACTGCTACAAGCAGACTTCTAAAATGTAAAGAACTATGAAACAACACATGATTATATTAAACATAACCCACAATTCCACTTACTTCCCTTAATGGGTGGGAAGTAAATGGAGTTGTGGATTGTGTTTAATATAAATATGGTGTTGTTTTGAAGTTCTACTTGTAACAGTGAAATTACTGTTTGTGTTTTTGATTTTATTTTCTTGGCTAGTCTGTTTGAGTTTTGAATTTGGGGTAATTTTAATTATTTATTGACTAGTTTAGCTTTATGCTTGTAATATCTGTGTAGGGGGTGGGGCTAAGTTTATATAGAGATTCTGAATGCATTCTTTTGCATTTATCTGTAAAAAAATAACAATAAAATAAGCTTGTTTAGAGCTATTAGCATGCCCTTTATATTATATATATATAAGCAGAGATAAAACACATTATTATATATGCATAAAAATCTTTAAATGAAATTAAAATAGCTCTTTTAATTTTCATAACAATCTTTATTTAACACTAATAATAATATAAATAACAGCAAAATGTAACATTTATTTTTGTGAAGTCTTTAGTCTACTCAGACTAAATATTTCAAGGATGTAGATTTCTCTAAACTGACTCCCTCTCAAGTTTGCAGGGCTGAAGTTTCTCTCATTAAATTAAATATAACTTGTTTTATATTTTTTAAAATATTACTATATATATATATATTTTAAATGACAAATATTGACTATTAATCTTGGATAGCTATACGTGAATCATAGATGATCACTAATAACTGTATGGTATTTTATCTCAATGAGACTATAGTAACAAATGTCAGCAAATGAAAGATTAAAATCCAGTGTTATCTCTTCACTGGTGAGTACTTGTCCATAAAATTCCTTTAGGGCCATAGTGAAAATACTCGAATAGATGTTGCAAAATCATCAACTATTTAAATAAGGTTTTAGTTTTTTACTTCCCACTCATAGGTTACAAGGACTAGCATTTAAACAAAACTTTTTTTCTTTTTTTGCTTTTTTCCATTTACAAGACATGAAGTTATCAAAAAAAAAGTTACTATTCAAACAATAAAATTTCTCCCTTGCTTATTGTTCTTATGATTTAATGGAGAAACTGGAGAAGAAGAAAAACAAGTCATGAGGTAAAGTGTTTGGACAAAAGTTTATTTTCTCTCTTCCAACTTATAAGATATGAGGTTACAATTCTTCAGATTTATGCTTTTGCTATTAATATTATTTGAATGAAAAAAATAAAAAAAGAAGTATCATTACTCCAACAACCATAAACTCAAAACAAAAATAATATGTATTTATGGCCTGTATTATTAAATGAAAAAAACTGAAGAAAAAAACAAAAAATGATTAGTATTTAAACAATTGCAAGATAATAATAAAAATATCCCATATTTGTTGTTAGTGAATATTTAATGCAAAAAAAACTGTGAAAACCATTACTTGTTTTATTTATTATAATACACACACAAAAAAAAACTTTACTTGTTCCATTTATTATTTAGTAATATTAGTTCGATGACTCCCCCAGATATGAAAAAAAATTCCCAGAATGCATACTAAATAATTTTTATTACATAATTTTGCAGAATTTTATAATCACGATATCAATTATAAATATGTAATAAATTGCAAATTAGGCTGATTTTCTCAATCCTAGAAAACTCCTACAATATAGTATATCATTTTCATTTTCCTAATATTGTAACTAGAGATGACAAAGAACCAGGTAAGACATTTAAGCAGAAGAATTAAACATGAGATTCTTTTGAATATTTAATAATTTTTTAGTTTGATAAATGAAATATTGTTAAAAATATTAGATAGTTGCAATGGCTATAAAAAGTTGGAAGTATTTTATAAATAATTGATGTTTGAATTTTAAAAAGAAGTCTCAAATATTTTATTTGAAGAATGATATATTATATAAAACAGAACTATAGAAGATTAAAAAAAAACAATACATAAAAAGATTAGAAGCCATTGAATTGTGAATTTAGAAAGGAATGGAAATATGTTGGAAAGATAGAATTCTCAAAGTTGAAGTGATGAAAAGAGTAAATTGATTATTTATGAAGAAATTATAAAACTGGGTTGGGGAAATAATTTGACATAAAGAGTTATAAATATTAGAATTTTTAAAAAGAGTAATAAGTAAAAAAGTGTCTGATGATTTAAAAGGAAATAATGTCTAAAATCCATACATATATTTTTAAATAAGAGAAAAAAGCAAATATTAAAAATATATTCTTCCTATAAAATGTTATTATTCACGGTACTTTTGTATTAGTCCTGCAACATGGAGCATATATTAGATCTACTGTGCCTTTTCACATTTATATCAATCTGCTGATAACTATCTGATCAAAATAATGTGGACAGAGAGAGATCTTGTACATGATATTTTTCGCAAAGTTTGCATTAAAAAAAGTAATGTGTACACGGATCTTGGAGATAATATTTTGCCAAGATTTACAAAGTTATCAGGAGGTTGATACAAATATGAAAAGATGCAGTAGAACTAATTCATGCTCCATTTTGCAGGCCTAAAAATAACTAAAAGTAAAAAAAAATAAAAATACAGAAATATATATGACTTTTACACTAACAACTTTAAACACAATATTTTAAACCAAAAAAAAAAAGATTTGTGATCTTAATGAAATGACACCATTATGTAAAAAAAATTAATAAAGATATGTATGATTTTGAATAAGAAATTGATTTGCCATACATAAATATGTATGACTTTCACACTAACATTTTTAAAGACAACATTTTACCCCTCCCCCAATTTGATTTACAATCTTAATGAAATGATGCCATTACGCAAAAAAAAATTAATAAAGATAAGTATGGTTTTGAACAAGAAATTGATTTATAAATATGTATGACTTTCATACTAACAACTTTAAAAACAACACTTGAAATCAACAAAAAAATTTGATTTGAAATCTTAATGAACGTATGACTTTTACACTGACAACTTTAAAACAACATTTGAAAACAAAAAAAAACACACACACACATTTTAAACCAAAGAAAAAAAAATTGATTTGTGATTTTAATGAAATGATGCCATTACACAAAAAAATTAATAAAGATATGCATGATTTTGAGCAAGAAATTGATTTGCCATACACAAATAGGTACGACTTTCACACTAACAACTTTTAAAATAACATTTGAAATCAACATAAAAAATTTGATTTGCGATCTTAAAGAAATAATGCCATTATATAAAAAAATTGTTACTTTAAATATGCACTAAACAAACACTAAGTGATTTTGTTTTTGTAAATATTATTTATAAAAACACATTAACTATATGCATATGATACAATGTAATATAACAGGAACTGTTGCCTTGAAATAAGAAATTTGACATATGCTTTTACCATACAAAATGGAGATCTCTACTAAAAATTTTCCCTCCAAAAATGTGGCACATGATTGCACAATAGTATGCCAGTATTTTCTACAGAAATGCTAATAAATGTATTTTTTTTAAATAAACAAAAAAAAGGGGGGAGGGGGCACAAAAAATTAATTATGAGATTTTTATTAGGTTTTTATCCTGGCAAAAACATTTCTTTTATATCATTAAGTATACTCGCAGGGTTTTTTTTTTTTTCAATTTGATGTCATTGCAACATCACACATTTATTGTAGGTGTGAAAAGATGTCCTATCTCCTCAGTATTAATACCAAAGTACTTTATTCACTAAATAAAAATAATAGAAGGGTTTTTCACTTGGTTGGTCACATGATATTTGAGCACTAGCTACAATTCATAGTTCTTTACCTTTCAGAGTGGCCACATTAACACTGCCCTAAACAATGCAGATCACTTATCCAATAAAAAAAATTAAAATCATTATAGATAATAAAGTCGTTTATTTTTCACCACCAATATAATAAACAAAAAAAAATTAATTATAAGACAAATCCACCTCCTATTACTATAATAATACTCATTTTATTTTTTAATTTGATCAATCTAATAGTTTGACTGAATTTTCAGAGCTAAAATATTTGTACATAAATATATTGAAACAGTCAATTTTGATCACTTGTCTAATTCACCTTTTTTCCCCCTCACATTTATACCTGTGCCAGATTTAAACCCTCTTAGAGTAACTATATAAACAACTTCAAACAGTTTTATATGTATGATCACACATATAATCTTCAATAGTTTCTCTTCCTCTTTCCTTTTTTATTTTTGCTTTTCTAATATATAACATGTAATAACCACATTCCACTCTTTTTACACTTTAAAGGAAAATAATTATATAAAAAAGAAGTAAATCGAAGAAGCAGGAATAAAATATGAGTAAAATGGAATTAAGGAATGGAATAAGATAAATAAAAATTAAGATAATAAGTGAAATGTAAAATAAGGTTAAATTTATTAATATAGTAATATGTAAAATAAGGTTAAATATATGAATATAGGAATATAAGAAAGATTTCATAAATATTACATGGAATTTATAAAATTATGGCAAAGGAAAAAGATGAATAAATATGATAATAATTAAGAATAGAAATAAAGAGTAAAGTTGATTTTAAAGTTATATAATAGTAAATTTTATAAATAAAATGATGTTAATAATTAAGTTGGTAAAATTGTAACAATTTAATAGATATATGTATAAAATATGTTTGTATTGATATAATGTTTAAATTTTTGTAGATCTGACGAAGATTGCTAGGAACAGTCAAAACTGTAAAATTAATAAATATATTTTGCTTTAAAGTGTAAAAAGAATGGAATGTGGTTATTATATGTTATGATCACACATATATATGTGAATGTTTAAATCTGTAATCAAATTGACATATATATATATTATAGGTATATATTTATTTTTAAAAAGTCGCATAGTTTAAAAAGGGATTTAATTTAAATTATTAGTATATTTTATATTTTATTTTGCTTAGATCATATATATATATATATATTATAACCTATTAGAATGAGATGGAGGTATGAGAAAGTGAAAAGAGAGAGAGAAAAAAATAAAGTGCTAATAATGAAATGAGAGAGGGGTGTGAGAAAAAAAGAAGAGAAAGAGAAAGAAAAATATAATACTAATAATGAAACGGGGAAGAGAATAGAGGGAGAAAATTATGAAATGGAGGTAAAAATGATGATGATGAAAGGTAAGTGGAAAGGAAGAGAGAGAATATGATAAGGGAGGTATAGAGAGAGATATAATTGTATCCTAATGAAAGGAGAGAGGTGTGTGAGGAAAAGAATGAGAGAAAGAGAAAATGATAATAATGAAATGGAGATAAGAGTGTGAGAAAGAAAGAAGAGAAATATAATACTAATAATGAAATGGAGATAATGATAATGGTAAGGATAAATGATGGAAAAGAAAAGAATTGAGGAGGAAAAAAAATGGGGAAAAGTAATCGAAATGATATATGTAATGGAGAGCGAAAAGAAATAAGATGATGGAAAGATATTAAAGAGAGATATAAGAAGAAGATGGAATAAAGGAGAGAGAAATGAAATGAGATGATAGAAGAAACTCTTAACGAATGTTTTAAATGGCTGAGATTATAGAAAGATATGAGAAATGACATGAAAAGAAATGGAATAAAATTGAAATGAAATAAAATATAAATGAGAGACTCTAAATGACTCGGCTCAGTGGGGTTACAATAAATTTAAAGAAAAGAGATGATGATCCAGAGATGTATAATCAAATAAAGGTCAAATCCAATACTGATGAACTATAACTACTACAGCATATTAATATTTCAATAAACCATACAAAAGATTATTTAAAATCACTAATCAATGCTTACCATATTAGTCCTACCAATAGATTATACACTCTCTGAATAAAACCTATGATGCTTTGCTTTAAAATATTATCTTACAGAATTATATTTACTAAACAACAAGAGTAAATAACCTCAGGGATTTTAAAACTAACACTCTTGTGTAAAATTAAAGTTTAAGTTAAGTTGCCTAATAAAGAATTACTGTGATTAATAAATAAATAAGTGACATTTTAGCTGACCATAAAATAATTATAATATGTTCAATCTTAAAATAATAAACAAAACAAATATTAATTCACAAAATTTAATGAATCAATTTAAATTTAACTAATAATGGCCTATTATCTAAGATATTACTTGAGCAGAGAAAAGGGCAAGGGTACTTTTAATGCCTTTCCATACTCACAGACAACCACTAAAGACCTCAAATGCAAATGAATTAGAATTCTTTAAATATATCAGATTTAAGATGATGATAGATGATGTGCAGTGAATATAAGATAAGGTGCAGCTTTTAAAATAATATTAATTAAAATATTCTTCTGAAGTACTAATATTGTTAATCTGATATTGCATAATCTTTAGTCTGAAAGATATACTGATAATTTAAAAAAAAAAAAACAACTTTTAACTAAGTATTTAATTAGGTATCTGCTATAATGCAATTATCTGTATTTATGATTCAATATGAAAATCATTTACTTTAACATTGCTTTTTTTTTTTTAATTTTCAAGACAATATTAACTATATTTAATTAACTTAGAATATACTTGTAAATTTCTGAATTGAAGATTCAATAACTTTTACATTTTAAGATTTTGTGAACTTGGAACCCAAGACAATATATATTCTCATATAAAAGTAAAACAAACAAAACAAAACTTTTGAAATAATAATAATTTGATTTATTAATAATGAGAAGACATGTTTACAAATGTAGTAGAATACAAACAATGCCAATACCGCACTAAGATTTAATATAATTATTTGGACTCTTAACAGTTTTATTTAACTTACATTAATACACTTAATAACCGACAAAGGTTATTCAATATAACTTTCTTTTAATAATTAAATTCTTATCAAAAAATACCTTAAACTTTAATTATCATATGTACTTAATAAGCACACTACTATTCTTCTTTATTAGACTAATTCATACCATTATTGTGTCATCTAATAATCAGAATAACACACAGAACTAGGTTTATATTGAAAACCCTAAGCTTAATTTTATACTACTAAACCTAACAAACGCTAAGTTGGAATAAGCATATTCAGAATTACTTTTGAAAAATATCATCACTAGTTTCACAGATATAACTAATATCATAGCTAGATATATGTTTAAATCAGATTAAGCTAATATTAAAATTAGACTAAATTAAGTGTATGGGGCAATCATTCATCAGAGATCAGTTATACTTTTTTTTTAAATAACTTTAGTCCACATAAAATTATTCCCTCAATGTTTTAAAGATAATGATGTAACAGACTTACAAATCCAGTGGCAAAATTCTGGATGAAAATATTAAATTAGTATGTGTGAATTGCCACTTATACCACATGCATATTTAACATACTTTAAAATAAATATAACTTATTGTTGGTTAGCTTGTGCGTGATAAAACTATCATAGCAACACAATTCAAACATTGATATAACTATGAGCCTTAAATTAGCTACAACTACCTGAAGAAATACATTTCCTCAAACAAGCATATCTTGTCATCACAAATCTAAAACAAATGCAACATCACCTACTGTGGTGGAATTAGCATTAAGTCATCATGAATGATAGGCAAAGAAAAAATAAAAATACTAGGCTCCTCAGAGCTGGAAAAAAATGTGGTGGTTTCCAAAATACCTAACTACGAGGCAAAACTAAGATGTCTGGTATTCATCTTCAGTACATCTGGGAACAGGAATACACACCAGAAAAGCACAATCCTCTCATGGGATTTCCAATGCTTATAAATGTGATCATTAACACTGAAAAATACAATACAATACCCTCTTTTTTGGGGGACAAGCACTATCAAATCATGGAAATATAATACAATAAGGATGGAGGATTTATCTATTCCATAAAGCATATTTAAAAATTATGAACTAAGCCTAACTCTTCAGGATAAACAATACTAACTAATAGCAAGATATATACTTCACCTAAATTAACTACGTAATTCTAAGAAGTTTAAAAATACAAAACGTATTCAATGTTCAAACCAACAAAATACACTGTCAAGTGACTACTATGAGAAATACTTTAAAATTAAATGCATATAAAATTCTAGGCAAGGCACAATGCACACATAACAAAATATTAAATGCTAAAATATAGTAAGTAGTGGACTTTTAAAATTGTAAATTAAATGCAAGAATATTTACTTCTCGATGAATATAAAATATTTGTAGTTATTATTAATATAACATTCATAAAACAAATGAAGGGATATTCTCTGATAAACTTCTTTAGTAAATTTAAAATAAAAATTGAGTAAAACATCCCATTGATATGAAAATAAGACTGTGATATTTAAATCTCTATAATAAAATTATTAAATAGAAACTAGCTAGTGTAATGCTTAATAAATAAACTAAATCTACTTAAGAATGTCAAAAAACATTTGCTCATTAAATAAACCTATTTCATTTTAAAATTATAACCCTAGTTTACCTGTATATTTATGCAAAAAGTGTTACAAAAAATGTAATAGCATAAATATTTTTATGGTTTCATTTTTTTTTTAAACCAATAAAGCAGACCATAAAAAAATATAATACATTAATTCAAGTTCATATTTCCGCTCCGTAATGATTTTTTTTCCATTTCATAATGTGTAGACAATTTATCCAGGTTAAAATATTTATCCAAATTCAAAGCTTCAATTAATACATTTATACACATGGCAATGATTTTCAAATGAAAATGTTCAATAGTTCATTAATAATATTTTTTTAAACAATTTAAAAAAAAAATAATAATAATAAGATTAAGCCGGCATGAAACAAAATAAATTCTTCAGCTGAACACACTTTCATTTATTTATAGGATCCCGAGTTCAAAATTGCATATAATAATAATAATAATATATATTTCTTTATCTGAAGTTCTTTATCCTCTTTTAGGAAAACGCTTCTTTTAAAATATAGTTTTTTAAATAGTTTCCTAATAATATTCCAAGGCGTATTTATTTTTAAAATTAATTTCCTTTGCTTACTTTTAAATATGAGAGTAGAAATTTTTTTTACTGTTCAAGACATTTCTCCGTTTATATGCTATAATTAATGCCATAAAGTCATTTTTAAATACTGGCAAGTATGACCATTTATAATGTACTCAATAACTATAAATTCATTATTAATCATTACAGATTGCTTTAAAGTTTTATTTCCAAATACGTGTCCTTTCTTACTGTGTAAATAAGAATTATCCTTTAAAATGTACATATTATCTGTTTGCGTTTAGCTAAACAAATCATTTTCATATATGTCAAGATATAAGTAATAACTTTTTTTTTTTTTAAAAAAAATCATTCTTTATAGTTTCACGGTAATCGAACGTAGCAGCTTTTTTATAATGTTCTTTTTAAACTTTCTTTTAAAAAAATTTCTCTCTTTTTTTTTACATATACTTTTAATCTAACAGGAAAAATAATTAGCATTTTACTTTCAAAATAGTTTAATACAACCAAATGCTTATCTATGGAAATGATTAATAGTTTTTTCCTTAACCTTATTTCCAAGTAAAGAAAATTAAACAAGTTAATGTCATATAATATGTGAGACGCTTCATTTACTTTAGACATTTTTTTACTATAATTTCTATACCTCGACTGAAATTCAAATTGTCAGAAAAACAGATTACCTTTTCTTTTTAGCCCTCCATCACTACAGGACGGTTTTAAATATTTTAAACATACTTGTATTTTTTTTAGAAATATCAAGTTCTTTAAAAAAAATTACTTTTATTAATAAAATTTTTAAGATCCAGCACCAGTTGAATCCAAACAAGATCAGCCCCTGGATGGTCCCTCGATCTCCGTTTTATCTCACAATTTTTCATCCACCTACAATTCATTTAAAAACAAATAAAAATTATTTTTTATTAAATTTTAATATTCTGACAAACCAGCTGTGGAATCAATCTACTGACGTAATCAATATAATTTTCCCATACCACGTGATTCTCAGCTGCAAAGTCAAAATTTTATTATTAACAAATATTATGCAACAAATGTTTTTAATATTTTACACAACACAATAGTAATAAATATAAAATTTAAAGTTATACCCTTTATTAAACCCTTAAATATTTCATTAAAATAATTTTATCCACACATTTGCTTTATTTACTTATTCTAAACAATACTGGAATTAAATTATTTTTTTTATTCTTATGTTTCCATGTCAATGCATGCACATATTCTCACATATGTCTGGTCTTACATTAATTGTTTAAAATTATTTTTAGAATTACAACAATAAAACGTTAACTATTATTTAATCTAACTAACTTTTATAACTGGAATGCTAAACTACAAAACTAATAACAAATATTCTTATTTCCCTTTTAATAAAAACTTACATATTTTTTTAAAATTTGTTACTTAGTTATTCCAACTTAATAATAATATCTTATTATTATTTTTTAGACATTAGAATAAATTATACAGTAGTTATTTTCAAATATATTTACTATTTATCAATTCACCATTATTTTTTTTAACATTTGCTTATGTTAAATTATTACCTAATATCTCTTATCAAACCAACTAATATTATAAAAAATATTTAGATTATCCTATTTTAATAATTAACTAATTTAATTTCCATTTTTATCATCATTATTTTTTTTAAATCCAAAATTTTAAACAAAAGGTTAAGCTAAGATAACCTTGATTACCTCTTGGAACTAAGTGACACTTCAGTTAGGTACAATATATTTATATATATATTAGGTATATTTCAGATACCACTATCCTACATATATAACGAAAAATTAGTTTTTACAGATTATGAATTTTGTTTTGATTTAAACTAGTTGTAAACAATTTTAATTAAGCCACCACACCTCTGCTGGTATAACATGAGTCTAAATTTAAAATCTTAAATTTACAATAATATTCTTAAAATTAGAAAAGTTATAACTTATGTGCATTCAACTAGCACTATTGGACAATACCAATAGAGATTTGAAATTGAAATAAAACTAAAATTAAAATTTAAAAATTAAATATGTTAAATCTCACATATGTGCTAATGGAGTTTCTAGTAGGCTATATATTGTAAGAGTAGTGGGGTTCAAACCCTGTTACAAGAAAGGGAAAAGTGTGTACGCATTACCCTCAAATACCAGCATATATTCAAGTGGGTGATAAAGGGTTAAAATATATATATAGTTATTCATATATATACATGCATGAAATAAATTTTAAACTCTTTTTTGTTAGTATTTTTTTTTTTTAAAAATAAATGGGGAAGGGATTAATTAGTAAACATTATTTATTTAGAATGTTTTACTTTTAAAATAGTACAAATTAACAAAATTACAGTTGTGTGCAAATATGTTATATATTGAAACAGTAAGATTCGTATTCGAATCTTAAGTTTCACCTTTTTCTGTCGTCTCTCACTGGACCGGTCTATCCCACCCAAATTTAAACTTTTTGGAATCGAATTGTGTGTGTAACAATATTAAAAATGTATAAATATATGTAGAATTCAACATAAACATGCACACATTTCGATCTCAAATTAAAGGCAATAAATACGGATAAAATAATATAATTTAGATTTCTTTTAGCTAAATAAATTTTGTGTAATATTAATCATTTATTTTGAATTTTATAAAGTTCGTATTTGTTGCTTAGTTTAAATTTCGTTAAATAATAATTCTAACAAAATCTGATGCAATAATTAATTAAAATTAAAATAATTTTATTCCCTTTTGTCTTTGAAAATTTAAAAGCATCGGTCAGTGATAGATAATAAATTAATTATAGAAAAATTCCAAAAAAATGTAATTAACGAATGTAAAAGAAAAAAAACCAAACAAACAATAGCACAGCAGATTTCTTTCTAATTAAAACCAGCAAAAGCATTGATTATCCTGAGGGCAAGATAAATAAAACCTAAAAATATCTCAACAGAAAAATTAAAAGATCAAGATAAGAAAAAGGAGGCCATCTTAGACTTGCTGGAGACTTTCACTTGAATTTTAGCTTTGCTCTCGAGTGGAGAGTCTAAAATATCTTAAAATAAATTGATATTGCCAAGGTATGACCGAGTAAGCACCGAGATTATTCTCCATCGGGAGAGGGCCCACCATATGCCGAACTTCACCTTGCCATCGTAAAAACACCATAATGATCTGCTGCCTGAAATAAACAAGAAAGCCGCTGCTGTTAAAATCAATAAAATACCAAAGACAAGAAAGAAAACTGCTAATCACAAACAATCTACTATTAAACAAATGGACGAAAACATCTTATAAAACAGGTACCTGTGTGTGTATTCCAAATTATAGAGTACTCTAGTAATAATAAGCTATAGCTCATCTCCTACTATTTGTCTAACGTCTAAATGTTAAAATTGTAATTTTGTGAAACTAAAATTTGAGAATTAATGTAATCTGTAAATTTCTCGCATAATCTAGCTTACCGCCCTCTATCCTTCTTAGGTGTGTATTTCTCAAATCTCCACTTTATTTATAATTATCATTGAACTATTACCTTCTCATAATTGTCTTAGTTTTAAAGCTAAATCCATAATCGCTTGAACAGTGAAGGCGTGTCGAATTGTCATTAATATTTGCTTTATAAATAACTTAAATTTCATATAAATCGACACGCATTCAAAGAATCAGTTATTGTAATGCGGGGTCTACCACTTCGTAATAGCTGGCATGCTCGCTGTAATAAGTCCCCTTATTGGATATTTTTTTTATTATTAAATTTTAATGAATAATTACGGAAATTTCATTTATTTGAGAGTCACCAATTTTCTTTCAGTCAACGTTGATAATGGGGGGCCGAGTTTGAAATCTAGTTAAATATTACCATAATCTTTTAGATCTTATACATGTGTTACGTTTTGAAGCCACGATGGCTCATTCCACGCCGTGAATACTCCAGATTCTATAGGGTTGAATTAACCCCAGTCGTCCTACACAAGTGGACATGATAATGTTCCCGTAGGGCTTGACGACTGTCACGCAGCCAGCTGGCAAATTGTGACACGGACTGCTTGTCCTTGGTTATGCTCATGTGACACCTTACCTCTTCGGGTCGAGGCAGAGACCAACCCAAAGCCCTTATAAACTTATTCACGGCATTGCAGTTTCAGTGCTGCCATTTTATATCGCCCTTCTAAAGCATACCACGTGTTCCTTTATTTAGTTTATCATTCTCTATATCACTCCGCCTCGGCATTATCTTCGTCATCCACTCTCAAATAAATGTTCGCCCTTAGTCGTAAAATAAATATTTTTATTAAATAAATGTATGTCCGCCGCCACGGATGACTCTTGCAGTGCAAAGTATAAATCCCCTACAGTACGCATTAGAAATACTCACTCGGGAACCTTAGGTAGCTAGATTACGCCTTCATATAAATCAGGCATGTCAAACTCATTCAAACAATGGGCCACTTTATGCTACTGGTAAGATTCTCGCGGGCCACATCACACAAATTTTCTTAAAATTGTATTTTGAAAGTGAAAATGCAGGAATATAGATAGGGTAATTAAAGCATATTATGTAGTTTAGTGAATTCACTTCAATAATATACAATTGATATAGTATTGCTTTTATTTAAACATTTATTTTATCTGATTACATATTTATAAAACTACAATTTATTGTTTTTACTGGAAACTTGCCAGCGTTTTCCTCTTACTAGTTTTTCAATATCTGGATTCAAAGACTGAGAACAAGCAATTTTCATTATGGCAGATAGATGTTTATCAGTTAATCTTGATCTGTAAGCTGTTTTATTTAATTTCATGCATGAAAATAATTTCTCACATAAGTATGTACTTCCAAAAAAGCTTAAAATTTGTGCAGCAAATTTTTTAATTTCCGGGTATCTTTCACCTAAATAGGAATAAATTTTCGGAGTTCCTACTTCTCGATATTTGGTTTTTAAAATCGAATCATTCTGGAAATCAATTAATTCCAGTTGTATCGAAGTCGGAGCTTTTTCGACTTCAAAGGCAAATGGTCCCGTGAAAAGAGAAAAAATTTCTTCGAACTCCTTGAAATCATCAAAACGTTTATCGAATTCGTCTTTTATTTTTTCAATTTTTGCAGAGTGATGTGAAAACGAGCAACTTTGATTTTGTGCTTTTAACTGCTCACATGTAGGAAAATACGTCAAAACGTTCTTTTGCAAATGATTTTTAAACAAATTCAGTTTTTGTACAAAGCTTGCAACTGCATCATACATATTCGTTATCAATTGATCTTTGCCTTGCAATGTAATATTAAGATTATTCAGATGGCCTGTAATATCTATTAAAAATGCTAGGTCTTGTACCCACAATGGATCTTTTATAATTGATATATTTTCGTTGTTTTCATCTTTCATTTCAAAAAATAATATTATTTCCTCCAAAAGCAGATAGAAGCTCTTTAAGACATTGTGGCAGGACAACCAACGAACTTCTGTGTAATAAGGAAGATCTTCGAATTCGGATTCTAAATCTTTAAGGAACGAAGTAAATTGGCGATGGTTAAGTGCTCTTGATCGAATAAAGTTGACTATCTTTGTAACTGTTTTAAGTACTTGATCCATTTTTAATAATTTTAAACAGAGAACTTGTTGGTGAATGAGGCAATGAAAAGCTTTGATTTTCGGTTTATCTGGATATTCGTCTTGTAATTTCCTTGCTAGTCGTGACGCAAAACCTTTAGTTTCACCTGTCATCGATTTAGCACCATCAGTTGTAACAGAAACAAGCTTGTCAACAGGCAAGTTAAGTTTTTCTAAAATGCTCCATACGGCATCAAAAATATCTTCACCAGTTGTTGTTCCGTGAAGAGGGATGAATTCCAACAATTCTTCGGTGATCCTCATGTTATTATCGCAACCACGAAAAAAAACAGCAACTTGTGCAACATCTCTTATATCCGTACTTTCATCAATAGCAATTGAAAAGAACTGGATTTTGGTAGATATTTTCTGTAATTGCGAAGTGATGTCATCTGCCATTTCAGTAATTCTATCTGCCACCGTATTTCTTGATAATGAGATGTCTCGAAACGCTTGTACTTTTTCTGGACAGACAAATTCGGCAGCTTTTATTATACATTCCTTGATTAAAGAACCATCGGTGAATGCTTTTGAATGTTTTGCTAATAAATAGCTTATTTCATAACTAGCTCTTGTTACTGATTCATTACTTTTTATAAATTTTGTAAGCACTCCTTGCTGGCTACTTAATGAATTCTTCATTGTTTTTAATTTTTCTTCTCTTATTTTAGCTTCAAAACACGAAAATTGTTTTTCGTGATTAGTGCTATAATGTCGCTTAATATTGTATTCTTTAGCAACACTAATAGTTTCTTTGCAAATTAAGCACGTAATCTTATTGTTCACTTCCACACAAAAATAATTCAGTTCCCACCTTTCTTGAAATTTTCTTCCCTCGTCATCAATCTTTCGTTTTTTATTTAGCGTTGGAAGTGGCATTTTCTGTAATAAAAATAGAGCTTTAGATTTAAATTTTTAAAATTTAAAAAATTGCAACTACGTTTATGCAAAATACGCTTCGTAAAAATTTAACGCTACTCTAGTATTTAAATGTAAAGAGAGCGCTGCTATCGATTCTCGCTCCTGGAATTATGCTCGATAAATGGAGGTAGCTATAAAAGGTACGGATTACGTTTTTCTCTCTCTCTCAGTCCTGACTTCCCAGCACGGAGCAATTAAGATAGAGATGTGACAAAGAAGAAAGCTGTGCATAAGGCCGTAGGTTAGAAATGGTCGAAGCCACTAAAGTTTCCCAAGGCCGAACATACACTGGTAAAATTGTAGAACTTTTAGTGTTTTCCAAACTGAAATGTAATCGTTACTAACTTATATGTAAAATATTATTGTTTCTCATGTTTGATTATAATTAAAATATTATATAACAAAATGCATGCTCGTTATTTCTTATGCTGTCTGACTAGTTTCAGAAAGATATAAACTCTTGGATATAGCAGTTTACTTATATTTTTTGAATGAGTTATAAAAGGAAACAACCCGCAAATTTTTAACACACCAATCCGGATAAAGAAACTAGCGCAACTGCCTTTTGTTACAATTCAAAGAAAAAAACAATATCTGCAGATAGGATTGCTACGTTGGTGGCGCGAATAGCTGACTAATGTATTTATGTTCTCGGAAGCACAGCAGCACATTATTAACGTTGCCAGCTTTGGTATTCACATATCTCAAATGCTTCATCATCATAAAGGCATAAGCTATGCGTGTAACCGAGAATTATAAATTAGCTATGTATGTAGACAACAATTACTGTATATATTTTAGTTCATGTAATTAAATATAAGAGCTTTTTAAAAAAAATTAATTTATTGTTTGCAACATATCGTTCTGTTTTCATTTTATTACATAGCATCTTAGACGAGGGCCATGAAAAATCCTTTCGAGGGCCGCATGCGGCCCTGGGGCCGCCAGTTTGACATGCCTGATATAAATGAATGCTCTTTATAAACAAATGTATTTTTATATATAGTAAAATTGCCAATTAGCTATTGAAACTCTGAATATAAAATATGATTAATAACATTAATAATGTTTTTTTTATTAAATACGTAAATAAATAATTTTAACTGTACATCTGTAGTTAAGTTTTCATTTATTCGATGCCCATTATATATATTTCCTCGATTATGTATGTGAATTAATATTCGTTTGATTGTTGGCCAACTCAGAAACAATACCATGAATCTCGTGAATCTCCCTGACCACCGTGCCTAAAGAAGTGTTTACTTATGTCGCATCAGAGGCATTGTTCCATAGATTGTAGTGTGGAACCGATAAACTATGTTCGAACTCGGTATCATGGGTGGCTTCGCTACTCGATGGTGCTGCTGTTCTGTGTGGTGGTCGAATTCTGCACTATGTTAACGAGATACACGTGTTTTGACTGTTACAATATTGTTTATTGATTTAAGTTTAATTATATTTAAAATTAATGAGGGTAGCGAAGAATGAATGTTGTTTGTGCCTTCAAGCAGTTTTATGTTGAAATCACAATCGCTAATTACTACGAAAATAAAATTCCAAGAAAAAGCCAGAGAATGTTTGACCAAAACAATGGAAATGAAAATTTAAAGAAAGAAAAGTAATTTGGAAAGGCAAAACCATTCAAAGAAAAAGACTTAGATTGAAGATCCGATAAGAAAAAGAAAAATTTTCCTTTGTATGAGAAATGAAAATTAATTAGAAAAAGAAATTAATTATTGAGGGGAATTTGGGAAATAAAAAAGAGAGTGACTGTTGAGAGAGAGAGAGACTTAAAAAGCTATAGAAGATATATCTAACATGACAGGGTAAAAACCTTACATAAAGGGTTTACTCACCCATAGCCGATGCGAACTGACCAGAAGCCGCCTGCCGCCAAAGAACCTCGGAACCTAGTGAATATTCCAGATAGTGGAACAGAAAAGAAATGAATCGTACGTATAAAAATATAAATTCAGTTAATTTGAAAGTTACATTAAACAAGACTTCAACTACGACTCCAACATTACTCATGGCAATTTAAACATCGAACTCATCAGGAAAAAATTATATTTTCGCGCTTTCATAAAACTACTCCAAATACTACTGGATAGCAGAAATCCATTTGATATGCCTCGTTACATTCGAATCCCAGACCCCGGGTTTTTGTCAGGTAAAGTGAACTCTGTTTTATATCTCTGAAAATTGTTTATGGCTACCCTCGAAAATAATAACTTTCTTAAATCATTTTATAACATAATATTATTGCACACAATTGTATAGTAGACTTTTTTTTTTCTTATATATAAAAACTAATATGTGTATATTTTAAATTTACTGTTATATCATTTCATTCATAATTTGGGGAAACTGACTTTATGTTTTAGAGGGGAGAGATAAAATAAGAGTTTATTTCCATAGATGGCAATGAGAAAGTAATAATAAAGTTTAATACAAATTTATCTTTGCGTGAGAATTATTTAATAATTATGGTTTACATATTTTTTTTATCACTTCATTTGCTAAATAAATTCCAATAATTCAAATATGTCCGAGGTAAGTGGAGATATAATAGTATATTTTCAGTTAAGTACAAACCTATATATATATATATATTGTTAACTCCGTTCATCCGATAGGTTTTCCTCCCCACCCTGGGAGTGAGTTAGCCTGGGTCGGGCACTTCATTAATCGGGAAATATAATTCTCATTGTAATAGTGGGTTTGGCGCTTGAGGTCATTAATAAAGTGACGCTCATAAATATATTCTCCCGTAGACATTTTTTTTTGGTATTTAGATTTTATTCAAGGCACCAGGGCTACTGTAAATTTTATTCATTAGTCTTAAATTCTAATTATGCAATATTTAAAATTTACGTCAAGTAAACAATACTTGCCTAAGAATTCGCATCAGAATTCGCATTGGTGGGTAATATTTAACTATTACCTACAAGTGTTATGGCGACTAAACAGCCATAGAAATTCCATCCAGTTGTTGGTTAAGCTCTTTGGTCCACTTCTTGAAATCTATATCATTTAGTTAAGTTCACCAACGTCGAATAAGACATGGTAAAAGTTAAAGCCCATTAAAATGGCTTTCCAACGTTTGGGGCTACGAAAGTAGGAGAACGGCAGGTTAATAAAGATAAATTAATTGATTATTTGTTCCGTTTTTTGTGTGAGTTTAATTATATTGCCTCACAAATATTTCTTTAAAAAAAATAAAGCACTAGACAGGGAAGAAAATAGGAGTGAGAGGTAGAGGTTCAACAGTAAGGCAGGTAACGGTCAGCATAGTATTTTGTGAGCTGGGTGAGGAGCCCGGCTCGTTATATATATAGAGAAAAAAAAATTATGTATCTCACAGATAAAGCAGGGGAAACCAATATGTTGAATATTATTATGAGAAAGTTACAGGAGATGGAAGAAAGAATGGAATTAAGATTTGACGAAATGAGGGAAATGTATAAAAAGCATGAGATTAAAATATTAGCATTAGAAAAGAAATGAGACAAGCAGGTAGGGGAAGGCGAAAGGGAAGAAAGCCCAACCCAAAGAGAAGACGACCTAGAAGAAGGGCAAACGAAAGTCGAGATAGAAAAGAAAGAGGAAGTAAGAAAAAAGAAAGACCAAGTAGAAGAAAATAGTATAGTAGAACACAAGAATGATTCTGTTACATGCTCGGTATCACAGTCGCAAGTAAACCAGTTCCTGAAAATTAGAGTGTTCACAGGGCAAATGGGTGATGCGCCAATGGAAAATTTAAGAGGCTTAGAAAGATATGTTGATTTTGATGAATGGGGAAGTAAGCAGGGACAAAAGATGCATGAAAGATATTTTACTATTAATGTATGTGGGAGTAAGCGCGAACAAAGGATATATGTATGGAAAAAGAAAAAGAAGAGTAATTGCGAAGCGCCAAGTGAAAACTTAGAAGGCATAGAAAGATATTTTAACTTTGATGTAGGGGGAAGTAAGCGTGGACGAAAGATGTATGAAAGGTATTTTACCAGTAACATAGATGGAAGTAAGTGTGGACAAAAGATATACGTATGGAAAAAGAAAAAGGAGGGAAATCGCGGGAATTTTTTATAGATATCATTATTTTAGACCTCAAAATAAGTATACCCCATTTTGAAGTCTTTCCGAGAGGGGGGCATTGTAACAGTGGGGGGTTCAAACCCTATTACAAGAAAGGGAAAAGCGCATACGCATTACCCTCAAATACCAGCATATATTCAAGCGGGTGATAAAGGGTTAAAATATATATAGTTATTCATATATATACGTGTGTGAAATAAATTTTAAACTCTTTTTCGTTAGTATTTTTTTTTTTTTTTAAATAAATGGGGAAGGGATTAATTAGTAAACATTATTTATTTAGAATGTTTTACTTTTAAAATAGTACAAATTAACAAAATTACAGTTGTGTGCAAATATGTTATATATTGTTTATTGATTTAAGTTTAATTATATTTAAAATTAATGAGGGTAGCGAAGAAGGAATGTTGTTTGTGCCTTCAAGCAGTTTTATGTTGAAATCACAATCGCTAATTACTACGAAAATAAAATTCCAAGAAAAAGCCAGAGAATGTTTGACAAAAATAATGGAAATGAAAATTTAAAGAAAGAAAAGTAATTTGGAAAGGCAAAACCATTCAAAGAAAAAGACTTAGATTGAAGATCCGATAAGAAAAAGAAAAATTTTCCTTTGTATGAGAAATGAAAATTAATTAGAAAAAGAAATTAATTATTGAGGGGAATTTGGGAAATAAAAAAGAGAGTGATGTTAGTTAGATCTTGACCATTGAGAGAGAGAGACTTAAAAAGCTATAGAAGATATATCTAACATGACGGGGTAAAAACCTTACATAGAGGGTTTACTCACCCATAGCCGATGCGAACTGACCAGAAGCCACCTGCCACCAAAGAACCTCGTAACCTAGTGAATATTCCAGATAGTGGAACAGAAAAGAAATAGAAATGAATCGTATGTATAAAAATATAAATTCAGTTAATTTGAAAGTTACATTAAACAAGACTTCAACTATGACTCCAACATTACTCATGGTAATTTAAACATCGGACTCGTCAGAAAAAATTATATCTTCGCGCTTTCATAAAACTACTCCAAATACTACCGGATAGCAGAAATCCATTTGATATGCCTCATTACACTCGGATCCCAGACCCTGGGGTTTTCGTCAGGTAAAGTGAACTCTGTTTTATATCTCTGAAAATTGTTTATGGCTACCCTCGAAAATAATAACTTTCTTAAATCATTTTATAACATAATATTATTGTGCACAATTGTATAGTAGACATTTTTTTTCTTATATATAAAAACTAATATGTGTATATTTTAAATTTACTGTTATATCGTTTCATTCATAATTTGGGGGAACTCACTATATGTTTTACAGGGGAGGGATAAAATAAGAGTTTATTTCCATAGATGGCAATGAGAAAGTAATAATAAAGTTTAATACAAATTTATCTTTGCGTGAGAATTATTTAATAATTATGGTTTACATATTTTTTTTATCACTTCATTTGCTAAATAAATTCCAATAATTCAAATATGTCCGAGGTAAGCGGAGATATAATAGTATATTTTCAGTTAAGTACAAACCTATATATATATATATATATTTTAGTGTTAACTCTGTTCATCCGATAGGTTTTCCTCCACCCTGGGAGTGAGTTAGCTTGGGTCGGGCACTTCATTAATCGGGAAATATAATTCTCATTGTAATAGTGGGTTTGGCGCTTGAGGTCATTGATAAAGTGACACTCATAAATATATTCTCCCATAGACATTTTTTTTTTTGGTATTTAGATTTTATTCAAGGCACCAGGGCTACTGTAAATTTTATTCATTAGTCTTAAATTCTAATTATGCAATATTTAAAATTTGTGTCAAGTAAACAATACTTGCCTAAGAATTCGCATCAGAATTCGCGTTGGTGGGTAATATTTAACTATTACCTACAGGTGTTATGGTGACTAAACTGCCATAGAAATTCCATCCAGTCATCGGTTAAGCTCTTTGGTCCACTTCTTGAAATCTATATCATTTAGTTAAGTTCACCAACGTCGAATAAGACATGGTAAAAGTTAAAGCCCGTTAAAATATAATCTTGGAAACAACCAGATGGCCAAAGATAAAATAATACAAATAATTCAATTTTTAATAATCAATATATATATATACTGTTTTGCTAACAATTGAGTGAAAAATGAATCCATGTCTGTTTGAAATTTAGCATGGCAGAATAGAGAGCACAAATTTACCATTTTTCCTGTGGAAGGTGGTCTATGATCCCCTTCAATATGCCATAACAATTAACCATCACCACTGTGATGAATAGTGTTTCAGCCAGTAGCTTATTATAAAAAGATCATAATGGAAACTAAGCCATCTACTCAAGAAGAAATAGTGCCAACATTACTATTCAGTGTGCCTGAAGCTGCAACAAAGAAAAGTGGTAATATTTCCAATTGCTGCAGAGCTCTGGTTATGAACTTTTAATTTTTCAATCTTTATCTATCAAAGCTAGCTATAATATAAATGAATGTTCTGTGTTTGCTCTATAACTTATTAAATTAAGGCAAAATTCAATCTTGTCTTAACATTCTATAAATAACTTCGGAGTTTACCAATTAATGTAAAACTCAGTCTTGTCTGAAATTAAAACTTATAATTTTAAATGATCTTTCTAAAATTGTAATACACTGTAATAATCTAATTTAATCTACAAATTACTGTGATTATTTCTGCATATTCTTTTTATTTCAATTTATCTTAATATTTTATCAGTTTATTATGTATATTTTAATATGCCAAATAACTCGAAACCGCAAGTATACATAGTTTTAGTCTATTCTTTGTGATATCTTTCATATCTTTATTTTAATAAATATTAACTTATTGAATTCATCACTCCCAACTAGCTGTTTCAAGATTTTATTATTTTAATTGATTGATTTGTATTCATTAATGTAGTTATAATCAGTTACATCCAAGATAATATTGTAGTTTGCTTAACTAGAGTTATGAATTATAACTTTATATATGTATAATTATATAACTGAATATTTGTAAATACAGTAACTAAATAATTAAAAAAAAATTTATCCACTTAGGAGTGCTTTCGATTATCCCAGTAATCTGTGTCAACTAAAGCTTTGAAATGCTTACTTTCCCACAATTCCATGATCTTAATGCTTGCTGCTTGCCTGTTAATTAAGTCATGTTTATATTTGTATATTAGCATAGCTTCCTTTATTTTCCTTTTATTATTATTTTTTTCAATTTGCAATATTTTTATACTGTTAATATTGAAGCCAAAACCATAAATACATGATTTATTATGGTCGTAAAAAACAGATGCTGAAATATTATTATCTACTATGCAATTTTGTTTCGATTTCTGAACACATTTTAATAATAGCAAGTGTTCTTTAGTTCTTTTTTCCAATGTACATCTAGATTCACCTATATATCCACTGCCACACTTACATATCCATTTATAAATGACACAATTTTTATTTATAAATGAGGTTTTATCTTTGGAGTTATTTATTAATTTGTTTAATTTAGGAGGTGTGTAAAACACAATATCACATATATCTTTATAAATTTTCCTAATAAACTTTACTTGATAATTTGATATATATGGGATTGATATCCATATTTTTTTATTAACAGAAGAATCAATATTATTATTAAAATGTTTATTTTTATATTTTGTATTAAAATCTCTAATAACATTATATATGTGATTATAACTGTAGCCAACATTTAACAATTCATTCGAATATATTTCAATATTTTTGCCTTTATCAGATGAATATTTGTAAAGACTATTATTTCTAAATAAGAAGGACTTCAAACCTGCCATTTTGTGTGACATTGGCACTTTTGATTTATATGGAATATAACCTCAGTAATCCAGCATGCATTGATTTCTAGTAATTTTAAGATCAAGAAACTGAATGCATATTAAATCTTCATCTGTTTTTATCCATCTTAGGCCTGCTTTTTACGACCATAATAAATCATGTATTTATGGTTTTGACTTCAATTTTAACAGTGTAAAAATATTGCAAATTGGAAAAAAAATAATAATAATAATAAAAGAAAAATAAAGGCAGCTATGCTAATACACAAATATAAACCTGACTTAATTAACAGGCAAGCAGCAACATTAAGATCGTGGAATTGTGGGAAAGTTTAGCAGATTACTGGGATAATCAAAAGTGCTCCTAAGTGGATAACATTTTTTTTAATTATTTAGTTACTGTATTTACAAATATTCAGTTATATAATTACGTATATTGCTTTAAAAATACAGACATCAAATAATATATATATATATATATATTTGATGTACACATGCATATATATATATATATATATATATATATATATGCATGTGTATTACATCTATCATAAGGAACTAGCCATAGAGGTAATAATCAAGCATATTTATAATGTTTCATCACTAATTGCCCATCAAATATGCTTTCCCTTCCTTATATTATATATTAGAGATGCAGGTGTGGTATTTTAAACTAGATTACTAATTTATTTAGTCCCTAAATATGGAATGATTAATATACTAGTCTTGAGAGCTGGGTTATATAGTTGTGCAGATAAATGCTATGTGTTTTAAGGCACCCTAAGTATACATTGTGAATGTGTATACATTGCAAATGTATATAAGTATACATTGCAAATTTGTTCTTATAAAATACACACTGTACATTAGCAACTTGCTGCATGTTTTTCCAATGAGTCACTGGTGGAGCGCATGCTCATCCATTTAGTTTGGGTAAAGCAATATTTTAGAACTGAAACCCAAAAGGGTCCAGATTGTTTATTAAAGGCTTATCTGACTCCCTGAATTTTTAATGTTCTTATATTTGTGGCAAGTCATTCGGTCCTAGGACACCAAGGATTCGATGCTGAAGCCTGTGAATAATGCCCCACTCACACTGTAATTATTTTGATTAATACTTCAATAAGTGTCAGAACATGTGTAAGTAGACCTAGGTTAAATCAGTTCTCTCTCCCAAATTAAATGATTATCCATCATTAGGCTGAACCCTAATCTTGATTATCATGCTAACATGCATTATATTTGAGCTTGATTAAGTGTTTATTCTTTAAACTTAGATATAGTCAGAAGCACTGTAGGTTTCATTATAACTTTGGATAATATGTTCCTCATGATTGAGCAAGCTACAAATCAACTAGGGTTTGGCATATTAAATATAGGCATAAATCTAATCATTGCAGATAATTTTATTAAATATATAAAATGAAAGAATATGTAACTGTTAATCTCATTAACGGTATAACGCCTGTGAGTGTAATATTTCACGTACTAATTATGTAATTATTGTGTTTTATTTATTATTTACTTTATTCTATTAATTAAATTATTTCTTAAAATATAATCTCATTTCCATTCTTTATTGTTCAAAAACCTAATTCACATCCAATTCCATATTAATGTGTGCATCATTTTATATATGTTAATATTAGACTTAATTATTGGTTTAAATATATTGTTAGTTTATTCAAGCTTATTATGTCAATTCTCGAGTCTTTTGTTTCACCTTATGCTATACCGACCTGCATGTAAATTGAAACTCTTGTATAACCTAAGAAATGTCATTCATATAGCGTTGAATCACGGAGTATGGGTGAATGGATTGAATGTTGGTCTAACTCTGGGTCTCACCATCTAGATTCAGTCATCTTTAGTGTGTTTTAGCTATACTCTGGATTTTGTTATGTGGATGTACAAATCTTACCATTGCAATATAAAAAATAGTTTATCTAATCAGTATAAACAACACAAAAGAATCATTATATCCAATTATAAATTTAATTCTTCTATATCCAATTACACATATTGAGATGAAGCTTTACCTATCTCAATAGTAATTTATACACAAGTATTTAGTGTTGGTTAAGCACAAATTTAATTTTTAAAAATTTAAGTTGTGTTTTATTTATATATATATAGGTCGGTATTATATATATGCACACATTAATAGAGAGAAAAATATTTTAAGGTTATCTCAATTTATTTAAATGTAAAAAAAAAAATTAAATGTGTACTTTAAAGCTGAATATGTTATCTATCAGTAAAATATTTTTTTATATATTTCAAGAACAATACTTAATCTTAAAATGCTTTTTATCAATTCTAATCAGTTCATTATTAATTAAGATTTTAACAAAATCTATTTTTTTTTATTTTTATTAAGGATTGTTACGATTTTAAGTCTTATCTTTAAAATTTCAAATTAATTTAATTATAAATTTGGAATTCCTTAATTAAAAAAAGCTTACTTATCTAGTTCAAAATTTTAATCACTGTTTTGTTAATTAAAGAGATTCCTGACATTTTTGAATGGGCTAGACAATGAATTGTAGATCTATACAAAGACCAGCTAAAATTATTTTATTATATAGTTTATTAATCTATAGATTCTTCTTTTATACTGTTTTTGCTCATTCTACTTATAGTTTGATTCAGCTGTATTTATCTGTACCCAGCATCATGATGAATTCAAAGCTTGCACCAATTACTGTATTTGAAGTTATGTGCTGCAGAAGCACCCAAGAAATGAATTTCACTCTACAACATAAACCTGTAGCGAATATATGATATCCTCACCTGTTAACTGACCAATGAAGTTAACCACTGCTATCAAGAAATTGTATAAGTTATACCTCTCCATATCAAAGAAGTACCTTTATGAAAATTACAATACCCAATTAAGTGAAATCAAGAAAGATGTAAAAACCAATATGTCAGCATATGTACACATTTATATAGTATCAATATTTCCTGAAAGTAATAGCTTTGACTTACTTCATTCTGGACTGAAGTTAAAACTTTTTACAATAACTATTTGTATTGAAATATACCAGAATGCTAGTGATATATGTAAAGGTGTAATTTTTTTTATTGATTTGTAATTTTATATTTCTGCTTTTTATTGATTTTACTTTATATATGACATATATTATAATTGTTTACTAATGTTTATTTAAAAGCTGTCAATTTTTTGATAGTTAATTTTAATAGCCTATAATAGTTTTCAAAAATTATTATTTCCCCATTGTAAAATTATAAAAGAAAACTAAAGCAAGTTTGTCTCCACTCCACTTTGATTATTTAGACAATCCAAGTTATCTTAATAAAAATTTGAAAGAAATAACTACTAAGTTTAAGAGAAATCTAGATCTCTTTTTTTCTTTACAATATCTGTTTTGGATAAAACTCATAAAATCATCATTACTTATTTGTACTTGATGTGTGGGTGTGTGTATATATATTTTTTATATAAATGTGGAACTGTTGAAATTAATGGCATTATTTCTTGTTATTTATGTTATATGCATCTAAAAATAAAAAAGTTTTCCTTGTGTGTGTGTGCATATATCAAATGATCCCTTGCATATACCACATGAAGTTTTATTTATATGTTTGGACCTTTTATTTATTCCTCTGGTTATCATTATATACTGGGATGTATTGATATTTTGCACTGGGTATAGTGACAGTTCCTTCTTGTACACATTTTTCTAAGTTATTATTCTGTGTTCAAACATGTATTTATTTACTGCTTGAAACTGGAAGTCCTTTTCGATGTTTGTTTTTGGGTAAAACATCTTAATGTTTCTATGCTTACATATATTTTTCTCTCTTTATATGAGACAAATTACTTATGGGCTTTTTATAGTTGTTCTCTATATGTTTCTTTTTATGATTTTGTGCACTGCATATAAGCTTTGTTAGTAATATCAGTATGTTGAGACTGTCTAGTAATTAAGTCTGCTGATTTTTGATTATGGATTAATGTTATAGCAAAGATATCAGTGCACACATCTATAAATTGTCAAGGCTCTGTAAAATTCAAAGATTATTAAAAAATTAAAGGCATCATTGAGGAGAAAAAGCAGATTCAATCAACTGTCATATACTTTGTCTACTTTTTTAAAAAGGGCTCAATTTTACTATAGGTTTGAGCTAACTCTAGTTAAAGCTTACCATTAATGTAATCTTGTTTGTCATTGTTAATAAATATTGTTATTAATTGTTAGACTTGCTTAGCATTTTGTTGTTGTCTGCACTGCCAATTCTTTATTTTGATTAAAATCTCTACTCTCCCTGATCTAGTGGTAATAATAGATAGATATATCACAGGATAGCTAAGCTATGGTAGGCACTTATAATAAACATGCAAATCAGCAAATTATAAATATTCTATGCTAGAAGGGTAGTGGTGCCCTCTGTTGAAGGATATTAGATGCAGGATGTTCAGTATGTAGTATAATTGTTGTTTAAATGGTGCAGTCAACTAAGAGACCCAACGATAGTTGAGTTTGGTAGTCTATTCATATAATTTCACATAATTACTAACTCAATACTACCTGAGATTAAAATCCATTGGCAGAATATATATTAGTATGTTGTTGGAAAGTTTTAATTAGAAATAAATAGCAAAAGAGTTAGTCAGTGCCAGTATAGAGATATGCATGGAAATAGGGGATGTTTGGAGTGGAGTTCATGATTTAAAACTGTTAATTGAAATACTAGTTTGTGATTAAAAAGTACAATGTATTTACTGAATTTGATTCAAAACTATTGTCTGTATATAAATAGTGAGTTCATTGTATACAAAATCATAAATTTAAATATCAGTAAGATAGTTGTTAGTAAAAGGAGAAAGTGAATACAAATAGAGAAGTTTATTAAGTTATAAAATAAATAAGTTTTGTCTCTCACTTCTGTTTTCCAACATGGAAACTGAGAAGCAAAGTAATAATTTAACATCTGAGCAGATGTAAATGTTTGTGAAGGTAATAATAGATATATTAAACAAAAATCTACTTGCAATACGGGAAGTTAAAAAAAGTCAACAAACAATAAAACAGGATTTATATGAAAGAAAAAATAGAGCAGAAATTGGATCAAAATCTGCATTCAATGAAAGAAATGTGGCAAAGTCTACAGTCAGTGAAAGAAATATATTAGTAATATTAATGAAGAGGATAAAAGAGATGATATAGAAGTCACAAAAAGTGACATCATTCCAAAGGAAAGTTTATATGAAAAGAATAATAAAAAGCATGTTGAGGATACTCAAGGAAAGTGTTACAGACAAACAAATTAAAAATACTAATCTTACTAAATATATGAAAGAAGAATATGTAAAACACTCATAAAAATGAGAAGCAAAATCAGGAAAGACAGAGCACAGAAATAATTAAAAATTATAAGAATGAGTTTAAGGCTGACATAAAAGAAAATAGTGAACTGTTGTATTTAAAAAATTCATTATCTATAAAGAACAACAGCATGGTATTGATTTTTTAAACTGTTTTCTTAGTTTCTTTTATAATATAGCCCCTGTCTAAATGATAGCAACTCATGAGTCAACATATAATTGGATTAATACAAATAATTTTGTTGAAACCTTACTTAATCTGATAGGGAAAGTTCAAAAACTTGGGTATGAATAATCTAGGAAGTTTTTCAAATATTTTTTCATATTGTAGCCTACAATCCCAGTGACATAATGTGCAGAACATTTAGGTAGAAAAGTGATAGTGGAAAATTATTCTATTTTCTAACAAATAAGGACACTAAATTATAAGACTGGTTTTACCCAGCAAAAATGTCTAGTTTATCCTGAATTTATTAAGATCTTGAAATGATATTATCTCCAAGGAAAGGAAAAAATTCTTGCTGCTGAACCAGAAAAAAATAAAAGTGATAAAGATTCAGGTCAACTAGATGAGAAGTTAGAAAGTTTAAACATATTAATATTAGGCAACCACATTAAAATGTGAAAAGAGAAAAAGGAACCACCATATAGATGTCAACTTGCAGGGAAAAGTGATGCAAAACTTAAACAAAATATATATTAAGAAATATAATATGTGAGAGTGCATTCAATTGGCAGATAACAGTAAAAAGGTCTTCAACAAATGTAATCTTAATTGAATTGTAAGTTAAATTTAATTTTAAGCTAACTGTAGAAGATTAGAACCCAGACTTTCTAAGTTTCAAATATATACATAAAAATATACTTGAATTCAAAATATTGCAGATTTATCCTGATCCTGCCCAGCCCTCTTCTGTGTATGTAAAATGGACAAGCATGAAGGGTCAGAGTGACTTAAAGTCAATACTGGCATGACAATAATATTGGCATCAACAAGGGATTTTGGCATTCCATCATCAGATTTTCAATGATATGGATAGCTGAGGAGTTGGAGGATGAAGTAGATTGAAGCCTTTTCATTAAAGTATGAAGGTTTGCTATCTTAATGTAAGATGAGTACTGATTATATATGGGTGTGTTGGAGATGATGATCTTGACCAATTGATTAATGCTGGTTCAGCATGAAATATGTATATTGGAGATCATTTCTTTTTCACATATGTGTGGTCATGTGTATCAGTTGTATGAGATAGAGTAGATGGCTGAAGGGAGCTTGAAAGTCTGTATTCATATCTCCTAAATTATATTTAAGCTCCAAGTATATATATATTGTATCATTTCTTGGTAAATTGGGGGTTTAAATGCTTTAATTTACATGTATTTATTGACCAAGTTACATCTGCACCCAGTACTTCATTTATTTGAATATGTCAGGTATTCTTGTGAACATAACTATCTTTCCTGATCAAACAACTTCTGTTTATTATAATTAAGTTTAATTATAGTCAGAGAAGAACCACTTTTTCATTTATTTAATAGGTTTCAGGATAATCACTATTGCATGAGAATTTATGCCCTCTTGAGGATTGTAATTTATAATATGGCACTGGCATTTATATTTGATAAACTTATAGCAATTTAACAAAAATACTATAATAATAAATTTAAATCAACAACAGAGTAAATTATATTTCTATGATTTATTAATTTTATAATTCTAACAAATGTTTATTAATAATAATAAGAGAATAAAATATAATATCAAACTAATTTGTTTATTGAAAGTCAATGTTCTTGGAATTCTTTTTTTTAAAAAAAATCAGATTTATTATAGCATTTAACAGTACTTATAATTTTCTGAAAGTGATCCCTTATAGCACTTAATAGAAAGTTTTTTACCGATAAGTTTCAACTGTTTAATTCCATCACTGCGCGAATTATCATGCACGGTTTTGTCTTTGGTGAGATAATCGTATGATCTTTTAATATCTTGGTAGGCAATCCAGGGTTCTAATATTCATATAGGTGATGAGATTCAATCATGGTATTATTGTAACTCTGAGGAAGACAGTGTCAGCAAACAAACTTCTCTACTCACATATTTGATAATGGCCCAATCTGCTGGTGAGAATATATTGGGGCATCTTATAGTGACCCCATAAAAAATCCAATTTATATCAAATTGTTATTTGATGTCACATAGAACATGAGGAAAGAAAACGCCTGCTCAGTGATGTTCCTTCTTTTTATATTCCCTCCCTAATTTAAGTCCACTGTACACATCCTGTTTACATCTTTTCTTTTTTATCACCATTTTAACTTTGGCCAATTTACACATTATTTTATTTTTGCTTTCAAAGTTATATCCCCCATCCTTCAGTTACCATCTTTAATTAATGGCAAAAGAATGCTGTAATTTCAATTTAAGTAATTATAAGTGCTTGATGATAAGAATTTACATTCTTATCTTAGATAAAATCAACAAGTCAAGTTTTTTGTGTTATTCTCATTTTTTTAAATGTGACTATAGAAAATATAATCTACATTGTCAAAAAAATAAATCAAACAGAATTTATAAAAATACCTATTTTATTTTTCTCAGAAATTTAATGTTTTAACTCTAAAATGTCAAAGCCAACACTCTTGTACCATATACTTGTATTCAAAATATTTTAAGATAATTGTAAGTCAATTTTAGATTCCAAAAAAAAAAAAAAAAATTTCCTTTTAATTAAGTGTTTACATTAATGGCCAATTTTATTTATTTTTTTCCTCCCTAACTTATGGGAAGTTTCAATGGAGCTTTGCATATCTCGATAGTAATTTATATATAAGTATTTAGGGTTGGCTAAGCACAAACTTAATTTTTAATTTAAGTTGTTTTGCTTTTTGTTTTCTTAAATATGGGTGCATTATTATATATATATTTGCCCACAATAATAGAAAAAAAAGTGTTTTAAGGTTAGTTCACCTTATTTAAATGTAAAAATTTTTTAAAAATGTATACTTTAGAACCCAATTTGTTATCTATTGATAAAATATTTTTTAATCTTAAAATGTTTTTATTAATTCTAATCACTCCATTATTAATTAAGATTTAAACAAAATATTTTTTTTCTTTCATTAAGTATTGATCTGATTTTAAGTCTTATTGTCTTTAAAATTTTTAATTAATATAATTATGAATCTGGAATTCCTTAATTCAAAAAAGCTGGCTTATCTGGTTCAAAATTTTAATCACTGGTTTGCTAATTAAAGATATTTCTGAAATTTTTAAATGGGCTAAAGAATAAACTGTAGGTCTATAAAAAGACCAGCTAAAAATTATTTTATTTGATTTATTATTCTAAAAATTCTTTGGATTATTCTGTTTCTTCTGATTCTACTTATTTGCTAATGATTCTGCCATATTTACCTGTACTCAGTTGATAATGATAAATTCAGAACTTGATCCAGTTACCATATTTAAAGTTATGTGTTGCTAAAGCACCCAAAAAACTCCACTCTCCAGCATGAACCTATAGTCAGAATATGCTAATCTTACCTGTTAACTGATCAACAAAGCTAATCACTGCTATCAAATAGGCTATATAAGAGATTATCTTTCTATAACAAAGAAGCAGTTTCACGAAAACTACAATACCAGATTAAGAGCAATCAAGACTTGAAAACCAATAGGTCAGCATATGTACACATTTATATGGTGTCAATATTTATTTAAAGTAGGTATACCATCAAACCGGTGATATATATAAGGATTTATTGATTTGTAATTGTATACTTCTGCTTTTTATTGATTTTATTTTTTATATATATCATATATTATAAATGTTTAATAGTTTTATTTAAAACCTGCCAATTTCTTTTAACTTTGACCATTGATAATTAATTTTAATAATCTGTAATAATTTTCTAAAATTATTTTTTATTTCCCTTGTAAAATTATAAAAGTTATTTAAAAGAAATTTAAAGCAAGTTTGTCTCCCCTTCACTACTATTTTTTAGACAAACTAAGTTACTTTAATAAGAATTTGAAAGAAGAAACTACTAAGTTTAAGAAAATCTATTTTGGATAATTAATAATGTCTTAGAACTCATAAAATCATTATTACTTAGTTATACTTGATGTGTGGATGTGTGTATATAATTTTTTTATATAAATGTTGAATTGTTAGAATTATCGGCAGTTTTTTTCTTATTTATGTCATACATGTCTAAAAGTAAAGAGAAAGTTTTGCTTATGTGTGTGCATGTATATACCAAATGACCCCTTATATATACTATATGAAGTTTTATTTATATATTTGGTTCTTTTATTTATTCCTTTGCCTATTCTACATATTGGTGGGTTTTGATATTTTGCATCAGGTATAGTAGCACTTCCTTCCTGTGTAATTTTTCCTAAGTTATTATTCCATGTTTGAACCTATGTTTATTTACCACTGGAAATTAGTGATCCTTGTTGATTTTTACATGGAGTAAAGTGCCTTAATCCTCACCATGCTTATATATATTTTTTGCTCTTTAATCAATATGGGTTACTTATGAGCCTTTTTATTATTGTTCTCTATGTGTTTCTTTTCATGGTTAGGATCTTGTGCATTGCATATAAACTTTATTAGTAATATCAGTATGTGTGAGACTGTTTATTAAGCCTGCTGACATTTGCATATGGATTAATGTTATAACAAAGATATCAATGCCCACATCTATAAATAGTCAAGGCTCTGTAAAATTCAAAGGTTATTAAAGAATTAAGAGTAACATTGAGGGGAAGAAAGAGAGTCAATCAACTGTAAAATATATTGTCTACTTTTTTAAAAGAGTTTGTAATCAATTTTACTATATGTTTGAGTTAATTGTAGTCAAACCTTATATTAATGTAAGCTTGTTATGTCGTTGTTAATTGTTAGACTTATTTAGCATTTTGTTTACTGTTGTATGCTCTGCCAATTGTTTATTTTGATTAGAATCTCTACTCTCCCTGATGTATTGTAATAATAGATAGATATATGACTCATGGGACAGCTGTTGTAGGCACTTCTACTAAATAACAATACTAGCAAATTATAAATATTCTTAGGCTAGAGGTCTATTGAGGCCCTCTGTTGAAGGATATTAGACACAGACTGAATATATAAATAAAATAGTTTATCTAATCAATATAAACGGCACAAAAGAAACATTATGTCCGATTATAAATTTAATTTTTCTATATCCAATCAAGTGCATACTGCTATCTGAAAATTCAAATGTAAAATGTTAACCCTACCTTGTGATTAACATTTTATACTTGAATTTTCAGCTAGTGATATGCACTTGTTCTATTTCTGATATATTTATGTTTTGGAGATTGTTAAGTTTAAAATAACAAATGTATTAGTCTTTCTTTGTACACATAAATTAAATGTGTTTGTTTATAAGTAATGTAAGATCATTGTTAATTTAAATTTCACACTTATTGTTTAGATAAATCTGGTTTTAATATGTATAACAATTTGGCAGCATATGGACAAAAGATTATCTCTTGTTCATAATGATAAAATTCAGATTTTAATCTTTATTCACAAAGTAATGTTACTTGAAAAACATAGCATTGAGAAAAGTGATTGTCATTTTATATACATATATATTCTCAAAGTCTATACTACATTATATGATAATAAAGGCAGTAAATTCTTACCATTTTATATAATTTATTTTATTCCCCTCATATTAATTAATTCTATCATAATTATATCAATATATCTAACTTAATAAAATTATAATCTTTTACCATTTATTAACATTTTTTTATTATAGTCGATTTTAACTTTAATTATAATTTTCTATTATTAATTTAAATATTAATAATGTATAAACTTTTAATTCTATAATTATTACATTTAATAATAAACTTTTTATTATTATTATTTACAAGTATTTACAAGTATTTAATTCTTTAATTTGATTATTATATTAAGTATATATCTATAACAATTTATTTTTAATTAAATAGATAATTCGAAACAAAAATAACTTTCATTGCATGTTATCTAAAAATAAATCATACTAACTAAAAAAAAAAAGAAAACTAAATTGTGTCTTTTGAACGATCTTTACATTTTACTTCTTTTTAGCTTTTTTTTTTTAAATATTACCAAATGCCAATATATTCATGAGCCATACATATTTTAATATGGTTCAATAGCTAAGTATAACTATTTTTGGTACTTATATATTAGACCTGCTGTGACATTTTTCATATATATCAGTCCGCCAATAAATTTGGAAATTGCTGCCTGTCTCCAGTGGTGTGTGTGTGTTTGTGATGCCAGAATGCTGTATTAAAAACTAACAACTATCTGTTTTTACTTAGTATTGTAATGTGTTTATTATTTTTGTGTACAAATGTGAGTTTTTAATACATCATTCTGCTGTTGCAAAACACCCCACCCCCAACTCAGGAGAAAGGTATGGTAGTCTGCTATCACAAACACAGGCTGCAATTCCCAAATTTATTGGTGGACAGATATATATGTGAAATGTCACAGCAGGTCTAATAAAAATTTATACATTAATATTTAGATTAATAATAGAAATTTATAAATAAAGTTAAAATTAACTATAATAAAAATGTTAATGAATAATAAAGGATTATGTTTTTTAAGTTAACTATATTTTTATAATTATAGTATTAATTACTATGAGAAAAAATTAAAATAATTATATAAAATGATAAAGACTTCTGCCTTTAACTTTATTGTGATATAAATATTACTATAGACTTCAAAAGTATATATTTGGGATATAGATAAATAATATAAAAACTCTGTCAGATAATGAAAATTATTCTACACGAATAAAGCGCTTGGCTAATTGTTGTTTATAATTAATGTTTTTGTGCTTTGTTTATCACGCTTTATTTGGGATATAGGTATATAATAGAATATAAAAAGGATTCGATTTGTAATTGGATGTTTGTTTTGTATTGTTTGTATTAATCAAATTCTATATTTTTTTATATATTCAAATATACATAAATATTTAACTCTAAATAAGACTGTTGGACAGTCAAAACTGTTAGATTGATAATGTTAAAAATAAAATAAAACATTGTTATAGTGATAAAAGAAAGAGGGATTTATTTAATTGTTTTGTAATTTTATTAATGCATAAGTTATAAGAAAGAAGAATTATCTTGATTTGGTCCACACATATAAGATGGTAGAAAATATAACATATCCAATTAATATTACATTTCATGAAATGTGCTGGATGTAGGTATAAATATTTATTCAGATAGAATAAAATGCACTATGAAATTGCCAGATAAACTGTTATAACGAATGATCACGTGTTAACTTGTTGCTCCAAGTCTAATTACCCTTATTTGTCTTCAAGCAGAGAACGTAATGTGCATATAATATTACACATTGATGTGTAATTAAAAACCATTTCCAGATAAAATTTAAAAGTAAAAGTATGATTATAATCATTTTAACGTTTTTGATTTATCATTTGGTTCGAGATTATCCTTTTTCGTTGGCAATAAATTCTGTAAAAATAGCTGGTTGTTAGCAGACGAAATTAGTAAGCTTTACTTTTAAAATTTTGATTGTAATAGATACTTTTTAAATACTGCTAAATTAAATTAGTCTTTTCTCATTATTTATGATTTAATTATATATTTTCTTAACTTTATGAAATTTTGCTTTGTTTCAATATTTTTTTAAAAAAAAAATTATATTAATTTAAGCGTTTTATTAATGAGCTAAATTACATATTTATTCTTCCTATATTAATATTAACATTTGTATAATTAATTCTTATTAAATTTTGCTTTTATAAATCTTAGTTAAAAGCGTTTGTTTTTTAAATACGTATGCATTTTTGAAAAGTCAAATGTACCTAGTTACTGATCTATTACCAAATCGTTTTATTTTTTAAAGACGCTGTGTTCTTTTAGAAGTAATAATTGTAATGATAATAATGCTGGACAGTAATTATTAAGGATAGTTGAAGTTTGTTAAAAATTCAAAATCACTTTAAAAATAATTCTGCTTATAAATTGTCCAATCTAGTCATAAATTGATGCAAAATTTGCTACATTTGGAGAAATTTACTTCAGATGTAAATCAAAATAACTATTTAGAATAATATAAGCACATTATTAAAATTACAAAGTATTTAGCTTTTTTGCTAAAAAAAAAAAAAGTAATTTATTTTTCCTTTTAGTTATGAGAATATTAAATCTTTCAATATATAGTAGTATAATAATTATTTGCTCTGATGTTGCCATCTGATTGATCTATATATATATTAATCTTTTAAAAGTAAGATCATTTCCAGTGAATGTTTCCTTATATATATATTTTTTAACTTAGACTTTCAAGCTCCCTACAGCTATCCACTCCATCTTATACAATCGATACACATGACCACCACATACATATGAAAAAAGATAAATGATTTCCAGTATTTGTATTTTGTGCTGAACCAACACTCATCAGTTGGGAGATAATCATCTCTCACACATATATAGTGGCTGCTCAGTTTATATTAAGATTGCAACTCTTCAAACTTTAATGGTCAGGCTTCAAATCTTCTCCAATTCTTCAGTCATCCATGTCATTGAAAATCTAATTATGATACTCTCAAAGCCCTAGTTGACTTTAAATCATCTGAACCCTCATAATATATAGGGCCTTTATATGTCCGTTTAAATACACTGAAGAGGGATGGGCAGAATACAGGCTGAATATGTAATATTTAAATACAGGCATATTGTCTATACTGAACTTAATGTAATTATAAGATTATTCCTTTTTTGTATATTTAAATGGACATATTAAGGTCCTATACATGATGGGGTCAGGGTGACTTAAAGTCAGCATGGGTATAACAATAATATTGCACCAACAAGGATTTTGAGTGTTCTATCATCAGATTTTCAATGATATGGATAGCTGAAGAGTTGGAGGTTGAAGAAGATTAAAGCTTGTCCATTAAAGTTTGAAGATTTGTTATCTTAATATAAACTGAGCACTGATTATATATGTGTGTGGAAGATGGTCTGGACACTGATGAAGTGCTGGTTCAGCACAAAATACATATATTGGAGATCATTATCTTTTTCATATGTATGTGATCATGAGTATTGGTTGTATAAGATGGAATGAATAACTGTAGGGAGCTTGAAAGTCTTCTAATTACATTAAATTCAGCATAGATAATATACTTGTATTTAAATAGTATATATTCTAATTTCTATATAAAGATATTATTACAAGATTTATTTACAATATTTCTAATTATTTATATCAATATTTATTGTGTAATTGTATTATTTCTATTGTTATTATGTTTCAGTGCTTTGCACTTGATGATAATTTAAAAAAAAAAAAAAGATTTAACCAGAAAAGATGCATCCTACTTTTTTCAACAAAAATTGGTTTGTATTTCAGATATTTGCTCTATAGTAATTAGTAAAATTAAATTAGTTGAGGAATGATTAGAAAAACATTACAGTCCATAAGTTTAAAAAAGAGAAAATTATTCTCAACAATACTAATTTAAAATTAAATCTTAATAATGTTGCTTAGGAGCTTGATGATTGTTGATTGCAGGAGTTATAACCAGTTTTTGTAAATATTTGTGTTTAAGTTTGTATTTTCTTATTATTGACTTGATAGAAGAGATAGTTTAACAAACAGATTTCTTAGTAGTTGATGTGAGTTGCTTTTAATGATCGTATCACTTAAGAATGATAAGTCATAATGGTGAATCTTTGAACAGAAATTATTTTTTTTGAAGCAGATTTCTTTTGAGATAAATGAACTTTTGCTTGACAGCTTTTATTTTTTATGCCTCTATAATGCCAATAACAATTTAAAAAAAAAATGATTAGCTTATTCATAAGCATTCAATTAATATACATAAATATCCTTTACTTTTTCTTTAGGATGAGGATTTTTTGAAATATGAACCTAATTTATTTGTACATGACATTTTTTATTATTTTGAATAACCAATTTTGTTGTCCTCACAGTAATCGAAGGGATAGCCTATAAAAACTAAATTTTCAGCTGAGGAAATTAAAAAAAAATTTTTTTTGATCACTTGAATGAAGCTTTAATATTTAAACATCACTAGGAACTAACAAATAGTTGATTATATTGTTATTTATGGCAATTTATGTGTATAACTAATTGAACTTATTTGTAAATCACTGTTAAAAATAAAAACAGAAGATCAGAAAACAGTTTGACAAATAGAAACACTGCTAAATAACATCATTATTTGCTATCTAAAAGAAAAGCTGCAGATTAATCATTTAAGAATTTCAAAAGAAACTAACTCTATCAGTAAATATATGAAGCTTTGTCAAATGTCTTTTAGAATTCATATGTAATAAACGAATATTTCTCGCTTAATAATATAGTACATTAATATAATTTATTATAAGAGGTAAAATCATATAATGAGATTCCCTAATAGCTTTTATTTATTTTTTATTATTGATATCAAACTTAACCACATTTATAATTTTTATTATCATATAATTTTTTTTTCATTCAATTGATATTTAGTATTATTTTAAAGATTTATTTTATGTATCAGTAAATATAGTAGTAATTTTATCAATTACCTTAATTAAGGATTTTATGAGGAAACATAACAAACTCATGGATTTTATTTAAGATTTCAAACAATCATTTGACATTATTTATATATATTTTTACAAAATATGTTATTAATTTTTAATAAATATTCTAATTTATAATTATCAAAAATTGTACACAGTTTAAAATTTGTTTACTTTCTCACTAAAATAAGCGTCTATCTCGTTTTTAAATATTTGTTCTTTTTTCTCTCTCTCATAAACTATTATTTTATACTTTATATATATTTCTTATTTTATATCATTTCCCCTCTCCCTTTCATAAGATAGGATTTGATCTTATGATTGTGAACCATCAGTTTAAACAATCCATCAGTTGTACATTTTATTATTACTAGAATTATCATTTAAATATATGTATATGACTAACTATTTTCTTGTTCTTCAAATTTTTATTTATTTGTTTTCAAAAGTATTATATATCCTTTTTTTTTAATAAAAAGAGACAAATTTTGAAGTTTATTTTTGTACATTCATTTGTTATTAAACTTTTTGCGGATGTTATGACATATTTTAGCTTCCCTTTTCCTTTAATTCCTCTAATCTTGTAATTTCCTTACCAAGTTACATATGCAGAATATATTATTGGTATGTATTTATTTGTATTATTAATATTTTTTTTAGTAATAAGTACAAAATTTTTAAAGCAAAACATTTTAACTTAAATTGTTAACTATTAGAACATTTATTTATTGCAATTTCTATAAAGTATTATGTTTTAAAAGTGTTTATTTATAGACAATAAAACGTTATGAAAGTTTATTATTTAAAAATTTTCATTTCAATTTTGTTTTAAAATAATAAAAAGTTTATTATAAATATTCCACTGCGCAGGAAGTCAAATGACATTTGAGCATCAAACTGGAAAGTAAATACATCAGTTCAATTCATTTATCCAGAATGAGATTCCTCCCACCCTCTTCATATATATTTTGTAAAACTCCGGAATCGATCTAGTTAAGCAATTTTACTATTAAACCAATTGTGCATAACACTTATTACTTTAAAAAAAAATAAGAAGAATGTTTTGCTCGCTTGTATAAATAATAATTTTTAAAGAATAATCAATCCTCGACACAATCATAATTAAGCAAGATATTTAATGAATATTTCTGTAGTGTAATTTTCATTACATCATTCTCACGCAAGATAGGAAGGGAGTGGTGTAGTGAAAATTGCACTACAGAAATATTATTCATTAAATGGATAATCTCTAATTTAATGAATGATAAAGCAAAAATTATTAATTAAACAAGATATCATTTTATTTTTTATTTTATATATTTATAATATTGATTTGACTATTATGTTTTTCCTAATTATATATTAATTAGAAAGTGTCTATTTATATATTTAAAGAACAAATAATCATATTTATGTAAATTTAGATTCTTCCATTTTGTTTTGAGGTAAAAATTAATTTATGTAAATTACTTAAATGATGTATAAGTCATTATCACTCAATCATATTTATCATTATGCATAGAAAAAGTGATTTACTATAGAAAAACATTTTCCCAAATCTACGTTTTTTTGTTTATTTATTTTATACTTTTGTTAGTTACAACATGATATAATTTAAATTCTATTTTCTTTAATAATTCTGCATTTTACATTTTTGCTCAGTTTTTAGTATTTTGCTTATTAAATTGATAGATATTGTTTTAAATATTTGAAAGATAGTAATAACATTTTTTTAAAGACGAATTCAGTACTAATATGTTTCAACATTTAAATGTTCTCTTTTTGATAATTAAAAAAAAATATTTTATTGTTAAACAAAGATTTGGCAAATTGCATGCATATCATTTATTATATTAGTAGATTTTTCTCCCCAAACTATCTATTAAAGATTTATTTTGGAAAATTAGTCTCAAGATAGTAATTGTCATCAGAACAATTACTCATAACAATACTTACTTTTGTTATAGAATGATTTGAAAGCAGAAGAATTTGCTTTGATATCAAAATCTAGAGATTTAGTAATCATAAAGTTATAATTTCAAAATATTTACAACTTTAATGGTCTGCTAGTGAATGAATTAATTTGTTTGAATTCAAGTCCCAGTAATTGACAATTATCTCAAGGTTAGATTGATTGTTATGAAACTAATCACATTTCATTTTTCTAAAATTTCATCAGTATTAGCCTGTGATCATTGTTTTTCTTTGTTTACTATTTCCTCATTATATTCAGAAAATTAATAACTATATTGTTAACATTCTGAGTAATTGTATTTACATATTGGACTACTTCCATTATCTAATATTATGTATTGAATGTCTTTAGAAAAAGTAAATTTTATTTAAATTTTCAAAGTACATTCAACTATTAATAATAGCGCACAGGTTAGTATATGCATAATGTTTTGAGAGGTATTATTCTCCTCTCTTCTTCAGATGTTTCTGGCTTGATCAGTAGCAGTACACCTGTGTGATATTATTAACAGTTGAATGTAATTGGAAATTTAAATAAAGTTTAATTTTTCTAAAGACATTCAATACATAATATTAGATTATAGTCAGGGTATGAGCACAGACTTTCACATGACCCACCACTCTCCACACTATCTCATAACACTGATACACCTGAACACACATATGTCGAAAAGATAAATAATCACCAATATACGTATTTCATGCTAAACCAGTAATCATCAGTTGGTCCAGATTACCATATATAGACACAGGTATATATAAGCCTGTGTATTTCATCTATTAAATATTAGATTATGGAAATAATCCAGTGTATTTAAAATACAATCATCACAAACTTTCAGTTCTGTGTAATGTTTTCATAAACAAGTAATTAAAGATCATCTATAGAGATTTGATGAACAATCAGGGGATTCATTGCATGAAGGAAATTAACTATCCTTTGTTTTTTTAATAATTATTTTAGTTCCCAAAGATTCCACTGTATCCTTTTAACACTAAATTCTAAAAATAAGCTGACACTTTTATATTAGGAAGAAAATATTGATTGTAAGTGCATTTTTTTTACACATTACTATAAAATTTACAAACTCTACACATTCTTAAACAAATGAATAAAAACATGATAAAAGTTTGGTTGTTTGCAACATATATCTTTATCATCATAGTTTAATATTATTTGTCCATAGTAAATTATTACAATTCAATTTACAAATGTGATATGATGATATCAGCTCAGACAAATATGTTAAAGATTATTATTAATTATTTTAAAGCTATGAATTATTATGTAATATTTTTATTTTTGATATAAGTTTAAATACAATTGAATATTAATATGTTGATTATTAAACACAGCATAAATATTATTAAACCACCAAACATTACATGATCAACATTTCAAAATATTATTCATAATAAAAAACACACAATTACTTCTCTATAAAGCTGCTTTAATATTTCAACCAGCAGACTGGTTTTCATCAGAAAGCACAGCAAAATGGCTATTTCCAGAATTTAAACGCTAAAATATTACACACAATTACATATCAGATAACAAAACTAATTCCTATAGGCTAAAAATCTTTACAAAACTTTGTATATATAAAAAAAATATCTTTATAAAAAAAACTTTGTATAAAAAATACAAAAAAACTCAAAAAACTTTTTTTAAAAAACTAAAACCATACATATTGTACAGTCTACAAATAGATGGTCCAAATACATTGGCATTTGAAAATACTTAGAAGCTAAAAAAAAAACGTAGAATTTAAAGATCGTATAAAAAGACGCAATTTCCTTAATATAATTTATTTTTTAAAACATACAATGAGAGTTGATTTTTTTGTTTTGAATTATTTATCTGTAATTTAATAAAAGTTGAAATTGGAAAGAATAAAAAAAGGCATGCAGATTACTAATCCAGATAAACAAAAAGAATTCCAAAAGTACAAAGATTACGATCAAGAAAACTTTTAGGATATTGATTAAAGATGGTGGAAATAATTTACTAAAAAAAGAAGTTTGTACCAGAAAAAGAAAATAAATGTATAAGATTATAAACCTAAGCATTATGATAATAATAACATGCGAAGAAGTTTCAAAACTGGATCGAGGTATAAAAAGAAGAGGACAATGATCTAGGTCCTTCATTTATCTTCTGGTTATGTGTTTTTAGAGTTGGAGGTTTCTGTGAGAGTGACCTGTTGCAGTGAAATGCATCAACACAGGGACACTACCCAATTGCTGAACGAAGTCGTCATGCAAGAATGGAAATGAAGCCTTGTGAACACCATCTTTCATAACGAAGAGGTCATCGCAACCGAGCTTCTTGCTCCAGCTATGGAATAGTCCGGGAATGTGAAGATTCCGGCAGGAGAGATCAATTAAATTTCAAGGAGCACCGGATCCCAAAGGAAGACAAGTATATTATAAGAACTGATACAAGCTTATCGGTAAGTTAAGATTATTTACTCCCAATTCATGACTTTAATTGTTGCCCAGTTAACGTTAACCATGAATGATAATATTGATAGTGATTGATTTTCAATGTTTCAAGGAACTAGCTAGAAGAATTTAAATGTAACAAGAACTTTTCATTTGATTAATAGTATTTGGATTAGTATATGTTTTTTTTTCCTATTTTTTCTTTACTAATTCTTGTATAAATATTTTAAATAGATTTTAATAAAATATTTAGTATTAATTCAGCACTCTCTTTGTATGTTCTTAATTTGAATATTAGATGTTGTTAATGTTAGTTTATTAATATTTAATTGAAGAAATTACCTTTGCCATTATATTTAATAGTTTAGCCCCAGAAAAGATTCATAGAGATCTTTAAAATAACAATAAATCTAGACCCCGATCTTCATAATAAATTTCCTCTTAAATTATGGTGTGCATGACAGGTCAGCGAATTCTTGTACAATTCTGGTGCCCTTATTAAAATAAATAAAAGGCTGATTCTGCCAGCAGCATATGTCATAATAATTAGTAGGAAATATAGCTATGTTTTTGGAAATAGGAACAAGATATTTTTCTTCACCATAGCTTGATTAACTTTCACTTTATAGTGTGTAAAAGAAGGCCTATCAGAAGCAAAATGTGAAAAACGTTACAATATATTATTATTATATATTAAAATATATCAAAAAACAATAAAAATATACTATTATATATGTAAACACAAAAAACTATATATATATATATATTTTTTTTACTATATGTATTATACTATATACATATATATATATCTTATACATACATATATTTTTATATACATTCCCCTTCGTGCTTTTCCACCTATAAAATAATTACCTAGGAAACAAAAAAACAAATCCCTAGGAAATTAGGTAATTCAAGGATGTGATAGTACCTATATTCATATTCATACCATGAGGATGTAATATCTTAAATTTAAAAATAAAAAAACTCTCCTTCTGTTTTCTTTCTCTCATGGAAGAAAAATTATCTTCCAATGTAACCACTCTTAAATCATCAATCGAATGATTAGGTAAATTGAAATGTTTAGAAACTGATCTATCTTCATTTTTATGTAAAAGATCAAACCTATGGTTGGTCATTCTAATATGTAGACTGTTTGCTGACTCATATATATAATGACTCAAGCATCTATTACATTCTTTAAATATACCAAGTTCATACTTTTACAATCATTTAAAATCATGAATGGTATCTCCCTAAACCATCTTCATAACAATAATATGTTTCCATGTAAGACATCTCTTATCGTCACATGAAAAACATCCCTTTCCTGACACAAAATTAGTGCCAAAAACTGTCCTTACAAGTCTATCCCTAAGTGTCCTATGTCTACGATATACAACTTTAGGTGGAATAGGGAAAAACAGATCTCAGATAATCTGTGTAATTTAATATACTAAAATGTTTCTGTAATATTTGGTTAATATTAGGTAAATCATTATTGAAGATAAGAACCAGTGGTATATTTATCAACTGACTCTTTCTTTTCTTAGATAGAAGTTCCTTCCTGTCAACTCCTGAAGATTTTACCACTGCCCTATCTAACAGTACTTTAGGATATTTCATATTGATAAATTTATTATACAAAACCTTGTTATTTTGCTGAATAAATCCCTCATCACTGCAAATTCTTTTAATCCTTAAAAATTGACTGTAAGCTATATTAGTCTTTAAGTGCTTAGGTTGATTACTATAAAAATGTAGGTAACCATGACCATCAGTTGGCTTTCTATATATATTAGTATTAAAAATACCATCACTATAAGTAATCTCAACATCAAGAAAGTGAGCCACTGTTTTAATTCATTGAAAATTGTATATTCTTATTAAAATTATTTTAGATAAGGCCAGATCATAAAGACATCATCTGTATATCTCAGCCAAGTATGAGGTTTAAGGCTAGCCTTCTCAAGTATAGAGCACTCCAATTGAGCCATAAAAATGTTTGCATAATTCAATGCCATTTTGTTCCCATTGCTTTTGTAAATAATATTTAGATTTAAAAACAAAAAAAAATATTTTTTAAGATTAAATTCACTAATTCAATAACAGTCGTAATTTCATGCTGATTATATTCTTTGTTTCTTAAAACAGATTTAATAGCTCTAATTCCATCTTAATGAAGGATATTAGTATACAATGATGTAATGTCTAACGTCACCAAAAACATTCACTCATTGATAGAGATTTGACATTTTCTCTACTACCGAGTGAATGTTTTTTGGTGACGTTAGACCTTAAATCATTGTATACTAATATATCCCATGAAGATGGAATTAGAGCTATTGAATATGTTTTAAGAAACAAAGAATATGATCAGCACAAAATTACGACTGATAATGAATTAGTGAATTTAATCTTAAAGAATAATTTTTTTGTTTTTAACTCTACATATTATTTACAAAAGCAAAGTACTGCAATGGGAACAAAAATGGCACTGAATTATGCAAACCTTTTAATGGCTCAATTGGAGTGCTCTATACTTGAGAATGCTAGCCTTAAACCTCATACTTGGTTGAGATATATAGTGATGTCTTTATGATCTGGCCATACAATGAAGAAGAACTTCATACATTTTTTGATTATCTAAATAATTTTAATAATAATATACAATTTTCAAAGAATTTTTCTAAAACAGTGGCTCATTTTCTTGATGTTGAGATTAATTATAGTGATGGTATTCTTAGTAATAATATATATATATATATATATATATATATATATATATATATATATTCATATATATATATATATATATATATATGAAGCCAACTGATAGTCATGGTTACCTACATTTTTATAGTAATCACCCTAAGCACTTAAAGACTAATTTCCCTTACAGTCAATTTTTAAGGATTAAAAAATTTTGCAATGATAAGGGATTTCTTCAGCAAAATAACAAGGTTTTGTATAATAAATTTATCAATATGAAATATCCTAAAGAACTGTTAGATAGGGTAGTGGTAAAATGTCCAGGAGGTTCACTGGAAGGAACTTCTATCTAAAAAAAGAAAGAGTCAGTTGATAAATATACCACTAGTTCTTACCTTCAATTATGGAAACATTTTAATATATTAAATTCCACAGATTATCTGAGATGTTTTTCCCTATCCACCTAAAGTTGTATATCGTAGGCATAAGACATTTAGGGATAAACTTGTAAGGGCAGTTTTTGGCACTAATTTTGTGTCAGGAAAAGGATGTTTTTCATGTGAGGATAAGAGATGTCTTGCATGCAAACATATTATTGTTGGAAAGATGGTTCAGGGAGATACCATTTGTGGTTTTAAATGGTATATCCCCAACTATGTCAATTGTAAAAGTATGAACTTGGTATATTTAATAGAATGTAATAGATGCTTAAGTTGTTACTTAGGTGAGTTAGCAAACAGTCTACATATTAGAATGATCAACCATAGGTTTGATGTTTTAGATAAAAATGAAGATAGACCATTTTCTAAGCATTTCAATTTACCTGATCACTCGATTGATGATTTAAGAGTGGTTATATTGGAAGATTTTTTTTTTTCCATGAGGGAAAAAGAAAACAGAAGAAGAGTTTTTTATTTTTAAATTTAAGACATTATACTCTCATGGTATGAATATGAATATAGGTATTATCACATCCTTGAATTACCTAGTTTCCTAGGGATTTGTTTTTTTTTTTGTTTCCTAGGTAATTATTTTATAGGTGGACTAGCACGAAGGGGAATATATATATATAAGATATATATGTATATAGTAAAATACATATAGTAGAATATATATATAAAGTTTTTTTTGGTGTGTGTATATATATAATAGTATATTTTTATTGTTTTTTGATATATTTTAATATATAATAATAATAATAATATATGTATGGTTTTAGTTTTTTAAAAAAAGTTTTTTGTGAAAGAGTTTTTTGTATTTTTTATATAAAGTTTTGTAAATATATATATATATATTATACAAAGTTTTGTAAAGATTTTTAGCCTATAGCAGGGGTGGGCAATTGTTTTGGTTCAGGGGCCACAGAGGTTGGCGAAGGCTGCATCGGGGCCACTTTGTGGAAGTGAAAGTTAGCGGAGGGTCGCATTTTTTCTTCATGACACAATAAACACAGTGCTTTATTCCCTGTATTACCAAAGAAATATTTGTTTGTCCATTCTTCATTAAACACACGGCATTCATCACCGATTTTACATTTTTTCGAAGGGTTCATGGTTTCACTAAAGTTGGAAATGTATATATTTGCTAATGCAAAGACAAAATTGAAATTAACCAGATCAACTGGAAAAGCACTGCACATCATATCTACACTGCACATGTATATTGACGTGGCCATCCTAGTGGAAAATACGAGATGAATCTTCGGTCGTGCATGCGAAGGAAATCTCAGTTCAAGGCGGATTTTTCTGATTGTCTTGGCGGGCTGCATAAAAACTTTTAGGGGGGCACTATTTTCCCACCCCTGGCCTATAGGAATTAGTTTTGTTATCTGATATGTAACTGTTTGTAATATTTTAGCGTTTAAATTCTGGAAATAGCCATTTTGCTGTGCTTTCTGATGAAAACCAGTCTGCTGGTTGAAATATTAAAGCAGCTTTATAGAGAAGTAATTGTGTGTTTTTTATTATGTTTTATTTTTCCTTTAGTTAGTTGTATATTTATTATTTTTATAAAATATTATTCATGTAACACTTCTTTTTCTACTATTCATGAGAAAGGAATTAAATGGATAATATTCACGCTAGAATTTAATAATTGATCTATTAATCTTTAAGTGAATTCAAATTTTATATTAGAACTACAAAATTAAATAATAATTTATAGATTAAAAAATTGACAAATAATCTTACAAGATGATGTCATAAAAAATAAGGACATTCAAATAATATCACACTTATAAATTAAACAGTAGTTTGCTATAAATAAATACTAAATTATGATGATGAAGACTGGGGACAAGTATTTAGTCTAGCAGAAGATGGCTAGTTCTGCCAGAAATGTATTTTAATGATCATATGTTGTTGTTGTTTTTTATTCATATGTTTCTATTTATATGTTTTAAAGATATATGGAATTTACAAGTTTTATTATGCATTGAATATATAATACTTGAGTAAAAAAAAAGAGGCAGATGTTAAATGAAGAATATTCATTGCTATGATTTAATAATTTATATATTAATCTATAATAAAGTTTAAAGATTATATATGGGACAAATAATTAAATAATTTATAGTCTAAACTATGATTTAGAATGATATTGTCAAACAAGAATGCATTTAAGTAATCTTGCATTTTCAAATTGAATTGTTGGTAGTTTTTTTTATTTTATGGTTAAATATTAAACTATAATAATGAAAACATATGTTCAAGAATCTGGTGGAACTGATGATATAAATGCATCTTGGAATCATTTGATTTTTTTAAATATCTTTATCGATATATTTTAAGAATGTATGGAGTTTGTAAATTTCATACATTCTATGCATGAATATAGAAAAAGGTGAAGAGTTAAATATTATTCATGCTGAGATTTAATTAATTTTTAATTGAGTTTAAAGTTTATATCTAAACTAAAAGATGAAGTAATTTAAAATGATGAGGAATATAATTTTTAACTATTTATTCAAGATGATATAAAAATAATTGTATTCAAGTAATGTCATCATGTGTAAATTAAATTGTAATTGTTTACTATGGAAATCTGGATAAACTATAATGGTTGATACTAACAGAAATGCATCTTAAAGTTCATATGCTTTTTCCATTTGACTTTGTCCATATATTTCAAGAATATATAGAGTTTGTAATTTTATTAAATATTCCATACATAATGGAAAAAGAAAAAAAGACTAAATATGTATGCTGTAATTTACTAATTTATATATTAATGTTGAATTGAATTTAAAACTTATATCTGACATAAATGTTAAACAACGATTTATAACTTTAAAAAATGATTAGTAATAATGTAGCACATTTATTCAATGTGATATTATCTAAAATGAGTGTATTCAAATAATGTTGTATTTAGAAATTGTATTGTTGTATTACTTTGTATAGTTGAAAGATGTTTTTGAGATCTCACTGACTGCCTTGGGTATTTGTGCCAATCTGTAAATATTGATATTCTTAATGCTATAAAGACAATTGTTTTTTCACATCTATCACCTAATATATATATATATGTATTTAAATTAAATATTTCCATGGGTATGTAAACAGAAATAACTTTTGATGTTGCCAAGAAACTATCAATTACTACTAATTGACAATTGTGTCTGGTTTTGTGATCATGGTTTTCTGCTTATCATATTTCAATTTTTTTTGGTTGCGGTTATATGGTTGCTTCTCCAAATAGAATGTTTATCTTGCCTTATAGTTCAAGCTGATTATAAGAAAAACAACTGAATAATATGTCAGAAATTGCTTATTTCTGAGAGCAAACTGATTTTTCCAGATGTAGTATCTTTGCATAATATTCATGTCTAATTGTATAATTCTCTTTGTGTTTGGGCTTGGAAGATATTAAATGATTTGTATAGTATATTGTCAAATACAGCCACACCACTATTTATATTATAAAATATAAGCCAGATTATAATAACATATCAAAGATGATATTGCAAGTAATCATAATTTTTGGATCTTCTTTATGTAATATGCAATTCCACTGTATATTATCCAGATAGATCATTAGTCTGATTGTATTGGCAACCTATTATCTGTGATAGCAGTTGAATAATTTCAGATTCAAATTTACCTTGAAATTGAGTATAGATATTTGGGAATCATGTCAATGTCATAGCTTCTTGTGATTAATTCTTGCTTTTGTATGGTGAAAGCATCAATACTCATTTAGAAATTATTACATCATCATCTTATGTTTTCTTCACTTTTTGCTTTCCTTTTATATATATTTATTTTATTATATCAGTTCACAACATGTTAATGTTTAAGATTCATAGCTTTTCAATTCACTTTTGTGATATTTATGGATTCTCCCCCCCCCCTCTGAATTAGGTTGTTACACTATCATGTAAATATTTTTTATCATTTGTTTTATTTAAAAAAACTCAAATTTCACATTTATATATTGGTGACATCTTCTCAAATTTTGAATTCCTGAATCTTTTTGTGTTAAAGATTGTGATTTTGTGTATGTTTGTTTGGATTCATCTTGATTCGGTTCTATATGACATTTGCTGTAATTAAAAATAATTTCATTTTTAAATAAAAATCTTTTTGCCCTATTTGTATCACTTATTCATAGATCACAATTACTTATCATCTTTACTCTAATCACTTTTTTTTTCAAATTAAACTTTTTTACAACTTTATTGTTCACAATACTAATCTGTTTTAAAAGAAGTTAAGAGTTTCACTATTCCATCTTATTTAATCCTGCTTATTTTTTCATTTATTCACATCTATGACAAATTTTTCTTTTTGCTAATATCCTTAAATGTTTATCACTTGAAATGGAGAAGACCAGAAGATACCTATTAAGAAAATGAAAAAAAAAAAAAAACAGAATAAAAGATGGTATTATTTCTAAATATAAAGTCTTTGATTATGTCAATTTTACTGCGAGTATTAAAATCTAGATAAAACTGAAGTTGTCAATAATTTTTGATTATTTGGATCATTTGCTAACAAATTATTTGAATTTTGCAATCCAATAGTTTCATTGCGTACTATCACTGGACAGTTTCAATGAGAAGATTAGATTAGATTGTAATTGATTAGATTATGATATTTTCTATGGCTTTGTATGAATGAGAAATTACACTGAAAGTTAGAACATGTATTTATAATTTTAATGCACAAATCAGTTCATAACAGCAGAGTGCTTCCAAGAGAACTTAGCTCTCATAATCATGGGCAATAAAGAGTAAGCATAACCAGATCAAATTAAATCACAATTTATTATAAAATTTAATGTAAATTATTATACATAATAATTAGTGCCCAAATGCTTTTGAGAGAACTTATCTCTCATAATCATGGGCAATAAAGAGAAAGCATAACCGTTATGCTTACTCTTTATTGCCCATGATTATGAGAGGTAAGTTCTCTCTAAAGTGCTCAGGCACTAATTATTATGTCTTATAATTTACATTAATTTTATAATAAATTGTGATTTAATTTGAAGAAGCTCTGCTGTTATGCGCTGATTTGTGCATTAAAATTATATATATATATAGTAGGCAGCTGAGTGTGAAATATATTCTATTAACATGTATTTATATGTTAGAACAGGGGTGGGAAAATAGTGGCCCCCTAAGAGTTTTTATGCGGCCCGCCAAGACAATCAGAAAAATCCGCCTTGAACTGAGATTTCCTTCGCGTGCACGACCGAAGATTCATCTCATATTTTCCACTAGGATGGCCACGTCAATATATATGTGCAGTGTAGATATGATGTGCAGTGCTTTTCCAGTTGATCTGGTTAATTTCAATTTTGTCTTTGCATTAGCAAATATATACATTTCCAACTTTAGTGAAACCATGAACCCTTCGAAAAAATGTAAAATCAGTGATGAATGCCATGTGTTTAATGAAGAATGGACAAACAAATATTTCTTTGGTAATACAGGGAATAAAGCACTGTGTTTATTGTGTCATGAAGCAAAGGTGCGACCCTCCGCTAACTTTCGCTTCCACAAAGTGGCCCCGATGCAGCCCTTCGCCAACCTCTGTGGCCCCTGAACCAAAACAATTGCTCACCCCTGTGTTAGAACTCTGGCCTAGTAAAGACATTGATAATACTATGGACAATAAGGAAAATGATGAGTAGTGGATTAGAATTGACTTTTTTTAAGCATAAATGACTATCTAATTCAAATTTAATGAGAAAATAGAAAAACATAACTAGCAATGAAATAAATGTAGTCTATCTCTTGTACAGGCTTCCTTTCTTTTCATGTCTTCCTCCTTGGATATCAAAAGTTATCTTACAAAAAAAGAATATTAAAAAAACCAATAAAGTGGACTAGATTTGCAGCTAACTCAAGATGTAGTTTCATCATTTAAGTAACCCCATCAAAATCTTTCAGAAAATTCAACTATAAAACAATCGAATAATTATGATGTAAGAAATTAGCTTTTTATGATAGGTTAAATTTTCCTAGACATAAATGGAGTTTCAATTTGTTCAGAAATATTAATAATTTCTGTGTGTATCTGTTTCAGAAATGAAATATAAGTTTCTGACATGTGATTGTGGCAACTGCCATGAAACACATAGTTAATAACTACCCAGTGTATGCATACAATGGTAGAGTTTAGGTCTAACAAAGCCATTAGAGAAGCTATCTTTTAATTAGAATCTTAACATATTTCTTTAAAATGTTTGTAAATGATTAATCAACTGGGGGAAAAAAACATAAGCTAAAAAAATGAAGGCCACTATAATCATTCTGGAAAATATTATTCATATGATCACTAGAAATCAATATTGATTTGAGGGTGCCTAATAATAATAATCTAGATTTTACAAACATACTTTCTAAAATCTTCATACATTGATACCATCTAAATATTGTTGATACTTTTTGCCTAGCAAATAGAATATTATTTGTGACTTCTTTTCTTTTTTTTTTTTTAGAAATTATTGATCCAATATAAAGATTTTTCTTAATTTATACTTTCTATTACATATTGGTATTTATATAGAGTTATTCCTATCTTAATCATTCAATTAAGATAAAAATAGAAATATTTGATTTAACAACTTCTCTCAAGAAATCATTTATAAAGCTTTTAACACATCCTAACTCATCCTCTTCTTAATAGGTAATGTAATATTTGCAAGTTTTTTTTATTAACCAAGGCAATATTGGACATATGTAAAAAGTATTTGTAATAATAGTAAATTTGGTTATTTTTATTCTTTAGTTGTTGTTTTTTGCATACATTTTACCTTGAATTCTGAGACCTATGGTTTGTTTTTATTTTTGGTACAACTAATAACATTTTATGTCATTTATGTATTAATCCTGCAATGTAGGAGAGATAGTACACCTTTTCACATTCGTGATAAATGTCTAGCCTTGCAAGTCTGTCAAATAAACCGTGTGATCTCATCTGATCTCATCCAATAACGTGATAAATTTACATTTTCATTTATTGTCCAGATTTCATTTGGACAAGTTCTTCTAAAAGTGTTTTTTACTTCAGTGCTGATTTATTTTTTTCCAATTTTCTGATTAATACTACAATTTTTATTTTTTTTAAACAGTACAAAATGATGAACATTTTACCCACTACTGAGATCAATGCTGTCAAGTACATCTACACTGCAGATAAGCAATGGTGTTGTAACATTCAAGGATGTAATAATAAAATAGGCTTTCATAAGGGAATGTGATTGGAGAATTCCAGAATTCTATTTTTGATGGTGAACCAATTTATTTACAGCTGGGCTCGCAAATTAATATCCCTAGAATGGGGAGAAACAGAGCTTCATTTAGCAAAGAAAAATGCAAAATTGGAGGTTCTAAAAAAATTGTTAAAATTGATGAGAGCCTTTTGCACAAAAAGAAAAAAACTAAACTGGACAAATTCTTCTGGAATAGTGGATGTTTGATGGCTTTTTCAGGGAGACTGATGAGTGTTTCATCATGAGAATTCATGGTAGAACAGCAGCAACTCTGACAGAAGCCATCAAACAAAATGTGGAAGAGGAATCAACAATTTGTTCAGATTGTTGGAAAGCCTATAAAAGTACTGAATTATGAGCTACCAGTTACCGACCATTTTTGTGTGAATAATACTGATGACAACAAAAAAATTAGTCCACCTCATTGAAGAAATAATAAAAGTGTAATAATTTATTATATTTTTTGGGGGGGTTGGTTTTGAAAAAAATATTTACTACTTATTAACATTTTTGGTGAAGATCCTATGCAGGCATTATATTTCACAATCACTATATTAAGTAAGTCTCCATTTTGGGAAAAATAAAAAAATTTTACTTTTAGTCTCCATTTTGAAACAAAATTTTATCAACTTAAAATAAAGTAGATAACAGATGAATTGATTGTTTCATCATGACAATTCCTGTTATATATTATATGGTAAGTACTGTATATGTATATTTTAAGTGTTTTGTAATTTAGTCATTGTTTTGTCCGTATTTAAAGTAACATTTGGGAATTGCATAAAACTTTATCAGATTTATTTTTGTGTTAAATTCATACTTTTAGTGTTGTTAGATTTAGTCTAGTGCAATTACTGTCATGCATTAGAATGACTACACCTTTTCACATACATATTCAGACTGCTGATAACTTTGTAATGTACATGGGGTCCATTTTGATGAATTTATCATTTTAAGTTTGTACAAAGTACAAATGTACACGTTATTTGGTCATATCACAAGATTAGAAAGTTATCAGTGGATTGATTCAAATATGAAAAGGTGTAGCAAGTCTAATACATTGCAGGTCTAATATGTAAGTATGTTTTTTATTTATTTATTGTTTTTTTATCAAATATGTTTTGATAATAATCAAATTTCTAATCCTAGAAAAATTCCATATATATTTTTAAAATACTTTTATTTTGGCAAAATTTGTAAGTTTTTTTTTGTTATAAATTAGGAAATATTCCAAATTATTGAAAAAAAATCACTTATATTCATACCATATCCAAAAATCTAATAAATCTTCTATTGAGGTTGAGTTATTGTTATTGTACTTCTTCTACTTAAAGTTTGATAGAAATAATTAATTAATAATTTGCCTTCAACATGAAAAATTATAATTTCTAAATGATAGAGTGGATGTTTTTTTTAATAATCATGTACTAGTAATTTAATGGCCTGTTTAACTCATTGAATTCCTTTATTGAGAAATTTGGGGTAATTGAATTTATCATAGTATCTTGTTGTGTGAATTCTGCAAAGAAATCTACCTTTTTTTGTTATATTAGGCTTGACAATTTTTTATCTAATAAACATTATTCATGGGCACTATTAATTTTATTAAATTTAATTGTTCTAAAATGCAATTAATTGCATTTGTAATCAGATTAGATCTGAATTTTTTAGTTAAAGTATAAATAATCATTTAATTCATTAAAAAAGTTATTTTGCTGAGAAAGGTTAAAGGAATAAATAGAAAAGTTTAGCCAGCAATAAAATGAGTGGTCTCTATCTTTAGCAGTAATTTATTATCTTATAAAATTTCCCAGAAAATTTATATTAAAAAAAATCTATTAAGTAAATCAGATATATCACTAACTCAAAAATAATTTATCATCGAAAACATGCATAAATCGAATGTTTTTTTCTGGAAATTTAACCGAAAAATCCATCAAACAACCGAAGAATTATTGTATTCTTCAGAGATCTTCCAACTTATAAATGCATATTACTGCCTTTTTAAGGTCTTTTTTGTATGATTACATTTCCATTGCTACCAGAAAATAGATTTTCTATTTAGAATCAAAATTTTTTCATGTACCATACAACTTTTTAACTGTTCTAAAAATCCAATTTTAATCTTTTATTGTATTAAACAATACAGTAGTAGCATTTAAAGAGATTTTTAATCTTTAAGAATGTCATAAAATTTAATTAAGCTAGAATTTATTAAACAATTTAAAATATTAACAGATCTTGTAGGTGACCAGACTTAAACAAAACTATTAAAAATTGTTCTATATATAGCAAGGACAAAACAAAGGAGCAATTATTATTAATTTCTACTATTACAAGATAATGCATACAGGAAAAAAGTGTGGTTACCAGTAGAATAAATTATTTGATTAACAGTGGTTTTCTATCCATTTAATATAGTTAAAATGGTACTTGGGTATTATTCCTGCAACCAAGGAATGATAGGAGGAACTTTTCACACTTGTATCAATATACTGCTGACTTTTTAGTGTTATTTTGGCAACATCAAACATTAGAAAAACATTAGAAAGTTAGCAATGCTTTGATACGAATGTGAAAAGTCCTTCTAATCTTTCCTTGGTTGCAGAAATAATACTCAATATAGTTTTACAAAAAAAAAAAAAAAATTACATGAGATATACATGTACTTTTATGAATTCTACATGGATGCAAACTAATTTGTTACACTTACTTAATTCAATCAATTTCAACAAAAAAAATATGTGGTCCATGTTGCAGGAGGAAAAAAAAGCCAACATAAATATATATTTTTATAAAAGTAAAAAAGAAAAAAATATTTTATGAATATTACTTATGTAGACGATTCTTGCATACAAAAAGGCAATTGTCAGTAGCAACCTCCCCCCATTGTCCTTCCTCCTCTGAAAGGATTGTTGAACAAGTGATTTCCCAGTACATACTCTAAATGGAATTCTACCAGGCAATCTAATTTTTGGAATAAAGAAATGACTAAGTCAATGTCTTCATTCAATTACAATTAAATAATAACAAACTTGTAATTTAAAGTTTCAAAAATGCAAAAGTCAGTCAATAACCAAGTTGAAATTGGGGGGAAAATGCAGAAGTAAATAACACAGTTGAAGTTTAAAATGTTAAAACAAATTCACAATATTAACAAGTGGTAAGTTTAAAATGTACAAACAACAAACTTTTGAATCAGAAAAAAAAAACCCAAAATCTCCAAAAACTCACCTATATAATAGATTCAGTTGACACATTTCAAAACACATTTTGTACACGTTCAAAAACATGTTTTTCGACGAGGAAAAAAAACTCAAATTGCATGGGTTTATTTAACGTTTGCAACATTATGCCTTTATCGCATATGTAAAAAATCATCCTATCTTTCTTAGATTGCAGGAATAATACCCAAGTACCATTAAAACTATTTCTAAACTAAAACTTTTTCATTTCTCTATTAGTGATTTTTTATGAATTTTGATATTCTACAACCTTGCCCCACTTCTATAATATTTATTATTTTCCATGTTTATACCCCAAAAACACCATATTTTATTTTATTTATTATTATCACTATATGAAATCAAGCTTATTGTTTCTTTTATTTAAGATATTTTTTACAATTCTTCCTCCTCCCCCTCCAGATCCTTCTTCCAAAATTGTTGTACATAATTATTTACATTTTCTGCAAACTTCAATGAAATTTATCTATAATCAAGAAAATATTTTTTGACTATTTTTACCAATATTTGTTTTTCATATTCTTTACCTTCAAGCCAGGCACACTTTCCTATTTATTTTATATTTTATTTATCAATAGTTGTTAGATCTTACATCTATAAAAAAACTAAATGTATAATGAATTTTCTTCTGTATTCAAATATATTTATTTATTTTGACATTATTTAAGTAATTGATATTACTATAAAAAGTTTGGTTGATTAGAAATTAATCTTATAGATAGATGGATCATATTGCTTAAGTCAACAATTATTTCTTTTTAATTTTTGTCTTTGTGTTTACTATAAATTATTTATAGTTGCTATATTTTTCAATATTGCTACTAATAAGACAAGATAGGCTGTTAATTGGATATTAACATAAATTTATAAATATCACAGATACTTCTATTTTTTGTTGTTGTTGTTGTTGTTTATTTATTTTTTGTTTACGACTATTACAAGATTGACTTATAGTAAATTCATTTTGCTTCATTGTCTAATTTGTTTTTAAAAATATTCTATAAAATTTTAAAATTCTGTACAGACATTTAAAGCATATTAATAAAGATATATGAAAAAAATCAAATGACTCCCAAGGTACATTTGTGACAGAGTCAGTTTTCATCAGTTAGTTAAGACGCTTGCCTACACATGTTTTCTTCTTTATAGCTTAGTATTTATTTATCCTTAGCAAATAACACAATTTATAACTACATTTCTTGAATGTGCTCATTTGACATTATCATCTGAAATAAATAGATTAAAGATTTTTATTACTTATTTTATTAAGCTAAAAATTATTCTTAATTTTTTTTAGTTCATATATTAATTTTTAATTAAGTTTAAAGTTTATATCTGGGTTAAAAATTAAATACTAATTTATAGCCTAATAAAATAATTAATAATCTTTAACATATTTGTCTAATTATATTATCAAATTAGTGCGTTTAAGAAATGTGTACTTATAAACTGAATTGTTGCTTTCTTGTGTGTGTGTGTGTCAATCTGGGTGTGCGATAATAAATATTAGATACACTAATTTTCATTTTTGAAAAAGCAATTCTCTTTCTATTGTATATTGTTAAATTGAATTATCAAAATTTAATTGATTTTGATAACATTTTAAATACTTCTCTTGGATTTTGCATTTTTAATTATTTATTGATGTGTTTTTATTTTCTTATTTTAAATGTTTACATAATCTTGGTTTTTGGCTATCGTAAATTGCTTTAATTCCTGGCATTTCCCCATCTAATTCTCATTCAATGCTTTATTAATTGCTTTTTTTAATTGTGAATTGATAAACATTTTATAATTTTTTAATTTTTCACAACCATTTTTCCTATTTCCTCTTCAATGTTGTTTTATGTATAGATTTTTTTTATTCATCAAAAAAGAACAGATACAGTGAAATAAATGAAATTACAGGAGCAACATGGTAAGAGGGGAAGGATACACATGTATAAGAAAATGGGAAGTGGAGAGAGGAAATGGTGTGTAGTCCAGGCTGGTGAGAAATGCATGTCTATGTGATTGAGTCCTATGATAGAGGCTGAGAGGATGGGAGTTGGAGGATTGCCCAAGTGTCTGTGAGGAGTGGAGGTGGGGCTAGTTTGGTATCTCAGGTTTTGAGAGCGCGAATTAGGTCCAAGAGCTTTTGATTGACTGAATGTACTCTCTGGTCAAGGATGATGGCACATTGGAGCAACCAGAGAGCATAGATGAGAAAAATTGATAATCTAATAGCTGCTAAGTTCCCTGTTTCTATGGATTCTTGGAGGTTGAAGATGGTATTCCTGTGCGAAGAAAGGCAGGAGTTGATGACATTTCTCATGCCAAGCAGAAAAGGACATTTAAGTAGGAAGTGGTGGAGGGTTTCATTGTCAGTTTAGCAGAGCTGACATATGGGAGAGATCTTGGTGAAACTCTTACGATTGACCAAAAATTGATTTGTGGGAAGGGAGTGAAGATTGATTTTGAGGAGAAAATCGAGGAATTTTGCCTTTTGACTTTGCGGATTAATTGAGCATTGGTAAGTTCGAGGAATGTAGGGGACACAATGGAGAAAATCTGCAGGCTGATTGAAAACCTCCCAATACTTTAGTTTGCTGCTGATGGATGGTTTAACAAAGCCAACCTTTTGTAGCATGTTGGCAAAGAGTGAGGTCTATGACCTAGGCCTGCCACTGGGAGGAGGAGTGTCGGTGGGTGTGATAATGTTATGCACAAGATTGGCAGGGAAGTGACTTAGGAGTGTGAGGATAATGTTGTTAGATCTCTGGATCAAAATAGTGCTGATGGAGTGCAGGCCCAATCCATTGAGATTTTTAGGAAAACAAGTTCTTTTTAGGCTGATGGCCACAACCTTTCTGCCCCAGAGAATGGGTGCAAAGGGAGTTGATTTTGTATATAAAGGCATGTGTAGGTAGAACAACGGGGAGGTAATATGCTATTTTAGGCAACACTAGAACTTGAGGAGAGTGACTTTCCTATAAAGGGAGAGGTAGATGCCTGTTATGGCACTGAGGGTGAATGATATGCTTTGATAGAGTGTGGTTTGGACATGTACTCTCATGTCCCAAGGAGACAGCATGAGGGAGAATCCAAGTAAGTTGTGTGGCTTGGCATTGAAGGTGGAAGAGATTTGTTTAACAGTTGAAAGTTGCCAGGCCGCTGATTTATCACTGCTAAATTCCAGCCTGTATTTTTTGGAGTACCAGGTGAGGATCTGCTGAAGCCTGGGGATGAGATCAACTGAGGGAAGGAAGACAACCACATCATCTACATAAGCAAGGCATTTGATGCTTTTTCTCAGTGCAGGAATGAAGATGCCAGGGATGTCATGTTCTAGCCTGAGCAAGAGAGGATTCAGAAATGTGGTGAACAACAAAGTGCTCAGCAGAGAGCCCTGAGGTATGGATATGTTGGATGTGAATCCAGGGGCAACTTTACCATCCAGGGTAACTAGGATTTCTCTATTGGACTGGAGATTGTGGAGGATGGGCAGAAGGGCATCTGGGATGTTCAGGTTTCTGAGGACACCAAGAAGTAGGTTGACCCTAACAGAGTCAAAGGCTGCCTGTTGGACAGTGATGGGCCTGCCATTTTGAGACCGCCTAACATGCTCGGTGGTCATCTTAAAGAGTGTGGCAGCCCCAAGAGTGGAGCACCCCTTACAAGCAAACTGTGAGGCAGAAAGGGCAGGGAGTATGAATTGTTCTAGTGACTCTTTATTGGTAGACTGAATAAGTTTTATGAGCAGAGGGGTTATCGAAATGGGCCTAAGACTCTTGAGCTCAGTAGGTGGCCAGGAAAGCTTTTCAGTTTGTTAAGTAGCATGACCTGGGTGATGCCAGGATCAGAGCTGACATTCAAGGTTGTTGGCATAGTGAAAGGAGGGATGTGAGCTTTGAGAAGCATGTGCTTGTAATGGTTTCTCAAATAAAGGAGCAATTCCTGACCTATGTGGGATTTGTTGCTGACCTTGATGCACCCCAAGTCACTTTTGATCCAACAATGCTGATTCCCCATGTACCTCTGGGTGGGTTTGACTGAGATGTACTCAGCCAAGGCCTTTTGAGCATCACTGTATTGAAGTTTCAGTTGGATGATGGTGCTAATGTCTAATGGACCACTCTCCTGATCATTTAGTTGCTCTGAAATTTTGTCCATGGAAGCCAGTAACTTGAGTGGCCCTCAGGAATTCCAGGTGTATTTGTGGATGGCAGCTTGCAGGATTTCCACAAATGCAAGTCATGCAGAGATGGGTTCCATTTGAAGGATATTGATTTTATGAAGGTATATATAAATTTCTGAAAGCAGTGTTATAAGCGTATTTTGTTTGTTGAGGAATCTTATTGTTCTTCTGCAGCCAAGGTTTATTGGAGGGTCAAGGGAGAGGTGTAATGCCTTGTGATCTGAAAAAGGTACAGTGTGGAGTTGGGCCGATTCAATCATGAAATGGAGATCAGGAGAGTAGAATGTTAAATCAATGAGGGAGGTCTGATGCTTACAAGTGTAGAAAGGGTAGAAGGGTAGCATGGTCTGGGGAAAAGCCCTGGCCACACATTAAGCGCTGGAGAAGAGATATGGATATTTGTTTGTGAAGGACTGGTAGCCCATATTGAAGTCACCCAGAAGAATGGGAAGGGAGGTGGAAGTTGTGATATTGTTGATTTGTGAATAATAGATTTAATCAGGGTGTCACTATCATTGGAGGGCAGATATAAATAAATCACAAAACTTCTGAAGCGCCCAAATTGCACCTCCAAGATAATCGAATGAGCATCAATATGTATGATGGAAAAAGGTAGAGGGAAAGGCACATTTATTAATGAGGATGATGGCAACTCCTCCAGAAGAAGTCAGGGCAGTAGAAAACTTGAAAAGATCAAAGGTGGACAAAGTGGAGTAAATCTGTGATTGAAGAGAGTGGAGACTTTAATTTTAGCAAAGAAGAGGATGTTGGGAGAGTTGAGTTCAAACCAACATTTGAGAGCGAGGAGCCTATGAATTGAATTAAGGCCCCGAATGTTTAAACCGACAACTGAGATAAGCATATGTGACCTCAAGATACAGACATAAGGAAAGAAGAAAACAGTAGGAATTCGGAAATTTTTATGGTGAGCAGGAATGTACTGGGCTGGGAGAGATATGAGGAGTACAGTTCTTGCTTTTCCTGCCAGAATTGCACAATGATTCATTCTTGATTTCAAATTCTTTTTTTAATTAGTTAATTTTTTTTCTGTTTTTAATTATAACATTATTTAATCAGTTGGAAATATGTAGCATAGGGCAAATACAATTCATGAAATGATGGATTACATTTGGTCAGTGTTCAGACTTTGAAGGATGCTCTCTGGATAATTCATTAGAAACTACATTGTGTCCATTTTAATAGACACACCCAGGACTTCAACAATGCATCATTCATAAAACTTTATAACTCCAGTTTTTTTTTTAATTATACAGTCTGCTGAATTAATAGCATGATGTTCCTGAGGTGATGATCACATGTATATTTTATATAGAGTATAAGCCTGAATAGAGGAAAATGAATGACTAAAGAATGAGCAGAAAGCAAAAAAAAAATTAGTGATCTTTTATGGATAAATTCTTGTTTTTAATTCTTTGTTAGTTTTAATTAATTAAAGTGCATAAACTAACCTAATCTGATTAATATCATATCTATAACTTAATCTGATTAGGTTTTATTAGATAACAATTTTGTATAATACTTTTTTATAATTATAACATTTCATAAACTAATGAAACAAAATTCAATTTTTTTTTCTTATTTTAAAAATCATTTTAAGAAAATATAAGCAACTGGCATTTTAATTAATTAAAGAAAAAAATATTTTATTTTTTATTTTAAAAAAACTAAAATATTGTTTTTCTAAACAAAAGAAATATAATCCGTATTGATTTTTTAAAAAAATAATCTGCAAACTAAAAGTAATTCTTTTTTTAAAACTTAATTTGTCTATCTCCCCCCCCCCCCCTTTATTTTAAAAACTGTCTTAAAATTAAAACAAATGTAATAATTATCTTGTTACTGTTTTTTGTTCTTAACAATTGTCATATTAAAGTAACCCCATTTAGACACTTTCTGTTTTTAAATGTTTAATGAAGCTCACATTTTAGTGATGAATACAATATATATAACACAGATGTGTATGCATATATAAATAAAGATTATAGCATAAAGAAAATATTTAAAAAAACTAATAATTTACTTGTTAATAATAAGTTGAGGAGACACATTATGCATATTTTACTGAGTTTATGTTCACTACTGCATTCTCTGAAGTAATAAAAAAAATTACAGTATTTTTATTTTTAAAATAAAATAAATAGCAAAATATCTGACTTTCATCACTTGAATAAGTTATGGGTGTTATTCTTTTTTCAATAACTTTTTTCTCTTATAGAAACATACTAGACTAATCTCTTTATCATAAAATTATGATCTTTCTAATTATTCTAATGTTTTTAAATCAGTATTAACTTTATGGTCTAAAACTTTTGGCATTACTCTTCTAAAATATTTTATTAAGCAAAATACTACACATTAAATTCATAAAGAATATTGAAGAATGAAATGTATATGCTTTCAACATAAACTGAAGACATTTTGTTAATATACATATATATATATATATATATATATATATATAATATTAATGTCTTCAGTTTATGTATATATATATATATATATATATATATTCATGTATATCTTGCTTAGTGTGAGGACAATTGATTCCCCAAAGCGCATTATTAAGCAATAAGATTCTTAAAAAACAAAGAATATAATGGTTTCCTATGAAGAAAAATTTAGTTCATTCTTGCTGATAAAAAGTATACCATAAATATTAATAAACAACTTAACCTAATATTGAAACAATCAATTTTGATCACTTGTCTGTTTCACTTATTTTACCCTCACACCTCTATCTATGTCAGATTTAAACCCTCTCAGAGTACCTACACAAACAGCATTAAACAACTATATATGTATGATCACACACATATAATCAAGCGAGAAGTCTGTAATGAAACTGGTATATGTATATAGTACTGATATATGTTTATTTTAAAAACTGAGTTTAAAAAGCAATTTAATCTAAAATATAGTCAATTTCATATTTTATTATACTGAAATTGGTATATGTATATATATATAAATGTATTCCAGATACTAGCATTCTACGTATATGTGGAAAAATTAGTTTTATACTAATTATAAATTCAGCTTTTAGTTTAAGTTGTAAACAATTTTAATTAGACCACGCAGATGTCCTAATATAACCATGAATTAAGTTTTATAATCCTAAATTTGTAAAAACAATTCTCAGAATTTAATAAAATTGTCCACAAAATGCATCCAACCAACATTATTAAACTAGGGAAGTAAAAAATAGAAAAACAAAATTAAAGTTAGAATTTAGTAATTAAATATGTTTTTCTAAGATGAACTAATGAATTTTCCATCTGCGTAGGAGCTTGTAAACAACCAGATGGTCAAAATTGGAAAAATACAAATAGTCCATATTTTATAGTCGATGGTCAGATATATAATATATAATATAGAGTTGTAAGCTGAATCCACACAAGCATAATCTTTGAAATGGCAGGGTAGAATGGCATTAACTTGCCACTTTTTCCCAGCTAGGAATGGGAGTGTGCTCCTTTAAAATGTGATAACATCCCAGCAAAGCAGACTGCCATAAGATCTCCATGCAAAACCAAGCCATCTATCCTAAAGAAGAAGAGTGTCAATGTACTGTCCTGTGTGCCTGAAGCTGCGATGAAGACAATTGGTAACATAAATTTCCACAGAGCTCTGTTTATAAATTATTAACTTTCAAATATCTACCTAAGCTTACTATATAAGAAATCTACATTTAAAATCTGTATTCTAAATATTGTAAAATCTATTAAATGCTAATCTATGTAAAACTCAATCTTGTCTAAATGCAAAATTTATAATTTAAAATCATTCTTAAAATGTAAAACACTTTAATAATCTAATTCAAGCTATATATATATATTTCTGCTGTCTTTTATGCCTATCTAATCTATTTTAATTTACTTTCATAATCTTGTCTTTTATTATTATATATAATTAATATGTCAAATAACTCTAAATCACGAGTATTTATATATATATATATAAATTTTAGTCTAATTCTTTGCGAAGATATTTTCATGTCTTCATTTAATAAATATTAAATAATGTAATTATTATTATTAACTCCCTGTTTGGAGATATTATATTAACTGATTGATTTATTGATTAATATTATAGTAGTCAGTTTCAACCTAGATAAAGATGTAGTCTGCTTAACTAGAGTTATGAATTGTAACTTTCTATATATGTAAACCACATGTCATAGGAATTAGCCATAGGAATATTATTAAGGCATATTTATAATGTTTTATCAGTAATTGCCCTTCAAATATGCTTTCTCCTCCCTAGATTTATATATGTTAGAGATGCAGGTGATGTCTTATGCTAGGTTACTGGTTAATTTACGTTTTATATATGTATAGGTTGTAACTGTGTTCTTACTAAGTACTTTCAGTACATTAACTGTTTGCTGCATGTTTCTCAATGAGTCGCTGGTGGAGGTCATGCTCGCCCACTTAATTCGGGTAAAGCAGACCCTTTTGGAACTGGAACACAATGGTCCAGATTATTGTATTAAAGCTTATCTGACTCCCTGAATTATTAATGTTCTCATATTCATAGCAAGTTGTTCAGTCCTAGGGCACCGAGCATTCGATGCTGAAGTCCATGAATAATGACCCATTCACACCTTTAGTTTTTTAATATATTAATGTGTGTCATAGTATATATAAGTAGACCTAGAGTAAACCAGTTCTCTCTCCCTTATATTAAATGCTAATTCAGCATTAAGCTGAACCCTAATCTATGTTAACACGCTGACCTGCATATCTTCAAGCCTAATTATGTGCTCAACTTTTAATCTGTTATATATAAACAGACACTCTAAAAGTGCTGTATGATTAGTTATATAACTTTGGCTAATATGTTCCGTATGATTTAGCAAACTAGAAAATAGCTAGCATTTGGCATGTTAACATAGGCATAAACATGAATACCACACATCATTTTATTAAACACATATAATGAGATAATATGTAAGTAACAATCTCATTAATTATGTAATGCCTGTGAGTGTAATTTTCCACATACCAATTAAATAATTTTGTGTATTTTATTTATAATTTTTTTTATTTTCTTTATTAAATTATTATTTAAAATATAAACTCATTTCCATGTCCTCATTGTTAGTAAATTTGTTTGCATCCAACTCCATATAAATTTATTTGTGCATCATTTTATGTATGTGAAAACCTCTTTGTTAGACTTGGTAGTTAATTATTAATATATTATTAATTCATTTGGTCATATGTGTGTATACTCACTAATCTAATAATAATTTGATCATTTATCCTCTGAGTCTCTTGTTTCACCCTTTGTTACTGCTGGCCCATGGTTAAATTGAACTCATGTGTAACTGGGGGAAATGTTATTCATAGAGTAGTAAATCATGGAGCAAAAGTGAAAGGATTGAATGTGGGTCAGACTCTGAATCTCACCATCTAGATTCGGCCAGCTTTAATGTGTTTTACCTATACTTTGGATTTTGTTGCATGGATATACAAATCTTACCATTCCAATATATACAGTAATTTTTAAAAAGCCATAATGTACAATATATGCATGTGTAAACTGTGTTATTGTATATTATGCATATATGCACTTAAAATATGTAAATAGGATAATGCAACTTAAATTTATATAAAAAGAAAAAAAATAGAAGTTGTTCTTATAATTCATCTATTCAACACACATCATCCAGTTATCTGATTCATCAGTGGCTCATTCTAAGAGTCTATCATTGTCTTTTAAATCCTTTGATAATCTTGGTTATTTTGAAGGTACACCATGTGTTGATAGCTAAGAATCTCTAATGAAAAAGTTTAAAATGAATAGCTGACTTGCTTCTTTGATTTTTTTGTACTACTTGTGTGTTATAAGTCCCATTCATTAACTTAAGGTATTTTTAGATATTTGGTGCAATGATCTAAGTCAGGTCAAAGTCTTTGAAAATGCTGTTCATGGTTTTTCTTCAGACTTATTGATTTTTTTTTCTTCATTGTCTTTCTTTTCTTCATCCAATTGCATTAATTCCTCATTAGTTAATTATTTCATGTGTGATAGCAAAAGCTTTTCAATGTTGTCATCATAAATTTCTTATTGACATTATCCAGTATTTGACAAAATATTGCATTAGTTGTTGAAGTTAATACATTTTGAAGGATGTGATGATTCTTTGCTCTTCAGTTGAAGAAGTAATGTAGTGCTTGATGGTATTAATTTCTGCTTAGATTCCAGTTGAAAATGTATTTTTTTTTAAAAATATATTACTAAAAAGAATGTTTCATTTCACTGTGTAAACATGCAAAAAAAAATGGACTGAGAAAAGGAGAGTAAGCTTGTAGTTGACAATTTTTTGTGTTCTTCCACAAAATTGTTAATTATTGCACTGAAAAAGCCTCATACTGAAGTTTCATTTTTTTAAAATTCATAGTCTTATATTATTCATGTGAAATTATTTAGAATTGAAAGAGCAATTTTAGTAATATTTCATTAACTGTATTGTTGATACCATAAAGACTTGTTATTCATCAACAATCTAAGAGTAGCCAATTTATAGAACTTTTCTTTATCACAACCCAATTGCACAATTAACTTTGAGAAAAAATAAAAATTCTGATATATTAAAAGAGAAAAAATGTTTGCATATTGTGATAAATATTTAAGATCTTTTTTTACAATATGTACTATGCTGATTTAAATAAACAGCACTTTATATACAAATATGCTACATATAGTATTTTTTATGACATGAGATATCACATTTTATTACATGTGGTAGTCATTTTCTTGAAATGATTACATTTTTTCAAATAATACAGTGCATTGTAATTGCTAAAATATGGGTCATTTGAATAAAAAATAAAGGCATGAAACTTCTTCAATTTACTTGTATTACATTTTCAACATATAAAATTTATTATTAAATGCATGAAATCATTTTCCTCATTCTTTTTTTTAATATTGAAAATATGTTTATGATAATAAGCAGTTTTGATTTGGCTGAAATTAGTGTTCATAAAGATTATAATTTAAAGTTGCTTGACTGAATATTTTAGCTAATACATAACAGTAAACAGTTTGAAATTAATTATTAATAATATATGGCCAAAGTTTATTTTTAGTTTTATGAATGAAATTTGTATTTTTTTTTTCAATACTATAATTTCTTAAGTTTGCTATAAGATTGATTGCATATGTCCAAAACAAATTACAAGATTATGATTTAAAATCTAGCAAGTAAATATTATTTTTAACTTAGATTTAGTAATTTTTGATTGTATGAAATAGATTATTAATTGCATAATTCATAAAATCATTTCTTTCTCCCTCTTTTTCAGTTTACTGATAATACTTTAGATTAACAATAATAATAGTAGTTTTAACTAAAAAAAAAAATTAATTCCAAATGGTACACAATTTAAAATTAATTATTAATAATATAGTATATAACCAAAACTTATTTTTAATTTTACATTTAATGAAATGTGTACTTCTTTTTTTTTTTGTCATTGCACTTTTTTATAATGCCTCCTTTGTCTTGGATATCTCTGAATCAGATTATGATATTATAATTTAAAATGAAGCAAATACTGTACAATAAATGATATTTTACAGTTATGTTTAGTGACTTGGATTGCATAATATAAAAAAATTCATTTTTTTCTTAAAATAACTTACAATTACAGTAACTAAATTTTGCAATTACTGCATAATGCTTGTAATTTTTTCCACAAGCAAAATATGATTACTAAGAATTTTAATCTATAAAAGTGAATGAATCTATAGTTTTAAGTTAATGTACACATTTAAACATATAATATTAATATATCTGTTTGTTGTACTTTGTCAAAATATACTTTTCTGATTTCTTATTGTACTGAATGAATTGCCTTTTTTTAAAATTTTGTTGTCATTATACAGCATTAATTAATGTATTGATTGTCTTTCAAGGACATTGGATGAAAATTTATATTACATTAATTGTATTTTAATTTTATAATCAAAATACTGTATAATGAATAAACTCTATTGTACATTTTTAGCATGAATGTTGCCATCATCAATCTTACAAGATGGCCACCAAAAAATTCAATTTTTTTATGATCATTATAGCAAATAATTGGTTGTAAGTCAAAATAGGGGGTGCAAATTGCTTATGATCACTATGGTGAATCCTCACATAAAGGTTTTTGCACTAAGCAGGTGTACAGCAATCTGAGATGGAAAAATAACTATTGACTTATTGTAAAATTTATTTATAAACATTTTTTAAAAAAAAAAAACATGATCACATACAGTGCTCAGAGAAATAAAAATGGTGTCAGTTATTGTAAAATTTGTAAACTTTATAATGTTTTTTTGTTTATTTATATTTTTCTTTGGATAAGCATATAATTGAAGTCATGCAATTAGATAAAAAAAAGCATAGAATTGAAGTCATGCAATTAGATAAAAAATAGGTTGAGGCTCCACTATATTGCTAAAATATACTTAATTAAAATTTTGATCTTGAATAATTAACCTTAATTATATCTGGGTTTTTTTTTTTTTTTTTTTTAAAAATTAATAATAATTAAAACAGCCTGTTTAGTATTTATTTAAAATTGAACATAGAATTTTCAATTTCTTGAAACCAATGTTGGAAATTTAATTTTTACATAAACATTAATATGCACACATAAATAATTTAATATATCTGTGTCAGTAGATGTGTACATAGGTAATAAGTTGATGTTTAAATCATTATCATTACATTTATTTAAAACTATCTTTTTGACCAAAAAAACTTAAGCTATTAATTTCTTTCTTTCTGGTTAACTTTATATGCCTTTCTATTTTTTCTTCTGCCTTATTTTGATAACTATTATTGCAAATGAAATATAATGTCATATATATAATATGAATTAAAGATAAACAGTCTTACAAATAGCAATAGCCTATTTGAGAACAAATATTTCATATCAGTCCTTCAAAAGGAACAGTGAATGCTAAATTATTACTCATAAAGCTTGACAACTACTAACCAGAAGCCCATGGTAATATGAAATGATTTATAAGTGAATAATACATTTATTTCACAAACAAAAGAATGCCTTGTGACAATAACCATGGAATCAATGTTACTCATTTGTCTATTCTTGCTTTACTGTTTCATTAAGAATAGCTAGATAACTATTTATTAATCAATATCATGAGTTAGCTAATTGAAAAAAAAACTAAATCTGTTTAGAATCTGGGAAAAATTTTTTTTTATTCAACCAGGATAATTAAGTATATATATTGTGATGATCGCACATACTGCGACCACACATATAGATATTTAACATTTAAATAATATTAAATATTGTGTTTTGGAATACTAGCAAAAGAATTTAAAACTTATGAAGAAAGAAATGTTTTAATTAATAAAAGAGAGGGAAATAGAATCGAAAAGATTCTTATTTTTTACCTTCCAAAGCTAAGATTTTGAGAAATAAAAAAATAATTAAAGTTAGAAATATTGAAATTGTATATTAGTAAAATTAATAGTGATAAAGAAATATAAATGAAATACGAACTAAAATATGATTTAGAAGAAAAGGTAAAGTTTGAAGGGTTTAAATCAGAGTAAAATAGAAATTTTAAACATGACCGAAAGATAAGGATCTGGGTCATAAAAGTACACATTTGACGATAAAATGAAATGTGTGTATGGAGTATGTATGAAGTATGATAAAGACAGCAACAATTAATGCTCGTCAAAATAAAAAACATTTTATTAAAATATCTGTTTAATTAAAAAAAAAAGAAATAAGAAATAAATGTACATAGTGCTACGAGATTGTGTAAAAGTAAATCTATATAAATGGCTGAAGGCACATTAAGAAAAAAAAGGTGTGAATAAAAGCTAAAAACAAAGGATCGAAAGAATAAAGGACTGTGGAATTTTTTAATTAAAAAAAATTTAGTAGAGTAGAGACTTCTTGTCGAGACATTGGTGGAAGCACCACTCTAGAAAATAAGTAGGTATAATCGGGAGAAACGCAAACCTAAGAATCTTTAAAGTTTACAAAAAAAAAAAAAACAAACAAGAGAAAAACTCAGATATGTAGTGGAAGGACTCCAACGTTAGAAGGAATCATTAAATGAACAAGATATGATTTATAGCATCGGTGACGCATCAAGAATGGAGGGTTAAGGGCTGTCATGATTGTTGGCCGATTCTGACTCACCGTACTTAAATGGTTCCCATCTACATGTAACAACTGCCGACGTAGCACCTGCCACATGGTTCATTTTGCCATGTCCTTGTTGTCCTAATATGGAGGAGTTCCCACAACCCAAATCCAACCTAAGAGCAAACATTCCCTGCTAAAGAAGTGGAGGAAGTCCACGTGGCGGTCAGCAAGACCTCAACTGACTTCAGAGACTCAATAAACCTAGGTAAAATACATATACTACACCTTTACATTCAGATGTGCACATATCTTTAATTTAGACAGTTGCCAAATTCTTAATTTGAGTGATACAGACATTTTTAAATTTTTTTATATACACGAAGTGACGACTATAAAGTTACAATCATTTATAGGATTTTTTTTTATATTGTAATCGTAGCATTATAGCAGATACTTTGTTTTATTGTATGTAAATGATTTAAAGTATTTTTTTTTTGTTGTTTAATTTATTGTATTAAATATTTCTTATTGATTTAAATCTGTTTCGTCTCGTTCTTCTCTACTCCAAACAGTAATATATTCATAGGGTTTGGGGGGATAATTATTATTCATTTTAGTACTGAATGAACACATGAGGCTGGTGGTGCAGTATTTTGATCCCATTAAAATTTATAAATGATCCAAGCGCTGTAACTCTTTAAATCTTACAGCAGTCGCGGAACAGTTGACCGGGAAAGATAACCTGGGGCTATACCCATATAGTTACAGGTTCATTCAAGTACGGATATAGACTCATTTATGTCCATATGTTCTCTCTGCTTGCGGTAGCAGGAGGTGGATGATTTTGAATTTTAAGAACTCCGTATTATACATAAATATAAGGGAAGTTAAGCTATCGATCGCCGGTAATTTCCCATTACATTTTGGGGGCCAGTCCAGGATTTCTATTGCTGTGCAATTAGTGATCATGTGTTGAATAAATCTTATAAAATAATGTAAATATTTTTTAAAAATAAAACAAAAAGATATGTTTTCAAAATATATAAAGTTAGCGTTGTAAGTCAGAGTGGTGAGAAGCGAAGACGAAGGGGATAATTTTTTTTTACTTTATAATACTTTATATATGTGTTTTGATGTCAAATGTGTACAAAGGATAGAAAGGGGGGAAATTTTTTTTTGAATATTAAGAAAGTTTTGAAATGCGTAGTGACGTATATAATCTAAGACAAGAACGATTCAAATATAATTGTAACGAACAAAGAATGGATTGTCTCTATCTAATCACTAATGAAATATAAATTGTTTCAGTCAAAGAAAAAAAATGGGAAATAAAACAGTTTCAATAAGGTTTTAATTATAAATGTTAAATAATAAAAGAGTCACAGATCTAAGTTAAGGGAAGAAATATATATGTAGGACTCTAGAATAGCCACATATATAAGCGAAGTTGAAGAAAAATATATATGTGATTTAATAATAGCGTGTCTCAGTTAAGCTGAAAATAAAATATTTGTAGGATTTTATAGCCGTTATAAGAAAGCGATAAGTAGAGTACAAATAGAAGGTGTAATGGAGGATATTAAAAGTGAAAATAAATAAATAAATGTGTGGGTGAATTTGCGAAAACCTTAACGAAGTTAAGCAATAAATGAACACACTTAATACTACCCTATATCAGGAACTTGAATGTAGTTGAAATTATAGTTAAAGGTGAAATACATAAGAGCATTATTTATTGAAGTATAGTGAGTAAGAGTTGCATAAGAAGGTAAAATATAGGACAGTCATCAAAGTGGGACAGGAAGTCAAAGGAAACTAAGGCAGGGACACAAGATGGTGAATCAGAGTACATGGGGTTTGGGTTGGCTAGCGGTCTAAATGCTAACTAACAGATAATAAAGAACTAAATAGCTAATCACAGTAAAAAGCAAAGAGTCAGTAGAAAGGATTTTTTTTTGTATAAATATATTAGGAAGAGTTCAGTAAAATAATAATAACAAACACAGATCAAGGGTTGAATAAATTGATATCTATGCATACAAGGTCCCAAGCTAAAATGGACCTTCAAGAAAAGGGAGTAAGAGAAGGGAATGAAGATAAGGAGAGGGAAGTAAAAGATAAAATAAACTATAGTGATATAATGGATATGCTAAGGCAAATGAGGGTTGAGCAATAGCAATTCATGAAAGGATACCTGGACAGAGAAGAGAGAAGGATGGTAGAATGGTGGGTAAAGGTAGAAATGGACAACCAGAAAAGAATTGCTGAAGCCGTAGAAGAAATTAGAAATGACTTCATCCAGCAATCAGAGGCAACGGACACAGAAAATAGATGTGACAGGGAAATTAAGTGGGATGAACAAAAGGGTATGGAGCCATATGCATATGATGAATTAGGGCCGAGAGTATAGATAGAGTGTCAGCAGAATTTGAGCTGAGGGTAGACCTAGGGCAGCCAGAAAAGGGGGGTAAGAAAGTTAGATAAAGAAGAGGAAGTTGAAGTGATAAGAGTAGAAGATAATAGGATGCTGATGAGCATGTGGGGGGATATAAGTCAGATAGTGAAGGCAGTAGAAAGGTTAGACACAAAATTTGAAGAGAGGGTAAGTAGGTCAGCCAACAATAGCGCCAATACTGAAGTAAAGGGCATAGGACCAAGAACCACTGGAGAATGTACATATATGGGCTATGGGAATCTCATGGATTATCCTATCGGCTTCCACCAATTTCTAAAAATACGAGTTTTCACTGGAGATCCTGGAGAAAGACCTATGGAGCACTTGGGAAGCCTGGAATGGTATTTCAAGTTTGGTAGGATGAATGAGGAGGCCAAGATAGCGGTCGCCTGCAGTCACTTGCAGGGTGAATCACAAGTCTGGTGGAACTCCCTGTTCCAGAAGCCCACAACATTTGCAGGATACCATAGAGCTTTGAGGACCAATTATTGGAGTGAGGAACTCCAAGAAGACAGGCTGCATCAGATAACAGAGGAGAAATGGAGACTGGGGGAATCGTTTACAACATTCTTCCACCATCAAGTAGACAAATTACGGATGATGACAGCAAACCCATTATCCGAGATGCAAATAATCCAGATAACTAGGCATGGTTTCCTGAGAGTTATAGAACAGACACTAATTAGTATGGAGAGGAAGACAGTGGACTGTGTGGCTGAGTTGCTAAATACATTGGATACCACCAGGACCGACCAGAATGAGGAGGGATATAAACCGAGATGCTCCAAAAGAACTACTTACAATAAAAAACAGATGTGATCCAAGTGAAGGATGATGGAAAGAAACCCAGAGAGATTCTACAGAGTGGAACCCAAGGAGGCAGGAAAATGGACGGCAAAGATTGGAGATGGAATGGAAGCATCCATATGACAGGACTGAGGACCAAGAATGTAGGGATAAAAATCCATATCCCTGAGGAGGCAGATATGAGTCCAATAGAGAAAGACAACCGCCAGATAAAACATAAGTGCAATCATCAATAAAGGACGGATTCACTGGAACAAGATTGGAAATGGAATTGAATCACAAGTACTGGAAAATGGACTTATGAAACCAGGAAATATTGATCATGATAATATAAAGGAAGAATGGGCCAGTAAATGGCCAAACAGTATAAAGGACTTTACCCAAACTAAGACAAATCATCAGATAGATAGTAGTGTGAGATCGTAGATAGAGGCTGGGGGTATGTAGGGAATCAATGTTTGTAGGTGGGATCTTAGCAGTATATGGTGATCCATCTCTGTTATGCATTCATGCGTGAGTTCTGCGGCCACCAGATCTTGTTAGATAGAGAAGACAGGGACAGAGATCCCTTCTCATAATGACTCACTGGATTAAAATTTCCAGTTAGATATTTGACAAATATCGTGAGTCAATGGATCAGAAAACAATGTATGGGGAAAGTAAATATTCTGAGCTCATGGATGAGCTGGATAAAAAAATGCCAGCCTCCCAACCCACCTCGGGATAGTGACCAGTGTTGTCACTTAGAGGGTTATCATTTGTAAAATGTGAGGTATGAACAGGTTTAATCGAGTCACAGAGATATACTGTGGACTCGAACCTGTATATACATGTAGGAGGCAGAAATAAACTCATGTATTGTTTATAGCAAGATTAAATCGGTTTAGTAATGCTGGTTGGATCGTCAGAGTAGAAATGTAATTTGCCTGGTCGCCTCTCTAGGGATAATCTCATCACTAAGTCATATTAGGAGTACATGGATATGAAAGGGTCATAACAGTAGTCAGGAGTGTCTAGCTTTCAATGCATTAAATTAATTTTTTTTTTTAAAAAAAAAAATTTTAAAGGAGGGGAATGGTATAATGTGATGATCATACATACTGCCACCACACATATAGATATTTAACATTTAAATAATATTAAATATTGTGTTTTGGAATACTAGCAAAAGAATTTAAAACTTATGAAGAAAGAAATGGTTTAATTAGTAAAAGAGAGGGAAATAGAATCGAAAAGATTCTTATCTTTTACCCTCCAAAGTCAGGATTTTAAGAAATAAAAAATAATTAAAATTAGAAATATTGAAATTGTATATTAGTAAAATTAATAGTGATAAAGAAATATAAATGAAATACGAACTAAAATATGATTTAGAAGAAAAGGTAAAGTTTGAAGGGTTTAAATCAGGGTAAAATAGAACTTTAAAACATGACTGAAAGATAAGGATCTGGGTCATAAAAGTACACATTTGACAATAAAACGAAATGCATGTATGGAGTATGTATGAAGTATGATAAAGACAGCAACAATTAATGCTTGTCAAAATAAAAAACATTTTATTAAAATATCTGTTTACTTAAAAAAAAAGAAATAAATAAATGTACATAGTGCTACAAGATTGTGTAAAAGTAAATCTATATAAATGGCCGAAGGTGCATTAAGAAAAAGAAAGGTGTGAATAAAAGCTAAAAACAAAGGATTGAAAGAATAAAGGACTGTGGAATTTTTTAATTAAAAAAAATTTAGTAGAGACTTCTTGTCGAGACGTTGGTGGAAGCACCACTCTAGAAAATAAGTAGATATAATCGAGAGAAACGCAAACCTAAGAATCTTTAGTTAAAGTTTACAAAAAAAAAAACAAGAGAAAAACCCAGATACGTAGTGGAAGGACTCCAATCTTAGAAGGAATCATTAAATGAACAAGATATGATTTATAACATTGATGACACATCAAGAACGGAAGGCTAAGGGCCATTGCAATCTCTGGCCGATTTATACTCACCGTGCTCTAATGGTTCCTGTCTACATGTAACAACTACCAACGTAGTGTCTGCCGGAGGGTTCGTTTTGCCATGTCCTTGATGTCCAAATATGGAGGAGTTCCCATAACCCAAATCCAACCTAAGAGCGACCGTTCCCTGCTAAAGGAGTGGAGGAAGTCCACGTGGCAGTCAGCAAGACCTCAACTGACTTCAGAGACTCAATAAACCTAGGTATAATACGTATATTACACCTTTACATTTAGACAATTGCCAAATTCTTAATTTGAGTGATACAGACATTTTTAAATTTTTTATATACACGAAGTGATGACTATAAATATACAATCATTTATAGGATTTTTTTTAATATTGTAATCGTAGCATTATAGCAGATACTTTGTGTTATTGTATGTAAATGATTTAAAGTATTTTTTTTGGTGTTTAATTTATTGTATTAAAAAATATTTCTTATTGATTTAAATCTGCTTCGTCTCATTCTTCGCCACTCCAAACAGTAATATATTCGTAGGGTTTGGGGGGATAATTATTACTCATTTGAGTACTGAATGAACACGTGAGGCTGGTGGTGCAGTATTTTGATCCCATTAAAATTTATAAATGATCCAAGCGCTGTAACTATTTAAATCTTACAGCAGTCGAGAGACAGTTGACTGGGAAAGATAACCTGGGGCTATACCCATGTAATTACAGGTTCGGTCAAGTACGGATATAGACTCGTTTATGTCTGTATGTTCTCTCTGCTTGTGGTAGTGGGAGGTGGACGATTTTGAATTTCAAGAACTCCATATTATACATAAATAAAAGGGAAGTTAAGCTATCGATCGCTGGTGATTTCCCGTTACAATATATATAAAGGAAGTTTTGAAATCCCCAAGTCTTACAATTTTTATGGTTCAAATGGTAGCAAATATTTTGAGAAAAAATATCTCTGCCTTCTCATATTTTTTATAAACATTGTAGGCATATGTACTTTATGGATTAAAATTATAAGCTGAAGAATATTTGGGAAACAATTAAAGTTTATGTTATAATCTATATAATTTTAACACTAAGTCATGATCAGCTTTATCATTTCATGTATTTTTTCAAATCATTGTCTATACAAAATATTAGGTTTTTGTGAGTTTTCAAGATGGCAGCCAGTATTTTTGATAAATTTAGTTTTAATAGTCTATAATCTACCAAAGATGTGTTAGTTGTTAAATTAAAACAAAATTAATAAATCGATTTTAAATTTTAAAAAAGGAATAAATTTTGATAAATTTCATCAAGAAGCTGCTTTACTTTTAATTTTTTTTTACATATATTATTATGTGGGAAGCAATGAGATGCTCTTAACATTGTCATACTTCGGTTCAATTCAGGTGCCGCTTCTTTTTTTTGTCAGCAATTATTTGTTGAATTGTCATAATAATAAAATTTGGAACTTTTTGTCACAGAACATGATGCATTTCCAAAGGTATGGGATCCTGCCCTATTGAAAAGTGTGTGTTAATGGTCATAATATGATTGCATGCCGCCAATATGAATAAAGTGTAAATATTGTAATTATATATTTTTTTCATTTTTTTTGTTAATAAGTTAATCTAAAAAAAAAAGAAAAGAAACTGTAAATATTGTAATTATTTTTTCCACAATGATTTCTTTTTTAAAAATAAAAATTAAATAAAATTTAAATATTAGATATGTTGTAAACATTTTTTATGGCCTCTGAAACTATAGATTTGTCAAAAATACAGGCTGTCATCTTAGTTTACTTGAAAATTCACAAGTATCAAGTATTATCTCATAAAACTTATCAAATGGGTTTTGCTATAATTATTCCAAGAATTTGTGTTGATATTTATATTTAGGAACTCACTTTGATAATTTTTGGAAAATAATTTTTGAGTGTATCTTAATTGACCTAACTATAAATTTAATCTCATAGTCACTGTTTTTGAAGGATAAAAAGAAAAGATGTTGATATTATATATGTAAATGTAACATTTCACTACACATATGCTTTAGTAAAACTTACAAGATAAGTAATCTCTCCTTAAATAATGCAGAACTTGCACACCACCTTCCATTGCTCACAAGTATGTAAAATTTGCAGGTTCCCATATACTATATGGTCAACTCACTTGATGTTGTTATATAATAAATCTGTAAAGAATATCCACATTCCCACTTGTATTTACAGTAACAAGTATATATTAAATAAAATCAAGAAAATAATATACTTTATTGTAAAAAGAAATTATTTCACACTCAGCTGCCTACTATATATATACAATTTTAATGCACAAATCAGCGCATAATAGCAGAGCTTCTTCAAATTAAATCACAATTTATTATAAGCTTAATATAAATTATAATACATAATAAATAATGCCCGAGCGCTTTCAAGAGAACTTAGCTCTCATAATCATGGGTAACAAAGAGTAAGTGTAACCTTAACCTTGTTACGCTTACTCTTTGTTACCCATGATTATGAGAGCTAAGTTCTCTTGAAAGCGCTCGGGCATTATTTATTATGTATTATAATTTATATTAAGTTTATAATAAATTGTGATTTAATTTGAAGAAGCTCTGCTGTTATGCGCTGATTTGTGCATTAAAATTGTAAATATACTTTATTATAAAAAATGTGTATTAAATAAATAAATAAATAAAGCAAATAATTTACATTCAAAATGTAAATAAAATGAAAATAAGCAAAAGGTAGTTCATGCACAAAATACATATATAAAAGAAAGCAGAAGGTAGGCAATAGCTGTTTTAAGTGAAAGTGTAGATAGCAAATTAACACAGATGTAAGCTAAATGTAAATCCATAAGAAATAAAATTCCAGAAATAAAATCTTTCATGGTAGCAAGTTCATCAAATAAATGCATGAACTTGAATCACGTTTAAGCAAGCGGTGGGGAGGGGGTAGTAATCACTGGAATTTGAATTTGATACCATAAAATAAGTAATTCTCATACAGGATAGATTTACATCATAATTTGATTTGTCATTGGTGTATTTTTTTAAAATAATTAATATTCTTTTGATAAATAAATTATTTTTATTATAAAATACATTATTTTTTTATTATACATTTATAATTATAAATTCAAAAATGAACATGGATTTTTTTTTTCGCTTTATTTTAAGGACTAGCTCATCAAATGTTTAGACGATATATAATATTAATATCGATTTTCAATTATCAACGTTGTAATTTCTGCGTAATTATATCTGATTATTTTGTTTTGAAATTTCTGTATTTGTTGATGTTCTTAACAAAATTAACTACCTTTTGTTAAAGAACATCAACAAATACAAAAAATTCTTTAACAAAATTAACTACTCTTTTATAACATACGAATTTAGAAATGAAAATTAACTACCTTTTACTTTTTAGAAGTTGAAGGAAAAAAATTTCACATGTAAGAGAAATAGTATACACTGAAGGTATAAAAAAAATAATGCACAAAATAATAATTATTATTATAGAATTTAGTAATACAAACATGTGTATACATATGTTCAATTTAAATAGAATGATTAACATTATTTTAATTGAAATTCTTGAAAATTATAAGAATATATGCTATATATTTTTACTTCTTAAATATACGTTATACTGCATTATACGTTTTGCAATAATATAACAAAATTATAGTTGTACTTTTTTTCAACTCTAATAAAAAAAAGTAATAAGTTTATGTAAATTTAATTAATCATTGATGATTTAAATTTGGAGTGACAAACTCTGTGATAACTTATAATTTGTAGCATTTATTTATTATTTTATTTGGGAGAAAAGAAATATTATGGGAATTTTAACTTTATCATTTCTAGACACATTTATGAATTGATAGTTTAATCAATGAAAGAGATTCAGATGATTAATAATGTTCTAGAAGCCAAGATAAATAAGATTATTTTATCACCTTACAAATAGTATAAATCTTTCTGAGAAGTCACAAGAGGAATAATGAAAAAAAATACAATTTTGATAAATTATATACTTTTTGACACTAATAAATTCAGTACCTATGTAATAAAAAATGCATGGTTCAGAAGCATGTTAAAAAATTAATTAAACATTATGGGATGGTTTAAAAGCATCACATAAAGAATATAATCATAATAACATTTAAAACTTCTTTGTTATCTTCATAAGAAAAAAATATAATCTTTGGAGTAATTGATTCACATGACATCAAGAATAAAAATGGATATATGTTACTAAACAGGAAATATTTTGGGAAAAGAAATACTATATATTAGAATAAATAGTCAAGTGTAAAACTTAACCTTATCTCATAAGAAATCCAAATTAGAAACCAAGAGCAGTGTATCTTTCCATTTCTCATCTTAAAATTAATGTTTAAAATAAACTTTCATTGGCTATTATACTTTCTTATATTTATAACAGTTTTCCAAATCATTTTAAGTTTTCACAAGTATATTCTTGCTTTCTTCTTCTTCTTCTTCTTCTTCTTCTTCTTCTTCTTCTTCTTCTTCTTCTTCTTCTTCTTCTTCTTCTTCTTCTTCTTCTTCTTCTTCTTCTTCTTCTTCTTCTTCTTCTTCTTCTTCTTCTTCTTCTTCTTCTTCTTCTTCTTCTTCTTCTTCTTCTTCTTCTTCTTCTTCTTCTTCTTCTTCTTCTTCTTCTTCTTCTTCTTCTTCTTCTTCTTCTTCTTCTTCTTCTTCTTCTTCTTCTTCTTCTTCTTCTTCTTCTTCTTCTTCTTCTTCTTCTTCTTCTTCTTCTTCTTCTTCTTCTTCTTCTTCTTCTTCTTCTTCTTCTTCTTCTTCTTCTTCTTCTTCTTCTTCTTCTTCTTCTTCTTCTTCTTCTTCTTCTTCTTCTTCTTCTTCTTCTTCTTCTTCTTCTTCTTCTTCTTCTTCTTCTTCTTCTTCTTCTTCTTCTTCTTCTTCTTCTTCTTCTTCTTCTTCTTCTTCTTCTTCTTCTTCTTCTTCTTCTTCTTCTTCTTCTTCTTCTTCTTCTTCTTCTTCTTCTTCTTCTTCTTCTTCTTCTTCTTCTTCTTCTTCTTCTTCTTCTTCTTCTTCTTCTTCTTCTTCTTCTTCTTCTTCTTCTTCTTCTTCTTCTTCTTCTTCTTCTTCTTCTTCTTCTTCTTCTTCTTCTTCTTCTTCTTCTTCTTCTTCTTCTTCTTCTTCTTCTTCTTCTTCTTCTTCTTCTTCTTCTTCTTCTTCTTCTTCTTCTTCTTCTTCTTCTTCTTCTTCTTCTTCTTCTTCTTCTTCTTCTTCTTCTTCTTCTTCTTCTTCTTCTTCTTCTTCTTCTTCTTCTTCTTCTTCTTCTTCTTCTTCTTCTTCTTCTTCTTCTTCTTCTTCTTCTTCTTCTTCTTCTTCTTCTTCTTCTTCTTCTTCTTCTTCTTCTTCTTCTTCTTCTTCTTTATTATTATTATTTATCTAATAACTTGTCAATTCTTCATTAATTTTTATTTCATCCTTCATCTAAAGTTTTTCATTTTTCTTCTAATCTGAAAACTTTTATATCCTTTTTTTAAATTTTAAATTATCAGTAGATAAAGTATCATAGTGAGTTATTTTCATGAATCCAAATATAAATTATGTCTGTAAGTCTTTTTATCTTATTTTCCAGCTGTTTTATATAACTAATAATTCATTACATTAAATTATTTCCTAGTTTAATTTTTTTATCAATACTTTTTATCTAAAAAATTGTATTCTCCTACATTTATATATTTATACTTATTGTGATGCTATTAAATACTTAGTCCATGTTATGTACTGTTTCTTTTAAATTCTGTTCTAATAATAAATGTGTATAAACTTACATACATATGAAAAAAAATTATTTGTTAATATTTATAGTTATTAAATATGGAATTAAATATCTGGTGTAGAAAATTTTTAATTTGTTTTATGTTTGATCAGTAGTTACATGGGATGCAATTAAACATTATTGTTATTACAACTTCTAATGGAAAAATTTATTTGCTCTGTTTCATTTATATAAATATATACTAAATTTCCTTTGCAAGTTTATATATGTATATTTATAATATATTCAAATCTAAAACATTTTCCAATTATATTTAAATGTACAATCACAATCAAAATTTTACTTTTATTCTATTACAGAATTTGTAAGTATTTCAAATTTTTTATTATTTTAAAATATTGTCTTATATTATAAAAACAATTTTGTATGTAAAATGTAATGTTTTGGAATACTATATTACTATATATAACAGTGAACGGTATATTTTGATTTACAAGTTATATCATGATTTTATATAATCAATGAGATCATAGCCCAGCATGGTGTAGCACAATAATAAGAGAGTGGATGGACTCTAGAGCTCAACATTCATGTAATGTGGCAAATATGTAGCACTATATAATCAAATCTATTATTCATACATATATTGATATATATTTGTACATAATGTTATTCAGGAATATTACCAAATTTATTAATTACATATATTGATGTGTATTTGTATGTAGTGTTATTCTGGATTATTATTGTTGTTGTTATACTAATATAAAATTATTATAAAAAATTGTCTTTCTATATGATTTCGATTTTCATTATCATATTGTAAAATATATGTAAATCATATTTTTATTACTCTCAGTTCTTTTTGTTAAGATTTTTTTTTTAATTATGTAGATTTTAGGAATTAGAATGTGTGTGTATGTGTGTTTTTCTTCTTAAATTTACCATATACATGTGCATGTTATGGTTTAATTGAATTCTTATAATAAGGCATCTGAAAACTGTTGTTTAATTTAAAATATTTAGCTGTAGTTAAAGATCCCTTGGGGGTTCAAAGTTAGGAGGATCAAACAGATAAAAAAGTGCCAAACTTGTATCTAATAATTTCAAATTCATTATATATTTTTATTTTATATTTAAAGTCAAACACAATAAAACGTATGTTTTTTCATTGTTTTATATTTTAAATATTAAATGAAGTAAAAAAGTAGTATGAAATATTCACAACAAATCTCTTTTTTGTTTCGTTCTTGCCAAATTATCACTTTATTACAATGCCAGTAAAAAATAATGAAATTTAATTTTCATCGCACAAAAATATTAAAGTAAAATTTTTTTTGAAGAGATATAATTTTTGAAAAAAAAATGCTCTTAGTAGTCATTCCTCATGTTCTCCTTTTGACTATGCTTCTGGTTATATATATTTTTCTTAATATGATATGATGTAAAATTATGATATAAAAATAACAATCGTTTTGACAAGAGCAAAGTGAGATCCTAGAGCAAACTATGTTAAAATGATACAAGGAATTCATAGATCAGACAATGATCCTTTTGGAAGTTCCTGAAACAAATGAAGCACAAAATGAGGGACATCTTCATGACAAGGATTTAGAACATAAGAAATGTAAAATTGACAATTTGAATCTACAGCAGGACAATCTAGAAACCACAGGTTTTGATGAGCTAGACAAAACAGATTTCAGTGTTTACTTTAACCAAGATCGATACCTAGTGATCGATGAGATTTGAAGTATGATTGTGATTTGTCATCACTTTGGATATAAAAAATGATGATATTAAATGTGAGTTGCAGTGGAGCTATCTAAGAATTTTAATCAAGGGTAGAATGATTATAAAATGAATGCTTCAGCATGCAATTTACCCTGAGAGGACTAAGTGGTCTACTTCATCTTAGAGAAGGGCCTGGACATTGGGCATTTCACTGATGATAGCCACAGGACATATATAGACAGAGTTTTTTATGGACTCTTACGATTTGGACTTGAAAGTCTTTGGGAATTTCGGCCATTGGAATCCAGGTTTGAGCTAGAAATAACTCACTTCTTGGGTTCTTAAGTGTATTGTGATTAGTCTGAGGTCAACAGTCAATCATTGAATGGATTGGGGTGACTGATGAAAATGACTCTATTATTATTTGTCATTTGGTTATAACATAGTGTGCTTATTAATGTCATAAGTATATCATTATAGATTACATCATGTGAGCATGTCAGTTAAAAAATTTATTCTGAGATAATCAAGTTCTATGATGTAAAATTACATTAAAATCAAAATATGCATTGTGAATCATAGATAAATTTAGTTTATCACTGTATATAAACATGTAAATTCAAAGTCTAATAAATATTTTTGAATAATTCAAAGTGTCATTCAAACTTTAAAAAAATGATAGCAAGCAAGTATTGTCACTTAATTATAGCACTTCCATTTGCATTGGGCAAAAAAATTATCATCTGTGAGAGATTAATAACTTTTGGATAGCCTTATGTATATTTTTATAATATGCATTACCTATTTATTATTCATATTTACAAAATAAAGGTTTAACTAAATTTTTTGTTTTAATTAAAAACATTAACTAATTTAATATGTATTTATTTGTTTGTCTATGCTAAAAAAAAATTGAGTCTTATTCAAAAATTTGATCTCTTTTTTTTAAATAAAATACTAGTTAAATCAATTTGCTATATTTTAAGTGTCTTTTAGAATTTAAGATGTCAGATTTTAAAAAATATTGATCATTATATTCTTTATTATATACGGTATATGAGCACAGATTTTTACACCACTCACCACTCTATCTCATATCACTGATACACTTGAACACATATATATCAAAAAGATAAATAATCACTAATATACACATTTCATGCTAAACCAGCAATCATCAGTTGGTCCAGATTATCATCTCCACACATACATGCAATAAGTGCTCAGATATATATTAAGATAGCCCATCTTCATACTTTAATGGACATGGGTGTGACCAGAATCTCAGCCTCAGGGTGGCTTTTGAGCATTCCATCATCAGATTTTCAATTGGATGGACAGTTGAAGAGTTGGAGTGTGGAGTGAATTGAAGCCTGTCCATTAAAGTATGAAGATTGGCTATCTTAATATATATCTGAGCACTTATTGCATATATGTGTGATGATAATCTGGACCAACTGATGATTGCTGGTTTAGCATGAAATATGTATATTGGTGATTATTTATCTTTTTGACATACATGTGTTCAAATGTATCAGTGATATGAGATAGAGTGGTAAGTGGTGTGAAAATCTGTGCTCATATACCCTATGTATTACATATATCGATGCAGGTATATAATAAGCCTGTATTTCAGTTATTATATTTTTTATTATAAATTAAGTTCTAATAGTATCTTTGAAGTGAAATGCTGCAAAATTATTACTAATTGATTTTTACAGAATAAACAATGATTTTAAAACAAATATTAACTGGTATGATAATGCTAATTTAATAAAAGTCATTTTCTTTTTACGTTTCAGTATAGAGACTTTGTTAAATACAATAAACTACATAATTCATATGATGTATAATTACACTTAACTGATCACAAATTACAATTAAATTAAGAATTGTTTTTTATTCTTATAGTGAATAAATATATCTTGATATTATAAATAAAATAGTACTGTTTTAGATAAATGATGAAATGATGATCTACAGTATTATAATTTTTTACCTACAAATACGTAGTCTAGTTATCAACATGTATAAACAATATTAAAAAATTATATGTAAAACACACACATATATATTTATACGTTTGATGCATTTTTTGTATTTTTATATTATAGTACTTAACTATTTTTTTTAAAAAAAAAACAAGCAAGAAATAACCTAATTCGAACTGTTGATTAAGAAAGCAAAACAAACTAATAGTTCTTTTTCCCAAAAGCAAAGAAAAACATTAAATAAAAATAGATCAGAAAAGCAATTGAAGAAAAAGTCAATCAAAAAAAGAAAAATATAAGATTTAAGTGACATACTGAATGTAAAATGTAGAAAGAGAAAACCAGTCTGAGGTTGTGCTGGACCATGAAATAGAAACCACTTAGTAATTCATCCTGAATCCTGATAGCATGTTAATGAAAATCGTTTTATTGGACATGATGAAATGTAAAACTAGATTAATCACTTTCTGGAACTGCTATTTAAAACACTCTCTGGAATTGCAAATGTATTTTTCATCATAGAAGTAAGATTGTTTCTTGATATTTACACATATTATTCCTGAATTGCTTGTCTTTCTTAGCCTGCAGTTTACTAATTTTATCTGTCTTGATGATAATCTACACTTTTTACACATGTATGAGCTATGAAGAGTCTTTTCCATAATGGAAATTGAAAGTATTTATAATTAAGTGAATATCATTTTCTATATATGTTTGATTTATTGTTTAAATAAGTTATAATATAATTTTTAAAGTTAAACTTATAAAAATTAAAACTTATTATTTAAAATATAATTCATTTAAGTAAAAAATCTGAAATTTTCAGACATCCATATGTCTTCCATATGAGAATATTCTGCAAAGCTTGTTAAGAGCTTATTTGCGAGCTCTTTATAAAATATTTGTAGTACAAGCTTATTTAAATTAGATCATGTGACATCTGACTTGATTTATTTGCGATTTTATTTTTTGATATTAAGGCTTTGGTGATTTTATATTGCTAAAGCTATTAATATATGGTGTATCTGAATTTATTTCAGTCCGATATGACTATTTAAGTTAGATAGCTGGATTGAAAGACATATGGCTGTCTGAAAATTTCAGATTTTCTATTTAATAATTATCCATTAGATAAAGTGCTGGGCTTGTCCTAGTATTTTTAATATAATGCTTGAATATCCTAGCACCTCACTGATGAAGCCAGTAGCAGAAACCGGTCTGGAGTTGAGGATATTCTGCAAAGCTTGCTAAGAGCTATAATATAAGCATCTTTAAATTAGGTCATGTGACATCTGACTTGATTTATTTGTAATTTTATTTTTTGTTATTAAGGCTTTGGTGATTTTATATTGTTAAAGCTATTAATATATGGTCTATCTGAACTTTGTTCAGCCCCATATGTCTATTTAAGTTAGATAGCTGGATTGGAAAACATATGGATGTCTGAAAATTTCAGATTTTCTACTTAATAGTTATCCATTATATAAAGTGCTGGGCTTGTCCTAGTATTTTTAATCTAATTCTTGAATATCCTGGCACCTCGCTGATAAAACCAGTAGCAGAAACTGGTCTGGGATTGAGAATATTCTGCAAAGCTTGTTAAGAGCTTATTTGTGACCTCTTTATAAAACATTTGTAATACAAGCTTGTTTAAATTGGGTCATGAGACATCCGACTTGATTTATTTGTAATTCATTTAAGTAGAATATAAAATTCAACAAGTCATAACATACTTTAAAACATGAACATGGAGTAGTTTTACCAATACTTATAATATTTCAATACTTACCACATGGAAGGATAGTTATAAAAACTCACTACAACTTTATTTACAGCCTTCAATAATTCATTAAGAATTTCTTCAGAAATATCACCAAATTCACCACTTTCTTTATTTTGCTGTAATATCTTATATAAATGCAATTTATCCACTATACTTTAAACACTTTTTAGCAAAAAAATTTTATTGTACATATATGCATACACAATCTTACATTTTGACTGTCCTGCAGTCTTCTTCAGAGCTAAGATATAATGAACAAAATAAAATAGAATACATAACTATATAAATAATACCATAAAAAATGTAAACAATAAAAAAACATAAAATATAACAAAACAAAATAAAACTGAAATAAAATATAATCAAACCTAAATAAAATAATTCAGTAAATATAAAATAAAATATACAATATAAATTGTACATGTGTATTCCTGACTGTATATATACATACTCATGAACAACTATTATTTTAAACATATTCATTTTTATTGTTTTTAATAATTTCTTAATTACTTCTATTTCTTCTAAAGCTCTACCTTAATAAAATAGTTAATAATTTTATTTTCACATAATTCTCAGTTCAACCTTAATAGATTTATTAATATTCTTTGTAATTTTTAAATCATATAATATCTATTATTTTCTTATTCATTCTTCTGTTAATAATATTTTATGTTTATCTTTTTTTATATCTAAAAACTTACTCACTTTTACTTTAATTTTTTAAAAGTAAAAAACAAAATTTAAAAAAATTAACCTAGCTCTCTCTATTACATATTATTCAAACTAACTATATCTATAATTATTACAACTCCTTTATATATATATATCCTTCAACTTTTATTACTATTATTATATAACTCTTACTTATAAATTTATGTTATACTGTTTTATATGTACATATTATGCTATATTTCCCCCCTCATTAATATGTGATATCTATAAATATATTCATGTTTATACTCCTATGTAATTATTTTTTACAACCCATAATTCATTTGTAAGTAATTTTCTCTTCATATATTTGTGTCTATATATCTTTTTTAAGAACTATATTTATACAAATGCCATACTAATTCCAGAATCCCTATTAAATTTTGGTTTTATATTTCTTATTAATATTGCTTCTTTTATTTTCCTTTCTTTAATATTGTCTTATGTAACATTATTTTTATTGAACTTTGTATAAATTTGTATCCTATTTGTTTTATATATATATATCAATGATTTATTATCTGACATGTTGTTTTAATCTTGTTTTTATAGAATTTTTAATTTCTCCCATATATTTGTTATCAGTTCTACTATCTAAACATTGTTTGCATGTTATCATATATACTCCATTAGTTATTTCTTTATTTTCTTTATTATATCCTATGTATTTGTTATTCATTAAATTCAAAAGGTTTTCTCTTTTTTATTAACTATTTTTGATTTAATTATTCTTTTACATTTTTTATTAATCTTTATAATCTTATTAAACTTATTCATTATAATATTATGTTTTTATTCCTATATATCTATTTTCACTTTCTTTTTTTCTTCACTCTTTTCATTTTTATTTATCCTGTACTCTATTTTATAAATACTTCTTTTAATTATATGTACAGGGACATCACTCTGTTTTAACTCATTGATTATTAAATCTTTTTGTTTAATATAATCTTTTTTAATCATTTTATTAATGAGTCTTGCTGATATAATCTTTTTTTGAAGAATAGATTGCAGCCCTGTATATTCTTGAATATATACAACTAATTTTGTATTTCCTATCAATGTTGGAGAACCAACTTGTTATGATATTACCGATAATTTTTGTTATAAATATTTGAATATAACATTTTTTATCTGTCAATTTCTTTTAAAACATTATATCCAGATATGCAATTTCATTATTTTCTTCTTTTTCAACATAAATTTTATATTCCCTTCCACCTTATTAATATCATTAATAACCCAGTTTATTTGTCTTTTATTAAAAATCATTAAATAATCATCTATACATCTGTTAAAAAACAAAGGAGCATTTTTATTTTCTGTTATATTTTTATCAAACTCGTTCATATAAATATTGCTTAAAATTGCACTTAGAGCTCCTCCCATTAATAATTCTTCTTGTTGTTTATAAAATTCCCTATTATATTCAAAAGTTACATCTTTACAACATAATTCCATTAAATCTACCTGTATATCCAATAGGTAATTTTATTTTTTTATTTTTATCTTTAATATACTTTCCTATAGCTAAATTTATTGCTTTTTCTACATGTAAATGTGTACATTGATATAATTTCAATTTTTATAAATGTTAAATTTTTGTATTCATATTTTTTAAATATGTCATTAATTTCATTTATTTAAATTTTATTATTTTTAATTTTGGAATTTTCATACTCTTTAGCATTTTTTTTAAAAAAAATTTCATAACCATTTTAAAACTTTTTCTAAGTAAGATCCCCGACAATCAATAACTGGCTTTAGTGGTATATTTTCTTTGTTAATTTTTGGCACCCCATATATTCTAGCTGTTCTACATTCTTTACTCACTACTTTCTCAAATGGAGACTTGTCTTTTAAACTCTCTTTATAAATACATTTAATATATATATATATATAAGTCACTGTCATTCTTCTTAATTTTTTCAAATGCTTTATCATTTAGCATAACCATCATTTTTTTCTAAATAATCTTTTTTATCTAATATCACTAATTTATTTCCTTTATCTGACTTTAGGAAAACTACTTTTTTTCCATACTTAGATTTAATCTGATTACTTTCTTTTCTATTAATTCTTTATTTTTCTTTATATTCTCCTTACTTCTATTTTCAAAATTATTATATCTATTTTATATATCAAATTGTCTTTTTTTTTTCTTAAATTCATCAAACCATATTTTCTCTTCATTATTTATCAATTTTGTAATATCTTTGTCATCATAATAATGAACTCCATTTTTTTTTTTCTATAAAATCTTGAGCTATTTTTTCCATGGTCACTTCTATCTCTACCACATCTTTCTTAATGTCATTTCCAATTGGCACATATTTAATTCCTTTATTCAATATATATTTTTCTTTTTCGGTAAAGTCTATTTTTGAAAGATTCTGTATATTATCCATTTTGTCATATGTTATAATAATGCATTGTTTTATTTTATATAGGTATGTATTTTATTTTGTTCATTATAATATAGTTCTGAAGAAGGCTGCAGGACAGTCAAAATGTAAGATTGTGTATGCATATATGTACAATAAAATATTTTTGCTAAAAATTGTTTAAAGTACAGTGGATAAATTGCATTTAATTAAGAATTTATGATTCCAAAATATTGTAATAGTATAAAATAAGAGAAGAAAATTCTGAATATTCCTATTTAAATAATTTACTATTTTTACACTTATTTTTTGGTTGGAATAAGAATAATCTTTTCTTTAAAAATTTTTGGAAAAATTTATTTTTTAAAATATAAAGCTAAAAAGTTTATTCACTATTTTAATTAATCTCCATAACTTTTTTTTGTTATCAAATGCAACTTTTAATATCTGTTTTATTCATTTTATTTTATTTACATTTATTATAATTATAATTATCTAATGAAATATTATACATATTTATAGGTTGTGTTACATTATTAATTATATTTTTTATAAAAAGGCACTGATATTTTTTTTATTGTTCTGGTTAATGTCTGATGTTTATTATTTACTGAGAATTTTGTATTTTACTTGAGTTTGGAATCCTGGTGTTCTTATAAAGATATAGATGTATTCTTGGTCAATTGTCTGCCTTATATCATCAACCATTTGATATGCTATTACACACACCTCTCTCTCTCTCTCTCTCATATATATATATATATATATATTTTATATATATATATATATATATATATATATATATATATATATATATATATATATATATATAAAATCTTGGTGATCAACACCCTCCTATTTGGTCATTCACAGAGTTATTTTAGTTACATAAAATTTGTTTTTCTGATTTAATCAGATTGTGATAGAGTTGTTTACCATACAATAGTTCACTGTTGTATAAAATTTGATAATTTAACATCTAAATACTTATAGACACCAGAAAATATATTATTATAATAAATATTTAAAAGTTAAAAATGTAATTATTTTTTAATTTTAGTTTACTAAAAAATTTTAAAATAGATTTTGCAAATTAATAAAAGGATTTAGCTGAAATAGTTGTACACAATATAGTATTTTATCAATAAAAAGCTATTTATATGCATAATATTGTTATTACACAGAATCACGTTGGTTATGTATTTAATTAGCAAAGATGATATGTTTTATTTGAATTTGTCTGCTGCTTTTGATAATGTGCAAATTATGTTAGATAAATTAATTAAATTACATGTCTCTGGTAACGTTATTTATTGATTATAAATTCTATATTAAAATTAATAGTACTTTATTTTCTCCATTGCACATCAAGTTAGTGTGATTACCATATGAAGAACAGTGCTTTATACCAATGATTAATATTTTCATGAAAAACTTAGCTGGTCTTTTCTATTTTTTGTTGTTTATTTTCTTCACACAAATCAAAATTTTTAGGAAATTTTTTATCTAATACTAAACGACATTGTTAACTAACAATTTTTTATAGTTGGGGCAAGCAAAATTTGATGGCAAATAAATCACATAAATACCATGTGATATATTTTCCTAATATCTACATAAAAGTTCTTGGATGTTATTTTACAAATAATCAGTATTTATCTTCTATATTTTTTTACATAATTACTTTTGATAAAATAGTATTTTTAAAATTTAATAATTTTTTAAAATAAAATATACCTATTTAAGAATTTATTCTTACCTATTGTAACATTTTGCATCAGAAATAGTGAATTCTCTTAAAATATACATATCCAGAAATGTTCACTTTACTTTGCTATATATTTTATAATTGTATGTTAAACATTAAATATCGATGAATAATTATAGGAAATTTAAAAATATATTAATTAGATACATGTATCACATTCTTGACATATATATTTATTGTGCCAGGCATGATTGATATGGCCAAGCACAAGATAATGCTAAATAAATTAATGGCCTAAAATACGTAAAAAGCCATTAAATGGGGGGGGGGGGTATACGGTTTATATAATCACACTTATTATAAATTAAGAGAGAACTGTGGCTATATCATAAACTCACACACATATATGAGTAAAGCCAATATTTAAAGGCTTAGAAATATGTATTTGTAATTTAAAAAAAAAAAAAGACACGCCAAAATGTATTTATAATTTTAAAAGTTTTTGTTTGTTAAAGAAACGCTAAGACATTTATTTACAATTTGTGATTTTGTATTTATTTATTTTTGAGTTTACAACCAATGTAAAAAGGAAAATTTGAAATATTACTATTTAAAAATAATTTCAAGATCTAAGTTTTAATGGTTGTTTTTATCTTCAGTTGCATTTCAGCAAGAGAGGGGGGGGGGCATTGTCTTAAATTTAAGAAAAGCCTAAAAGCATTCTTCTTTCCTGTCCATTCTAAAATAATTTCAACTGGATAAAAAGAACTTGATTAAACTTGTGATAATGCGGGGAGAGAGGAATGTCCAATTTAAGTGAAATATTTTTTTAAACTTCGATTGTGATAATGTAATTACTAAAAAGAATGACAGCCTGTTAAGCTAATTGCGCAGATGCTGTGAGAATGTTATTAATAAATGAATACCTTCTCATTTATAAACATTTGAGTCGTAAGGGTAAGAGGATTCCTTTTTACTCGTATACAAATACTATATCATGTGGTTGTTCGAAGGTATTCATTTATTAATAACATTCTCACAGCGTCTGCGCAATTAGCTTAACAGGCTGTCATTCTATTGTAATTATAATCGTATGCAAGACGTTATAAAATAAATGTTTATTCATGTATATGATTTACTTTCGTTTAGAGTGACATTTAGTAAATTCTAGAAAATTTCATTGGCATCATTCATACAGACATTATATATAGTAATTTAAAGTGACTATTATGTAGTCACGCCTTCGTTACAACTACTTCAGATTTGCTCATTTATAAACATTTGAGTCGTAAGGGTAAGAGGATTCCTTTTTACTCTTATACAAATACTATATCATGTGGTTGTTCGAAGGTATTCATTTATTAATAACATTCTCACAGCGTCTGCGCAATTAGCTTAACAGGCTGTCATTCTATTGTAATTATAATCGTACGCAAGATGTTATAAAATAAATGTTTATTCATGTATATAATTACTAAAAAGGAAAAAGATGTTATCATTCATTAAAATTTTCATTAGTAATATTGTGATCTGAATGGTAATAAAAAATTAATTGGAAATAAAATTCTTGAGAGCACTTAGGCGATTGCATTGGAATATTTCATGAATTGTCTAAACCAATTAGTAAAACCAAAAAAAAGATTTAATTAATTTTTCTTTCTTGGAGGGGTACCTGAATTGAGGGTATATTGAAGAGATATATATCTGTTCTGAAGTTGTGGGAAGGCAGTTCATTTTTGTTTTTCAAAGGCAAATCTTATTGGGAGCCTAATTCTAAATTTATTGTTAAGCTAATGCTGTTTTTGGAACCATGTGAAGTCTTGCAACCTTTTGATTAAGCAGGCTGATTTTGATTCATTCTAATCTGTGGAATTTATTCTAATTAAAAATTTATTCAGTCATTCTGAACCAACGGACACTAATTCATGTAGTCACTCAAATAACCATTCGAGCAGTTAACCAGTCAGTAGTCAATGATTTAAACATCGGACAATTAAGTGGTGTAGAGTAAATGTCAGTTATCTAGCTAACTATTTGAAAGCTAAATGACGAGCAGATGATTATTCCACCAGATACTCAGTTAATGCCAATAGAAGTGCAATTTGAACACACCAGTGAAGCCAGTAATTAATCTGGAGTTCATAAAACAAGAAAAGACTGTCTATAGTGTATAATATCCATTGTCCAGCCTAAAGATAGAAATCAAGCACTTTCCTGTATGTAGAATGATTATGGGGTAGAAGCCCACTTCAGCGCATCCGTCCAGCTCCGCTCCTGCCATCCAAAAGAATGTAAACACTGAGATTCAAACACTGAGTGATGATGATGAATTCCATGAACTTGTGCTGCATTCAAGTCCAGGCCTTGCTGCAGTAGATGAATAGATGTATAGCCCACTCAAAACCCATAGAAGGGTGAAGCTTATAGACTTTATCGGGTACACTACTTTTTGTGTTTATTTTATTTTAAATTTAATACACATTTTGTAAATATATATCTCATGTACATACGTACATAAACACACCTTTTATGTAACTTATTAATTTTTCCTTGTTTGCTTAATGCACGTGTGTGAGTTTATAATCCACAGATCATTATCTCTCACATTTTAGTTATTTAATCCATTTTTTTTATTAAGAAAGAAATTTTTTTTTATTTAGTCTAATGATTGCTTTGTCAAGTATTTCTTTATGATTATAATTTTGTTTTATTAAAATGATTTATGTAGTGTGTAATATTCATTTGTATATTTAATCAATCTGGGGGTGTTAATTTTGTATTCATATTATAAATGGTATGTGTTAATCGGCTAATAAAAGATTTAAATTATAATTCTAAAGTGACTACTGCCATATATTTTTATTCTCTTTGTCATTTACTTTCTCTAACCATATTATTAATTAATTGTGCAAGTTTTCTGATCCCCATTCTTTTAACTGAGAATAGAGTACACTGAGCTAGCAAATGGGATATCATCTTACCAGGTCTTAAATCTTTATTTATCACGAGGATACTTGTTTATTAGTTTTGTTTGAATAATTATTTATCTGCATATATGACCAATAATATTTTTGAACTTGTATATCCTTTCAGGAGGAGAATTAATTTTTCTTCTGGGAGTGGCATGAGGAGTTGGTTTAGAGTCATCCCCCAAAGATATGTAAGAATCAATTTTTTTATAAGTATCTTTTGTGTTCGTAATAATATTATTGTAAAGCATTTAAATTTCTCCTTATTCTGGCATGTCACCATATTTCCTTTCATGTTCGATTTGTGTGCATGCTTATATTAACAGAATAAGCAGTTGACCGGTACAGACGAAAGTTTTGGCACCCAATGTGGGTTTGATCTAACATGGCCAGTATAGGAAAAACATGGCCACTAAACATAACTAAAGAAAAAAGAAAATTTCGCAAAATCTCAAAAATATTGGGAATGATTTTTTTTATAGACTGAAAAAAGAGAAAAGAGTTTACGATTACGAATCTTAATAAATAAGAACTTTAAACTTTATTTTGTGATTTAGATTGTTTTTTGTGGATATAGATATTTACAATAAAAATAAATTAAAAAAGTTAGATAAATAAAATGCTGTGGAAAGAAATAAACGATAGTATACAAGCGTAAACTACGTATTGTATAAAAACAAGTGGAGGACTTTGGAAATAAAGATTTTTTTTGTAAAAAGAGAAAGGGGAAAAGTAAATCTTGATTGAATAACATAGAATTGTGAAATTGCATGATAGGAAATTTTGTTTTTGACAGCACATAACAATGCTCTTCATGATCATTTTTTTTCTTCGTTTTGTCTTGCAAACAATTCCAATATGTGTACAATTTAAAGTTAGCTTGGTTTTTATATTTTTTATTATGGTTGTTTGAAAAGCAATCTCGGAATAAGTTTATTATTTATAGTCAATAAATGAGTAAGAGAAATATAACATGGAAAGGAGAGACAAATGATGGTAGGGATAAGGGAAGCTCGATGTAGGCGCACACTGAATAATTTTATGAAGAGAAAATAAGTGAATAAAATTAGAGTTAAACCATAGTCTTAATGAGTAATTGAATAAAAGATAGTTAAAGTTGTGTAACAAAGCAAATATATGTAAACAATGTGCTTTCTGTGCCCTGAGGTTAGAGATAGTGAGAGTGCAGAGGAGCAGTTGGAGGTCTTTGTGTGATTTGGAAGTTCTGTGATGCTGTGGCAGAGTATGCAGAGATGAAAATTCATCTGGGATCTATTCCATTGAAAAGATTCTGTAAGCCTCAATAAGAAATGAGCATGGGTACAATGGAGGGGCAGAGATGAAAATTCCTCTGGGACGAATTCTTCAATAATGCAAAATACCCTATAAGTCTCCTTAGAGAATGAGCAGGGGTGCATTTACTTATTTATATTTCAGTAGGGCTCTTGGTTAAAATACCTGCCTCTTTGTTTTAAGATGTAGTCATTTAACTCTCACATTTTACTTTGCTTGGCTGTCGCAGATTTATAAATATGATAGAGATCTTTATGCCATGATTCTGTGTTTCTGGCCTGGGGAGATTGATACAGTCTTGGCCTGTGTGCATCATTGTTTGGGAGATGGGGTTCCATACCTCTGGGTTTTGGATATCATGTCTATTGTTCACTAAAGATACATGTTATAAAATTTTAAGCTTTTGGAAACTATGATTAATGAGAAAGACCTTAAATGATAAACTCCATTTAAATGTCTCATGTCAGAGAGGGGTATTGTGACAGGCACAATTGATATTGACCAAGCACAAGATAATGCTAAATAAATTAATGGCCTAAAATAAATAAAAAGCCATTAAATGGGAGGGGGGATATACGATTTATATAATCACACTTATTATAAATTAAGAGAGAACTGTGGCTATATCATAAACTCACACACATATATGAGTAAAGCCAATATTTAAAGGCTTAGAAATATGTATTTGTAATTTTGATTTTTTTTTTAAAAAAAAACAAACGCCAAAATGTATTTATAATTTTAAAATTTTTGTTTGTTAAAGAAACGCTAAGACATTTATTTACAATTTGTGATTCTGTATTTATTTTTTTTGAGTGTTTACAACCAATGTAAAAAGGAAAATTTGAAATATTACTATTAAAAAATAAGTTAAAAATAATTTCAAGATCTAAGTTTTAATGGTTGTTTTTCTCTTCAGTTGCATTTGAGCAGAAGAGGTCATTGTCTTAAATTTAAGTAAAACCTAAAGGCATTCTGGTTTCCTGTCCATTCTAAAATAATTTCAACTGAATAAAAAGAACTTGATTAAACTTGTGATAATGCGGGGAGAGAAGAATGTCCAATTTAAGTAAAATATTTTTTTAAACTTCGATTGTGATAATGTAATTACTAAAAAGGAAAAAGATGTTATCATTCATTAAAATTTTCATTAGTGATATTGTGATCTGAATGGAGATAAAAAACTAATTGGAAATAAAATTCTTGAGAGCACTTAGGCGATTGCATTGGAATGTTTCAAAACCAAAAAAAAGATTTAATTAATTTTTTTTTTCTTGGAGGGGTACCTGAATTGAGGGTGTATTGAAGAGATGAATACGTATCTGTTCTGAAGTTGTGAGAAGGCAGTTCATTTTTGTTTTTCAAAGGCAAATCTTATTGGGAGACAAATTCTAAATTTATTGTTAAGCTAATGCTGTTTTTGAAACCATGCAAAGTCTTGCAACCTTTTGATTATTGGGAGACAAATTCTAAATTTATTGTTAAGCTAATGCTGTTTTTGAAACCATGCAAAGTCTTGCAACCTTTTGATTAAGCAGGCTGATTTTGATTCATTCTAATCTGTGGGATTTGCTCTAATTAAAAATTTATTCAGTCATTCTGAACCAACGGACACTAATTCATGCACTCACTCAAATAACCATTCGAGCAGTTAACCAGTCAGTAATCAGCAATTTAAACATTGGACAATTAACTCTTATAATGCATGACTCGTCTAAAAACGAGAAGATTTGACATCACTCTAAATCGGCTACTTTTTATCCCACGTATACATATGATACGTCATTAGAAAGAAAATCAAAAGTTCTGTAAGATGGTGCCCTCTTCAGAGTTATTTTACAAGTAAAAAATCAATAAAAATGACCATATATGTCAAACAAAACCAAAGCACCGCCTCCTCACCAACTTTTCTTGAATCTTATTGGCTGTCCCACTTCTGTCAGAAAGGGTAATGGCTGCCAAAAAGTAAAAAGTTACGTTCGTTTTGATTTTTATTACGAAAATGATAAACGAATGTTTACAACATTTTAAACAATATTTGAATTGAATTACAAATTATTATTGATAAAATAATACTAAAAATCAAATTATTTTAGAAAAATAGTTAAGATATTACCAAGAATTATTTATTTATTGCTACATATTGATCGTAACGTAAAGTGAAAAAAAAAAGATTGCTGACGCAATCTTTTTTGGTTGGTTGAATAGCGGTTACTTTTATTTCACCGCAATTGAATATTTTTTAAATTATAAATCAAATTTTATTTTTGAAAAGATTTTCGTTTGCCTTCGTAATCTGAAAATTCAGTAATATACTTTTTACAAATGAAACTAACGTATTTATATTATTAAAAGTGATCTATTTTAACAATAGATTTTGTTAAAGTTGTGAGTTGGCCAATTACAAGTTTTGATTTTTAACTCATTCGGCCAATTATATAATCATCGTTCAAAAGGTTAAGTGGTGTAGAGTAAACATCAGTTATCTAGCTAACTATTGGAAAGCTAAATGATGAGCAGATGATTATTCCACCAGATACTCAGTTAATGCCGATGGAAGTTCAATTCCAACATGCCAGTGAAGCCAGTAATTAACCTGGAGTTCGTAAAACAATAAAAGACTGTCTATAGTGTATAATATCCATTGTCCAGCCTAAATATGCAAATCAAGCACTTTCCTGTACGTAGAATGATTATGGGGTAGAAGTCCACTTCAGCGCATCCGTCCAGGTCCACTCCTGCCGTCCAGAAGAATGTAAACACCGAGATTCAAACACCGAGTGATGATGATGAATTCCATGAACTTGTGCTGCATTCAAGTCCAGCCCTTGCTGCAGTAGATGAATAGATGTATAGCCCATTCAAAACCCATAGAAGTATGAAGCTTATAGACTTTATCGGGTACACTATTTTTTTTTGTGTTTATTTTATTTTAAATTTAATACACATTTTGTAAATATATATCTCATGTACACCTTTCATGTACTTATTAATTTTCCCTTGTTTGCTTAATGTACGTGTGTGAGTTTATAATCCACAGATCACTATCTCTCACGTATTAGTTATTTAATCCATTTTTTTATTAAGAAAGAAATTTTCCTTTAATTAGTCTAATGATTACTTTGTCAATTATTTCTTTATGATTATAATTTTGTTTTATTAAAATGATTTATGTAGTGTGTAATATTCATTTGTATATTTAATCAATCTGGGGGTGTTAATTTTGTATTCATATTATAAATGATATGGGATAATGGGCTAATAAAAGATTTATATTATAATTCTAAAGTGACTACTGCCATATATTTTTATTCTCTTTGTCATTTACTTTCTCTAACCATATTATTAATTAATTGTGCGAGTTTTCCGATACCCATTCTTTTAACTGAAAGTAGAGTACACGGAGCTAGCAAATGGGACATCATCTTACCGGGTCTTAAATCTTTATGTATCATGAGGATACTTGTTTATTAGTTTTGTTTGAATAATTATTTATCTGCATATATGCCCAATAATATTTGAATTTGCATATCCTTTCAGGAGGAGAATTAATTTTTCTTCTGGGAGTGGTGCGAGGGGTTGGTTTAGAGTCATTTCCCAAAGATATGTAAGAATAAATCTTTTTATAAGTATCTTTTGTGTCCGTAATAATATTATTGTAAAGCATTTAAATTTCTCTTTATTCCAGCATGTCGCCATATTTCCTTTCATGTTCAATTTGTGCACATGCTTATATTAATGGAATAAGTGGTTGACTTGTACAATATATATATGATGACTTCATATTATAATTATTATTATTTAACATCCCAATTGTTAAAACAATTAATTAATTAATTCTTCATTGTTAGAGCTTTTTTAACATGTAATCAATGACTGTGTTCAAATGAAATGTTTAGGAAAGATAATATAAAATGTTATATGCAAGATTTAATACAAGTGGGTTATAATAAACAAATGGTATTATCTATTATATTGAAGCATTATAAACAATATTATAATAGTGATCATATAAATATGAATAATAAACCATGGATGTCATTAGCTTTTATTCCCAATATGAATAAAAAATAATAAAAGTTTTAAGTCAAGATTTCCGATTAGCATGGTGAACTTCGCCTAACCTTAATAGATTAATAAATAATTCTAAGGAAGTAATAAATAATGAGGATAAAAGCAGTGTTGTATACTCTATTAGATGCCCACAAATAAATTGTAATACAATATATGTTGGATAAACCAAAACAAATATTAAATATCGCCTTCAACAACATAAATATACATATAATAGAGCAAGAGAAGATGATACAGTTTATTCAGCTTTTTATATTCATCAAAATAGTACAGGCCATATATGTAGTCCAAAGCATTTTACAATATTAATGCATGAAACACATGATAAAAAACGCAAGATTAAAGAATCATATCTTATACAAAATTCATCTTGTGCTATGAATTCGAAATTAACCAGCTTTCCGATTCCTGGCCAATACAATGAAATGTTGAATTCATCGCCAAGGAAAAAATAGAATTTTTTACAGTGCCTTCATAAGGACTCGTAAGAGTTGAAAGCGCTTGGCAATAATTTATTTATTTATATTAAAGAAACTCTGTTTTAACAATTGACGAATTGTTATATTTATTTTATATTTTAACAGAAGTTTTATTTATTTATTTAATATCCAGAATAGTGTGAAAATAATTACAATATGAAGTCATCATTTATCGTGAAAATATTAAAATTAATATATATCATCTATAAAATAGTTGTATTTGAAAAAATAATGGAAGAATCTATAAAGGTTTTTTTTATTATTATTTTGTTAGAATTTTATATTTAATTTATAGGACATGTGTATTATTTAACAAGTTTCATAAATTTAAAAAAAGGGAATATTTTGCATAATGACTTTACTTAAAAATTATTAAATCTATTAAATATACTCAGAATCTATAGTACGATTATAATATTTTAATATCATTAAAATAAGCATTAAAAAAAATTCAAATGGTTAGCTGCTCAGGTCAAGCAAATTGCACAGAACATTTTTGCAATAATTTCCTTTACAAGGTATGTTTTTGTTTTTTTTTACAATTATTATTCTTATTGTTTTGTCACATATGTGGAAATATATGTGTGTCGGTGGGCAGTTGTAATTTATTACTGTTTAAATGATTATTTCACTATTGATATTTTTTTAAAAACAAAAAGATTGGTTGGTTTTTAATAAATGAGTATGTGTAAAATACTGATTATTCTCAATAGCGTTTGTTAATCTGTTTTTAGAGGGTTGTATTTATATATTAATTATAAGAGTGAAAGTTAATTAATATATTATAGTATTTTATTATTCTCAGCAGCTAATTTTAAATTTTCGCATTAAACCACACACACACTTCTCATTATGTACTTTTCGCAATGCTTTATAGACAGTTTCAGTTGAATTATCAATCTTCTCTAAAAGTAAAAAAACGATTGCATTATAATTATCTATTGCATAAATATACACTAATTTTATCTGATATATTCATACATACACAATTATCATTATTTATGATGTCCCTAATAGATGAATGTATATATTATGTTTGATATTATAAATAACGATATTTTTTATATCTTCATATATATATTAAATAAAGTTATTGTATGTTTATTTAATAGATAATTATAATAGTCAATAAAAAAATAGTCATATATCACATGACCCTTTCTTTTTTTAAGCTTGTAAAATATAAACAAAGAGCTTCACTAATTGACGATTTATAGTCTTTGCTTTAAGCCTTAAGTGATATTATATTGCTAAGACTATTAATATATGGTTTGGCTGAAGATCTCTCAGCCCCATATAGTTATTTGAGTTAGATAGTTGAGTTTGAAGACATTTAAGTGTCTGAAATTTTCAGATTTTCTACTCAATGGTTAACTCTTAGATAAATGCTGGCTTTGGGTTGGTATTTTTAGATCTAGTGTCTGAAACTGCCTGAGCACTTCATTGAGGAATGCCAAAGCACGAAACCATTGGTTTGGGATTTGGGTGTGATTTCTGATAGAGATATTTTAAATGCTTTTTCTTGCTAACATTTATCACAAAGCTTGTTGAGAAATTAGCAAAGCTCTTTGTTTATAATTATAATAGAATTGTTTTTTAAGTTCTGAAAAAGATTTTTGTCAAAAAAATATGGTGAATGAGTGTATAATGAGAAGTGTGTGCTGTAAAGATGTAATAGAAGCAGTACAGTAAGATGTTTTGGACATCTTGAAATAATTTAAAATTAATTAATATAAAATTAATAGTTTAATTATTTGGAAATGTAATAATTTTATTTTGATTTACTATAATGCATGAGGATTGATATAATATATGTAAGTAGATATTGTTTGAACTAGATAATATAAAAGACAGGTGCTTCCAAGGTGTAAGAAACATCCAAGCACTTTGGAATTTTTTCTAACATAATATTTTATGAATATTCAGAATTCTGTATTTATTTTTGTTATAAACTATAAATGGAAGTATTAGATTGTTATAATATTGAATAAGATTTCACTAAGTATCCACAACTATAATATAATTCTTTTTTATCTGTGTTCAATATTTAAAAAAATAAATGTTGTAACTTATTGTAAGTTTTGAATTTTGACTCATTTGTAACTGGATGGAATGATTTCTGGATTAGAAAATGTAGTTTTATAGAATTCAAGTATATATAATTTTTGATAATTATATTTATTACATATTAAGTTTAAGATATTCATAAAATTTATATGTTTATATTTTTTGTTTTTTTTAGATTTAATCTTTTATTATGTCATTTGACAATTCAGAGCAGTTATGCAATACCCTTGAAGAAAACCAAGTGTTTCTGCGTCATAATCAACCTCATGCTTCTGAGAAAAATATAAATTACAACATACTTTATGAATTAAAACAAACCAAAAAGAATAATATTTCTGACAATGTGACAAAAAATATTAGAAGGTGTACTATTTTTAGGAATAGTAGATTAAAGCAACGGCGATTAGTTTCTAAAAATGGTTCTTGTAATATAGCTAATATAAATGTTAAAAAGCGAGGCTTAGGATATTTAAGTGATCTTTTTACAACATTAGTAGATATAACATGGCCCATAAATTTAGTAATTTTTACATTCAGCTTTTTTGTGACATGGATTTTTTATGCTTGTGTTTGGTGGATAATTTCAGTATGCCATGGAGATACACAAAAACTTAATAATACAAAAACACAGCCATGTGTAACATATGTTTATTCATTCACATCTGCATTTATATTTTCTGTTGAGTCGCAGTTGGCTATAGGATATGGTCATAGATATCTTACTGACCAATGTCCAGTGGCTATTATTGCATTATGTCTTCAGAGTATTACTGGAATAATTATACAGTCATTTATGGTGGGTGTGGTATTTGCCAAATTGACTCAGCCCAGACGACGTGCTGGAACTTTAATTTTTAGCAAAAAAGCTGTTATTTGTCAGAGAGATGGTGTGTATTGTTTGATGTTTCGGATTGGAGATATGCGAAAGTCACATTTAATTGGAGCTACAGTAAGAGCTCACTTGCTCAAAAAAAAAGTTACAAAAGAAGGTGAAATCATACCATTATTTATGAATGATGTCAATTTAGGATTTAATAATGGTGAAGACCGTTTATTTCTTCTTATCCCAGTTACTGTTTGTCATATTATTGATGAAAAAAGTCCATTTTGGAATATGTCAGGTGATGATTTGATAAAAGAAAACTTTGAACTAATAATAATATTAGAAGGTACAATTGAATCAACTGGTTGCACAATGCAAGCAAGAACATCATATTTGCCTTCAGAGATTTATTGGGGCTACAATCTTCAAAGACTTATAACCTATGAAAAACAAGATGGAGAATATCATATTGATTTTTCTCATTTTAATGAAATTTATTCAGTAAACATTCCTATGTGTAGTGCCAAAGAGTATTCTGAAAATAATTCACTAGATGAAAATGAATCTATAAACAAATTTATATCTCATTCCATTAATATTCAAACTGATTAAAGAAATGTTTACTATAGTTATTATTTATTTTTGTATGCAAAGTTTCAAAAATTTATTTTATATAATAAAAATTTTAATTTCAATATAATTAATTATCCTTAATTGTATATATATATATATATGTGTGTACATACACAATTCTATATTGCATTTAAACATTATAGAAAGAGAAATATTAATTATATTATATAAATTTTAAATCAATATAAAAATAATCGCAAAATATAATTTTTTGAAGAAATTTATTATCATAGTGTGAATAGCAAAAGCAAAAATAAATTTTATTTTAATATTTTAATTATTCATTGCATTATATAGTATAAATATGACTATATAATTAAAAAAACAGCTGTACTTCCTCTCATTATTTTCACTATTCATCACATCAATAATTTTATATACCCATGAATCTTCAGCTATTTCCTCTCTTCATATAATCAATGTAAGTGAAAGCATTTCATACTTTACAATTTACACTGTATCATTGCTGTGAATCATTCTATTAAAATTTTGTTTAAAACGAATCTAAAACACAACATTAATGGTTATAGTAATTTTCCCAAAAATAATTGATTTAGTAATGAATAAAAAAAGATGACATATGTAATATTTTTTGATGAAGTAAGAGCAAATGTGTGAACACATTCACATATTTGCTCATAACTGAAACACAGGCTTATTATATACCTGTGTCTATATATGTAATATAGGGTATATGAGCACAGACTTTCACATGACCAACCACTCTCCACTCCATCTAATAACACTGATACACTCAAGCACATATATGCTGAAAAGATAAATAATCACCAATATACGTATTTCATGCTAAACCAGCAATCATCAGTTGGTCCAGATTATCATCTCCCACACATATATACTATAAGTGCTCAGATATTTATTAAGATAGACAATCTTCATACTTTAATGGACAGGCTCCAATCTACTACACACTCCAACTCTTCAATTGGATGGACGGTTGAAGAGTTGGAGTGTGTAGTATATTGGAGCCTGTCCATTAAAGCATGAAGATTGTCTATCTTAATAAATATCTGAGCACTTATAGTATATATGTGTGGGAGATGATAATCTGGACCAACTGATGATTGCTGGTTTAGCATGAAATATGTATATTGGTGATTATTTATCTTTTCAGCATATATGTGCTTGAGTGTATCAGTGTTATTAGATGGAGTGGAGAGTGGTGGGTCATGTGAAAGTCTGTGCTCATATACCTTATATTGCATATTTGCTCATGTAGATTTAAATATGTAGACATGTAAAATGTGCTTTTTTGCTCTTAATTCTGCACTATATTTTTCATTAGCATATTATTCTACTTTTTGGCAGTTTTAATGTGCATAATTTTCAAATTAAATTATCATAAACCTGTGTGTGTATATATATATATATATATTGAAATGGTTATGTTTTGATCCCTACCATTTCACCTCCAGTTTTGATTACCAACCCTACCTGTGCTGGGTTTAAACCCCATTAAAATAATTAAATAAGAGTACTATCATGACTATATGCATCACATTATATATGTACATATGAACAGATGCTGTTAATACCAATTATGTTAAGTATTTTGCAGATTAATCTTGTTTTGCTATTAGAAAATCTTTACATTATAAATTAAATATAAAAAGTCGATTTATTAATTTTGCTTCATTATAAATTCATATGTAGATATATATATAATCCACTGTATACAGTTATACATATATAGGATAGCATCATTTGGTTTTGTTAAAAGTTAGCTCTTATCAATTAAAAGCAAAATAGTTGTAAACGAAATTTGCATTAAGCCACCGCACCTGGAGTAAAATCATTTTAAGCATAGGAGAATTTTGTACTCTAATTTGTTTGCAACAAAACTGTTATGCAGTAGAATCGCTGGACCAGCACTATTGAATTTCTGGGGGGGGGGGGATTTTGAATGCCTTGAGAAATTAAACAAAGGTTTGAAATCAGTTTGTAAAATCTGGAATTTTAATGTAACACTAATAGGGTCTCAGGTGAAATAAATGTTTAATAAGTAAGTGCTTGGGATGTGTATGTATAAATAGGCCATCATTTGAACTTGTAAAGACACTGACCAATATTTGTAAGAGAGATTGCCACTATACTCCATGCCTTTCAAAATTTTGATGTCAGGCTAAGGAAGGCAGAGTTTTGCTGCTTCTCCATGGTAGAATGGAGAGTTTTTACTGCCATCTGATGCACCTAACAACCAGCATCACAGAGATGAAATTCTCCAGCAACAGCCTATTTCCAGAAGAATAAAACACCATGAGCCATTCTAAGGTAATTTACCATCTGATGCAACTAACAACCAGCATCACAGAGATGAAATTCTCCAGCAACAGCCTATTTCCAGAAGAATAAAACATCATGAGCCATTCTAAGGTAATTTACCATCGTGCCTGAAGTCCAAATGCCTACATCTCCAGCTGAAATGAAGAACTTGTAATTTAAACCCAGAACCGCAGAGCTCTGAATCAATTAATGTTTACTCTTTAATTTCTTAACTTTAAAACTAGCTAAATGCAAAATAACCTTTGAATGTTCAAATTAATGTTATTTTATACTCTGTCCAAATTAATTAACCTTTAAATTGTGTAACTTGTCTACCTACCTTATAATAAATCAAATTAATGATCTACATAATTCTTATTCCCTATCACTGTGTTGTGCCTATAATTTCTCTATGATTCTTTTAAAATGTATTTGATTATTTCTTACATGACAGTGCTTCGAAGTAGTGAGCCTTTAATAACTTTTAGAAAAGATATCATTAGAATTATCTTCATTGTAATTACTTTTCTTACTGATGCTAATTATGCATGTTTTTTCAAAATATTTATAATAATAACGAATCATTCTGCATTTGTTATTATTGTTATTTATTTATTTGATATATAAATGAATAACATGTTTTGCTTCTAAAGTTGATGTATAATTTTAATTAATTTATAATAAGTATTAGACTAGCCTTGGGGACAACTAGAAATTGTGATTTATTTGTTAATCTATTAGGGAACCCTTTCAAATATACTTTTCCCTCCCCAATTTATTATTAATATAAGGTGTAGATTGAAACATGTTAACAAGATCGATAATATAATTACTCTCTTAAGTAGCTTTTATATAATGCTAGTTAAGAATTAGCTCCTATTAGCAAAACCAATAAAGCTATCGTTAAAGCACTTTTAATTTTAAATATGTTATATCCTTATTGCTTGGCAGATTAGATTTTATTAAATATCCAATAACTAATTAATGTTTTGCTGAATCTTTTAAATAATGGGTCCTTGGTAAGGTCCTCTCATGCTTTAATGCCAGGTAAGTGAGTAAGTCCACCCTGCCCTCAAACCATAAATGTTTGCATTCTAAGCAGCAGAACATTTGGTCCCAAGGTATTAGCATTGGTCACAAGAACCCTTGAGAAATATAATCTATCCACAGGTCCATTTATTATTAATATTTGCCACTGCTATAACCTATGTTGGTGATCCATAGCAGCCAATTCTACCTCTTTATCAATCTACCTCAATGAGCATGTTTATGCACGCATACTTTGCATCGAAATATATGCTCATATTTTGCATTGAAATATGTAAATAATATAATATTATAATGAATAGTCTATCAAAGGCTAGTAGAGTTACGTATGAAATAGCAACCACAACCTTAGGGGATAGGATTTGGCATTTCTACCATAGGCATAATCCCAATGATCACATATATACACACACTCCTATTAAATTAATATGTAAAGATGAGAGCAATATGTTTCTCCTCTACTATGATGCCTGTGTGCATTCACCGCACCTTTGAATTATGTTCTTTATATTTGTTCCTTTGTTTACTAATTAAAATATATATTTAAATTACCTTGGTTTCCTATGATTTCTCATAGCCTAATTTCAATCCAATTGAGTGTTAATTATTATATTAAATAGGTGATATATGTGCATTAATGTGAGATTATAAATACTACCTCCAGCATTATGCCATCGGCCTCTTATAATTTTGTAGTCAGTTTTTGATAAATGAACCCTGTGTCTCATGTTTCTCCCCGACCTATACCAGCTGTGAAGAAATAGAAACTGAATATAATCTCAGGTATGTCATTGAGTCATGGAGTACTGGTAAAGAAGTTGTAGCCTGATCAGATTAGGGATTTCACCATCTAATTTTGGTCAGCTTTGGTCTATTTGCCTGGATTCTGTTATACAACTATACAAACTTGATTGGTACAATTTATACAACTGTACAAACTTGATATATATATATATAAAGAAAAAGTACCTAAAAGAAACCAGAATTTTGGAGAATGGATTGCTTATAGCGCGGACCTCTTCTGCTCGATGAACATTTACAAAATCCTTCTGAGTCAATGTGCCAGCTGGCATTCTAGTATTTTTTCAGTGAGTTGTTTAATCATTCAGATAATGGCTGATTCACATGAACAATATCAAAGTTGGGTTTAAAGGCATTGGAAATCTTATGCTACAAATAATCTAGTGCCATAAATAAAATACAAATTGATGAATGGTTTTCCCATTTTAAATGAAGTGAAATGTCAATTGCTGATTAATTTATTCCCAAACAGTTCTTTGACCACCCAAACTGATGAAAATATGATGAAAATTTATCCAGCTATTCTGGAATATTGCTGTCAGATCATTGATGTACTGTGAAATTGACAGATTTTGTAGATTTTCTGTCAGCATATTTTAACAGGAATTGGACATGAAACAAGTTGCCAAAATTCATGTCTTGCCTGTTCACCTCCACTTATCTGTGTCCCATGCTTTGAAGGAACACTTGGAGGCTTATCCTGATTTGTTTTCCAAAATCATAATTAGGTATGAATCTTGATTGCTATAGTTACAAGATTCAGAAACAAAATAGCAATACAGTCAGTGAAAAAATCCCACTTTTTCTTTGTTCAAAAAAGCATAACAAATAAATCAAATGTGAAAAAATGATCACTTATTTCTTTGAAGTGATTGTGCCTTCAAAATTTGTATTACAATGTTAAATAGTCAACCAATGTTCATATTTAGAAGTTTTGAAAAGATTGCATTATGATTTGCAGAAAAAATACTCTTGTTTTTTGGCAAACAAAGGTCTGGTTTTTCCAACCTGACAATTTTGCACATACAGCACTGAATTTTAAGCAATTTTTGACCAAAAACAGCATTACATTCTTGTTTCACATTCTATATTTAATTGTTCTTACTTTATGTAACCTTTTTTTCTCTAAATGAAAATAAATCTTAAAGGAAAACATTTTACTAATGTTGAAGAGGTAAAAGAAAAAAACAGCAGAAATATCAAATGGCATCAGCAATGACAGTTTTAAAAATTGTTTTGCGCAGCAGAAAAATATTTGGACAAATGCATTAATTCAAATGGAAAGTAGTTTGAAGAGACTGAAGTTTAAAAATATAAAAATAAATACACTGGGTTTTTTTTTTTTCACAAATGAATTCCAATTTTTTTCAGGTACTTCCTCAAATTACAAATCATTAGTTATTATTCATGGTTTAGATATCTTCAAGAAGAATTGGTTTAAAATGGTTATGGATATAGAAGTATGGTTATTTATGGGATATTTGTAAGGCTTCTACGTAGCTTTTTCATGAAAATATTTTTTTTATTTTTTGCAAATATGTGAAATTAAATATGTAGTGATTAAATGTTACATATTCAGAAAATGAAATACAAGAATAAAATTTACAGATAATAAACAAATAAATTTGTAATACTTCACAGGAAGGTCCAAAATAGTTCCATGTATTCAAGCAAGATATTGAAAAAACGTATATATGTCAAATTGTGCTATCCACTTCAAATAATTCAACATTCTTAGAGAGATTATAGAACACTTTCTGTGTTTAATTTTAACTATATGTGCAACATTATACAGAAAATCATTAAATGCATAAGATTTCTTAAAATAAATTGTTAAACTTTTATAAATAAATTTTATCTTGTTAAATATTTCAATTGAATGTTTTGATTAAAATTGTTTATTAAATAAAAAATAAAGATGATTTTTTTATAAACTTTATTATGATTATAGATAATTATAAAGTTTTCACTTTTTATATTATTAAAATAGTAACTAAAACATTTTTTAAATGCTAAATTTAATTCTTGAAATAAAAGAAAATAACTCAAAATTGTTTAGATCACTAATTCTGATTATAATTTATATATTCAGCTACAATGCAATTAATCTGTTTTATATATCTTTTTTAAAAAAATGATAATCTGTTTTATGGCTATGAGAAATTCAGCAATTGTTGACATCCAGACAAAATTATGAAGGAATTCTTCAAATTTTCATGAACACTTTATTATTATTTTAATACGAGTAATAATTTATATATTCTGTATAATATTTTTATTCAATTTTAAATACAGACAAAAATATAATAATCACAAATCAATATCTTAGATAGTAATAAACATATTGTACCGGACCATACTCCCTGCGGAATTCTTTTCCTAATCTTGCACTGAGCATGAAGTGACCAAGATTCAACAGCTAAAGAAATGGATATCAATTTAGCCGATTGTCTGTACTCATGTGTATTGGTACTTCTAGCTAAATTGATAGAAAGAGTGGATTGACAGGACTCTTCCAGTTAAAAACACCCTTTAGTTGATATCTTATTTGAATGCCCGAATATTTAGAACAATGGCAAGTACACACCTTTGAAAAATCTATTTACAAAATAGACCTTTGCGCGCCACTTCTAGAAAAGAATCTAAAAAATGAATTTTTCACCCCCCTAGAAGGGTGTGCAATACCATATGTTCAGCGGAGCATAAGAATAAGATATAACACCCCGGTAGAGCGATATCCCTTTGTGGCTAGCTCAGTCACTCTACATCTAGGGTCTTCAAATTGGTAAGTTAAATGATTATTACAGGTACGTGGTTGATAAGGAAAAGAATACATTTTTATCAATATAAATAATAATACGAAAACGAAAAATGTTTAATATTATGATTAAATATTTATTTAATCCCAAATACCCACCACCATGTCATACTAATGGTGATATAATAACAAAAATACTAAATAATTAATTTTCCCAAACCATATATATTCGAAGCGTTGAAATAGATAAATACAATTTTAAATAAGAAAAATAATAAATCCCTAAAGCTATTTACAATGTTTATAAGTAATGGAAGTGTCTGAGCTCCTTTTACCCAAGTAGAAATAAATTTCTTTGTGTGATTTGATATATATATTTCAGATTAGAGATCTTCGGTTATACAGGCATATACTTTTACTGATGACTTTAAAACCTTTTTATTGATAGCAAATATAATAATAAAAACTATACATATATTTGCACTATGAAATATTTCACTAATTTCATATTTTCAACAAGTCAATGGGTTGCATTGGCTCAGATACTATATTATACTCACCATAAGATACTGTATCTATTTCTCTTTTGCTATAGATAAATTTCTATACATGTATATACGTGCAGCATAATTATACACTTACTATTATTTTAAATATAAAACTATTATTTTAAATATAAAGTTATTACAGTATTTGCTTACAGGGAATCTATAATAGATCAATCCCTTCTTACACGCATCTTGAGGTGTAGCAGTGACAAAAAAAAAATAACTTAAAAAAAAGATATACGGTTAAATACATTTTTTAGATATTCAACATGAGATATCGTATTCACCGAATATTATAAGTGTATGTACGCATATATACGGATGTATATTTGTATATGACGAATTTCAGGAGTAACAAAGAGGAAAACGAATAGCAACAACAACAACAAAAAAATCTCATTGCAACCTTTGTTGAAAATACAAGAATTTGACATAGAAAAATTGACTCAAAGGATTTAAGTAAAAGCTTTAACATTTATGCCCGTAATAACCGTAATTCAATATACATATGCGAGAGATAACACTCTCTTTTTTTTTAAAAAAGATTAATAATAATAATAAAAAAAAATAATAATATTAATATATTTAATAGGAAATATCAAAGTTAATTATTTCAATATTAATAAAACATCTTAAAATAAACTTATGTCGGCGTCTTCATTCTTCTCCTCTGGGCTCTGAGTGGGCTTCAAGTCAACTGGCTGTGTGGTGAGGATTTCATCCATTTAGGCATAGGCAGGGCGGCTGGAACTGGCGTGGTCACATCTTGGCGGCTTGGGATAGAGAAAGGGCGGTGCACTGGCTGGTTGTCTACCCCATGGTCATTTTACTGGACTCTCTGGTAGATTGCTTCATATTTTCCTCTGTGTGTATATGATAATAATTTTTATCAAATGTTCATTTGCTAATTTGACTGGTTCATTAAATCTTTAAGAAATCATTAGTTCTTAAAAGAACTGTATAATGGATTTCTTAGAAAGTGTCAGCAGTAGTCTTGTTCATAAATTAATCTCTAAGTAGCTGGGTGCTTGGAGAATTCTGGAGCCAAAGTAATGAACGACTTGAATGCCTACGAAAGAATGAATCTCACAGCACTGACTAAACTATATCAATCCCACTAGCCCTCTGAGAAGTATGAATCAGCCAATCCTTTCAATTTATCTTATCATTTAGATTATAACATTCCTTACAATTTTTCCAATTAAATTCTACATTTTAAGTTTGATACAATGACTCGTTTCCATATTGATTACTCCGACCACTTGCTTACAAAGTCAATTCAAAAGAATTTTTAAAAAGATAACAGTTTAATTATAGCATTATCAAACATTTTGCAAAAGCAATTAACATTCTTAGTTTACAGAATAAAATTAGTTTTTAGAAAAGTAATTAAAAAAAATATGTACAATTACATTGGAACAATTGCTTTTCTCTATTTGAATTTTTCAGAGAAAAGCCAAATACATAAAATAACATATCATAAAACATATACAAAACGGAAATATAAAACAAAAAAATACATGAGTTTACTCTACAATATTTTCTATGTCAATTTCATATTATTTAAATTGGTGTGTGTGGTTATTTTAATGCTCAGACCGAATTTCCATTATTAATATAGCACATTTATATATTTGTTGTGCTTAATACATACTTTGTGCAAGGCCATTTGATAATGCCTGGCACAATATATTAATTTAAAAATTAATATTCTTAGTGGATATTAACATAAATTAGTACTATATAAAATTGCAAAGATCAAAATGTTAATAAACTGTATCAAGAAGTTATCAACAATAATATATATGAGAACTCATCAATAATAATTATTAAGAATCAATTGATCAAATAATTTTTTATTCTTCCTCTGGGAATTTAATCAACATTTAATTCTCTGTCTGCCACTTTTATCATTGAATTAAATTGCACATATATACCAATATAATATTTTTAAAAATGAGAAAATTAATGGTGTGTACAAACTGCAAATAATACTTGCAAAAAACATAATACACATGGAAATGAAATTAACAGTATGTTGTGAGGGATCAATAGAGCTTGTAAAAATTTTGTGATGAATTTAAACAAAATTAAAGCGATGAAAATATTAAATGAAATGAAATAAATATTAGTGGTAAAAATGTAAATCAATAAATGAGAATGCAATACTTCAATTTAAACTATTAATAAAGATAGAAAGTTATTTTGTAATTTATAAAAATTAGATTTAAAAACAGAATGGCTTAATGTTTTTTTTTTTTTGACTCTTCTACTTTTCATTTGTTTTACACATTCAGTTTAACTAAGATGTGATTTTACAATAGCAGATTCAAAGTATATCCAAGAAGCTGAAGTACCTATTGATTGTTTTTACATCTTTATTGTATTTTTAAAATTTTATGAAACATCCTTATAGGATGGATGTCCATGTTTCACTTTCATACAATAAATTAGCTAAAATTACAGTTGTATGTACAGCTACAGCTAACTTAATTGCAGTAGTTATTTCCCTGTGATGAAATACTATATCCTTTAACTGGTTAAAAACAGCAGCAGTACATGACAGTCTGTATTGATCTCAACATTTAAGTTTACTTTTTACTTATAAAACTTTCAAGATATTTAAAGTGATTTACATTCTCAAGTTAATAATTACCTAAGCTAAAAGTTGCTGAGGATTTTTCCCCATCATTGTCTTATAAAGAACTTAAGAGTTAGTTGCATTCAAAACATTAAGAACGTTTTTTGAACTGTCAAAAATAGCACAATCATCAGCATACTGTAAATCCAGAATCCAATAAGATGTTCTTATTTTTGCTTTTGATCAATTCAATTAAAAATTCCTTCTTTAAGCTATATTGTATCTTGATCCTATCTTATTAATCCACTTATAAACAATTCCAAAGTTCACTGTCATAAAAATTGAAAACAATATTGAAGCAAATACAAATCCTTGTTTAACATCAATTTTGATCTCAAATGCCTGAGATTTTCCAATTATATAATAATATTTCCCTCTCAATTCATAAAGAGGCTGTATGATATGAATAAATTTTAGTGGACAACCGATTCAAATGTCTTGATCAGATCAATAAAAGCAATATATAAACCAGCATTTTATTCCCAACTCTTTTCTTGCATTTGTCTGGCATCAAAAACTATATCTATAGGCCTTCTTGATTCTTTAAAATCACACTGAGTCTTTGAAAGCAACTTATTCAACAAAATTCTTGAAAGAACTTTTGCTTATAATGTATGATAATGATATTCCATGACAATTATTGCAATCTTGTTTATTTACTTAGTTTTTAAAAATTGCAACAGTAAAAGCATTTTTAAGATTAGGATGGCACGACATTGTTGAAAAAATTCCAATATTTCAAGGAGAATCTGCAGCCTTTCCATTTTAAGATTACAAAAAGCTGTTTGACTTCATCTAGCTGGATATCTTTGTCCAAATCTAAATGGATAAAGTTAACATATTGAAAATCATAATCTCAATTTTTGTATAATTCAAAATATGATTAAAATACCCCTTGCATCTGTTTAAATAACATTGTCATCATATAAGAAAATACAATTGTTGTATTTAATAGGACTGTGATACCATTTCTCAGGTTCATATATTGCTTTCAATGCATCAAAAAAAAAATCTAGAATGACCACAATCAGAAAACATCTATAACTTCTTTGCAGTTTTAATCAATCAATCATGTTTAAAATGTTATGAACTATCTGTACACAGTCATGTGTATACTGTAAAATAAAGTTTCATATTGAAATTTATAAAATTTTGTGCAGACAATACATTGCCATTACTTTACCCACAAATGAAGCACTGTAGAAAATTGGGCCTATCAAAAGAAAATAAATATTAAATTGTTAATTAGAAAAGCTTAATAGGTTTTCTAATTAACAAAAAAGAGTTAGTCATGCACACAGTAGGTATATTGTAAAAGAACTATCAATCTAATAATAAAGAAGTTTCTCATGAAGGAGAAAAAAGCAAGGCTAAGTTAAAGCTATACTTGCATTTTATACTGTTTTAAGAGTGAATCTTGCCAGTAAATAAAAATGGCAGACTTTAAGTTATACAGACTTTGTTTGTTATTGATATTATATATAAAATAACTACAAGCCAAAAACTTCACAGTTACAGATACTATTGTATATTAGTTAAAAAAAACCTTAGTCAATGGAATATATATATATAGAATAAAATATTCTCACACCCAATAATATTTCTGAAGTGTAATTTTCTCTACACCACTCTCATGCAAGGTAGGGACTGATTTCTATTCACTTTTGACATCTTGTGGAGGGATATAATTATAAACATATGACCAAAGACATGAAAAGGTGTTAAAAGTGGATAAAAACCAGTCTTTATCTTGTGTGAGAGTGATGAAGAGAAAATCTCTAGTCTAATGAATGACTAACAAAAATTAATATATTACACACAAAAACTTGATATTGATTCCTGTCCCAGAGTTAAGGGATAACAATTACAATTTCTATTATTATTTTTATTTATCATTTACATTATTATTGTTAACTTTCATTTACATTGACAAACTTGCCTAGTTTAAGAGTTTTGTCTTGTAAAAATTATTTCTAATTTTGATGCTGACATGGCTGATAATAATAAGTTTTATTCTCATTTCCAAACAGAGTGGTGCAGTCAATAATTGAATCTGTTTTTGTGAAAATAGTGATAGTAGAGTGGCATTGTTAATCCATATGTGAACAAAAGAGAAATGTGGCAAGTATAACAATGGCAGTACCAACTAATAGAATTTGGGATTTTGATATAAATTATCCAACAGTATTAAAGCACATCAAGCATTATATGTGTATTAACAAATCTGAAGTTGATAAAGTCAAAATTTCCATTCTTCTGTTTTGTGCCAGCAGCAATGTTCTGAAGATAGTGAAACAAATGTGTGATTCAAAGACCCCAGATGATATACCATACAAATAGTTAATAGAAATTCTAAATGTATATTTTCAATAGCTGTATCAAAATAAGTGGCTAATTTATGCTTTAGAATGAAAAAGCAGTTATTTCATGAATGCTACCACAAATACAATTTAGCATTGAGAACACTAAACAATGTAGATTTACATAAACCTTGGATGATATGCTGTTAGAGAAAAATGTGGCAAGTATAGTCTTTGGAAGTTTGATATAAATAATCCAACACCATGGACCATATACATCAAGCACACTGATCATTATATGTGTATTAATAAAACTGAAGATGATAAAAGTCAATGTTCTGCAGATAGTGAAACAATTGTGTGATCCAATGATCCCAGAGGATATATCATATAAAGAGTTAATAGAAATTCTAAATCTATATTTTCAATAGTGGCATCAAAATAAATGGCTCACTTATCCTTCAGAATGAGAAAGCAGTTATCTCATGAATGCTATCACAAATGCAATGGTATTGAGAACACTGGCCAAACAATGTAGATTTACATATAACATGGATGATATGCTGTTAGACTAATTGCTTTATGGGATGTCAAACAACTTTTAAAAATAATTGTTAAGCAAAATGACATATAAGGAAGTGATTGCAAAATGCATAGCACATGAGATGGCAGAAGAAAATGCATTGGAATTCCAATCTAAAAACAGTGAATTGAAAGTAAAACACAAATGGTTAATGCACCTACAAAAGTCCCAATGAATTACCTGACATGTTATTGTTGTGCAGCAAAAAGTCATAAAAAATTTGTGCAAGTTTAAAATAGAAAAACTCTGCATATGTTACATCAAAGGATATCTAGCTCATGTCGGCAGAAAGAATGAGAATAATGTAAAAGCCAAACCATGCCTGAACATTAAATCAGGGAGAGATGGAGTTTGAAAAAACATAGACATAAAAATGATGAGGAGTACAGATAATAATTAGATTACACTTAATGTGTCCATCTTTGATAATAAAATTAACATGGAAGTTGACAGTGACACAAAACTATCTATACTATCCCTTAGAGAATGGAATAAAGCTATCAAATAAAAGCAAGAAAGATATGTATTAGCCAAGATATCAAAAACAATAAGATGCATAAATGTAAAAAAAGTATTAGCCCCAGTAAATATCAATATGAGTTTTAAGATATTATCTTTATTTATTATAAAAATTGATTCCACCCATTAGGCATATGTCTAAAAATAATTTAAAAAGTTAAATTGGAAGCTGAGAAAAATAAGTTCCCTCACCTACTTAAATAAGAAATAGCTGAATTAAAAATGTGGCCATAGAATTATTAAAGAATGTGCAGCCTACCATGTTCAAACCATGAGAGTTTCTGTATACATTAAAGACAAAAGTTGAGGAGACACTTTCTGATATGGTTGAAATAGAGATGTCGTGTATGGAAGATACCATCTGCTACACTAGTGATAGTAATTGTGAAACCTGATATGCCAAAATATCAAGTTATACTAAGTAAATATATATAAACAAAGGTGCCTCTGTGATAAGTGTGAAATGTTGGTATTGTTACAAAAGGCAGCATTCTTCAAGAAAAGATATTTAAAGTCTGCTTTCCATCAGATACTGGTCACAGAAAAAACTGCAGAGCTGTTAATTATAAATACTCATGTCAAATTGTTTAGATGTAACTAGTTTCCAGAGGGAACCATCATAACTCCAAACATTTCTCAACCTAAGATGGATGCTTTATTAAAAGGCATGGAAGGAGACATACCCTATCTAGATTATGTTCTTATTACTGGCAGACTGAAGATGAATTAGAAATATGTGTGAAAGTAATGCATTTGAAATTAAGTGATATTGGTGCTAAGCTGAACACTGTAAAATGTATCTAGCTACTTCTGAGATTAAGTTTCTGTGACGTAATAAATAATCATTGTAAATATTAAAACCAAGAAAAAGTCAGAGCGGTAAAAGAAGTGGCAACTCCAAAAAATGTTAAGGATTTACAAGCCTTGGGATTACTCAACATTTATGAATGCTTTCTCAAGAGAAAATCACACATGTTAATACTGTTATATCACTTATTATGGAAAGTACAGCATTAGAGATGGACTAAGAATATAAAGTAGCTTTCCAAAAAGCAAAGGGCTTTCTAGGGTCAAATAAACTCCTAGTACATTACTATAGCAATTTGGATGTGACTATTACCAAAAATGCTTCAGAATTTGGAGTTGGAGCTGTCATCCCTCATTATTGCTATGGAGGTGATTTCCCAATGTCATATGGCTTCAGAACTCTAATGTTGACTGAAAAAAAATATGATCAGCTGGATAAAGAAGCCTTGGCTATTATTTTTTGCAGTCAAAAAATTCCACCAATATGTATATGGATGAAAATTTATTTTGTATATAGATCATCATCCATTACTCAGAATTTTCAGCAATAATAATAAAAAACTTTGGAATATGCAAACCAGAGATCACTGAGATGAATAAATATCCTAGCCACATATGACTATGAGTTAATCTTCAAGGCTGTTAAAAATACTAGACATGCAGATACCTTATATCATTTACCAATGAAAAATAAAATCCAGCATATCTTTATAGAAATAAACTTAATGGATATGATGAATTTAAAAAATCTCAATAGTGCCAAAGTTACAGAATGGACAAATAGAAATTGTGGATATATTGGATTCATTTTGGATGGCCAAATAGCTGGTCAGGCTATATCATCAAGTCTATTTGGAATGACACTGGAGTTTGTCTGTGTGCAACATTATCCTGATGATTGACTGAGTGCTGATACTAAACAAAGTTTATAATGTGCTCAAATTATTACACCATGCACATTTAGGCATTGTATGGATGCAGCACTGACACAATCCTATGATTGGTGACTGAATCTAAATAAAGAAATTGAGCACATAGTAAAAATCTGTAACAAATGTCAACTTACAGTTGATTTACCAAAAAAACTTATAAATTATGGTTGGAGGTTAATAACCCATGACAATGCATTCATATAGATATTGCCAGTCCTGTGCAAGGATACTTGCTTTTAGTTGCAGTGGATTCTTATTCTCATTGGACCAAGTACAAGCTTATGAAAACTACTAATACAGATTGTATCATCAAAGCCCTTTAAGAAGCTTTTGCTATCCATAGTTATCCCAAAGTCCTGATTTCCAACAATGAAACAGGATTTACTTTTACTATTTTTGAAAAAATATTTAACAAAAGGATATGACACATCTTTACTCTGCCTTATTATCCAGCATCCAATGGACCCACCTAAAAGATAGTACAATGCTTTAAGTCTGGCTTTAAGAAAATGACAGTCATGGATATGAAGAAATCATTGGTAGAAATTATGTTTTACCTAAATTTTGCTTCAAGTGTATACAAATAAAATTATAGTGGTATTATTGTTAAAATGAGATTGTTGTATCAATTTAACTAAGCTGTTACCAATTTGGAAAGGAACAGAAAAAGTATTTTGTAGAAAAAAACTCTAATGCAAATGTAGGAACATTTATAATGGGTGAGATTGTATGGGCCAAAGATTGGATAAAAAGGATATGGATTCCTGATACTGTTGTTATTAGTTATTATGCTGGAAAATGGATTACATATCAGGAGTTGTATAAACCATCTACATATTTATTGATGTGAAGCATTGGATAAAATTGATAATAAATGTGCACTAGCCAATCCTAAATCAGAATTTAGGATAAATGAAAAATGTGAGGATCCCTTTTCTAAAGTGAAGAGGAGTTGACTGTTTGAACACACACACATATATAGGAAAATCAAATTCATTATTAAAATTGTAAATTTTGTGCAGGCAAATATATTGTTATTACTTTACCCACAATTGGAGCACTCTAGAACATTTTTCCAGCAAAAAAAAAATGAATACTAAATTATGTTAACTAGTGAAACAATTAAAAGATGAACTGGGTTAGTTGCACATGCGATGTTTGAATTGTAAAAGAACTGTCAAATTAGTTTCTAAATGAAGGACAAAAAAAGTAAGACTAAGTTAAAGTTATATTAACATTTATAAATGCTTTAAGAGTGAATATTATCAGTAAAGAAAAATTATTAATAAAATGATAACAGACTTTGTTTGTTAATGGTATTATATAGAAAATTATTACAAGGCAAGAATACTCCAAGTATAACCATTAATGTATACTAATTGATAAAACTTTAATCAATGAAATAAATATATAATTGACATGTGTGAGTATTGTTATTAATCCCTGTCCCAGAGTTAAGAGATAACTATTATTATTTCTATTATTATTTTATATATCATATACATTATTATTGTTAACTTTCATTAGCATTGATCAAACTTGCCGAGTTTAAAAATTTAGTCTTGTGTAAATTATTCTAATTTTGATGCTGACATATCTGGTAATAGTAAAAATGTTACTATGTACATGAAACTTTTTGTTGGTTGTTGAACTTCTGCCTTCAGATCCTTATATTTATTATGAAATTTCACATTTAACCTATTAATTTGTCAAATAGAAAATGATAAGTTTCTTTTTAATTATATCTGTCAGAAACCAGTCACATTTTTTTTTTTTGCAGTGAACCCACTTCCATAACACACTCCATAAAAAAAGATTCAAATTAGTAATTTTAGAGACTAATAGCTGTTAAAATTTAGTATGTATTGGATATTTTTCTGAAGAACATCAATTTTCTTCTGAATATGTTTGGATAATATATGTTTTTAAAGCAAATATCACTTTATTCCTGGAAAAGATCTGTTGAACAGTCTGTGCTTATATATGCTCATATAATATAAAATCTTGTATTCTAATTCCTAATTATATAATGCAATCTATTAAATGTCATTGTTTTGAGTTGGATGCATCCATGTTCCCTTATAGCAGTTTTTTGCCTAAGCAAAGTGTTTGTTATAGTTAGTCTGTGTTGTGAAAAATTTAATATTAACAAATCATTTGAATTTACAGCATCAATACCATTATTTCCAATAACTTTTAGCCAAAGTCTATTACTTGAACCAACACATGCATTTAAAGTTTCCAAGAAAAAAAATTCAATCGTTTTATGGTATTGCTGAAGAATACTATCCAACAAAGATTAAAACTTTATTTCTTTGAATCTAAGATTGGAGCACAAGTTTTAAAATAATTGAATAAAGAAATTGAAATATTGGAAGCATCTAGAAAATATTTCATATTTTAAATCTTTATTTGAGACAATAAATTACATTCAATTCAATAGCTGGTTTTTTTTTCAATGATAATGCTATTTCACTGATGATTAAGCATAGAGACAGTTTTTCTATTCAACTAACTTTTTTTAAACAAGAGAGCATTCACTGATATTTAATGAAATATAAAAATTGTAATAAGGGATATATTGAAATTTCTACATGTGTTCATAATTTAAAGTTCAATTATAGATTTATGTCAACTGAACCCACAATGAAAGAGAATTGCTCAATGTCAGTGACCCATAAATTGTTCTTCAACATCATCTAATTAATATATATATATATTACAAATCGATGTCTGTATTTCTTCAAAATAATATATGTAAATTTATAAATAAATATTTGAAAATACAGTACTCAAAAGTTTATAAAAAATATATGTATAACCATCACTTAGAAGCACTTTCAACTAACTTGTAGCTTTGTCAACTATCACTTTTAAATGTCAGCTTTCCCATAATTCAATGATGTCAACTTTCCCATAATTCTATGATCTTAATGTTTGCTGCTTGCCTATTAATTAAATCTTGCTTATATTTATATATTAACATTGCCTCTTTAATTTTTTTTTTATTATTATTTCTTTCAGTTTCCAATATTTTTACGTTGTTATAATTAAAATTGAAACCATATATACATGATTTATTATGGTCATAAAAGGCAGAAGCTGATGAAGTATCATTATTTTTAAAATTTTGTTTTGTGTTTTGAATCCTTTTAAATAATAATGTGTTCTTTTGTTTTTTTTTCCAATGTGCACCTCGATTCACCTATATATCCACTGCCACACCTACATGTCCATTTGTAAATGATATAATTTTTATTTATCAATAAAGTTTTATCTTTTGAATTGTTTATTAATTTATTTAATGTAGGTGGTGCATAAAATCATAAAATGCAATATCCATATTCCTTTATAAATTTTCTTAATGAAACTTGCCTGTTGATTCAAAATATATGGTATTGATATCCACAGTTTTTTATCAGAAGAATTAACATTATTATTAATATTTTTATATTTAGAAGTAAAATTTTTAACAGTATAATAAACACAATGATAATTGTATTCAACATTTAACAATTCATTATAATAAATTTCAATATTTTTAGTTTTATCTGATGCATATTTACAAAGGTTATCATTTCTAAATAAAAAGGATTTCAAGCCTGCCATTTTATGTGACATTGGTACTTTTGATTCATATGGAATATATCCTCTTTTTGCTATTGGTTTAAGAGTCATATAGTAATCCAGTTTATCCTTGTTTCTAGTTATCTTGAGATCTAAAAATTAAACATTCATTGAATTTTCATCTATTTTAATCCACTTTAAGCCCTTTATATTATTTAATTTATTAATTAAATCACTAATAGCATTTGGCTTTTCACAAACAAAAACATCATCAACATATCAATTGTATAAAATAATATTTCTCTGATAATTTTCCTTTTTTAAAATATTTTCTTCATATGTAGATATAACAAAATTACATATTTGGGCAACTGTAGGAAGACCCATGGGCCAGCCATTATTCATTTTATAAAATTCGTGCTTAAAAATTGCATAAATGTTTTTATCAATAAAGTTTAATGTTTCAACAATAAATTTTATTATTTTAACATTAACATTTTTTAATTTTAATGCATTATTAATTATTTCAATAGAAGTCATTCTGTCAATTGATCCGTACATTTCACTGACATCAAAGGTACAAAGTACATCATAATTATCAATAACAAAATTCTTAATTTTACCAATGAAATCAAGTGATGAACATATTGTATATATACCAAAACCAAGAATTTCCTGTAACATTTTCTCAATTAATTTACATGTTTCATAATAAAATGCACCCCCAAAATCAATCATTAATCGTAATGGTTCTTTTTTTTTATGCAATTTTATATTTGAAAATATTCTAGGACATACTGCAGCCGAGGGATAAATCCTATAATAAGTACTATTATCAATTACATTATTTTTGGCTTTTTTTTAAATGTTATTAACAAATTGAACATGTAAGCTTTCAATATTTACCTTATTAACCTTTATAAAATTAAGAACACTCATTTGAGTAATAACTTTATTTTCATAATCCAATTTTAGTAACAAGCACATCCGTAAACCTTTATCCTCTTTTATACACACAAGATTATTTTCAGATGTAAATTTTCTAAATTTAGAAATTTGTTCATTCCAATTATTATTTATTGCAAATTTAAAATTATTTTCTTTTACTTTTTTAACTAAATCGTTGCAAACTTTTGAATCACATTTAATTACTCCCAATGAACTTTCAACAGCAGACTTCAATTCCAAATCATGATCTTTCCATTGGCCACCAATATATTTTGCACCTAGTTTTAAAAAATATATTTTTTGAAAATCGAGATCCACACCAGCCAAATTAACAAAATTATTATCCTGAAGCTTATTTTTAAATTCTTTCATAAACAAAAAGTTAATTTTCTTATTAAATTTTTCTTACATAATCTGTTATAATATCGATCAAAAAACACTTGAGAACTACTCTTAAAATTGTACCAGTCATTTCGATTATTCAAATCAATCAAATGATTCAAACTTTTTAAGTAATGTCTTTTATCAAAGATTAGATATTTACATGAAGAAATAATATTATGCAGCACCATCGTTTTTAAACAGCATATTGTATTATAAGACAACGTACAAGACATATTAAATTTTATTTGACAACAATTTGGGAAAACTTTTAACATTTATATATATTATACTTTGAATGCCACATGATTGCCATTACATATGCTTACACATACTGTTAATAAGTATACCAAACTCTATACAGTAGTGCCAACAAATGCAAGCCTTCATAATCAATGAATGCAGGAAGATTTGTGCATAAAATCCCTATCTACCATATACTCATCCAATATCCTGAGACTAGTTTCTAGCTTTGGCTTTCATCAGTGAAGAGCCTTGAATTTGAGAGCACTGCACCTAGATTTTAGGATCTAATGCAGCATTCACCTTTCACCTATTTGGTTAACTATAAAGCTAGGAGTCCAAGATTAAAACACCATGTTTCTAACCCAAGCTCATTTACTCGCATTGTCATATAGATCTGAAATCAGTTCAGCATCTATACATTTTGTTGTTTTTGGTTTTTCAAAAATCATTCTAACAGGCTTGCACAGAGTGGCACTACTGTAGGGAAAGTTTAGTACGCTTACTAACAGCATGTATTAGTATATTAAATGATGATCATGTGATGTTTTGATGGTTTTATATCTATCCTGCCCATAGGATAATGGTGACAGTAGTTTTAGAAAAACCAATGACACTAAAATGTATAGATGCTGAACTAAGTTCAGATCTATATTACAATACAATTGAATGAGCTTGGACTGGAAACATTATAGTGTTTTCGTCTTGAGCTTCTAACTTTATAATTAATCAAATAGATAAAATATGGATGTCGGAGGGTTGCATTAGTTCCTAAGATCTATGTGCAATAGTATCAAATCCTAGGATCCTCACTGATGAAAGCCACAATATAGAAACTAGTCTGAGGATGTTGGTTCCCTAGGCACTATGTACAACTCTTCCTGCATCCATTGATTAGGAAGGCTTGCACTTGTTGCTACTACTGGATGGAGAGTTTGCTACACATATTTTGAATGCCAACAAAATATGTTTTAATAGCATTTTTTAAGGTATACTTATATATCTTGGCTAAAAAAAGTCTATATTTTATCAATATTTTTACAATAATTTCCAAATTTTTGGAATATCATTCTCATCCAGTGATCAATTACAAGAAAATTTATTTCTTCCTCATCACTTTATCAATGTTATATTTGATAGTGGAGAAATATACAGTTGTTTTAAAATTCAGATACTATTATTTAACATTCACCAACACATTTTAACTAATTCATATTTATGAAATTTGTATTTTTTTTATTGGAATCTTTTTATTAAGATGTCATTGTAAGCCAACATAAATACTATTTCATATCTAAAATAATGTGATTAATTATATACCATATTTACTGGCAAATAGCATGCAGCAGCTATAATTTGCACTCTCTTTTTATACATATTTTTAAGAAAAAAAATTTTTTCTACATTTTTTTTATCAATTCCCATAATGATTTACTGTACTAATTTTATAGTTATTGTCTACAAAAAAATGTACCAAGGGATCAGAGTAGTTAGTTACCTTGTAATCTTCATTCTCAAAACCCAAAAATTCATCTCCAGATATAAATTAAGAATCATTTGAAGTCTTTTTTCAAAAATTGAGCCTTTATATAACAAACCCTTTTCTGTGTCATCAAGTGAGTTACTATTTCCACATTTTCTTAAATGATTACAAAATTGTCTTATGTTTCACAGCATAGAAGAATCTTTGTTTTTGAGTCATAGTTTGCCAAAAAATCTAAACATAAAATATCACATAACACTGATAATGTGATGAACAAATCTAGCAAGTTCAAAATTTAAACATTAAAGTATATTGTTGAAGTTGATAACAAATGTGCACATTGAATGAATTATAGCCTTGAGATGTCAGTGGATATGTACTCTATTTTATTGAAATTCACCCTCTTCCAATAATGAAGCATAAAATTTATCACACAACGTATCTTTACAGAACAGAAAAAAAATCATGGAAACGATTTATTGGAAACCACTGTTTCGCAAAAAGACAAAAATGCAATAAAATAATTATATATATAATATAATATAATATAATTATAGGGAATTTGAATGCAGACTTCCAACTCCCTCCCGCTATCCATTCTATTTTATATAATCTACACATGAAAAAGATAAATGATCACCAATATATATATTTTGTCCTGAAGCAGCACTCGTCACTTGATCTGGATCATCATCTCCCATACATATATATAATCAGTTCTCGGTTTATATTATTATAGCAAATCTTCATACTTTTATATTAATAAAAACCAGAAGTTTTAAACTGATTGAAATTTCAACTTCTTAAGACATATCCCATATTTTAGGCGTATTTTGAGAGGAGTAAAGTGCATTTTATACATTAGCAAATATAGTAATAACAAATAACAAGTTGTATATAAGCAAACATATTAATTATAAGAATGATAAAACGTAATTTAATATTAATTTTGAATTATAAAGCTCCATTAATTTTAGTTTTATTTTTTCCTTATCCATTGGGAAATAAGCTTTATTCATGCAAATAAAAAATATATATTCTGTATCATTTTATTTATTTCTAATATAAAACAAGTATGCACATATTGAAATGTATAAAATTGAATCTTTAATTTGAGAGATGAGACAAAACATAATATGAAAAATAATTATTAAGCATACTTATAATTCAATAAGAATAAATATTAGGTATATTTCGATTGAGAAGCAGGATTTTATTTCTGGAATTATTATTTCTAAGCTTAACTATATAATAATTATATTTTGATGAATATTGTATATATTTACAAATGTTACATGGAATTTTTAAAATTGTTTTTTAATCGTTTGTCAAAGTGAAAGCTATTTTCGTCAAGCATTGGTAGACTAGAGGTTAGCGCAGCAACCTTGCAAGCAAGCAGTTGCTTGCAGACAGTTGTCCCGGGTTTGCTTTCTGGCTGATGCTTTGACATATGGAAAAAAAAAGTGAAAGCTATTTTAAATTTAAAATATTAATAAGTTTTAGAGATCATCCAATAATGAATACTTCTGTAGTGTAATTTTCGCTACACGACTCATGCAAGGTTTCAATCAACCTTTAATACTTTGTGAAGGGATGTAAATATTAACATTTGACCAAAAACTTGTGAAAAAGATCTATGATCCCCAAGATCCACATTTCATGCTGAACCAGCACTCATTACTGGGCCAGACTACAATCTCTTATACATATCTTTATCACTGTTCACTATACATAGATAGCAAATTATTACAGTTTGTGATGTGATGCACTGGGACTTCTCCTTATACAGAGTCAGGATTCTCTCAGCCACTATGCCCAGAGAATCCTGTTAGCCACTTTACATTCCCTTTGCATTCCCCACACTAAGTTTTCACATAATCTTCTCCATCCCATTTCCATAACATAATCTTTGTCAACTCCATGGCCTTCATATCAAAATCCCTCTTATCTTTTCCCAAATCGAGCATAAAAACCAATAACCCTCTTTCTGTATAATCACTTTGTTCATATTTATTATTCCATAACTTTATTATTTATATCCTTTCTGCTTTTAAGCATTTACATTGAATTAACAGATACCTAATATTTTCTATGCCTTCCTTATACAACTTGCAGACTAAATCACCCACATTTTTCCATTTATGTGTATATTCCCTTGTTTCTAAAGGTCCTGTTTGAGCCCCAAACAATAAACTACTTTCCTTGCTATTATCATAAATTAACTCACACCCAATGTTCTGTTTACTTCTCTCTCTCTCTCTCTCTCTCTCTCTATATATATATATATATATATATATATATATATATATATATATATATATATATCATATATATATATACCTAATTTTATATATATATATAAACTCATTTTATTTTCCATACTAGATCTCCATCTCTCCAACTCCCTATTCTTTATTAATGCATCTATTCTTTTATCCCATTCCTTATCACTATAACACTCAACAATCCTCCTAACATAATCATCCCAACTTTTGTACAAGTATAGTGATATAAATTCTTTATCCAAATCTTCTGCATACTGCATTACCTGTCTCATTCATCTTGTTTACTGCCCTTTACTCGTAACTCAATTAAATACTATTTTGGCTATTCTTTTATTATCCATAAACTGCAATCTACTGAACATTTTCATTTTGCTTTTTGCATCTCTCATATAAAAACTTAACCATCCCATTTCTCCTTGAATTGCCTCCTTTGCTATCCACACATCTGCATTTAATGCATGTCTTCCTACTTCCCTTTGTACTTTTTCTAAGTAATCTAATACCTCTTTACTAACACATAATGCATCATTGCCATATGTTAACCCTGCTGCTGCAACTCCCTTCCATACAATTCTAGCTACATCATATTTATTATATGAAAACCTGATAATTTCTTTATCAACCCCTTTCTTTTCTTTGCTTCATTTATCAATTTTTTTTTCCATTCATACAAGCAATTTTTTTTTGATTAGTTAAGATGATTCCCAAATAACTATATCTATTCACCACACTTAACTTTAGATCTCCCAATAAAAATTAATTTTTTGTCTTCTCTTTCCCCAGTATTAACCATCATTATATTTGATTTTTCTTCACTAAATTTAATCCCCATCTCTTTACCCACCCTTGCAGATGTTCTCAGCATAACTTCCATATCTTTTCTTTCTGCGCACAAAAAGACATCATCCGCAAAAAAAAAAAGACCCGACAAAGTATATACTTCCTTGCCACCTATTAACAGTATTTGTATTCCTCTTCCTAGTCTTCCTATTGCTCTTTCCATTTTACTCAAATACAACAAAAACAAAATAGGTGACATAGGGCATCCTTGACTTAGTCCAACCCTATTTTTAACTTTAACTGATTCTATATCCCCTAATTGATATGTATAGGAATTATTTTCATATAATTTTTTAATAATATCCACTAAAGCTTCACCAATTCCCAAATTTGTTAAACTTACCCATAATCTATTTCTATTTACTCTATCATATGCCTTCTATATATCTACAAAACTCATATATAACTGTCTACCAGAATTCCTACTCATATCCATAAGTTGTGTACTACAAATAAACTAATCTCCTATATGCTTATCTGATCTAAAACCTTCTTGCATTTCCCTCACTACGTTATTTTTTCCCATCCAATTTGCAACTCTTCCAGCCACCATATATGAGAAAACTTTATATAAAACTGATGTGACCGCTATTGGTCTATAATTGTTTAACTTTCTATGATGCTTACCTTTTCCTTTAAATAATAATAATTACTCTTGCTACTGGAAATATTCTCTTCTGTGCCATCTTATTAAAACATGATAATAGATTTACCCTTGCCCTATGCCTAAATTTATTACCATCTCTGCTATGATCCACCTAAATCTCTTGCCTTTCCACTTTTCAATTTCTTCCCTGCCTCATTCAATTCATTTTCTGTAAACTTAATATTTCCATTACTAAATGCTTTCATATCTAACATCTTTTCTATATCCATTACATATCTATTTAAAATTCTTTCTAATTCTTCTCTAGAGCTACACTCTATTCCCTCATCATCTAGTAATACTATCTCTCACTCAACTACATTTCTTCTTTTAATGTAATTCCAATTTTTTTTACTCCCATCTCTTCCACTTTTATTAATATACTCCAACAATTTACTATTCCATTTCCTTCTCTCTCTCTATAATTATCTATTTTAGCCAACTTATACTTTTCCCACTTAGCATTAATACCTTTTTCACTTTCTTTATTCTTAATAGCACACTGATATTTTCTGCATGTTTTTTCCCTCTCTTTTACACTTTTACTAACTCTCACTTTTTTATTACTTTTATTCTTCCGAATATTTTCACCTAAAACCCTATTTGCCACATTTTTATTTTATCACACCAGTCCTAATACTCATCTCCAATTAACTCTTCCATGGTTTCTTCAACTTGTACTTTATACTCTTCCAACTTATTCTTATCATTCACTCATCCACATTTTTCACTATTGTTTTTACTTTTATTTCTATTCTCCATCACATTAATAACCATTTCTATTACAATAAAGTTATGATTACTATTACATACTCTCCCTTCATTATCAAACACCTTAATTTTCATACTTTATTTATTCCCTCTTTCTCTACCAATACATAATCAATTGTGTGGAATATATTATTTCTAGACCATGTGTATTGTCCCTCATAAATACTTGATAAATTTCCAATGATCAAATTTACTCTGATAAATTTGCTTCAAAATCTGTCCATTCTTATTATCTACATCATTAATTTCTTCAATATGTCCATTCATATCCCCTAAAACCATTATTCTGTTTCCATTTTTTTTAAAACTCTGTACATTCTTAACTGGGCATTCATATATGCTATTGTTTCACTCCATTATAATTTGACTATCTCCAGTGGCTATATAAACTATAGCCACTGTCAATTTGGGTCTTCCCTACCTTATTTCAAACCACAAATGTTCTTGACAATTAACAGTATTTAAATATTTTTTTGATATAACAACTATACCCCCCTTACCTTTTTTTTCTTTTTCTTTTCTATTTATACACTGACATACCAAATCTTCCAGAATAGGTTCTTCTCTTAGATGTGTTTCCACTACTGTTAATACCTCAAGCTCTTCATTTTCAATTGCTTTATTTAATTCCAGCCAGTTTTCTGGTCTCCTATTACCTTGCATATTAAATACCCAATTTTAACAATTTCTTCTTTCCTAACCACTCTTTTATAAATACTTTTGATTCTTTCTTCTCCATTACATTGATAAATAACTTGCTTACCATTAATTTTACAGACCCATTCCCTCTCCACATCTACACTTATATCTCAATCAACTACTTTTTGCTTATTTCTTACATCCAATCCATTCTTCTTCTTTTTGATAATACTGCAATTTACCCTCCCCCCTATAAGTTTCCCGAATTATATTCTTTATAAATCAGACTCCCTAAAATCTCACTTTCTTGCTTTTCTAAGTGCAATCTGTCTTTACTATATAACTCCCTCTTTCCAATAAACCAACACATACATCCACAAACCTAACATCATTTCTCTCACACAATTTTTTCAATCTCTCATTTATAGAACCTGCTTTATCTAACAAATACCTCTTGTCAAATCTTGATAATAATCCAAGTACCCCTACTCTTCCTTTAATCTTACTCAAATTCCTAATCAATTCTACATACTCATCCATAACTCTCTCTGATGGTTCTGATAAATTATTAGTCCCTACCATAATATACACATCTCTACTATGTTGCTTTTTTACTTTTATCTATCATATCCCTAATTCTAGCTCCAGGAAAACATACTCTTACATACTTGCTTCTACTTTCCCTTGCAATTATATCCTCATATTCTCTAATTAGTGAATCTCCTATCAATAATGTTTCATAGTCTATTTTCTCTGCTCCATCCACAACATTTTCTACCACCTTATGGAACTCCTTATCTACTTCTTCCTTATCATTCTTACTCAATAATTTCTTTATCTGCTTACACTTCATCTCTATTTTAATTTTGCTTCTACATCCTTCACCTCTTTCTCTATCTTACTTAATCTTTGGCTAACCATCTCCATTGTACTACTAATTTCTCTACTCATATCTCCTGACACTCCACTAAAACCATACTCTGTCCTATCTTCCTCAACTACATTTTGCTTACTTTCCCTTGACTTTCTCTTTAGACTATCTGCACTTAGAAACCACTTTCTCACCTCTTTTATCACATTTACACACTGTCTACATAACCATAAATTGGTAACATCCTTCTTAGTCTTATTCAAATATTTCAAGTGATAAACCTCGTCACACATGGTACATTACCAGAGCATGCCTAGTTTTCTTCTGCCGATTATCTATGCATTGTGGAATACAAATGCAATCTATATTCCTTATTTTCCAAGCCACCTATTCTATATTTGACTTTATACTAACTCTCCTACTCTTCCAACCCCCTTGCATGGAAGGATAAAAACTTTACTTTCTTTCAAAACTGATCAATCTATAAACATATGTTTTCTGACCTTAGGCCTTATCTTTTTTCTTAAAAAAAAAACAAAAAAACACTGTTCTTAAATTAAAAAAAAAATCTTTAGTAGCAAACCTTACTAGAAAACAATTAATTTTTACATACAACTGTTACAAATATTCTTACACTAATACACATTCAACAAAATAATTTTAAAATCTTCTATATATTAAATGGCGAATGAAAAACTTTTTAGCAATTAAAAATAAATTTCAATCTTTCAAATTTCAATTAACTCACTCTTTTGATCACAATTTACACTTTCATACACAATAAGTTTAATTTTATAAATAAATAAATATTTAAAATCTGACTTGCAAATCACAATAATGTATCACAGACATCATCAACTCAGTTAATGTAAACACTGTTTTAGAAAATGAATAAAATATTTATTATTATTATTTTTGATGTAAATGAAAGTAGAATTTATAAGTTTATCAAATTCTGTTTTTAAATATGATATTGGCTTTATAATAAATAGAATATAAAAGACTTTAACACTGTGTCCATTCTTAATGATGACATAATAGACATTGTCGTTTTTCTTCTTTATATTATGGTCAAGTTTGTTAACTTCTATTTCTGAAAATAAAAGTTAAATATAAGTTTACACATGTATTTCTTTTTGTTTGAATAATAATCAACCAATTACTGTGTAAAAATAATTAAAAATATTTTATAAGCAAATAAGAAAATCATATTTTGTTTATTTCAAAATCTTTTGTAAAAAGTAAATATCTTCTGAGCATCTTCTGTCATAAACAATAAAGTATGTCTTATATCTAAGGCAATAGTCAATAACATACTAACCTTTTCAGATTTTTTAAAATTAAAAAATCAATAAAAGCAGTCACACAGAAACTGCTTTTTAAAAAAACTCTACTAGTAATATCAAGATATTGCTAAAACAGTGATGTAAAGTGGCAGAACTAACAGGGGGTTTTTTTTTGGAAGTAAACAAACATGTTTTTAATGAATCTGAATATTATCAAGTTAATTAATATTATTTTTTAAAAACTTGTTTATATTATAATTTATAATTATATATGTATACTATACATATACAAAAGTGTTTATGTTATATATATATATGAGCCTGTTGAAAAGTATTGCACACTTGCAGTTCAATTACCAATAGGTATCCCATTGTAGTTAATGTTTATCCACAAAACATAATCTATTATACAGTATAAAGGCTTGAACCTGGGGATTTGAAACAAAAGATAATGCAGTTTGCAGATCCTCTATATTTGATTCATTATTTTTATATCTTTTTAAAATATTATTCTATAATTAGATTTTTGTTTAATTTCCTACACTTTGACCACTAAGGATTTTGATTTTAATAAAACTAAAGAATATCATTTATTTATTTAAACTAGATTGACAATATTAGTAATTATGAATGCATTCATGTTCACATATAAATGTGTTCATGTGGAACATTTATTTTTATTTGAATTATATGTATTATTGTAATAGAACAGTAGTTTATAAAGCAGAGTTACAGCAAGCTAAAACATATCTCGATGAAATTTTTTTAAAAAGTCAATTAAATTTTAAAAAAAAGAAAGTGCTTCATTGTTGGACAAAACCTCTACTGCCCACCATGAAGGCTGGAATGCCCACTAGTGGGCAGTAGAGACCAGGTTGACTACCACTGTAATAGAATGAATTAATTCATTTAATATTTTATACTTTTTATGAAAATTAACTTATTTTATGAAATGCATTATGAAATATATTCATTTGGTAAAGAAACTGTTGTTTGTACTAATTTATTTTCTAACCTGCTATTAATTTATTATTGACAACTACTTATTTTTAGAAATTATTTACTTTTCGATATTTATTTTTAGATAATTTAACTTAGCTAAATTATTAAACTGTTTAAATAATTGAAGGGGTTGTCTATGAATTCTTTGCACTTTTTTCTAGCTTTTATTATTATTTTAAATTACACATCTAATTAACTATTCATTTTGAGGTATAGACCTTACACATCAGGTCTATTCTATCTCAGTATATTTAGAAAGGTTCTATGCTTGCATTTATTTGCCTATTATGCCACCTTTTCAAAATTCTCAAATCATAAATTTCAATTCAAATTTGCAGGAAAACTATTTAAGTTACAAATATCATGTCACAATGTCATTTGATTCTGCATAAAATGATCTTTCCATTGGAAAATGTCAAAAAAGAAACTTTTTGTGAAATTTTAATTTAAACTACTAAAACATCACATAATCACAATTTTCTCTACTATCCATTGATTACTATGGCTTGCACTCGGTGGCACCACTGTATGGAAAGAGTTATTACTGTTATAATTTTAATTTATTTATTTACTTTCAATATTTAGATATTCATTTTTTAAACATGTCAAAAAAAAAAAATTATGAGTTTTGGAAAAAAAATTAAAAATGTAAGTATGTTTAAATTTTATAATAATTATAAAATTTACATTTATATTGTTTAATTTTTAGGATAAATTATTTTTAGTTATTATTACCATATATATAATTCTTTAAAATATTTTGCATGGATATAAAATAAAAAATATTTACTAAGCAAATATGTGTATACATATATATAGGTTTAAGTATCTAAATATATATAATGCACAAATTAATATGTTTGTATTTGAAAATTTATTATGTACCTAATATTTTAAAAGCTTATATTACTAGATAAAGATAATAATTGCCTCATAATTCTAGCAACCTGTACAACCATTTGCCTATACATATAAAAACATGCATCCAAAAACAGTGCAAGCCAAAGTAATCATTGGATGCCAGAAGGCTTGTGCATGGATCCAAGGCTCCTCACTGACGAAGGCCACAAGCCAAAAAGTAGACTGGGGATATTGGAAGAGTAGGCACTAGATGGGGGTTTTATGCACAAAGCTTCCTGCATGTATTGATTAATCTGACTTGCACTGAGTGACAATACTGTATGGAGAGTTTTGCCTATTTTAACAATTTGAGCAAGTGTAAAAAATTGTGATCATGTGATGTTTAGTGATTTAATACCAATCCTGTCTAATAGGATATTGGTGGCTATGATTATTAAAGAACTAAAGTCACCAAAATGTATAGGTACTGACCTGAGTTCATACCTATATGATTATATAAGCTAATGAGCTTGGATTGAAAATATTATTGTGTTTTTAATTTTAGACTTATAGTTTTGTAGTTAAGTATAGATAAAAGGTGGCTGCAGGAAGCTATGATCTAGATGCAGTGCTCTCAGATCCAAGGCTCCTCACTGATGAAATCCACAAGCTAGAAACTAGTCTGGGGATATTGGATGATTAGGCACTAAATAGAGATTTTATGCACAAACCTTCTTGCATCCACTGATTATTCTGGCTTGCACTAGGTGGCATTATTGTATGGAGAGTTTTGCCTGTTTTAACTAAAAACAGTCTATAAAAATGTCATTTTTGTAAATGTTCAGTAATCCTGAACCATTCTAATATTTACTTATACTGTAATTCTAATGATATCAATAGAAAAATTAAATAACATTTTAATAATTATTATGACTGCCCTATATGATTTAGTGCAATCATAGAATGAAGGCAATCTTGAGTGCAAGATCTTTAGATTGTAATTCTGTTACTTTTGATGCAAAGACTTCATATGAACTCCTGATAACAAACTATACAAATAACAAACCATTGGTTTTTTTATAATAACATTATAAATAACAATGATAATATTTTTGAAGTATTATGATGAATTAGCATTGATATCTAAATATGTATGAAGCATTGCAATTTTGATTTATAATACCAGTCTTTAAAACTGATACCTAACATTTTTTATTAACAATGATTATGTAGATGTAGTTTCATAAATATTAGTATAATTTTATTTTATTTAGATTTTTTTTCTTAGAATCAGATCCTTATTGATAATAGACAGATTATTGCCATTGTATTAAATGATCAGATAATCATGTATTTGGAAGTAAGTAGAATATAATTAAATTTAATTTATGTAAAGAGAATGGCAACTAATATCCAATTCTTTACTTTTCTCTTATTAATTTTTATTACATCTTTTTTCTGCTAAAATAACATATAGTTATTGGTTTCAATGTTGTTGTTTTTTTTGCAATTTATTTAATACATTTGTTATAATACAATAGATCTATTAACATATCAATCAGAATAAACTTTTGAAAGGTCATGAAATGTTTGAGCACCAGAAGTGATTGAACTGGTTGAAATTCAACTTTTGGAACAGTCACTCTACTATGCACTAAACCAAACAGGTCATTAAATAACAAATAATGAACTTCCTGTTAGACCCTGCTTGCTTTATTATGCTTGATAGAATCACACATATAAGTACACACACATTTTAAAAATTTATGGACATACATTTGAGCAGCTGAAAGAAATATAATTAATATTTTACAAACTTTGTACATTTGATTTCTCATAAACATATCTATGCCATGTCATCTTTGTAAGTCCATTCATTCATATCACTCTATTTAATGATTTAAAAGCATTTTACTGTAAACATGGCTTGAATATAAACCTCACCAACCTTGGAAAGATTAATGTCTTGAAACTTAATTTGCTTGATCAAATCTACAGAAAACTTAAGTTTAGGATTTCTTGAAAGTAACAACTTTTGCATTAAAATATATTTCGATTATGAATTTTCTATGGGTTTAACATTAATTAAGACTTAGCGTTGAAAACATATCTGCATAAATTGTACTTTATCTAAACTCTGACAAAAAATTATATATATAAATTATAGTGCAAATTAGGCTAGACAGTTATTGTTTCAGTTAAAATGAAACATAGATATAAAAATTTATGATTTGGAAACATTACCTCATCATCCAAGTATTAGATTCTAAGTACAATTTGTTGAATCATAGTTCAGTATGCAACAGAGAATAAAAAATAAAATATAATTAAATAAACTAAGGATACTTTAGATGTATAAACCTTATAATCAATAATCATGATTATCAAATAAACAAGAAAAAATATATATCCTTGACTGTTAAAAATTTAAAAACAAAACATTTTTTATTAACTTGAATGCTATTTGCTCCTTGATTAATTACTGCTTATTTTGGGCAATAATGTCAGAGGTTCAATCTATTATATATGTACGGAAATCTAAAGGAAACAAAAAATAGCAAAAAGGTATCTCTAGCATTGTTCTATCAAGGAAAAAACATTACTAGACATCTTTATGGTTTTACTTTCTATCTAATAGTACGTTGCTATTCATTTCATTATAGTCAATTTTAATTATTAGCAGTCCATTGCAGAAAGATCTCTCCAAATTTAATTAAGTTTCACTATTTCGTAGATTCTCTTTTCCATACCTTCCCATAAACTTTCTTATCCAACCATTTATATTTGTTTTTTTTTTTTGGTTGTTATAATCTACTAAGATTTAATTTAAGACTTTATTTTCTCTAGCAACACATCCAGCCCGAATATATTTCAGTCTTTTAATTTCAATATGTATTTGTTCTGCTGGCACAAATGCCTTTATAGTTGAATATAATATAATATACCATATACACCTTAAATGACATTCTACAATGCAGTTTAACATATGATTTATTTTATTTCCTTACAATTTCAACTGTCCAGCAGTCATCATCAAATAAATCATATGTTAAACTGCATTGTAGAGTGTCATTTAAGGTGTATATGGTGTATTATATTATATATAATTCAGCAATGCAAATAAGAAGTGGAAGGAAATTTTAATTCATTTATAGTTGGATGTACAGAGTTCCTAAAAAAAAAAAAAAAATAACGTTTCTTAGAAATTTTAATTTGTCTAAATTTTTTTAAAGCCTTGCTCAAATTCAAATCCCAAGTTATGGACAGAACAGGTGGAGGCGCCGTTATAGTATGAAAGGTTTTAGTATTACAACTATTTAAGGTGTTATTTGTCATCATTGTAATTCTGCAGTAAAATAATGATTGCGCTCATTATTGCATTAAGTATCCATAAAGAAAAATTATATGATAAAGGCGATTGATTTTTTAATAAATTGTCTATATATTAAATACTGTAAAGACTTCATTATTTTAAAATAGTTTTAAATTTCAAGGATAGTAAATTAATAAGATTTTAACTTCGTCAAGAAAGTTTATATAGCAATCAAGAATGATGATCGAACAAATATAATAAGTGGTAGAAAGGCTTGTCAAATCATTACCATAAAATCTTTATATTATAGACATCTAAATCTGATCGAAAAAAAAAGAAAATATTTATAAATAGATTAAGTGCCGGCATGCAGAGGATAAAACTTTGAAATACAGTAGTTTTTTAAAGTTTAATAAATGATCATTCGTAATAATTTTGGGTTTTAATGAATATTGGTTAAATTTATTTTCTCGCGGTTAAATAATTTTTTTATTTTTATTTCTATAATTGTTTTGTAATTCTCGATTTTCTCTACTTAACAACTATCTTCACTTAGACTATTTTGCATTTTATATTATCTCAGATAACAATTAGAGGTCATCAGATTATTTTATCTACCGTTATCAGTGGAAATAGTATGGCGGCCTCCAAACAATTCATACAGGTTGGGACATTTTCTTTAATTTTTCTTTTCATCAAATTGTAATTATATACATAATTTCATTAAATAATGTTGACTTTAACGAGAATATTAATGGTAATTATATCAATAATTATGAATACGTTTTTATTTATTTTACTCATTACTTCTGATATTTAGAATATTGTATAATAGAAGAAATAAACTGTAGTTCGAATTTTTAAATTTTTTTTTTTTAATTAAAGAAGTTATTATAAATAAAACATAATTTTTAAATTAAAGATAGCCTTTTACACCTTAATTGCAGAACTAAATACTGCCTTCTTGAAGTAGCTTATCTATTCTGATGCAAAGCTATCTAAGTATATGCGATAAAAATGAAAATAGAATAAACTTAGTAAAAACTAAATGGAAATGGAAGATTATTAAATAATCAACAGCGATAAAAACTGTGGTAAGAATTTTATAAATTTAATATTGTTATAATAATATATATATATTTTTAATGTTGTTATTTATATCCCTATATAAAATACGTGTGTACAACGTAATTCAAAAGCTAAGTAAAAATCATTATAAAGTAAATAAATAAACAAGTTGAGGGGAGATGGAAATTGCTGTTTTAATAAAATACTGTACAAAAACAAAATAATAATAAAAATTAAAAAGAAATAATGGGGTTCAGTGTCCACAGGAAAGGCTGTGCGGTCGGTATATTGCATTCAGATTAAACACAATCAATCTTCTCCAGTTAAAAATAGGGGATATTTAGATAAAAGAGAAAACAGCTTTGAATAGTTCGCTGCAGGGCAAATAATTTTTTCGTGCAGGAAAACTTTTATTGAACAAACTTAAACTTGCTAACTAATGGAGAGGGTGGAGTAGTATTTTTCCATTTTCTTTTATTTATTAATTATTAGCCGATAATCAGATGGATATGTGGAAAGAAAAAAGAACTCTGCTTAAAATGTTTTAACTGGATTCGAAAATTAGGTCATGGATATGATAGATAGATAGTCATATTTTAAATGAAAAATATTATCAGAGGATTTTCAAGCAACATAGAATTTTTTTTCTTGTGATCGCAGTCAATCTAAATTAGCTATCTAACTAGTGATCAGTAAATGAGTATTAGATATTTTTAGGATAAAATATCAAAGCAAAAACATAAAAAGTTCTCATCAACTGCTTCTGTATGAAGGGATGCTAAATAAATCTTTGTCTTGTAGTAAATTTTTTACTGTTGTAACGTAACGATTTTGAAAGTTAAACCAATCATTTAATTGTATAATCGATTCAGTGATTCAAGATATATTTTTCTGAGAATACATAATGTAGTAGTTTCTGGTTTGCTGTAATTATCCATAGTCATTATAAATAATCATCCATGCTTAGTCTTGAATAAATCTTGCTACTGACATTAATTGATAGTATAATCCATTGACTAGTCTTATTGCTGACTATTCTTATGGTTCTAAGAGATTACATATATATTTAAGATAGTGGTAACTAATTATGAGGATTATCTCTTTATATGAGGAGATCCACCTAGTAATAAAACTTTTGCTGTTACTTTCTCATTGATGTTATAAGGCATCTTATATATGGTGAATGTTTATTTTCCTTAGATGGGAATTAAATAGAAGCTTTTGCTCAAATATAAGCTATTCAAAAGTGCTATTGTTCAAATAAACCAATATACTACTGACTAAAAGCTTCTATAGTATCCTCTCACAAAGGAGCAATTGGAGAATATAATATTCTATCAGCCTAACAAAATCATAGGCATAGCAAGAAATTGCATTAAAATACATTATAAACAAAGAGCTTTGCTAATTGCTCAATAAGCTTTGAGATAAATGCTTAGCAAGAGATAGCATTTAAAATATCTCCATCTGAAAACTACCCCTTATCCCCTGACCAATGGTTTCATGCTTTTGGCATTCCTCAGAGATGCGCTAGGATAGCTTCAGACACTAGATCCAAAAACACCAACCCAAAGCCAACATTTATTTAAGAGTTAACCATTGAGTAGAAAATCTGAAATTTTCAGATACCTAAATGTCTTCAAACTCAGTTATCTAACTCAAATAGCTATATGGGGCTGAGAGATCTTCAGACAAACCATATATAAGAAGTCTTAGCAATATAATACATCACTTAAGACTAAAAATAAAGACTATAAATAGTCGATAAAAAAATAGAGTCATATGTCACCTGACTCCAAAGCTTGTTGAGCAATTAACAAAGCTCTTTGTTTATTTTTTACAAGCTTAAAAAAGAAGTGGGATCATGTGACATATGACTACTTTTTATTGACTATTTATAATCTTAAGTGATGTTATATTGCTAAGACTTCTAATATATGGTTTGACTGAAGATCTCTCAGCCCCATATAGCAATTCCTTGTAGTGTGGTATGGCTCTGGAAAGCTGTTCTGATGTTATATTGATTGCAGATTTTTCTTAATTTGTCTGCTATTTTGGAATGTAATATTGAATAATATTTTTAGAATAGTTGATTTTTTAAAAAAATTAAACTGGATACGAAGACAAATTTTAACAAGATTTTCAACAGTTTATTATACATTATCAAAAAATATTATGATCTCTTCCGTTATGCAATATTTTAAAACTTTTTTTTTTAAACAGAATTTTGAGAGGTTATTCCCAGAGCACTTCACCTAAATGGAAGATCATAAACAACTGATAAATACTCCATGTAAGTATACATCAAAATGTCTTCTCATATTATTTTTATTATTTTTTTGAAGTTTGCATTGGGGGGGGGGGGCTTGATTAAATCTAATATAAATAAAATTAATATATTTTACTTATTTATACAGTTTATATAAACAAAATTTATTAAAGTATTTACATCTGTAATTTACTTTTTGTTATAGCTGTAATGCTAAAGTATCTGTGATATTGTTATTAGTATATACCTGCTAGGCTAGATGAAATTTTAAAAATTTTTTAGATCCAAGTAGACTTAGGATTTTTAATTTAATTATGAAAATATTTTTTGATTCTTGTATAAATTATAAATATATTCATTCAGTATACTGATGTTTACTATAGTGAATATGGGGATTTGAACTTAGGAGTTCAGTCTATATTCATCCTCTCAATCTCAAACAACCCATACCCATGATCACACACATGTGAAAAAGATAAATGATCCCTTATATACATATTTCATATAGAATAAGCAGTACTCATCATTTGAGCCAAACCATAATCTCCTACATATATATACAATCCATGCTCATTTTATATTAAGATAATTCCTTAAACTACATCAATTTTTTCAACCTTTTAACAATTCAACCATCCATTTCATTGAAAAAACATCAATGGAATGCTCAAAGCCCTTGGTGGATTTGATATTGTAGACATACCTATGTAGACAGTACATCAATTTAACCCCTCATATTATCAGACTATTATGTATCCATTTATATTATAGGAGAGGGATGGGCTGAACTCATACTATGATGTAACCTATTTAATATGTAATTAACCTATTCATTTAGTATACTGAATGTTTACTATAGTAAACAGGAATTTGAACTCAGGATTTTTAGTCTGCATGACCACATATATATGAAAAAAAAAGAACTCCAATATACATATTTCATGCAGAACCAGTACTCCTCAGTTGGATTAGATCATAATCTCACACCACATATATACAGTCAGTGCTTAGTATATTGAGGTAGCAATTTCAGCTTAAATCTTTTCAACTTTGCAACAATTCAACCATCCATTTCATTGAAAATCTAACAATGGAACACTCAAAGCCCTTGATGAATTTGAGATGGAGTGGAGGATGAATATAAACTGAAAATCCTAAATTCAATTCCCTCTAATGGCTGTAGTAAACATTCAGTATACTGAATAATAGGTTAATTACATATTGCCTTGGAAATAGGTTACATCATAGTATAAGTTCACCTAATCTGACTCCTATTAATATAAATGAATATGTAATATTCGATAATGTGAGGGGTTAGATTGATGTAATGTCTACATGGTTATTATTACAATATCAAATCCACCAAGGGCTTTGAGTCTTTCATTGTTGGTTTTTCAATGAAATGGATGGTTGAATTGTTGGAAGGTTGAGAAGATTGAAGTCTGTTCATTAAAGTTTAAGGAATTGCTACCTTAATATAATCCAAGCATTGATTGTATATATATGTGAGATATTATGATCTGATCCAACTGATGGGTGCTGGTTCTGCATGAAATACATGTAATAGGGATTATTTATCTTTTTCACATGGGTGTAATCATGTGTATCAGTTATTTGAGATGGAATTGCGGGTGAATGTAGACTGAAATCCCTCTGCCCCAGAATATCCAATAAAATAACTCATTTCACTCTATCATATGCCAAAAAAATATTAATTCTCTTTCTTCTTTCTATATATTTTTTAATAATAGTACTTCTATTATTTCTAGTATTTTTAAATCCTTAAGTGCTCTTGTATCATAAGTGCTGTAAATGCAGGGTTGTATTGATCACTTTTGGAGGCAAGCCTTAAAAATTTTCATCTATTAAAATTATTGAAAAGGCTATTAGTACTTATTTAGAAAGTTTTAAGGTGCAGAGATAATACATCTGTCTGCCATACTTATGATATGAGGTTCAAATCCAGGCCAAATGAATTGGATTTTTTTTCTTCAAATAACTGGCCCATAACCAACTTAGTTAAATATCTAGCATTGGTCAATAAATAAATATCTAACTTTTCTTAGATGTAGAGTTTAACCCTCAAACCATTATGTAGCAATGGCAAGCTTAGTAAATACAGCAATATTCTTCATTGTTTCTCTATGAGAGACTGTTAGAGAGATTTTTGCCCTGCAGTTGGCTTTTCCTTAAAAAATAAATTACTTTACCTACTTATTAATTAAAATGGTCTAGTGAACAAAACTGGATTAAAATGAAATATATATATATATTAAATAAAGGTATTTATAAAAAGAAAAAAGTATACAACTAAAAATAAAGTTAAATGAAACCAAAATAAATAATAACACTGGTGCGCAAACTGTGGATCACGACCCTTCACGGGGTCACATAAAAATTGTTGGGGATTGTCTTAAGTTTTGGATAATTAGAAAGTTTTTTTAAAAGAATTTATTGTTTAAAATAAATAAAAATCATATGAAAATAAATTGTTTATATATATATCTTTTTTTTATTTATAAGTATGTTTTTTTTTCCAAAAATTTGATTTCAAATCGTATGTGCTTAATATTAAAATGATAGGAAATGTAAATTTGTATACTAATTAAAACTACTATCCTTATATTATGAATATCTTTACATACTCGTACTTATAATTTAGGCTAGATAAAAACAAAGAATGGGTCACATCAAATTTTTATCCAAGGAAGAAGGTCACCAATATAAAAAGGTTGTGCCCCACTATAATTACAAATCGTAAATAATGAATAAATAAAAAAGGTACTTACATATCGTTCTTTCGCTCTCTTCATCAGGCATTGCTAAAATAAAAATTCCCCAAATTCTTTTGTTTATATATTTTTTGTTAAATATACTTGTTTTAATAAAAGGTTTATTTAATCGAAAATTGATTAAAAATTTGAACAATTTTGATTAAAGTCAGGGATAAGGGATATTCTTTTCATTTAGAATACAATTTTTTTTTTTTTTAAAAAAAAGTCTTATTTAATGCCTTATATAATCAGTTCAGTAATTGAAGCAGTTATCTCTTTGCTTTACCTATCAGACCATTCCTATATTATATTTAATAGATTTATTTGTGTGATTATAAACATTAATAAAAACCACATACATTTACTGTATTAATTTTTTACTCTTTAGAAAAAAAAAGCATGATTGTTGAAATAATGTATTGGTCAATCTCCCCAATAATGAATAGCATTACAAATATTAAATAATCTCTTAATTTCCCTCTGATTTCTATAATTCTATACCTGGGATTTTCATTAATTTTTTATATTCTGCATGATATCTCAGCTATAGCTTTTATCACCTCATCTTCCATTATTTCATTTTAATTTATTTTCTTCTTTTATTAACACAGATGAGGACTTATTAATTCTGTTATAGAAATCAAATATAATTTTCCTTTTTTTTATATAAGTTTTATTTGTCCTATGACAACTAAAATATCATTAACCTGGAATCCTTATTCCAGAACTTTATCAAATTTGTGAATTTTTCAAATTTCAACAATAAACTTTTTACCCATCATTTTTATGCGCATATTCTTGAGGTTACAGCCTTAGTAAATATTACCCATCATTGTAAAATTTTACTTTTATAAAATAACCAAATCATGTGAAAATTTAAATGAATATTAATTCTATTAGCTATAATCCAATTAATCACACAATACACATATCCAATGCACATCAGTCACAAAATAATTATGCCTCAAAATAGTGTATGTGTGCAGTCTCCCTGAGTTTGAACTCTGTGGCATAATGAGGATTAAGGAGAAGTAAAGTAAAGGAAATTATGCAAGTGTGAATTCCATCCCATCTAATCATTAATCATCATGGGACAACTTCATAAAACAGATAAATTATCAAATAACTGACTTGCCGTATCATGTTTATGCCCTACCTTGAAGTCCCAATGGACAAACATAGTTAAATACACCTCTCATGGAGAAAAAGACTGTCCCATTATATAATATATAATAATTTTCTGTATACTGTATTATACAAACCTTTTTTATTAGACTAATATAAAATTTAAAAATACTGCATATACTTATTTTTATATAGTCATAAATGTTTATATAGCAGTAATCAAAACAATACTTTACTCCTGCTCCCCTTCTTTTTTTTTTGCTCTTTAATTAAAATTTAAATTAACTTATATTTTTTCTTTATTCAAATTAGCAATTTAATGTAATCTTTTTTAAAAAATATAAAATATATTAAAATCCATGTTTTTTTCTTTTTCAGCAGTTAATTCACTTAGCAATTGGATGCAAATTGATAAAAAAAAAAAAATTAACATCATTTCTTCTTAGTAAACTTATTTTTATTATATGAATTATTTTAACAAATTACATGTATATTGGATTATTTCCATTATAATGTTGAATGTCAAGAAAATTTTAAACTTTCTTTAAACTTTTCAAATACAAACAACCATTAGTAAGTAACACAAATACACAACACCGGTTAGTAGATTATGCAACATTTCAAATGGCAAATGGTATTATTTTCCACTCTTCATCAGGCCTTACCAGTAACAATACTAGCATAGGAGTCAAACTTACACCTTTAGATTTTTTGAATATCACATTTTAAGGCAATGCTCTAACCAACTGAGCTATTCTGTCAAAGACAACAGTCAGTAGAAATTTCATATGCTTTACTATGAGGGTTGGTTCAAATCCTCCTGATTCTTTCAATTTTTTTAATACTATTTCTAAGAACCAGGTTAATTAGAGGCTCCAAGACATTATGTATTGTCACACTGGGTTGAATTATAGCATTATTCACCATTGTCATATGAGCATCTTCTTTGAATTTTATTCTTTGCACTTTTTTCTCTCTATTCAATGTTTTTGTATTTTCGCAATTGAATTTATGTTCATTAATGCATATAAGGTGTGACAATTTAATTCCCGGAATGCACTTTTATAAAACATACATGTGGGAGTGTACACTAATAGTCATTGTCATCTTCAAAGTAGATTCTTGTGCATCTATACACTGATTAAAATGGTGTTGCCATTTTTTGAAACACATCTGGAACTCAATTTGGAGGATTATTATTGAGCAACTGTCTCACATTCTTTTGGATATCACTTATAGTAGAAAATCTTTGTCCTTTTGGTGCAGTTTTTAATTTTGTAAATAACCAAAAATCACAGAGAGCTGGTCTAGTTGTGTAATTGACTTTTTGTCCAAAAAGTCTCTCACAAATGAGCACACTATGACTTGGCACATTGTCATGATGAATAATCCAGTTGTTAGACCACAATTCAGGTCTTTTTCTTTGTAATCTCTGAAGTACTTTTAAATAGCATTGTTGATTGATTGTTGCTGTTCAATAAATTCTTTGTGGCCCTGTCCTTTGTGATCAAAGCAGCATACCAGCATGGTTTTAAACTATGAGTGTAACATGCATGCCTCTTTTTAGGGCATGGTGAATTGGGAAATTTTCATTGCATGTTTTGATGTTTTGTTTCTGAGTTATACTGGAAGCACCAAGTCTCATTACCAGTAATTATTTCAAAAGCAGAGACACAAACTTCACAGAAATCTTTTTCATACCTAATTCTTTTTTTAAAATTAGCCTGTTTCTTGTTTAATCTGCAATTCTTCAGCTATTGGTCTCACACTTAATCATCTGTCAGACCATATTGCATCTCACATTTTGCAAATATTAATTTCAATCAGTGTTGCTTTTGGCTGTCCACTTCTGGTATCATCCATCACATCTCACACATTTTTGAAATTCCTAGACCACTCCAACAGCTTCACCATATGCCAATTGTGACAGCTGTAACATTTTAGTTGTATATTTACTGATTTTCAAACAAAATTTAATACTAATATATTGTTCAAAATTTCAATCATTCATTTTTACACCAAAGCATACACATGGATATTATCTTCTCAATAATTAATTATCAACTAGCAATATCAGGTTAAAATTTGCACACTTATTAGGTTAAACATATTCAAACACAAATACCTGCATGATTTTAATACAATTAAATCATAGATGACACCATATAGCCATTCCAGGAATTAAATTGTTGTACCTCATATATGGTCTATTACTGTAGACACATCTGATTTTTATTTTCTGACCATTAATTTGTATTTTTTTAATCACTGTTCAACACGACAACTGATCTCACCAATATACTTCCACACTCACATGGTATTTCATAGATGCAATTATTGTTTTTTAGTATTTCAAATTTAGGCTTTTTAGAAGTTAGAATTCTGTGCAATGTGATATGACTTTGGAAAGTCGTTCAAATATTAAAAAAAAATTTGGAGGAATAGGGGAGGATGTGAACCAATTCTCATAATTAAGTATATGAAAATTCTACCAACTATTGCTTTTGACCTTAAAATTTGATATTCAAGAATCTAAAAATGTAAATTCAATTCCTATGCTAGTATTGCCACTGGTCAGACTAGAAACACCTGAAGAAGAGTGGAGAATAATGCCACTCAAAATGTTATATTTTGTACTAACCTATGTTGTCTATTTGTGTGTTATTACTAACAGTTATTTGTATTTGAAAAGTTTAAATAAAAGTTTAAAATGTTTTAGATATTCAACATTTAATGATAGATGATGGAAATAGTTCAATATCTAACATCTAAAATATCATACTAAATTATACATATACATCAAAATATCCAATATTTTGACTATATCATATAGACTTCATCAAGGATCATCTATTATATATATACATTAATTAATATCTGTATTGGGTTATCAGTTACTTGGGGTTATTAACATTCTCTAATATATCAAACTATAGCCTTTCAATAATCAATCAGAAAAAGTATGAAAAAAGACCACAATTGTATTTCCTGATTATCCTTGAAACCTTGGGTTAGAGAGAATATGTTAAAACATGATTTGAACAATCATTATTCTTATTTAAAGCAGTTTATTGTAATGGATGTCAGTGTCAACCTGAGCTTCATTAACCCACTGCTTTAGTAAAAGGAAAAAAATATGATTTAATATTCATAATTAATATTTTCATTCAGTATTTCACTGCTTATTTAAATGCAGTAATAAAAGTATTAATTAGTATAGAGTTATGGAAAGGAACAGTTGAGATTTTTGTTTAAAAAAATAATAATTTAATAACAAATTAATAATAATAAAAATTACATACTATCCCAAACTCATTTATTTATTTAAATGCTGTTTTCCAATATATGAGATTTGTTTATTATTTCTAAAACAATTCAAACATTTAAGAATGTAAATGAAATTCATTTTCTTCAAAAAATTATAATATTTATTATTAATAATCAATAAATTTAGACATTTTTTGCTTTTTATAAACTGGACAAATAATTATATTTTTTATTAATTATTTTAATAAGAAACTATTTAGAAACCTTAAAACCAATATAAATTATTTCCCTTATTCTTTATTTTATTTAATATTACTTTTATTTATTTTTTCAATATTTTTATCACAAAATAATCTATTAATAATATCATTAGGATAGTCATTTAAAATACATTCAAATTTTATAATTTCAATATCTTTTTTTCATAAATCATCATTTGAACATAAATTAATCACTCTATAAATTCTATCATTAATAATATTTATTTTATCATCATCATTATCATCAATATCTGAATATCAATTATTCAATAAACTATAGAACATTGTTTTTCTATAAACAGAAATTTCAATTATTAATTTATCATTTCTAATTAATTATTTTATTCTAATATTCATATAATAATTATTTCATGCATTATAGCATCAGCCGGGAAGCGAACCTGCTAACCCAGGACAACTGCTTGTAAGGCAGCTCTGCTGACCTCTCGACCATCAATCCTTTTCCATAGTAAACTTAATTTTATCCTCTTTACTTAAAAAAAAAAAAATTTGCTTTTCTCTTATTGCCATTAAATACCAAAACATAATCATCCAATTTTTGTTATGTATTTGAGATATTTTTTTTTTTGGTATTTAATGGCAATGAAAGAAAAGCAAATAACTTTTTTAAGTACTTTAATAGTAAAGAGGATAAAATTAAGTTTACTATAAAGAAAGAAAATGATAATATAATTAATTATATGGATATTAGAATAAAAAATAATTAATAATAATAAATTAATAATTGAAACTTCTATTTATAGTTAAAAACATTCTGTGGTTTATTGAATAATTGGTATTCAGATATTGATAATAATAATAAAAATAATAATAAGAGAAATAATTTATATTGGTTTTAATGTTTCTAAAAATATTAAAATTAGGAATTTTTTTAACATAATTAATAAAATTTATAATATAATTATTTGTCCAGTTTATAAAAAGAGAAAAATGTCTAAATTTGTTGATTAATAATACAAAAATTATAATTTTTTGGAAATAATGAATTCAGTTTATATTATTAAATGTTTGAGTTGTTTTGGGGATAGTATTGATGTCTCATATTGAAACTACAAAAAATTAATGAAGTACAAGGATAAAGCAGCATTTAAATTAATAAAATTTTTTGCAATTTATGAATATATAAATAATTTAAACATAAAGATTTCAAAATGGAAATGCTCGAATGTTTAAAATCATATTATGAAAGAATTAAAAAAGAAAGTATTTATATAAGTGAAATAAACCCTTTAATGAACAGATTTTTAGTAGAAAAAAAAAAAGTAAATAGATTTGTTGATAATACGTTAAGTAAAAAAATTTTAAGATGAAATTTAATGGTAAGATATAGAATTAGTAATTAAAAAGAAGGAATGATTTATGTTTTGGGTTGTTTGGTATGTAAAAAATTCAGTTGTATAAATTAAAGTGGAACTTGATAGTTAAATAACTATAGGTAATTAAAGTGGAGAAGTTTTTTAAAGAATGATTTTGTATAAAAGAAATGTAAGTTGGTAGAGAGAATAGTTTTTGAAGGTAGATATAATATTCATAATTTGTATTAGCCATTCATTGAACTAGAAAAAAGCAGATAGAAACTTGTATGAAATTGATGTAGTGAAAATTACACTACAGAAATACTATTAATTAAATAGATATTGTGATAGAGCTTTTCTATCTTATTATCTAAGTTATTTTAAACATTTCATGGTTGGCAAAGTACAAGTTGAATTCCAGCTCTTAAGTTTTTTAAATATATGTTTATATTATATGCCTGCATACATTGATAAAGGTCTGTGTTTTTAATTAAGCTTAGTCAATGCTATTTTAGTTTTTTTTTTTTTTTAAAAAACCTTTGTAACTAAAATTATTACGAATAAATCTTTTTAAAATTTATATTACAGGAACAATATTTAATCATAATCTATAAAACATTTATCAATTCTTTGCCATTTTTTTTCATCAATTAAAACTCTTAGAAAATCAAACTTTTATTTAAACTTTCCAAATACAAGAACTTGTTAATAATAACACACAAAGAGACAACACAGGTTAGTAATTACACAACGTTTCAATTCTTTTATTTTATTAAATAGCTTTGTTCCTGGTTTTAATATTTCAATGTTATCTATAAATCTATTAAATGAAAATGATTATTGGTTTAATTGATTAAGAAATTTTTAGTAAATTGATTAAATGGAAATAATTACTGGTTTAATTTTTAAAAATTTGGTAAATTGAATGAATGAAAATAAGTACTGGCTTATTTAGGTTTAAAAAATGTAAACAAGTGATCACTGGCTTTGTTAATTCAAAATTATTGGTAAATGAGTGGGCTTGTTAATTAAAAATTTAATGATGTAAAAATACCAGTTCAGAATTATAGGATTCATTCTGTTTTTACCTGTCATTGAACCTGCTTCATCTTGTAATCATTATCTTTGTCTCTTTAGCATGATGTATCCAGAACTTTTGCCAGTAGTCATGTTTTTAATCATGAGCAGATAAAAGTATCATGAAAAAAACTTCACTTGCCACTGAGGATTCCACTTTATTTCCCGAGAAACTAACAGTGCTACCCATCAAATTTATTGTTTCACAAATGCATTTCTCAATATTAAAGAAAAAATTCAGAACAAACTCCCTCTATAAAAACTGGTAAATAAAGAACTGCACAAAAATAAACCTTCTGAATGCAATTTATAACCGATGTATTGCTTTTTTTAAATTTAACAACTGACACATTCAGTAAGATAAAATTGAAAAATGAAAAACAAACAAATTGAGAAAATGAAGATATTGAATATAAATAATTATAACAATTTTCAGAGCAGGTCAGTATTTAAATAAATAAATAAAAAATTGAAATAAACTTTCTGAATAGAATTTATAATCGATTTATTACTTTTTTTCTAACTTAACAACTAACACATGTTCGGTAAAATAAAATTGAAAAAAACAAACAAACAAATACTTGTAGGCCCATAACACTGTATAATTTTAAAAAAGGTTACCAAGCTTCCAGAAACTGGTTAATACATATATATATATTCTGCCCTCCTCCTCTGTCCACGTCCTCCATATTTATAATAAGGATTAAATATTTTACGGGTTCTAGCTCAGTTTCACAAATGAATAAAAATGAAATATCCAGCATTAATTAAAAATGATTACTGGTTCTAATCTTTTAAAATACAAGTACAGTTATATTTGTAAATGAATTAATAAATATTTATTAATTTTCATGAGACATGGAGTGACGACACGGGGAACGAGACAGACTACATTGAGATATTATCCACATGATACTATCTCAATGGCATAAGAACACTATTCCCCCTTTTACTATACTAAATAACTAACTTATAGTATCCTTACGACTTTCTAAGCTCTTTTCATTACGATTAAAATAATAATCATGTCTTAATATTCTTTGTAATAATAATCTAGCTCAATTAAATAAGATTAAGTAAATAAATAGAATAAATAAAATAAAATAAAATCTCAGGTTCATAAATTGTATTCTAACTGATTTAAAATTACGGTAGTAAACTATGAAAAGGGAATTTTATGTCATAAATTCACTACGCAGCAAGTAACAATAATAAATAATAATAATAATAATAATAGTATAATATAATCTTATTACTTCCTAAATGAAATAAATAATTACGTACGTGGCAGTATTTTAATAATCTGACAATAGAATACGTGTGGTAACATTAGCATATAATTTATTTTAATATTGTGGCAACCAACTTATGACCAATAAATGATATAATTATGATCTTTTAATTTTATCATACAAATAAATTTTCAAAATTATTATAACACTTTTATGTTTACCTATTTTGTGCAAAACTATATGTCTGTTTCAATTATAAATGTGTATTGTGATATCATGCATCCATGTGGAGAAATAATAACGAAGACACAAAGCTTTATAATAAATTTACAACAAAGTTTATTAATAACATAAACAAATAACAATTTTTACATTATGTACATTGGATATCCTTACTCTCCTATCACAAAATTATTTACTAGTTTATACAATAAAACCAACTTCTACTTATTTTTCTAGTTAATTCTTATCTTTTAAATACTTAAGCAAGTACAGTATTATTATTATTGGATTTCTTATTTTAGTTTAGCTTGTTACAAGATGTAATTATTTATAATTATCACTAATACTTTGTATCCCTATTATTTTTTAAAATTATATTTTATAAAATTACATTCGTAGTAAACATTCTACAAAATCATAAAACTCTAATTTTATATTAGTTATATGGAATCCTACAGATTCAAAACATTCTTCTACATTTGATATTACGTTTTATTGTTCACTATACAATGCTTATTAATCTAATATACTCATTCAAGCCTTGCTTCGGATGGTAATTACAATTATTAACACACCATGCACAAATATATGTGTCTATTACACATTATTGAATTATTTTCTTAACAAACATGCAATATTCATTTTCTAAATATTATTATAAAATATTCAAATTTTATTATCACTTAAAAAAAAACTTTGTTTTAGATTTCTCTTTTAAAAAATCTTATATTCGTTTCCAAATTGGTTTTAAACTGTATTATATGATTCTTTCTCTCTTTATGATTTTTGTACTTTCACTTTTAAAATTACACAATTCTAACACATTCCAGTAAATAAACTATTCTTACTTAAACGATAACATACCCTCAGTTCTATTTTATTCATTATTTCTGTAAAAATATCTTTCTGACGATGCAGATTCACGAAACAAGGATAGCAAAAATAGATGCACAGGATCAAAATAACTAGAATATTATCCGTTATAAACCTTGACAATAATGACACAGTGAATTAAAAAGACAATATAGAGGAGTGACCTTTGTCTGTCTACCCACCTCTATTATAGGAGTGATGCTAAAGCTATTTCTTCAGCTTTATATAACATCAAAGAGTTTAAAAGATACGTAAAGACACTGCCCAAAATATATGTGTTCAGTGATAGGGCTTAGTTAGCTATACTGAAAGCACACAATCTAACTATGATCCAAATACTTTATTTTTCTTATTTCTTAGCAAAACATCATCTTGGTTTCCTCTACACTAGTACTACCAAGTCACTATCCGATATTATTTCTCTAGATTTTTCTATACAGTACATCGACAAATTCTTATCTGCCTTTCTAACAATAATAAAATTCATTTTATTTCAAAACTATACAGCTGTTCTCTAAGAAAATCTTTTACTACTTTTCTCGTATATTTATCATATACAAACTATTTTAAAATATCTAATACTTTGTTACATGAAAGTTCAAAAGAATCACACAATTGTTTTGACAACTTATACTATTAATTATACTTGAAATAACTTATTGCATGCATATTTTAAAATTATTCTTATCTCAGAATATGTTTTAATGTTGTATAAAATGTGTACTTATAATTTTAAAACTTTCACACATCATTCTTAATCAATCGATGATCTAAAAAATACATTATGCATTATGAATAAATACCAAAATTACCAAAACGATCTTGATCTTCTCGATCGTGTTCTGTAGGCTTCACCATTCCATTAATTCTTGTAGATATTAAAACTTCCATACATACTTTTTATTTTTAAAACAATATTTCTATCATTCTATCAAGCTATTATATTTAAATCTCATTATTATTAAATTTATGTTTATATGTTTCCCTAATCTAATATAGCATTTTATTTTTAAAATTAAATTAATAAAATATTTAAATTATATTTACGATACTTCTTCACCAGACTTTCTTGAACCGTTCATATGAAAGCTAAAAAAAAAATATTTTATTTCTTCTTTTAGTCACTTAATGTTCTATTTTAAAGTAAAACAATAGCTCTGTTTAATAAATTTTCATCGACGACAATCCTTGGTTTTTCACAATATTGTATACAATTATTAATTCATGGCATTCTCTTTTACTATTGTCTGCTAATATTTTCCCGCGCGACTTTTTCCCCGATGCATCTTGTACGGACTTTTATTTAAATCTTCAATAAAATTTTCTGATTTCCATGGATCCATTTTCATTAAGTAATTTAATTTTATATTTTTTAAAAATCAAGCCTTTCCTCCATTGAATACTTTATAATATTTTTTCAATTCCTTTTGGATAAAGTTTTCGGCTCCTTTTCTATAAAATCCATAATAGCACTTTCATATTTTTCTTTACTCTTCTTTATTTCAAAATTCTTGTACTATATTTTTTAATAATGTTTTCCTTTAAAAGATAAACACTCTTTCTTCATCATTATTTTATTTATAATAAAACGCATATTAAATTTTTTCATAGAGAAGAATAAAATAACTTTAAAGTAGCCTTATAAATTTTGCGTCATAATTTTTTCCTGACGGCATGTAACTTCTCTTTTAATTTTTCATATAGCGTCACAATTATATTTCCTTGAGTTATTATAATAATAAGTTTCTGGTTGAGCATAACTAAAGTTGTATTAAGGTACTCTTCCAATATTTTTCCTTCAGTAATAAATTTAGGTATTTTCCCTTGTATTTCCATCTCTACTGTAGGTTTTTGGTTAAATTCGAATAAATTTCCCTGGTAAGATAACTTTTAAAATTAGCAATTCATATCGATACAGTCAAAATATATTATAAGTTACAGAAGAACTTTTTTAAAATAAATACAAAATTTTAAATTTATATCACTTTTCCAGCTACGGTGTTATCAGCTACAAAAAATGTGTTACTTTCTCTTTCACTTACACATTACTTCTCCTCCGCTCTGTATAATTCCTCTATTTTTGTCTGCTAATTTACCTCCGTTGATTGGTTAATAACTTTATTTTAGCGCGAACAAATTTATCCATTTTAGTTTTATAACAGAATAGACGTTTAAAATAAAGAATTGATGACGTCATGTCTTAAATATTATTTAGACTAGTATTTTTAAATTCAATTTTAATTTTACCAAAAATTATTTAAACTTTAAAATAATTATTAAAACAATATTTAATATTTTAGCTTTTACTTTAATGATCGATGGCAATTATATCTAGTTTCAAATTCACAAACTTTATTATTATTCTAACAAGCGTGTGTGTGAAGGTATATAATATACAGTCACGTGTTTACTAACTTTATCAAATGATTTTTTATTTACGTCTCGGTCTAAATTACCAAAACTGATATATGTTATAAAAAATTTGGAAAATAATTTTAAAATGTTGAACTAAATATAACTCTCACCATCCTAAAGTCTATAATAAACTATACTCTATTAAATTTGAACATTAAATATAATTATACACTACATCTAGCATTTATTTAATTTATTAGTTTTAAAATATTATACTCAAATTATTAACATACTTTTAAACTATTGATAGCTGTGTTATTTTATATGGCCAGCTTTTATAACCATAAGCAAGGATATATTTAAGCTTTATTTAACTGTTTTCTTTTAAAATAATTTATTACACTGTTATATACCAGGTATTTTCAGCTTAAAATTGTACTATAAAATTTAATTATCCTACTATTATTTATATCTCATACAAATATAACTTAAAATTTAAAATTTTTTAGTAATTGACTATTCTATCTTATTATGACCTACAGACAAGGGCACAATATATATATCAAAATATCAAATGTTTTGACTATATCATATAGACTATCAATGATCATCTAATATATATATGTATAAAAGCATAACAAATACAAATATAAAATTTCCACATTAATTCAATGCAAAAAAAAATTTTTAAATTAAAAATATACAATCCTTATATAACCCAAAACAATATATATTATATTGTAATGGACAGCAGTCACTCTAATATCCATCACCAGAAGTTGTCACTAGACCTCTAATCTAGAAAATTTGTTATAGTTTACTGGTGAGAATACCAAGTATATATGCTTACCACAGCTGTACCATCACTTAGATAGCTAAAATCACCTCTAGATCACAGAGAGCAGAGATTTTTGGCAAATAGCAATTAGCAGAGCAGACAACAGTAAACAAAATGCTGGACAAATCTATCAATCAATAAAACTATTTATTAACAAGTTAACAAAGTATAGCATACAGTTCAATTGTAAGTTTTAAATACCACAAAGTTTAAATATGATAAAGTTCACACGTGACAGAGTTTGAATAATAATTATCTCTTTTTATGTAAGCACATAGTGTATTTGATATCTGATAGTTTACATTTTCCTTTTTTTATTTTATTTATAATACTATGACATCAGCTCTGAAATGTGTACATCATTTATATGTATATTTTCATCTTTTTGACTGGTCTGTTCTGATTCTGTGTTATTATGAATTCTTATAAATTGGTATTACCACTTTGTTTTTGTTTTTTTGCCCACATCTCTTTCTCGTTTTGAATTGGACAACCTGTAAAAATACAATTAGAATGTTGAGATGTCTTTACAAAGACAGATAGTAATTGAAAATAAATATATTTTTATTGATTTAAACTTTAAATTTGTACTAAAACAAAGATATTTTTATAATTTTCTACTAATTAAAAAAAATCGCTGGGAACAATATAAATTAGCATATTAGAGTTTTATATTTTTAAAATAATATTTAAGAATGTAAAGTAATATATTGCACAGATTTAACACCTGCATTTATATATGTAATATATGCGGGATTCGAACTCAGACTTTTCACATGACCAACAACTCTCAGTACATCTTATATTGCTGATCCATCTGATCACACACAAACCAGTGCAATGTATTAATTTATATAAATAGTGTGTAATAGGTCTGCACATTCCTCATATATGTATGTATAAATGGATTATTCTCCTTTACATGAGGGGTCAGAATGATTAAACATCAACATGGGTATGATGACAACCTTGGCACTAAAGTGGGCTTTGAACATTCCATCATCAGATTTTCAATGAAATGGAAGGCTGAAGAGTTGTGGGTTGGAGTAGTTTGAAGCCTGTCCATTAAAGTATGAAGATTGGCTATCTTAATATAAAGCTGAGTACTGATTGTATATATATATGGAGATGATAATCTGGACCAATTGATGAGTGCTGGTTTAGCACAAAATATGGATTTTTGTGATTATTTATCTTATCTATATGCATGTGAAAGTCTGAGTTTGAATCCTGAATGTTAAGTAATTGGGTGAACAATTAAGATTTTTTACTATTATTTTATGTATAAAAAAAATAAAAATAATAATAGTAATACCAGTTTAGTATAGATAAGATTCTTGAATTCTTCATCAAATTGCAAGCATAAATTAAATTGTATTAAAATTAGTTACTTTGCTATAAAAATAATTCAATATACATAAATAATTTAATTCACAATTTAATGAAATAATTGGTAGTAATTTGTATGGCCAACATAATTTTTTTAAAGACATCACATGGCATGTTTTTTTAGTGGAAGCAGCAATCTAATTAGTGAACTCTACACTGTAAAATGGATTAGTGATAATATACATATGTACAAAATACATTGGCTTTCAAAGGGGGGAAGGATATCTGAATATATTGAAATGAGTAATGTATTATTCATTTCAATGTTAAAAAATTCAAATTCAAGCCATTAACGTGTTATGCAAATTAATCAATATGCATTATAAAAACTGGAGCAAGCTGTTCAAAACAAAAGGAAATAAAATTTGTATAAAATAAACTTATTGCATTCAGACTGGATTCTCTCTTTATTCAAACCACATTGGACTTTTAATATGCTTAGTGAGTAAAACAGAAAAGCTAGTAATCTAACCTGTACATTGGAAACTTGACACCTATTATGAATAACTTTGGTTAAAAATGAAGAAGCAATGCTTATTTCAAATTGCAGAACTGGAGATTGCTAAAGCATATCATGACCACATATAAACTTTAATATTTATCTGTGTGAAGAAACAAACTATGGTTATGTTGTTTTATAAGTTTACATTTAAAAGGACTCAACTATTTTAAGTTTATATTTAACACCCTACACTGTATCTTATCTCATGAATTGTTTAAAACAGGAAGCAAAAAAAATAATTAAAGTTGGTTGCATTCTAATGCAGTTGAAAAAAAAAATCACTCTGAATTACATATGTATGTTACATTAACATTTTATAAGAACTTCTCTTTTAGTACCTGCTAGCCCAAATATTAATTTGTAGAAATTGTCAGTTTTAAAAAAAGAAAATTAATGAAAGTTAGTTGCATTTTAATGCAGCTGGGAATTTTTTTTGCTCTGTATTATACATATACATGATATTAACATTTAGTAAAAAAAACTTTTTCTTAGTATATGTTAAGCAAATGTTACCTTATATATATAAATTATCAGTTTTTTTTAAAAAAAGGAATTAAAAAAATGATAATAATGGAAATGCAATATTCATTTTAAATGTAATATATTTACACATAAATTGTCCAAGTGTTAAGTAATTATAATAAGCAATTATTAATAGCTTTAAGCTAATGATTTAATTATTACTTTGTTAATATTTCATTAAATTGAATGTGTTACGTAAATCTATCTGTATATTATGTATTTATGTAATTTAATTTTGTGTGTAACATTTTCCCTAAGAGAAACTCAGTTTCATACTTAGAAGACACGGAAAAAAATCAAAATACAAAACATTTATGCTTACTAAATCCTTTAGATCAGCTTGCAACATTATCACTGAATTCTATTTTTTACAGGATTACTGCATATTAATTTCCTTCTTGTTCTTATAATTAAATCTATATCACTATTTTATCTGTGTTTATCATAAATTTTATTTCACAATTTATTCACTTTGTTTTATAGAAATTTACAATATCTAATTTTTTTTCAAATTTGACATTTTAACTTTGTGTATCTGTTGTAATATTAGATGCTAAATTTTAAATACTTTGGAATTAGACTATGCATTGGATTGCTATACACATTTACATTGGAAGTGAGCTTGATTAATTCCCAAAGTGCCTTGTATATCAAAATTTTGCATAAAAAGAAGCAATTATAATATATTCCTATGGAAGGATAAATTAATTCATTATCTTAAATTCAAAATATATAACATCCCAATTAAAAAATTAATGATTAAATTGAAAACAGTGTTAATTAATGAATAAACATTTCATTAAGCATATTATTAAAAAATATTAACTTATGGGTAAATATACTGAATAAAAACATTTCAGTAATTATAATTAAAAAACAATTTCTTCATTGATGAGTATCATTTTATTTCCTATGTAGTCATAGAATATTTCCTGAATTATGTATGATTCATTAAAATAAAGGGTTGTCATCTGATCCTTCGTGTCAGCTGCTAGAGGCGCGATTTCTAGCTAAATTTTTAGAAATATGCCGTTTCCGTGGCCAACACCCAAGCCTTTAAGCATTCTTTCTAAAATAAATCCTAGAAAGATTGTTAACTTGGAGTTAAGTCTACTTTCTACGCTAAAAGGTAAAATGTTAACTCGGAAGTTAAGTCTCCTTTCTACGATAAAATCTAGAAAGAGTGTTAACTCGGCTTAGCGGCTAACGGTGTGGCTTTTTTCGATGCTAAAAGCAGAGGAAAATGCCGTAGTTGTTTGTGTCATGCACTATATCATAATGCTGCATTATGTATTTTATGTAACAATATCGTACGAGGGTGTGTTAATTTGTTCGTGTCAAAATTATTTAAATTTTCATCGGTGCCTTTTTTTTTAAGACCAATTGATGTACTGTTACATTTTATCAATTTTAACAGTATTGTGATTGTTCCTCATAAATTTGTATTCCTCTTAAATTTTTGATTAGGGTGGAATAGCGTAAAAATTTAAAAATCACACTTTGAGTCACGTTTTAGCGAGAAATTTTCCGAGACAAAAAGTATGGTTAATTCCCACAACAGAAAACTTGAAAAGATGGGAATTGCCAGACACAGAAGACAGTGCTGGAATATTTCTACAGCAGAAAAAAAGAGAAAAACATCCTGCTGCTGAAAGAAAAGATTGGATTGTGCGGCAAATATATGCAGATTTGAGGTCCAAAAACATCTGCCGATGGAAATGTTCACTTTGTAAAGGCAAGCTTGTTTGAGGAATTCTAAATGTCCTTCATCAACTGTCAAAAATAAAAGAAGTAACTTCAATTTTTATTTAAATGTACATCCCTTCTTCTCCCGATAATTGTTGTCATCGGCAATCAAATGTAAAATAAAAGAAGTAACTAAAATTTTTATTTAAACATAGCCCCAAAAACCCTCTTCTCCCAATAATTGTTGTCATCGGCAATCAATCGGTCAAATAAAAGGAACGTCAATTATTCTTTAATCATATAGAAAAAAACAAACAACTCTCCCACTAATTGTCCTCGGCAATCAATTGTAAACCAATCAAAGTAAGACAGTAAATTATTAGTTAAACATAACCCAAATTACTATTTGAACGTACACCGAAAAAGACCCACTCTTGTCAATCAAAATTAAAGAAACCTAGACTATTATTGTCCCATTGTCAAATCGAATATTATTTGGGAAAACCCAAATAATTTATAAACGAAAAAAAAAAAGAAAGTCAAATCGGTTTTCAATCAAATGGTAACCGATAAAAGTAACTTAAATTTTGATTTAAACATACACACAAACAAAAAAAAACACAAAACCCTGTCTCCCAATAATTGTTGTCGGCAATCAAATGTAAAAAATAAAAGGAACGTACAATTATTCTTTAATCATAAACAAAAACACCCCTCCCACTAATTGTCATCGGCAATCAAATGTAAAGCACTAAAAATAAGGTAAACCGATTATTTTTTAAACGTAACCCAAATTACTATTTGAACATACACTGAAAAAAGACCCGCTCTTGTCAATAAAAATGAAAGAAAACCACAACAACTATTATTATCCCATTGTCAAAAATATTAGGTTTTGGGCAAAACAAAACCATAATTTATAAACGAAAAAAAAAAAGAAAGTCAAAACCGTTGTCAATCAAATATAACCGATAAATGTAACTTCAATTTTGATTTAAACATACACAAAAAGACAACCTCTTTAGCTCCCAATAATTGTTGTTGGCAATCAAATGTAAAATAAAAGGAAGGTAACTTAGTATTTAATCATCACCCAAAAACACCCAACCCTCTCACTAATTATTGTCAGCAATCAAATGTACACCACTACTAAAAGTAACGTAAACTACTATTTTTAAACGGTTACACCCCTTCTCCCAATAATTGTTGTCTACAATCGTACACACAAAAAAACACCCCTTCTCCCAATAATTAGTGTCGGCAATCAAATGTAAACCAATCAAAGTAACACTGCAACTTATTATTTAAACGTAATCCAAATTACTATTTGAATATACACCAAAAAAACACCCACTCTTGTCAATAAAAATTAAACAAACAACAAGTATTACTGTCCCATTGTCAAAAATATTTATTTGTAGAACCAAAACCATAATTTATAAACGAAAGGAAGTCCAATCGGTAGTCAATCAAATGTAAACCGATAAAAGTAAAGGTTTTAATTTTTATTTAAACATACACACACACACAAAAAAAAAAAAAAAACACTTCTCCCAATAATTGTTGTTGGCAATCAAATGTAAACCTATCAAAGTAATGTAAATTATTATTCAAAGATCCATCAAAAAAACCCGTTCTCTCTTGAATTTTGTCAATCCAATTTTACAAAAACAGTAATATTATTTTTTAAAAAAAACACAAATTACTATTTGAACACACACCAAAAAAGACCCTTTGGTAAAAAAAAAAATTTAAAAAAACAACTATTATTATCCCATCGTCAAAAATATTATTTGGGAAAAATAATTCAGAAACGAAAGAAAGTAAACTTTGTAAACAAACCAAAAAAAAAAAAGTCAATATTAATAGAGAATCGCTAGCCCGGGAACATTATATTAATGTGTTTTTAGTTAAAAATCGTGCCTCTAGCGGCTGACACGAAGGATCAGATGACAACCAAATAAAGCATATATAAAAAAACTAACCAATGTTTATTTTTTTTAAAAAATTAACAATTTTTTTATTTTTGTAATATTTAACCAATAAAATTTGATTTTTTTTTTCATGAATGTATTCATTTTACATAAATGCAATCAAAATCAAATAAAAATTAGATAAATAAATGCTATTATAGTTTTAATAATGTAAATGATTAAATCTTTTTCTCATTTGTACTGTATTTTTAATATTTACAATAAAAGCATTATTATTGTGAATAAGTTAAAAACAAATTATTAGATTATTGATTTAAATTTGAGTAAATAAATGATGTTGAAAATTTATGTTTAGTAAATTTTATTCATATAAAATTGGTGCACAAAATCATTTTTTTCTCAAAATAACTTATAATTTTAATTTGTAAAATTGATTGAGTAAATATATTTGAGCTAATATACACATTTTAAAATTTAATTTTAATAATTTTGGTGTACATGATCAAAGTATGTTTTTGATTATTTACCATCCTGAATGAAACTGGAATTTTTTGTTTTTGTAGTCATTAACAATGAAAATCTTTACTTTGGATATATCATAAATAAAAACACTGATTGTTTGCAAGGACACTGGATAAAAATGTGATAAAGTACATTGTATTTTAATTCTATAATCAAAATATAATATTGTTCATTATGTAATGAATAAACTACTGTACTTTTTTAGTGTGAAAGCCACCATTTTTATAGGTGACATAGTTTTGAAGTCACTATCCTATGATGTCATTAATCTTATATTTAAAAAAGTTTCAATTGTTTTGTAAAGTTCATAATAGTGGATAATCAATTGTAAATCAATAAGTATATATTGATGATGATCATTATGACAAATTCTAACATAATAAACCACCACTAATTAGGGTAAAAGTGTATTTGATGCTTATAAATAAAACATCTATAAATAAAGCCTTGTTTGATTTTTTGTAGGTATTTATTAATTGGCATCATCTGTTTACTGCATTACAGATTTAATTTTTTTCACATAAAAGTCATGCAACCTATAATTCCAATTAGCACAACTTGATTACATATGTGCCATTAGTAGTGTCCATTGATTATTCAATTTACAACATAGTTAAACAAATAATTATTACTCCTAATTTATATATATATATGATTACAGTTCTTAATATATATATATATATATAATCTTATATTTAAATATTTATAAATACAATAATTAGATATATGTAAAGTATAACTTTAAAAATTTTCTCCACTTAGAAGTGCTTTCGATTATCCTTGTAGTCTTTGTCAATTAATACTTTGAAAAGCTAACCTTCCCACAATTCTGTGATCTTAATGTCTGCTGACTGTTTGTTAATTAAGTCTTGTTTGTATTTGTATATTAGCATAGCTTTCTTTATTTTCATTTTGTTGTTATTGTTTTCAATTTGCAATATTTTTACATTATTATAATTGAAGCTAAAACCATAAATACATGACTTACTATGGTCATAAAAAAATGGATGCTGAAACATTATTATTTAATTTGCAATTTTGTTTCGTTTTCTGAACTCTTTTTAATAAGTGCTCTTTAGTTCTTTTTTCCAATATGCATCTTGATTCCCCTATATATCCATTACCACACTTACATATCTATTTATAAATTATGCAATTTTTATTTATAAATGAGGTTTTATTTTTAGAGTTATTTATTAATTTGTTTAATATAAGAGGTGCATAAAATGCAATGTCACATATACCTTCATAAATTTTCCTTATAAAATTTACTTGATCATTCGAAATATATGGTATTGATATCCATATTTTTTTTATTAACAGGTCAAATCAATATTATTATTATTCTTATATTTCGTATTAAAATTTTTAATAACATTATATATATGATTATGATTGTAGCCAACATTTAACAATTCATTCTAATACATTTCAATGTTTTTAGCTTTATCCGATGAATATTTACAAAGACTTATTTTTAAATAAGAAGGACTTTAAACCTGCCATTTTATATGACATTGGCACTCTTGATTTATATGGAATATAACCTCTTTTTACTATTGGTTTAATGGTTATACAGTAATCCAGCTTACATTGATTTCTAGTTATTTTAAGATCAAGAAACTGAATGCACATTGAATTTTCATTTACTTTTATCTATTTTAAGCCATTTAAATTATTTAATTCTTTAAACAACTCTTTAATTTTATTTGGCCTGCTGCATACAAAAACATTATTGACATATCAATAATATACAGTAATATTTTTTTGATAACATTTCTTTTTCATAATATTTTCTTCATATGTAGAAATTACAAAATTACATATTTGAGCATCAGTAGGTAAACCCATTGGCCAGCCATTGCCCATTTTAAAAAAATCCTTCTTAAAAACTGCGTAAATATTTTTATCAATAAAACTTAATGTTTCAATTGAAATTATTTCCAACATGTTAAGTTTAAAAAATGTCAACACAAAAATAACAAAATTTATAATTTAAACATTAAGCTTTATTGCTAAAACTATTTATGCAGTTTTTAAGAAGGATTTTTATAAAATTGGCAATGGCTGGCCAATGGGCATACCTACTGTTGCTCAAATATGTAATTTTGTAATTTCTACATACAAAGAAAATATTATGAAAAAGGAATGTTATCAAAAAAAATTACTGTATATTATCGATATGTCAATGATGTTTTTTATATTCAGCAAACCAAATACAATTAAAGAGTTGTTTAAAGAATTAAATAATTTAAATGACTTAAAGTCGATAAAAACAGATAAAAATTTAATGTGCATTCAGTTTCTTGATCTTAAAATAATTAAAAATCAATGTAAGCTGGATTACTGTATGGCCATTAAACCAATAGTAAAAAGAGGTTATATTCCATATAAATTAAGAGTGCCAATGTCACATAAAATGGCAGGTTTAGAGTCCTTCTTATTTATAAATAATAGTCTTTGTAAATATTTATCGGATAAGCTAAAAATATTGAAATGTATTCGAATGAATTGTTAAATGTTGGTTACATTTATAATCGTATATATAATCTTATTAAAATTTTTAATACAAAATATAAGAATAAAAATACAATAACATTATTAATTTTCCTGCTAATAAAAAAATATGGATGTCAAAAATATATATTTAGAATGATCGAGTAAATTTTATAATAAAAATGTATATGTGACATTGCATTTTATGCACGTCCTACATTAAACAAATTAATAAATAATTCTAAAGATAAAACCTCATTCATAAATAAAAATTGCATCATTTATAAATGGATATGTATGTGTGGCAGCAGATACATTGGGGAATTGAGATGCACGTTGGAAAAAAGAACAAAAGAGCACTTGTTGTTATTAAAAAGGATTCAGAAAACAAAACAAAATTACAAATTAAATAATAATGTTTCAGCATCAATTTTTTACAACCATAATAATATATATTTATGGTTTTAACTTCAATTAGAATAATGTAAAAATATTGCAAATTAAAAAAAATAACAACAAAAGGAAAATAAAGGAAGCTATGTTAATATACAAATACAAACAAGACTTAATTAACAGACAGACAGTAAACATTGGATTTTAACTAATCAAAAGAACAGCTTGACTTAATAGTGATTTTGGATCATATTCAAATACTGAGAGAAGCTATAGAAAGGATCAATGAGTATGAATTAACATTACACTTTAGATTTGTAGTTATGAAAAGCCATTTGATTCTATAAACATTTCTTCAGTGATTAAAGCAGTGGATCATCAGGGTATAGATCCAGGATATTGTCATATTCTAAAGTATATTTATAAAAATACAATAGCAACAATTAGATTACATAATGATACTAAAAAAATTAACATTAAAAAGTGTGTGTGACAGGGTAACTCCATATGTCCAAAACTTTTTACAAAACTTTTGAAGTATTTTGTGGATTAAAATTGGAAGTTAAGGGATTAAAAGTAAATGGAGATTATTAAAGTCATCTAGATTTTGCAGATGATGTAGTTGTTTTTGCAAATAATTCTTTAGAGCTTCAGGAAATATTGCAAAAGTTATCAAATGAAAGTACAAAAGTAGTATTAAAGGTAAATATTAAAACTAAAATAACGATCAATGGATTTTCTCAAAATAAAAAAATAAAGATTGATAATGATGAGTTAGAAAAAGTTAACAACTACAAATATCTTGATCAGATTATTACTACAAATGGAAACATAATGGGTGAAATTAATCATAGAATTAAATTTAATTGGAATACTTTTGGTAGAAATAACTTAATATTAAAAGAAAATATGCCTATGTATTTGAAAAGTATGGTTTTTAATAAATGTGTGTTACCAGTTCTTACTTAGAGATCTGAGACTTGGATACTTAACGAAACAGCAATACAAAGATTTCATATCACCCAATGAAGTATGGAGAGTGTATATTAGAAGTAATTAGAAGATATTGAAAATGAAATACATGGATGAGTGAACAAATAGATGTTATTGATATCATTGAAAGAATTAAAAGACTGAAGTGAAGTTGTGCTGGACATATTGCTAGAAGAGATGATAATAGATGGAGAGATAAAATCCTAAACTGGATTCACAGAGATTGTAAAAGACCTTGAAAGAGAGCACATGTGAGTTTGATAGATATGCTAACTCTATTTCAGAGAATTCTGTATAGATGTAGTAAAAAATATACATAATTAAAAAGTATAACATATCATTATGAATAATTACATAAATTGAATAAGATAATCTTTATAAAATTATCTAAATTAAATGGCAAGTTGCATATATAAGTATAAATAGTAAATTCTATAAATTCCAATAATAATTAAAAAAAACATGCTAGAGCTTTAATTTTTAAATTTGGTATTATATTGTACTCTTCACTATTACTAATTGAAAATGAAAAATTTTGTAGCCATCTGTCTATACTAGATTAGTTTTTATTGTTATCTACAGACAAAAAGATGTATAGGGTTAAATATACCAGCTAGAATGTTATTGGGATTTGACACCAGTTTGGTAATTTAGGAATTCTCAAATTGATTTTAGACAGTTGTCTGAATACCTGCTTTTCTTTTTGCTATGTTTGGAAAGTTAATAAAATGTGAAATTATTCAAAGATTAGTTATTAAAGTATAATATTATGTAGAATATAGGTATTCAATGGTTTAGTTAGTTTATAAAAATGCAGATGAGCTATAATTATAGTAATTAAGGAATGAGGCAAATTCCTACTTTTTAAAAGAAATATGTAAGAGTAGCTAAAATAGATAAAAAAAGATTTAAAACTTCTCTGGTCTCTAAATATAGCCAAAAGCTAATTCTTTTGAACTCTCAAGAATAGCAAATAATTCTTTATGTAAAAATAGTGTTATCTTCAGAAGACAAGAATAAGATTGTGGGTAAAGAAAAAATAATCATGAGAAAGAAAATAGTATAAAGAGGGCATTTGAAAATTAAAACTCATAATGAGAACGTCCAAAAGATTCTTGTTAGTGATTTACATATCTTGGAAAAAATGAATAGGTCAAAATGATTTTTTAATATTTTATGTAATCTTTAGGGCTAATATTATATTATGTCAATAATTCCAGTTGTATGTAAAATTTAATCTTGTGCTATTATTAATACTATATCTTATTTATTCTTCTAATTAATCCTTTTCTCCTGCAAAATTTTGCATATAAATAGATATAAATAAGAACCTGGATACTCAGCCTATTATTTTAGTCAAGTCAGCTTAAACATACTTTAATCAAGACTATGGATTATAAGTCTATATTATGTTAGTAAGTAATGCTGCAAGGCACAGCAAAAAATTGGCACAGTCAAAAACTGAACTGGGGGAAGAATTTTGAACTCTTACAATGTCAAGTAATCTACAATAAACATTCAATGCTGAATAGAAATGTTAAGTCAAGCAATCTAGGTAAATTTAATGCCAAATTCACAAGGTATTATTACTATTAAATGAGATTACTGATAATAAATGCAAAATCCTGCTATATCTTGCAAGAGTGAAGGTCTTTGAATTGTTCAGTAAATTATGCAACCCAAGAAACCCTAGGAAACTAATTTGATGTTAGAGAACAATGCTGGCTCTAGAAGACTTGTCATATATAAAAGTGAGGTAAATCAGTGATTTTAAAAACTCTAAAGAAAAAGATTATCCCCAAGTGATCTCAAAATTTTCAAAAGATTAAATGATGGTAATAATTTATTAATAGATGTAATACTCAAAAAATTTTATAAGCATAGTGTTTAGATTGTAACTCTATAGAAGATAATCATTCTTCGTCATTAGCACTATTGTTTAATGGTGTTAATGAAGAGGAATAATTACCTTCTGTAAAGTTAATAGATACAATGAAATAAAATTGTTTTTATTCCGATAGAAGTCGTAATTTTGCAAAAAGTGCAGATAGAAGAATGAAATTTGTTATGCCTACAAAAAGAAAGGCTAGCTATAGACACTTTGTAAGGAAAGTCAAAATGATAATAAAAGACTAATAAAACAAAGTTAAAGCTATAAATGTTAATATTCTGAAAGAAAATCAGTCAAAAAAAATTTTAATATTCATCTACCTATGAAGGCAAAATTGATAGTAAATTGGAGGTATCAATCATCTTGAAAAAAAAAAAAGAAATAAAATTACAGCCAAAATTAGAATAAATACTTGCTTAAAAAATTTGAATATCATTAATCAAAGATGTATCAATAAACAAAGAAATTTTATGTATTACATATATTGTTAACTATCATATTAAACCAATAATAGGTAGGGAATTGTTCAGATTGCCAGGAATAAAATTAGCTTGATGAAGAAAATTAAGATAATGGAAGAAATATTCATAATTATTTAATATGGATAACAGAATAGCAAAATTTTTTGGAAGATTGTTTGTAAACCTATGTTTTGAGAGGGAAAATAAAAAATGGAAAAAAGTCAGTATTTTGATCCCCACTGAGAGTTCAGCATAGACAACTCTGACTACAATGATTATAAAACCAAGTGGAAGGTTTCATATCCTCAAGGGACTTATGACAGTAAATAAAACTTTGAGGAAAGACATTCATTCAGTTCAGAATATTAAGTAAATTCAGATCCAGATATACAATTGAATTATTTACTAAGTTGATCTAAGATTGATGAGCAATGAAGTAATCAGTCACTATAACAATGCATGAGAATCTTTTAGAGTACAATAAGTTACCATTTGGAATAGAAACCACTTAAAACATTTTTTTGGAATACAACGACTTAAAACATCTTTCAAATTAAAATAGATGCATTCTTCAAGTGGACAACAGATATGATCTATTTTAATGAGATTCTAAGTATATATAATTCTGAAGATGAATGAAATATAATGGTTAATAAGAGTCTGAAGTGAATTAGACAGATTTGGTGTGAAATGTAAATTCAAAAAGATTTATTGAAAGATCCATGAAATATAAAAGGAAATTATAATCAGTGGAGTGGAAAAAGCAAAAGCTGTGAGAAAAGATACAATCATAAAAACTATCAGTGAATTAGAATCATTCTTGAGCTTGTTAAACTTTTTTGAAGGATTTTTGAAAAGTAAAGCTGCAACCATATCTCTCAATAATCTTCTGAGAAAAGATCAAAAACTGAATTGAGGCAGAACTGAGAAAGCTTTTTAATGCATCAAGGCACTACTCAAGACTACAGATGCATCTATGTATGCATTTGGGTCAGTGTTAAGTTACACAGGTAGAAAGAGTAAGAAGGCAAAAATATATGCCTCCAGAAACTTATCTAAAGCCAAAAGAAAGTTCAATAAAAAATATTTAATGATAACTATTAGGATCAATAAATTTTACCAATACATATATGGAAAGGAATTTAAATTAATCATAGACCATAAATCCATCTTGAGCATTTTGGAGAAAAACAAACTTTTACTAGATTACTTGAGTCTAAATATGCATGTTAATACAACATACTTCTCATGTACAACTACAAATTAATGTATAAAATATGAAATCAGATTATCAATACTAACACTATCATGGTTCCCATTACAGGAAAACCTCCATAGAATTGATTGATATAAATTATATTGACACTATAGAGTTCAAAGCACTGAACAATAAAATGATCACTGAATGAACAAAAACAGGTAAGGGATATAGCTATTTGATAAATTGGATACGGTTAGTTGGCTGGATAAATGCCCCAAATAACTGCACAAGCATTGTAGAATGCACACATGCCACTGCTATTAGCCAAAGGATATTTATTAATGGGGGATATTTTTATTCTAGCTTCTTCACTATCTGGTTCACAACTATGTCAAAAGGCTGGGATTCAACATGAAATGTGTCAGAAGAAGTTACTCTATAGCAAAAAAATGTACGCCTACCTGATATTATTAGGGATCCACATTTTATTTGTCACAATTGATACATATTTTAGATGACTGTTAGCTGATCAAAAATATGAGTCTAAAATAAAAATAAAGAGCATTGAAAATTTTCTTTTATCATGAGTTTTAGAAGTTCTAGTTATAGATAATAAAATAAAATAGTCTTGACATCAGAAAAGTGGAAGGGCTGTTAAAAGAGTGTGGTAGACCACACATGTTGAAACCATAATACCATCCTGGAATCCAATGGGATTTACTGAAAACGCTGCCAGCAATTGAATATGATGTTAAACAAAGCCACCTTAAAGCAGTATTCACAAATTCTTATGTTAAGCACTGTTCATGCTAGCACCATCAATATCTATCGGACAAAAGCAACAGAACCAGGAATGGGTAGAATTATGAGGTCAAGAACATAAACTGGATGCTAAATCCAAAAATTAAATCTAAGTTCTTTATAAATCATAATATATGGGGCTAAAATTCCTTTAAAAAAATATAATGAAAAGTAGATTAAGTGCTGTTCTTTCAAGCAAAATAGTGTCACTTAGAATAGAGAATAGGAGCAAATATGGAGGACATATTAATCCCATCCATCGTAAAATCCAAAACCAGTTCCTAAAAAGTTAACAAACCAGAAAGATAATGACCATCCAGAAATGCTGTAAAAAAGACCAAATAGTAAATCATGCAGAAGCACTCTATGCCAAAGATGTGTACCAACCTGCTCCAATTGAAGGAAACAGAAGACTGGGAAATCCTGAAGTCAGACACCTATCAAGATATCTTTAGGATTATATATGCAATTACATTGAAATAGCATATAAACATGGGGATTTCTAAATTCAGGAAAAATATATATTCAGAGAAATATTAGTTTTTAAAGATTAATGTAGATAATATATAGATTATAGCTAAGGAATTGTACAATGGTTTGATTAGTTATATAAAAATGGAGATGAGCTGTATTTATAGTAATTAAGGATCAAGGTAAGTATTCATGAGCTATAATTATAGTAATTAAGAACAGATAAATTCCTATCTCACAAAGATTTTTAAAAAGCTTATGCAAAGTTAAAAAAATAGTTGAAATAGAATTAAAATATTTTCTATCCATAGATCATTTTCAAATGATAAAATAATCAATACTTTTATCCTCTCCATCATAGAAAGTAATTCATTAAATAAATATAACTTTATCTCCAAAAGTTAGGACTATGATTGTAGGTAAAAGAAAAAGTAATACCTGAGAGAGAAATTAGAGCTCATAATTATAGCAATAAAAGGCTTCTATAAATCAGGCCTGTATGGTAATCTATAGTTTTAAAAAAAAAGAATAGGTCATGCTGACTATTATTTTACTTAAGCTCTCTAGATGATATTATACTTATTAATAATCCCAATTGTGGGTCAAGTGTAATCTCATGAAGTTATTAATATTAAATGTTAGTTTATTCTTGTGATCAATCCATCCATTGAAAAATTGTGAATGTTAATGTACGTAAAATTGGAATTTGAGTTGTTTAGATCATTAATTTAATTTAAGGCATCATAAATTAATTTGGCCATAAACTATAAGTATGTGTTCTGCTAATAGATTATATTCCAAGATGCATCATTTTTTAATATCTTAGAAAAGGATTGTCAAATATTTTATATCCCTATAAAAGTTTTAGTTGACAACTAAAGGAAGAAAATATATAGTTTGCTTAATTAAGTATACTGTATATTTAAAAGTCATATTCTTCCTGACTATATATATATTGTACCCTTACCAAATTAAAGTTAGCATAGTCTCACTCCGGCTTAAATCTATTATCAACAAAATTTAACTCACAATCAAGTTATTGAACAATACTTATTAATAAAGACAATGCTTGAACTAGTTCAGAATTTATTTCTAAAAAATACTACATTTTAAAAAATCAATATTTCAATCATTTATTTTGTTTAAATAATAAAGAAAGCAAAACACATAAATTAAATACTAAGATTGAAATCGGACTCCCAGTTCATTTATTATTATAACAATTTAACCTACAACTAGCTCATTATTTACTACTAAAATAAGATTCGATTAAAATACTAACAAAAATTATGAAACTCTGCATGAGACATTTAGCAAGGCACACAGTTGATTTAACATTAAGAATATACCCTGAAAGATGAACTCTCAATGGCATAAGAATATTATCCCTACCTAATTTATAAAACTGTCTATAATATTCCCATGACTCACATAAAATAAATTATAATTAAATAATTATAAAATTTATCATGAAGCACTAAAATAATTACTTTATAAAAAAACATATGAAGTCTAACACTAAAGTCCTACACATTATTTCTTAATCTAACTTTTAAAGTTTATTAATATCTCAGGTTCATCTTCCTTTAATAGCTACATATAAAATAATATAGCCAAGTATAGTAAGGGATTTTATATGTACTCAATTATATCTCAAAAATAACAATAAAATAAACAAAATAAATATTTCTAAACTCTTTTCACATAATGTCTGTCCATCAGTAATACAAATAAAATTATAAAACTCTTATAAACATAATATTGAATAATTTTAATAAGTTCAACAATATTTTCTTATATTATGCTATAAAATCTTATCATACTCTTATGTGGCATTTACAAAAATATCACACTCTCAATATAATTGCAATATCCTATAATTCCTAAATTGACATTATATAACTTTCATGTTTAATAATAATATCTACTGCAGCAGTAGCAGTAGTAGTAGTAGTAACAACAACAACATATTCTTATTAACAACCATGTGTGATAATGTAATCATACAATTAACTATTACAATACATGTGTGAGGATGCGAAGATTCAAAAGCACTTGGACATATCAAATAATGAAACTCTTAAGACAATATAAATTCAAAACATTAACAAATTTATTATTTAATAAACATTCTTAAATTTACAAAAACATAAATTTATAAAATTTAAACATTTACAATTTTAAGAAAAAAAAAAAAAAAATAGATTAAAATATTTACATGAGGAATATTATAAAAACAAAATATTAAATAGCCTTCATTCTGAGTATTCACTATAAAAAATGATTTAAGGTATAATACATTATGATAGTAATATTTTTATTATCTTTTACATTTGTGATAGTAATTAGAAAAATAAAATCAATAATTTATAAGATTTACGATATATCCGTAAATGATATATTTTCTATTTCCAAAAGAAAATAATGGTTATAGTGATATTCACCACCACTATAAATCTATACTAATACTAATGATTATTAAAAATATTTAATACATAAAAATCATTCTTAAAATACTATATATTTTATTTATATACCAACAAAATATTTTCTTTATCTTCCACATATATGCCAGCATTGTAGTATAAAAATAAAGAAAAATTTATTCAAATGAATAACTTTCTTCATGACTTTGTAAATTATTTACTCCAAAATCTTTATAAATGACACTATAACTTTAAATTTTGTTAAGTTAACCTTATTTATAAAATAATAATTATATTAAATAATCATATATTGCTTGTATATGTTATATTTATCTACTTTTAACTTCTATCACAATAATAGAATTTAGACATTGCATTCAATCATTCTTTTACAAAAAAAAATATGCATTTAACATTTAGTAATCTCCATTATCAATATAGCTAGAAATATCAAATCATTTCTTTATCTTTATCCATCTTAACAATAAATATCATTTATGACAAATTTTTCTCTCTTCTAACATTCACAAATACTAACAACCTTCTATAGTTCAGCTATTATTCTTACCAACTTTAAAACTATAACATTCACGCTATAAAATCTAGTGACAATAAGTAGTGATTAAAGTGAGGGATACAAATATGACAATAATTTAAATACAAATTATCGTGGTTGTATTGCTTAAGATCACATTTTTCATGTATTTTAAATTCCGATCATGGCTTCTGTCTGAGCACTTACTGAACTATGGAAACATAACTGACTATGTACTCAAATGTACAGAACTCTGTTAGCTGTATTTAATTCATTAATTCATGACAATATACTTCATACATAATATTTCCTCAATATCCCTATTATCCAGGATTTCATTTCACAACTAATTTCCTGGATCACTCTGCTTCATCTTCCACACTCATAATATTTTTTTATCATTGTAAACAAATTCTATCCACTTTATTCAAAATAATTTCTAAACTTCATTTTAAAGTAAATATCTAATCTAAAATCAAGAAGGTTCAAAATATTATATACACAAATGATTTTATAATATTCATTTATCACACTTTCATTCATTATTCTATATTAAATAATTCAGAGATCAACATGTTCATATTTTATATCTAAATAAATACTGGATAGAATAATATTTTGGCAATTCAAATAATATTTAAGTTATGAATACTTAAACATTCGTAAATTATCTAGATCACTTTAGATAATTCACACGGTATATTTTATATTTTCATATTACATTCTGAAACAATTAACATATTATCAAACATATAAATATAATACCATCTAGTTTCAATAACCAAACAGTATGATAGATAAACAAACATACATTAAATTAAAATGAATAACAATTTACCTTTATCCCCAAATTATTAGGATTCAATATAGTGAACTCCTCTTCATGGTTATCCACACAGGTAAAAGTTATTGACATTTTTTTTCTTTACCTTTCAAAAAATGTTAAATTTTTTGATATCCATTATTTTTCTTTATTTCAAATAAAAATTATTCAAATCTTAAACTAAAACTTATTTCTAAAACAACATATTAATTTACATATTATTTCTTAAAATATTAATACTAAAATAGAAAATGATAAAAATTTAAAACTACATTATGGAGAGTCCTTGTACTTTTCTTACAACTCTGTTGAAACAGAAGAGAACCATTGCCATTGATGACAATAACATGCTATAGCAAACAAATTTTTTTCCTCCCCCACTTTAAACAATAGACTCTGCAACACACAAAAGTTAATCTTTAACAATCCCATTGAAATTTTGTCCCTCGGTACTTCATAAAGAGTTCGACTAAGGGATTTCACAGCCCTTTAAAGCAAACACAAATTTCAGGGAAATATTCATAATAAATAATTATTTTATCAGGTAATAATTTTTCACATTCAAATTTGTGCTGGTCCAGACTTTTTCTAAAATTGCAACAAAACTAATATTTTAAAGAATAATATCACTTATTATTTCATTAATTTCTATCAAATAATTTTTCATTCAAATTCTTATCCACACATATTCATGTGTTAGGATAATAATAATTTATAATATGACCATTTCTTACATTTCATGTTTTCCTTTTCAGACATTGATCAATTAGCTTCTTGCAAGATTTTTATAATTTTCTCCATTCAGATAATACTTTATTAACGATTTAAAGATAATTTTAAAATAATTTTGAAAATTCATTCTCTCTTTAAATAGGTAAATCTTTTAATGCAAAATTTTAAAAACATTTTCTCTTCATTTTCCACACATAATCTAAAGAATATTTAAGATTCATTCAGGCTGTTTTTTCTTTCTCTTTTTTAAAAAAAAATAGTAACAAAACCTTCTCATTGGCAGATAATATAAAAATATATGCACATTTATAGAGTTCATTATCCCATATTAATTTACTTGCAAAATATAATTTCTCATTTTTTCTTTTTTTCCTTTTAAATGAATAATCACTTTTCAGATACCTTTTAATGACTTTCCTCAAAATAACAGTTCAGAAGTCCAACAAAAGTTTATATTTATGATGATTTATCATAGTTATTAAATATAAATGTTCTTTCATTTCAACCACACAGATAAAATTAAATAAAAAGTTCTTAAGACTCTTATATAGGTTTTCCTTGGCTGTATGGCTCCAGTTTTTAAACTTTCTTCTTGACATTTGTCCAGTGGTTAGATAATTATTATTGGTCTCCATAAATTATCATGGTTTCATTAAGTTTAGAGTGAATTTCACTGTAAGGGAATTAACTCATTTATCCCATAATGGGATACATTACACTAAATTTTAGGTTATTCATCATTTAAAATATACTTTACTAATACACTAAGAAAATAAAAATATTTTAAAAAATTATAATTTTACTTGAATGATTTAGATTAATTAAGCAAAAAAAGAATTGAAATAATTAAGACTAAACTAGACTAAAATGAGGTAAAACACCTGTATTTATAACCTTTTTCTCTTGTTAACTGATTGGTTGATAAAATTTGTTTCAGACCCTAATTTACATATAAATTAAATTATTGTCTACAAATTGTTCTAAAATAATTTAATTTTATTTTATTAATTTTTTATATTTTAATACTTTACAATATAAAATACAGTAAAACTGACTTATAACGGTCACAACTTTTCGCTCTCTATTTTTAAAAAATTGAATTATATTTTATTCGTTCTATGTAATTGTAAAGTATATCTAATTATAAATGTATTTTTTTACATGAAGGTTAATAAAAAGAATTTAAAAAAAACATTTTTATGCATAGTTTTGAACTGTGCACATGAGGAAATTCCTGAAAATGGCGGCATCATTGTGCATACCTCTAAATATAAATTCCTGCAAGTAGGATAAAAACAAAGTTCTGCTGGTACCAAATTGGTATTTTAGCTTACGCTTTGCTCTCATCCACATATTTTCCACATTATTAGTGTGGATAAGTTTATCGTCCCAGATCAACAAACTTGTCTTGGTGGACGACGACAGAGTGAAGGTATATACCATTATCTAGACTGCTTATATTGCTATTAATAATTTATAATCTAGCTCAAAATTGCACATAAAAATGTAAGTTTTTTAAATTTGTTTTATTAACCTTCATGTAAAAAATACATTTATAGTTAGATATTCTTTACAGTTACATAGTATGAATAAAATATAGTTCAATTTTTTAAAAATGAATGCAAATTTCTGCATAAAAACAAAATATAGTTCAATTTTTTAAAAATAGAGGGTGAAAAGATGTGACCGTTATAAGTCAGTTTTATTTAAAGTACATTTATTTAAACACTAAAAATATTATTACTAATTTTAATAATAACTTTGGAAGATAAAATTTTATTTAAACACTATAATAAAAATTGTTACACATTAAAATAGAATTAATAAAAATTACTTTGCAACATTTATCTGTATCAAATTTTATTAACAAAACTAAAATTAATTTTGAATGTTCTAGAACAGCGTTTCCCAACCTTTTTTGGCTCACGTACCACTTGGTAGTACATCACGCTAAATTGTACCACTTCGTAAAAATGATTGTATTTTGTGAAATTTGTTATTGTGAGTGTATTATTTTATTTGCATTATATATATTATAGGGTGACCATGTATGTATTCACATCTCATAATGAGACAAATTACATTGAAACACGCCTAAACGTCACACCAGATTATAAACTCACTGAAATTATAAACTCACTGTAACATATTTATATGTATGTGTTTGTTCAAAGTTTCATATTTTTTTCCAAAATAATTTATTAAAGATTACATTATTACATTAAAGGTTATTTGGTACATATTTTGTTCAAAGTGTTTTCTCATTCCTTCATTTGGTTTTCCCGAATTTGAGTCTGTTTTCTCTTTTTTGGAGCATCTTGCTATTGGTTGGGCCATGGAGAGGATAAATCCAGCATATCCCAAGTCATGGTAAAAATAACCTCAGGGGTTATCAGGCTATCTCTTGTTCTTGTTTTCTTTATATTGTTCAGCATGAAGTTAATAGGATTAAAATTTTGATGATTAAATACTAGCTTACATCTAGTAATCCACAATAGATGATCAAGAATTAATGAGAGTCTAATTTCTGGGTATGATCCTTTTCTGATACATTCTTTCAAATTAAATAATTTAGATTGATTTGCCTTGATCCGACTCATTATTTATCTACTATTTTGTCATATTTTGTTTACTAATAAATGGTTTTAATAAAAACACAAAATTATAAAAAAACAATTAGTATATTTTCTTATCATAATCAAATATTTTTATAAAATAAATTTAATGAGATCTTTGTGCTTGTTTCGAACAACATAATTTTTTGAAATTTGGTTCTACAGCTGCGTTCAATCTGTTTCGATACTTATTTTTAAAAAAAATATATGAAGAAAAAGCTCTTCCTACTAATTCCGTAGTAAACGGTAATAATAATTTAAGAGCTTTCTCAGAAAGTTGTTCATATTATTTAATGTTTAACCAAAAATTAATTAGATTGTGTCGTTTGAATTCTACTTGTAAAGTTCTGTCACATGATATTTCTATTAAAATATTCTTTATCCTTTATTGATAATGATGTAGCTTTTTATAAATTTTCTGCATAGAAGGGGTTTGAAATCCAATTATCATTTGTGTTTTCGGGTTTTGGAAAATATTCCATAAAAGACAATTTTAATCCTGTTAAATGTGCTATTATATTTTCTCGTATATCTTGAGATAGACTAACCTTATTTTCAAACAAAAAAATATGTAGAGTTTCGAATACTTCCAGTTGATTGTTTTCGATACTTATATATATTACTGTTTCCAAAAATCTAATTTCTTAATCATACTTTCAATTTTATCATTAACATTAAAGATCGTTATCGACTGTACATATTAACAACTTTACTGTATAATATTATTAATTAAAATAATTTTTATGAATTATAGGAAAAAACGTTTCTATATTTTTATGATTTAATTTTTTTTTATGTCCACCATTATTGATTATTTTTCGTGTACCACCAACCAGCAACTCGCGTACCACCAGTGGTACGCGTACCACAGGTTGGGAAACACTGTTCTAGAATATGCATGTACCCAGATACCTACATACACACATTACAAATTATGACATTATTTTTAGAACATTCTAGAATAATTTAAATAATGATTATTTAAAATAATAAACTGAATAAATAAAATTATTTAAAACATATTAGAAAACTTATATAACATTAAATATTACAGTTAAACCATTATTTTAACATTATATTCTTTAATTATAACAAACATCAATTAATTCTACACTTAGAATAAACATTAATTTAATTTTATATTTCAATTAATAAATTATATACTATTTTTATCTTTTAAAATTATACCAATATAAGTTTAAAATACTTTGGATAAGTTTATTGACCCTTTACCTAGCAAGTTTAAGCTTATCTTACACATAAAATTAATACAAAATACTATTGACTAATACTTTTTTTTTTACAAAACTAAATATATTAACTCTTGCTTAAAAAGGATTGTGGCAAATGGCATGGTCACAATATATATATATATATTGAGATAGATTGACTCTCAATTTATATTTAAAAAGTAAAAATAGTTTACAGTTGTAAATATTTTTTTATTAAATTTAGGTTTCCATTATAGGCACACAGGCATCAATAAAGATATGTGCTTAAAATAAAGAGTCAATTTTAAATTTAGTTTTAAAAAGATAAAAACTAATTTATTTAAACTAAATAAATTTGTTTTAAATAGTTATGTTTTAGGAACAAAGTTTAATTAAATATTAAGAATTTTCTAAATTAGTTTATCTCATTATTAATCGAAATTCATTGAAAACTGATTTTTTTTATATTAATCTTTGTTTTATGATTTAGAAATGTTTTTAAATAGCAATCTAACATATTTTTAGAGATAAAGATAGTTATATTATCTATAAACATGTTTATTTATCTAAAGAATTTTATAAATGTGGATAATTAGAAATCATTACTGCCTTATTTTAATTATATCTGAAAAATATGTTTTGCAAGATTGATAATATAAAAACGGCAAACTCAGAAAATAATTTTGTCTTTGATCTTTTAGTCTTTGCTCTTTTCCTGCTTAATGCATATTGCAAAGAAATTTGCAAAGCAGTTGAAAAATCAAGATGTTTTGTTAATCAACCAGTCCCAGGGCATGGTGTCCATAACCATAAAATGTTGAAAACCTTCTTGCTGAATTAGATCTAATTCTATGCCAACTATCTTCAGATATACCAAACTGCAGCTAACACAGATGCACTTCTCATCAGTGAAAATTTTATATCAACTCTACCTGGAAATGTAAACCGATTGTGACTAATATTTGGAAAACTGTCACTGGAAAAGATCCCACTAGTAAATTACCAGAGTTCTCTTTTCATCATATCTACAGGAAAACATTATATGTAAATATAATTTTATTTTTGTATAGAGAAACATTTTTTTCACAGTTGTATCTCAGACTTAAGATAACAAGTTTTTTTACTTTATCATGATTTAATAAACTTTTAAAATGTTTATTACTATAAAGCAGTAATATTTACACTTATTGAATAATTTATAATTTAATTTATATAATTTTATGTATTTATTTTATTTATCTTGAATGTTAAATTAGTTTTAATATTAATACTTTATATTACTTAATTTAGCATAGCATATTTGTTATGGTACGGTTTTAAATATTTTTTAAAAATCTAGATGTTATTGAAAATTTATATTGCCTTGACAAAGTTTTAAAATTTAGTTATGAATTTATCACATTTTTAAATATTCATGATAAAAGAAAAATTAGTTTTGTTTCTTACATTTTTTTCTTTTCCTTCTAAAAAGTTTTAAAATAACGAAGATTTTAATAGTCAAAATTTAGTTTAAGTTAAATCAATTTTTCTCCTAAAATTTTTTTTTTAAGGAATATAGTAAAAATTTCAATTTTAAATAGTTAACATTTAGTTTAACAAAAGTTATCTCTGAAGCTATTCAAAAATCATTTGGAAAATGTATTTTAAAATTAATGAAAGTAGAGGTATGGGTTCTAATGCCAATGTGCATATATATATATATATTGTAACCCTCCTCCAACACCACCTACCTTTTCTATCCACAAATACCCGGGACACCAATTCTATTGATCATAGAATAAACTATTAATCTGATCTCACTTTAAAATTATTGAGACTCTTAAAATGCTATCCTACCTTAGCTTATCTCAGTTGGGGGTTACAGAGGTCTATATGGTGTAAAATGTATATTAGATATGGGAGGAAACATTATGATTAATAGGAACAAAACATTTATTAAGTTCAAAAATAAATAAATAATTAAAATTGGTAAAGTTCTACCATTTTAATTTACAAGTTATAGTTTAACCTCAGCTCCTATTATCCACATGCATTGAACAACCTCTACTGTGTGATAAAATTAAACTAATAAAATGAAAATGTAATGCTAATTAACTATACTGCATGGTAAGAAGTTAACAATTACAAATACCTTGGTCAGATTATTAATACAGATGGAAACATAATGGAGGAAATTAATCATAGAATTAAACTTGGTTGGAGTGCTTTTGGTAGAAATAACTTAATACTAAAAGGAAATATGCCTATGTGTTTGAAAAGGAAGGTTTTTAACAAAAGTGTTTTACCAGTTCTTACTTATGGATCTGAGACTTGGACACTTAATAGAAGAGTGATACAGAGACTTCAGACCACTCAAAGAAGTATGGAGAGATGTATGTTGGGAGTAACAAGAAGAGATCAAAAATGCAATGTATGGGTAAGAGAACAAACAGGTGTTACTGACCTCATTGAAAAAATTAAAAGATTGAAGTGGAGTTGGGCTGGACATATTGCTAGAAGAGATGATAGTAGATGGACAATTGAAATGCTAAACTAGATTCCAAGAGATTGTAAAAGACCCAGAAAGAGACCACATGTGAGATGGATGGATGAAGCCGGGGTGATGTGGAAAAGAGAAGCTAAAGATCGGAGAAGATGGATTAAACTTGGAGAGACCTTCATCCTGCAGTGGATTGATAATGTTTGATGATGATGATGGTAAGTTAGAGTCAAATACAAAATAAAATATAACATCACTTTTAATTATAGATTTAAAATAAGTAACTGAATTACGTCTAATCTAAATATTAAGGGAATATCTCAGGGAATTAATTTATTGCATGGCTTAATTTTAAATCTATACTTTACAATGACTATTAATTACTATCATAAAAGTAATGACATAAATTAAGCATTATCCTAACAAAAATGGTGGTAGTTAGATAATGAAAGAAATAGGGTGCATTTTGATTTCAATTCATCATCTAAACAATAACTGAGTAATAAAATTTTCAGAGAATCATTAAAGAATCAAACATTTCATATAGTGTTTGGATCAAGAAAAGCAACATCATCAGATCTGGACATATTCATCATGAAATTATGGAATAGTGCAATCATATTATATTGGATATGTAGGTGTGGGTGTGTTTGTGTGGAAATATAGAACATGAATGCATGTCAAAGAAAAATTCTGAACACAGCTTTAAATAAATAAAACATTTATTACAAGATAATTTAAATAAACATTTGGTTTTATAGTTTATGTGTATACATGTTTTGGGATAATTCTAACATCAAAGATTAAATAGTCTACATGAAAATAAACAACATAAAAATAAGCTTTCCATATTTTATTTAATGTATGCCAGCTATCAATCCATTTTGTTAAAGGAAACATTATAATACCAGCACCAAAATAATAAACATGAAACTAAACTTCTTGGTATCTTATTTATAAAATATATTCAAGCTATCAGTTAATTCTGATAAACCTATGACACAGAAATGTTATAATACTATACTAAGATAACTAAGTATGAAATTAACTTGTTGGTATCTTACTTTGAATGCCCATACATTACCAGTTAATTCTGATATACTCATGAAAAATAAAACTGTTAAACACTGGTACTAAAATTATAAAATGTGAAGCTAAAATTCTTGGCATTTTTACTTCAAATGCACAAACCAAATAAATAATTTTATTAAATGGCTATATTTTCTTTTCTTTTGCTTGCTCATTCAAAATGAGGGTGAAACATTATGAGAGTTGATGGTATAAAACCTAAATAATTAATATGATATTATTTCAAACAATAATTAAAGAGTTACACAATAATGATGGATTTTCTCCATACCTTCCAAATTAATAATATTTTATACATGCATCTAAATTATGCTATCTGCTATAAAATAATTAATATAACTAAATCCAATTGGTTTACTTATGAAATTGGGATAAGTGTCATAATATGGATGATGACAATGGCCAATCAAGCTTCAACACTAATTCTACTTCATCTGTTCTGTGAGAAAAATCAATTCTACCTTTATTTTATTTTCTTATCAGCAAACTATCTTACACTTGGCTATGAATAAAAGATGGGAAAACATTCCACAGAATATATGATGGATAAAAAGACTTTCATAACTCTAATTATTTAAATAACAATACACAGTGACTCCCTAGCCTAATTTCTCATCACCAAAAAAATAAGCGAAATACACTACTTGGCTTCACATATTATAATTCATAAAATACAACTACTTAATCTGGAGGATATAATCCACTCCTAACAAATATTTCAACAAGCTAAGGGAGAGCTCTCTCAATCCCTGACAATATACTATATAATCCACTCATGGCAAATACTCAAATAAATTAAGGGAGAGTTATCTCAATCACTGACAATACAATATCTAACATAAATAATTTCATTCTGCATAGACACTAAATACATTTCAATCTAAGCATAATAAAGAAATAATAAATTCACACTTAAATAAATCCTTCCTTGCCATTTTTTGGCACATTTCATCATCTGAAACAGATGGGAATTAAATTATATCTACTTTCAATTCAAACATATAATTGGATTAACTAATAGACCGGTATATAAGCAATTAGATGGATGGATGAAATAAGAAAATATACAATTAGATGGATGGATGAAATAAGAAAATGTGCAGGGGTGTTGTGGAGAAGAGAAGCTAAAGATCGGAGAAGATGGATTAAACTTGGAGAGACCTTCATCCTGCAGTGGATTGATAATGGTTGATGATGATGATGATGATGATATAAGCAAAATAACGCATACACAATTTTAAATCACATTTGATAATAATTACTGTAACGACATTACTTAATAAGTGATAAAAGAAATAATGAATAAATCTCTCATTACTGACAAAGTATAATATTTTAGCTTGGAAATATAATAATTATTACTAAATAAGCAAGACAAAATAACTCTTTGGTATTGAAACGGAAACCTCCAATCCCTTTCTGTTTCACCATCAACCTAATGACCTACTTGTCTGAACTAGTTTCGAACCTATCTTAAATGTAGAAATGTCATATGTAAAAATGTTATATATAAGTTGAGCGGGAAAACTTTGCTATAATGGCCGCTTGAGTTGCATCATCCATTTACATATGAAACACGCTATAATTAGACAGGTTTGATAAAATTATAGCGGAGAAATGCTCATAATTTATTATAAAATGTTTTATTAATTTTCAGTCAATTCTTAATTATATTCGCTATTATTGCGTATGTGGATGGATAATTTAAACCTTGGAATAACGGCAAAATGATTTGTATATATATATTTAAGTTTAAATAAAGAAGATATAATGTAAAACATTTTCTTTAAACATATTTAACGGTTTTCTGATTTAATGTTTTACATATATAATTGAAACTAAAGTATTTTCTTTAAATTCCCTTTTTTTTTATTATAAACAAATAATATTGTAAAAACAAATATGTTAAAAGTTATTTATTTCAGTAAAATAAAAATCATCCATTTGTAATTAAAAATGAGAATTTTGTGTGTAAACAAGAGATCAATTAGTGACTGCACCCCGGGTAAAAAGTAAAATCTAGTTTACTGATTGATTTTTGTTTGCAACAAAAGACTTTATCATTAAATCAGAATACCGTTCCTTCTGCTAAGCTTTAACATTCTTTAACACCTAAAAAGGAATTTAATTAATGAAACTGAATCAAATTATATAATTTATATATTTTAATAATTTTAAGTTATTAAATGTAACACCTCGGAGACGTTATCTGTTGTAGAAATTGGATTATATTATTTTGTTTAATTAAAAGTCAATTGGTCCCGAGGCTAATGAAATTCCAAAAAGGTGTTAAAGTTTAGTCGAAATGTATAAATAGGGCTTATTTTAAGCGGGAAGATATACTCCATCTTGCTTTTGAAGAGCTATTATTATCCAAGTTATAAATTGTTTAATTTTACCATGTCTGGCTAAAGTCAGGCAAAATTTTGCTGCCGTTCCCGTGATGGAACGCCGAGTTCAATCCATCAAATGCCGAAGCAACAACCAACAAGCTTACACCAAATGAAAGATGCCGTATGCCACTAAAAGGGACTTGCCGTCGTTCCAACACCATTTTAAATCATCTCGCAACTGAACAAGAACATGCCATAAGCCGCCAAAGAACTCACCTTCGTTCCAGCTTGAATCTATCCAGTCCAGCTATAGAACTGTTATACTATTATTTAAAATAGCAGAGCTCTGTGAATTTCAAAAACAATCATGATTTCTTCAAAAACAGGTTAGCTAACCATATTATCGAAATTCCTTTCTAAATTGTTTTTCAAATAATCTTTAAATTCTATAATATAAAATACTTTCGTAAATTTCTGTGTTAATTAATGTTTTGCTATATAATTTAATCACTGCAGTTATATTTTGCTTTTCTTTTGCTTATTTTTAATTATTATTAGTTGTGCCTATGTTTCGAAACGGCGTGCATTTAATTATAGAATATGTTTTTAAACATAAATTTAACATCTTCGTATTATTATTTATATAGCGTCATTTCGTGCGCTGTTTCGAAACCCAAATTCATATTTTGTCATGTAGTAAATTAATTAATATAAATATAAAATGTGGCTTTTCAACCTTTAATTATTATATTACTAAAGATTAAACTAGCCTGGAGTGCAATCATAAGTATATTTTTTTAGTAAAGTATTCGTAAGTCCCTTATTAAATATACTTTTCCTCCTTTTAAAAGTTTAGTAGTTATAGATAACTAAAGAGATTGAACGGGATAAAGTAAAGTTTGTATATATTCCCGTCAGTAGCATATACATATTTCTCATGCTACAGAAGAGTTGGCTCTTTTGATCAAGCTGATAAACTTGTGTTCATTTAATATGTGATATTTCATTTATAATATCCTTCGGCTTGGCGGATGTGAAACTTATTAATATTTTTCTCGTTGTGCTGTTTTATATATAAGATGGAGCCACGGCATTGCCAGCACATCTTCTCTTATAGGGTAGTGCAGTAGCGAAGTCTGAGCTACGGGCCAGATCAGCACGTAAGTCCCCCGCTTCTTATGAACCAAATAAAGGTTCCCTTTTGTAGCATGATGACCGGTTATTGGGTAAACTGTTGTTTGTCACAAAAACCCTAAAACTATTCTTCCATCTGCAGAGCCACTTTATTATTATATTTTACTTGTGCCTAGCGTATTAGTAAAATCGTTATAGCCAACTCTCCCTCCCTAATATGCAGTCTTCGGCGTTGATCCGAAGCATTCTTGAAAACCCGTTCGATCTAAAGCTATCTGGGATGCTTTAAAAGCCCATAGTTAATATAAATTTATTATAATTAAGATGTATTATTAAGTTTCACTCCAGACTTTGTTAGATTTCACGTACAATAGCCACACGAACTGATGATGAAAGGGCATAACTAGTAAAAGTTAATGTAGTGATTAGTTATATAATAGGGCTATTTGTTTCCATTAAATAATATTGGATCAATTAAATAATAGCCAACGTATCAATTAATGTTTAAATGGCCTAGAGTAATGTTACTTTATAAATAAAATGCCTGCGTGCATTTGCCAACAACAATTGTCAATAAATATATTTTAATTCATCATATATCAGTTTCTGTCTCATTATTAAATCAATCCAATTCACTAATTGCCCATAGCTTTTCATTAGTAAAACCCCTATTAACTAATTATATTAGATTTTATCTTTGGAATGTCTTTAGTGTTTAAGTTGTTTATATAGATGTTTAAGTCCATGAGTCTTTTGTTTCTCCGATTTGCTAGTGGGCCGGATTAAGAATTAATTCTCGTGTGCCATCATTGTTATGTTGTCCATTAGGTGTTTGATATGGGGCTTGGAGAGTGGGTTCGAATCCAGGCTGGTCCCTGACCAAAATCTCAGGCTCGACTGGGTTTGAAGTACATTTTGTGAGTTCCAGCTCGTGTTAGATGGATAAGCATATTTTGACCGGCACAGTATTAGCCCATAGATTGAAATAAAAGTTTTGGTTTGGGATAAACAATAAATCTTTAAATTTGCAGTAAAATAATTGTTGAGAAGTGAACCTCACAACTTCTTGAAAACGTAAGGATAAACAATAAATTTTATGTTACTACCCCTTCTCAAAAATGAGCTGTTAACTACTAAATAGTGAATGAATATTTCTATTGCTAGCACACGCATATAGAAATATAAGTACATAATAAAACTATACTAAAATAATACTAATTATCCAGTATAATATCTCTTCATATTATACCTTTGCAAGATGTTCTTGAAGAGAGAAATTAGCAAATAATAATTTTAAAAAATCATAAGACAAAATTTTAAATCTACCTATCTATCAAATGCTAACAAAATAATAATAATAATCATTAAAGCTTTTTTTTTTCTTAGCTGAAATTAAAAGTTCATTTATAGTCTGTAGATGATATGTCTTAGCCATGTACTAAATGATGATGGTTATTGGTATAACCATAAATATGGATAAACGTATAACAATTTCCTGCAGGGAGATAAATAATATTAATTAGATCCAATTGGATAGCGTTTCAAAGTTATCAGCAATAGCTAATGAAACCACTGGCAATATAACATATGAAAATCTTCATTATGGCAATAAATATTTAATACTGCATAAGTTAAACAATAATTTATTATTTAATTCATTAGACTTGTTAAAGCATTTGTTCCAAATTTTCAAAAGTCATTCATCAAGCAAATAGTGACTCAGATCATAAAATTTATTTAAATTCATGTAAGTTTATTGCTAACATATTTTAATAAAAAAATCTAATGTAAATGAGAACAATAAAATAAAAGAAATTCACATCCAATTTCATGCCCTTCTACTCATTCATTTATCAGCACATTTAGAGATAAGTTAATAATTCATTAATTATATGTCATACATTTTTTTAATTTCAAGATACAAAATAGTTAGGTATAATTTTGTCAATAATAATAATAAAGTATGTTATAATAGGTTATCTGCACACATCCTTTTGTTTAAACTTCATTCCTTTAAAGTTAGCAAAAATTATCAACAAAGGGTCTCTGAAGTGTTTAATGAAAAAGTCCAGTAGAAATTTTCCAGCATAGTTATTTATTTAATGTTAGAGATTAAATCTAAGTAAATCAAACTTATAATGTAGACATATTTCAATTACTTCTCCAATATTAGAGATAAAATTTAGGTAAAGTAGATTTGTCATATAAACATGCATTTCAATTATTTCTTTAATGTTAGAAATTAAAGTTAAGCAAATCAAATTTAATATATAGGCACACATACACATCTCAAATAATGATTTTAGAATTTAAATTAGTCAGTTAAAAGCAGGGAGATGTACCTTATTTTCAAAGTGATTTACATCTGCATATTTCCTCTTATTTTCCTCAAATAGAATTTCCATCCAGAAAATCAATAATAATTTTTACTTTCAAGCTTGGTCCATGGAAGAACTAACTTGTAGAAGCAAAATTATACTAATAAAAACTTTTTATGGAGAAAGAATTGTTGAAATCAGAAAACTTTCTGTAAAAGTATTCCCCTTTATACCAGATTATTACCCAAGCATCTGTTCTCCCATCAATCCAAGATCACTCAAAAGTTCAAAACTCTAGAAACAAAAGGTTACGCCACCCATTGCACTGGCTTAATTAGTTAAAAAATATGCAAGAATGTTTCTATCTTGAAAAAGAAAAATTATTTTGTCTTTTTTAAAAAAAAAATTAAATAAATTGAACAAACAATAAATAAATATTTTACATTTTTAAAGTAACAAAATAAAAACTAATGATAATTATTTTAGCAAATAAAATATTTGAGAATGTATTTGCTGTTTAACAATTCACTGACCCAGTGATCTATTAATTCATTTAAAATGTGTTTAAGCTGGTTATTCAAGCTATGGGTTAGGAAATCAAATATTTTGCTATGAAACATGATATTTGGTGGTTTAACCTTTTCCATGATGAAAATTCCAGTTGGATGAGTGAGGTAAAACTCTAAACTTTTGATTGGTCAATTACAGTAAAAATATATTCATCTTTTAATATTATACTCATTTTAGTTTCATTTGTAAAAAGTATATTATTAATTTGTCAGGTTATAAAAGTAAACAAAAGTTTTTTTAAAAGTAAATTTTTATTTATAATTATAAAAATATTTGATAGCGGAAAAAATTAAAAAAAAATCTTAGCAAACTACAGGGTGATGCAAGGTCATTGATTTCCCTCCTCAATTTACATTATTATAAAAGTTAAGAATTTTTTAGTAAAATCTTACCATATTTCTAAAAATAATTATATTTTCAGCATATTTTACCAAAATACATTATAATATGTAAATAAATGCCAGAAAATATTCTAAAACATTAATTTTTGTTAGAAAATCAAATAAACAACTAGGGGCAATCTAAACTTTTGACAGATATCAAAATTGTTGCTATTCACTGGTTTCGTTTTTAATTTACGTTTGTGTAAAAGTATACAATTTTTTAATAAAATCTTACTAATTTTGTAAAATAGCTATATTTTCAGCATATTTTCTGAAAATAATTTATAATATGTATGAAAAATAATAAAAAAAAACACTAAAACATATTTTTCATTTTCAGTGGTGAAAATTATTTATTGGTGGTCTTTTTTTGACCAAATAATCATCAGCCAATCAGCATTGAGAATGGATGGCTTCTTCCTTTTGTTAGACTTAAAACATCACTATTATTGATTTTTTACTTGTAAAATAATTCAAGAGAGGACAGCATCTTACAGGACTTTCTAACTTTCAAACAAGCATAAAATCATCACCGTAGCTAAAAAATGGCCGATTTCAAGTGACCTAAAGCCATTAATGTGAATGAGCATCCAGAGCTCAGTAAAGGTTAATGAAGTATATGAATGCAAAATGAAGCTGAAATATGCCACAAGCATACATGAACATCCATAAATACCGTATTATAGGTACTAAACTGATCTGGCTAAAATACAAGTTTCTATAATGATGAGTCAACATATTGCACTATTCACACTATGAATTGAAATATTATAAGCAAATAAAACAGAGAATTACCTAAACAAATATCAATACTGTTCTGCAGACAAATAAAACAAACTTGAATCAACTTAACTAAACTGACAATTTCTGTGACAAACCACCCCCCTTTCTAATATTAATTACTCACTAAAGAAAAACATTAAACACCTCAAAACCTTCAAATTATATCTGTAAATGCTTTTAAACATAGTTTTAGGTTATGAATAAAAAAAAATTAAATTTCAGGTTATTTTATTTTTTTCTAATAAGATGCAATAAGCTGTTACTGAAACAGTGCTATATAATTACAATCAATATTTCTGGTGTCAATCCAGAAGGTTACAATATAAATAGTTTACTAAGTTAATTGTATTGTGTTTAAAACTTATACACAGTTTTCTATTTTTATTTTGTTTCACATATGCATCTGAACTTAAAGATTAGAATATTTAATAATCCTGTAGACATTTTATGCCATTTTTGAATTCTGTATATATATTATTTAACTCCCTGATATATGTTATTCTCACTTGAAATAAAATTTTGATTTTGCTTAGACATTTATTTTTTACTTTGGATTGTTAGAGGTTACTTATTGTGTTCTTTTAATTTTAACATGCCATGGGGAACAAATGCATGGTGTATAGTTCTGATTTTGTAATGGCCTTTGCATTGTGAATATTTAAAGTTAATTTAATGTTTTATTATTGCCTATTCTTTTAAGTTAATCAAAAATAATTGTGCACATCTGAACTTAGCTATCATCTATCTCACAGATCTAGATAAACAATATAATTAGTTTTCAGAAATGATACAGAATTATTATATAAAATTTTGTGTTTGTTCATATTCAAGACCTACCTGATATCAAATGCAATATATGCCAACCTTAACTGTATTAAATTGAACTGTTAATAAAATTGTTTGTTTGTTATTAGATTAGTCTTAGAGTATGTTTACTGTGATCTGCTTTTCTAATTAATGTTTCTAAGGAATCTCTTATCTCTGTGACTTAGAAACAATTTTAAGTATCTATTAGTAATAGTGTAACTGTTTAGGTGTTTATAATTAAGATTTTCACTAGTAAACTCTAATATATGTTTTGATATGACATTCTAGACTTTAACTCTAGTGTCACTCTCTGGTGTTAGATATTGATGTACCTATTGTGTGTGTGTATATATATAAATGAATCAATTAAATGTGCACTAAAATGATCAAAGAAGGAGATAATTAGTCATATCATTTGAGGGATTAATTTTGAATAGAACAAAAAGAGAATAATAAAAACAGAGAATGTCATCACAATTTTAAAGTCATTGATAATTATTTTTAAGGTAATAATATATTGTTAAATCATCTACAATGGATTAAACAAATCTTCTTGACATGTTTATAATTTTTTTGATATGAAAAGTAATGTTTACTAAGACTGTAAACCTCAAGAGTATGCACATGAAAATGCAAAGGTAGGGACCTCTACAAGTAAGTCTTAACCACAAGTGAAGACCTGTAGAGGTCCTTACTTTCACATTTTCATGCGCATATTCTTGAGGTTTACAGCCTTAGTAAATATTACTTACATAATCAATGTGCAATTAAATAAATTTATAATATGGAAAGTATATTTAAGAAAGTAAAACAGTTCCTCTTAGTTTAGTGTAAAGATTGTATAAATTATTTGAAATCAAGGGCTAAATAAAGAGCATCATTAAATGATAAAATTGAATACCTGCAGATTTTATGCTGGTTTTTAAAATAAATTTCAAATATTTTTAAGCTTATGCAATTATTTTCAATTTTAACATTTTTTAAAGAATCAGAGAAAATAAACAAGTTATAAATCTGCCACAAATTATAACAGTTTTATAAGTATTCATTAAATATAAATATTCATTAAACATAAACTATCCACATGCTATTTAATTTTAAGTACTATTCATAGTTTGAATATGTGTGTGATTATATACATATTTTAAATATCATAATTATATATTTAAAGCATCAGAGTTAATCTTAATTATAGTGATTATTTATTTTAATAAATAACTATGTAATAATTTATTTTGTAGCCATCACTAATAAAATGTGAGCTACATCAAGGAATTAAAAAGAGAAAGTATTTAAGCAGAATTATTTCAGGATCAAAACAAAACAAAAAAGAACAAAAAAATAATAATAAAAAAGAATTGTGTTTGTTTTTAATTTAAGACAGTTTTAAATAAAGAAAAAAAAGTTAGACAAATTAAGTAAAAAAAGGAAGAATTACTTTTAATTTGCAGATTTAAAAAAAGATAATAATCAAGACTGATTATATTTAGATGTGATAATATGTTGGACTATTTCCATCATCTATCATCAAATGTTGAATGTTTAGAAAATTTTAAACTTTATTTAAACTTTTTCAAATAGTAAAAACACAAATAAACAATACAGAATAGTTCAGTTGGTTAGAGTGTTGCCTTAGAATTCGATATCCAAGAATCTACAATTGCGAGTTCAACTCCTATGCTAATATTGTTACTAGTCAGGCCAATAATATCTGAAGAAGAATGGAAAATAACACTAGTCAAAGCATTGTGTATTAATAATGGTGTTGTCTATTTGTATGTTATTACTAACAAGTTGTTTGTATTTGAAAAAGTTTAAATAAAGTTTACAATTTTTTATATATTCAACATTTAATGATAGGTGATTATATTTAAAAAAAAAAAAGAGAAACAAAAGAAGATATTTTCTTTAAATGGTTAAAACACTATTTATATTTTCTCATGGTTTAAAAATATGATTTAAAAAAAAGATTTAATTAAGTTTTGTTTTATTAATTTTTAAAATGTTTATTATAAAAAAATTGTACAAAATTGTTATCTAATAAAACCTAATTGGATTATGTTGTTTAAAAAATTGGATTAGTGTTAGTTTATTTTCTGTAATTAAACATGCTAATGGGAGAAAAAAAGATAAGGGTGATTCAACTTAGACAACGATCAGTTTATATATAAAAGATCATTAAAATTTTTATTATTACACTCTTTCAATATTCATTTTCTTTACTCAGGGATATAACCTGTGTAAAATATATGGGTGATCACTGTCTGGTAAACTTCAAGTTATTGATTCAGCAAATCAAATGTGATGAATAAAATCTGCTGTTATAAAGTTTTAATGGAGATGCATTGCTGAACTCTCAAATGTTTGTCCCTTAGTTCAGACACAGTGTAGTTCCTAATAAATTATCTGGAAAGCATCCATCAAAAGCCTGAAATGTGATTGAACTTAACATGACATTTTCTGAGTTGTTTGCCATATGCTATATATTATGCTTACACATAATATGTCAAATGGAAGCCTTCTTTTACAGAGTACATGTGCCTATAGATTGGTGAAGAAACATGGCCAGAGTTTATTTATGCAGTATAAAGCCAGCTGAAGAATTTCAAGACTAATTTCTCCCAAGAAAAAAAAGGGAAATCTACAAAAATAGACTCTGCAATCCCAAAAATGAAGAAAATCATAAAATATTGAAAAAACATTAAGCTTAACAAAAAGGACCTTCAGCCAAAGACTTTTAACAAAAGACTTCCTGGAAATTTTATATAAGTATATGTGATTTATATTTTATAATCTAAAATTCCAATAGATGTGATAATATTTTATAAGTTAACCAGAATTCATGCTATATGTTTATATTAACTTTAATTAGCTAGAAAGTTTATTATTGTGTAATAAACCTTTGTTTTGTTATTTGTTAATTTGGCCTTTGTTCTCTTTTCTCTTAATTTCTCACCCTTTAAAAATAGTGAACTATTTATAATAAGGTAAATATATTGTTTGAAGAATATATTAATTTTTTAAAAAGATCAAATTTTAATAGCCAATGAGATGATTTTTTTTTTACTCAACTGAGCTAGTCATGGTATAGTTTTAGTAATGCTGAAGAGTGTTTAGTTTTCTTCCATCGATTTTTCTAATGTTCAGGATGGTACCTTGGTTTAAATCTAGTAAAAATTGTATATTCGTGGAGGATTTCCCTTTAATTAATTAAGAGTCGGTTTAATGGTCTTGAAATATGGCTGTGATCTATTAGATTTACGTAATTAGTTCACGGTCTGTCCATTAATATAATTATATGCTAAATTATATTCCCCTCTTCTCTATGTAACCATTACATATTTAACTCCCAATAAGTGAGATCTTGAATAAGTTCTCTCTAGTAATTTAGCTATTTTTTGAAATGATTATATTTGATCTCCCAACATGGAACTTGGCTGGTTAAAACCACCTCACTCATCCAGATGGTTTCAATTTTAATATAAACATAATTTATTTCTATTAAATTTAAATAAAACTTCCATATATCTTTGATTATTCCATGTTGTAACAAAATATTTTGTTATGCTCTTAAATTTCAAGAGATTGCAACATACGGTGGCCATTCGAGGGCACCACCAAGCATTTCTGCCTAGACCGTATTATAAAATTTCTATAATAATGGTTAATTTTTTTTATTTCTTCCACTGCTACCCTCTGTAACAAAACATTTTGTTACGCTCTTAAATTTCAAGAGATTGCAACATACGGTGGCCGTTTGAGGGCGCCACCAAGCATTTCTGCCTAGACCGTATTATAATATTTCTATAATAATGGTTAATTTATTTACGAATGGCAATCACCAAATGTAAATCTTAAAATAATTTCCTTTTTACGGACCAAAAGATTACAAAATGAAATATAAGAATTAATTATAGTAAATAAAAAGAAAGAGATCAACACTTCACTGTTGTTGAAATATTTATTATACTTTTATTCTATTTGTTGTTTATTCCCTTCCCTCGCCCTTGTCGAATCAACCCCTCATGATCCTTTTTCTTTCTAATCAAGAATTAATATGTATCGTTCTCGAAGGATCATGCACCGTCACTCTACCAATATTTTCATTAAAAAAACATAGTATATAACTATGAGTGAACTCGAGGGCAACTTACTATAAGAGTGTGTTTGTTAAAACAAAATCCACTCAAACCTCCTCTTTCTAATGTTAAATCTTATCCTCTTAAATTTTACTTGCCCTTAGATCGAGTATACAATTTTCTTATTCATACCTATACATTATCAGAACAACAATCACAGAAACCAAAGGTAAGTTTACTTAATAAAACATAACACAAAAATATAATGTGGATTAATTTGGGTTAGTAAATACATATGCTTAAAGACTACATATCCCCCCTTTCTATTGCTGAAACTTTGAGATATTTAAAGTGAAGGCTTTTTTTGAATTCTTTTATGCAAATGTCTCTTGAAATTATAATAAAAAAAATCTATTTACCCTGATCAATCAGTGTAGGTCCTGTGTGTGTGGAATATTTCACTTTATATTCATCGTGGTTTGTCCGTGATCTTCTTCCAGTCCATTCTCCCCGACTAGCTCTCTATGTCCGGCATTTACAAGACAGTTCCAGGTGGTAATAGGAAGAGGTTCCCAAAAGGGAAAGTTCTGTTAGATCTAGCCGCTCAACATTTTCTCCTTGCGCTTATTTCTTTTTTTTTTTTAATGTAATTTTTACGATTTTTTTATATTGGAGAGTCCGAGCCGAATTGGCATATAGATTCTGTATTCTTTGGTAGAAAAATCCAATTAATTTTAAACAAAAGGGAAGTCTGTAATTTATAGTTTTTTTTCAAAGTCTCAGTTCACACCTTTAATATTCTCTTCTTTTATTTCATATTTTATTTTAAAATTCTAAAGAAACATTCCAATTGATCAGCGTAATAGATAGCATAAAAATAGCTTCGCTGTCAAAGCCTCAACAATAGAATTAATTGCTTTCTTTTCCCTTCTATCTTTAAGAATTTTTTTAAAGACTAAACAAAAGACAAACTGTTATCAAAAATGTAAGATCTTGATCTAATTTATTTTAACTTCTTAAAACTCCATTTTAAAATTAAGTGTTAATTTATATTTCTTTTCTTAAAAATTATGTATTATAAAACGATATTTATATTTTAACAAAATATATGTGTGTATATATATATGAGCTGATAGAAAAATAATATGTGTGTATATATATGTATGAGTATGAACTGACATAAAAATACCAGCTCAATGTATATATATAGATAAGTTATTTTTATCTAAAAGGTGAAATAGAAAAAAAGTAATGATAAAATACTCACAAGTCAATAGTTGTTGAGTTTGATATTATCTTATTTTAACTATTCATTTGTGAAGAAATCAGATAGCTGTTTGTTCAGCAACAACCTATTTAAAATTGTTTTACTATGTATGTAATATTTAGGAATATAAATTATATCAAGGTCGTAACATAATGCATTATTATTGCTCAACTACTTAATTTGTTGCTACATTTTATATATATATAATAAATGTTTGTATTTAAAAATCTTTTAAATATTTGTGTTTCAAATTTGATATAAAAATATTTTATGCAGTGATTAAAATGCACTTTTAATATTAAATATTGACAGATTATTAATTATGCATTCTATTTTGGTTTATATACATTCTAACCTTGCCCTCGTGCATCCTCACTTCAGATAATATATGAAATAAAATAAAACGGGTTCTATCTCAGTTAATAATTAATAACTAAAATATTCAGCATTAAAATTAAAATATTTCACTAGCTCAAATTTAAAATACGAATAAGGTTCAGTTTATAAAAATAAATTAAATAAATATTTAATATTTTCATGAGACTTGAAGTGAAAATACAGGTGACAAGATAGATTACATTGAGCCAATATCCCACAGGATACTACCTCAATGGCATAAGAACACTATCCCCCCTTTATTACTATTTCAAATAACAAACTCATAGTATTCTTACGACTTTAATAACTTCTACTCACTAAGATTAAACTAATAATTAAATCTTAATCTTCTATTTAATAATCTAGCTCAATAAAATAATCTCAGGTTCATAAAGTTTATTCTAAGTTAATTTAAAAATACGGTAGTAAAATATGAGAAGGGATTTTATGTCATAATCTACTACACTGAAACTAATAATAATAAATAACAGTAATAATATTCTTCATTGTTTAACTAATTCTGTATATCTTTTCTTTTTACTATAATTTTATTACCATAATAAAATAATGAAATAATATAATATGATCTTATATCTTCATGTAATGATATAATAAATACGTGGTAGCATTTTAATAATCTGACAAACAAAATATGTGTGGCAACTGATAGCATATAATTTAATATAATATTGTGATAACTGATTTATGACCAATAAAATAATGTAAGATTATGATTATTTAATTATAATGAATACCAATAAAATATTTAAAATTCTTAAAATAATTCTCTATTTATCTTTTTGTGCAAAATTATATATTTGTTTCAATTATTATGCATATATCGTGATTTCATGCAGCGATGTGGAGAAATAAATAACTCGGACACAAAATTTTTGAAATAACAAAATTTAACAAAGTTTATTACTAACAACAAATAAATAAACAATTTATTTACACTATTTACAGTGGATATCCTTAACTTTTTTACTTTACAGTTTGATCTACCGGGTTATAAAAAAAATAATTTATATTTCAATTATATCTTTATTTAGATTTAGGACAAAATTTTAAAAAAAATGTTACTATTTGGTTTCTCATTATGGTTAACTTATTACAAATATATTTATCTACTTTATTAGCAACAGCATTTTATCCTTAATATTATTAAACTATCTTATTTTAAAAAATTCATACTTAGAAAAACATTCTATAGAAAACAAAATTTTATAATGAGTATGGATTTCTCAAAATATTAAAAAAAATTTCATCTTGCAAAGTCAAAGATGTTACACAAAATATTATCCAAAAATTCAGTACTAGATTTTAGTATTTATCACACAATGTTTACTAATCATAATATATTCTTCTTTAAGCCTTACTTTAGTATGATATAAGTGTAATCATCAATATATTTCTGTTAATCAATAAACAAAAAATATACTATGCATATTGTTTACATAATTTACTTTGTACTATTGTATTTTAAAAATATGCAATACTTATTTTCTCTTAAAAAAAATAATACTAAAGCATTTAAAATTATTATCACTTTAAAGAAAATATCTTTGTTTAGATACTTTATTTTAAAAAGTTTATATTTCATTTCCGAAATAAAATTCAAAATATATTCTGATTCTTTTCTTTCCTTAGGATACTTTGGATCTTCAATTTTAAGTTATAATATTCTATTCCTTCTAAGCAAATAAACCAATCTTATACAAAAACGATAGCATAACCTTAGTTCTAAATTATTTATCATTTCTCTTAAACATATCTTACTAAACGATGCAGTTACATGAAATAAAGATAGCGAAAACAGATGCATAGGATTAAGGAAGAAAGCTAGAGTATTACTCTTAACATATCTCAAAATCATGGCACAGTGCGAAGAGGTATGACATTTACCTGCCTAATATCCTCTAGTACAGGGACGATGTTAAAGCTATTTCTTCAGCTTTATTAGAACATCAAATATTTAAAGAAATATAAACACTGTCCAAATAAAATGTGTATCAGTCATAGGGCTTTGTTAACTATGCTGATATTCACATAAAGACTAAATATTATTTCCATTCCTTATAACATCCTATTTCTTAAAACATCATCTTGGTTTCCTGTTCACTAAGTACTTCCAAGCCACTATCTCAACATTATTTCTCAAGATTTTCCACATCTTACATCGATAAATAACTATCTGCATTTACAAAACAATAAATAAAATTCATTAATAGTTAAACAATCTAGCTGTTCCACAAGAAAAGTCTGCTTACTTCATTATTCTATATGTCTAATCATATACAATCTACTTAGACAATATTTGAATATCCAATAACATGAAAATTTTAAAAGAATCACATAATTATTTGTTATGTTGGATTATATCACTAATAAAAAAAAAAAATCGTCGTATGCATATTTTCAAATCAATCCTATCTCATAATGTTTTTTTAAAATGTTGTATGAAATGCGGTACATATAAGTAAAAAAACTTTTACACTTCATTCTTCCAATTTATGGATGATCTAAAGAAAACAAAAAAAATATACATTATAAATTATCAATAGTTATTATTATTACCAATAACCTTTATCTAGTCATCGTGTTCAGTAGGCTTCCTTTATCCACTTGAGCATTGCAGATATAAAAAAAAATTCACACCCATACACTTTATATTAAAATATTTTTAGCTAAATTATTAGATTGTTATATTATAAAATTTTAATATTAATAAATTAATGTTTTTATGTTTTTCCTAATCTTATATAAAAATTTAGATTTAAACTAGGTTAACAAAATAAAAGGAATCAAAACTATAATTACATATTTTCTTGACGATAGTTCCTGATAAGTCCAAAATGTTTATTATTTTCTCTAGAGTTTTTAAAAATGTTCTCCTCCAAGCACGTTAAAGTTTAAAATAAAAATAATTATTAATCCATTTAGTAAAATTTATAGAAAATAATCCTTGGTTTTAGTATTTAGGATGATAATTATTAAATCATAATATTAATTAATCCCGTGAAGCTTCTTAATCTTCTCTACCAATATTCTCTGCGTATCCGATGCATCAATCCATCTAATTTAACTTTAAAAATATTCGATAAACTTTTAAGTACTATTTGTATTTCCATGGATCCATCTTTTATTCAACTATGTGTTCACTTTTTTATATATGTTTCCTTCTTGATACATTTAAACTTTCGTTTGGTATTTTTATAAATCTCTTTTAAAAATAAAAAAAAATGTTACCTTCAGAAAGGATATAACATTTTACTCCTTTGAATATCATATTATATAAAATAATTCATGAAATATAATTGTCTTATTACTATTTAAAAAATAAATCTTGGATAAGCTTATAAATAATACGTTTCAATACATTTTTTTAGACTCCGTATAATGTCCGAGCTGTGGTTTTTTATGTACCAAAACAGTTCTTCGGTGAAATATTAATAAAGCTGTATCAATAAATATTTCAAACATTTTTTCAGCATTACAACTTATATCCATTTTATTTCGTAGTATATCCATTTTTTATTGCGAAGTTTAGGTTAAACTTTTTAGATAAAATACGACTGGTAAGTAACTTTAAAAAATTAGAAAATCATTTCCACGAAGTTTCTAAATATATTATATTTTTTAAAACTCTCTTTTGCAAAAAATACTTTTAAAAATTATCAATTAGTTTTTTTTGCAAATAAAACGATAAGAAAGTACTAAAAAAAATTGACTAAAATAAAAATTTTAAAAATACTATCTCTTTGATAGTTATAATTTACCTTTCTCTGGTTTCAATACATTATTAATCTCCCCCTATACCCCCGTGCAATTCATATTTATAGTCTGTAAGAATACCTATTCCTATTGGTTAATTCTTACTTTAGCTTGAGAACAAATTTACATATTTTTAGTTTATAGTAGAATTGAATTTCAAAATTAGAAATTATGACGTAATGAACTTAAAATATTATTTAAAATATTACTTTTAAATAAATTATTATTTTATTAAAACTATTTAAACATTTAAAATAACTTTTAAAATAACATTTAATAACTTATTCCATTTCTTAATATTCAATTTATCTATTTTTATTTAAATAAAATATTTAATTTTTATTATATCTGTATTCGTCTTTATTACATTACTTAAAACATTACATACGATAGTTAACTTAATGTTTAATACTATTTACTTTTATGATAGGCAATAATTCTATCCAATTCTATAATATAACTTTTAAAATATTTTAAACTTTATTATTAATTCAAACAAGCGTGTGTGTGAACGTATGTACATATACAAGTCACATGATTAATAACTTTGACAGACGATTTTCAATCTATTTCTCTGCCTAGACTAATAAAATTGATACACTTATTATATTATATAAAATAATTATAAAAAATTTGGAAGAATAATTTAGAAAATATAGAATTAGATATAATTTTCACCATCATAAAGTTTATTTTTAAAATATACTATATTAATTTTGACTATTTAAATATGATTATAAATTTAAACATAGCATTTATTAACTATAAGTTTTAAACTATTAAAATCGAATTTTTTAAATATACTTTTAATTATTTATAGCTGTGTTATTTAATATGGCCAGCTTTTACAACCATATGAAACAATATTTTAAGCTTTACATAACTATTTTTTAAATGATTTTATATACTACGTATTCTCTTTAGCTTCAAATTGTACTTTAAAGATATAATTGACTTAATATAATTAATGTATTAAAAGAACATATTCTAAAATTTAAAATTTTTAGTAATTGACTGTTATGAACTATTACTGACCTATAGAAAAGGGCACAGTAACCTCCTCCTTCCAATAAAAATTTTAAATTAAACATCTATCTTAATATTTACTCTATCTATTGATACTTAATATCTTTATCATTTGCTATAACCAAATTCTATCTTGTACTACTGAAATATAAAAGAATATACTGTTTTTAATACAAACTTATAAAATATTTGGACATTACACTCAGAATCTCAACTAGTAATACTAAAAAAAAATTTCTACACTTCTGATGGGTATGGGATTAGACTCCTAGCGTTGTACGTCCCTTTTTCACCATCTGGTGTAGTCAACATGAAAGCATTTTCTCCTACTTTGCTAAAAATCTTATATGGACCCTCGTATAACTCAAGAAATTTCTTAAATTGATTTCTTTGAAGGTTATGACATTTTAAAGTTTTATATTTGTTCTGTAAAAAATAAGGCTATAACTTTATATTTTTTAAATATACGTCTTATCTAGAAATTATTTGTCTTAATCATTAGGTATTTTCTTTTCTAAATCTAAACTTTAATTCTCTCTCGACTTCCTTAAGTCTCACCTTAGCTTTTCCTATCTTCTTTCCTTTATTAAGATCATTCTTAAGAAAATCTGTCATGAATTTCTCGTGCTTTAGACATTTAAGTCTTACTTTTATCTTGCTTATATCTCTATTCTGATTAAATTTTTCTCTTATAAATTCACTATTAGGTATCAAGTTTCTAATTCCTTTAAACAATATTTCTTTAGAAATATCAAATTGTAAACGAATATTTCTATCATTAACACTACATTTAGATATCACATCTTGCATTTTATTTTTAAATTTATTACTACTTTTATCAATAATTTTTGGTAACTCATGTTCCAACAACTTTAAATACTTTTGCTCTGAAGAGATAAACTTTATCCCTGTAGATTTACCAAATCTTTTGTCATCAATATAATATTTTTTAAAACTATTAAGTTGATCTATAGACCTTTCACTAACTACTCTTTCATAGGATTTACTCACTCCTATCATTTCATTAGTCAATTTAAAATATTCTTTGGGATTTTTCAATATTCTTCTGTATATTTCATTCCTACTATTAACTATTTCAATAGACTTTTTATTAATCTCCTTTTCTTCATAAATCATTTCATTATCTATAATAGTTTTTTCAACAAATAACTTGGTTTCTTTACTAGCGAATTTAATATAAGACTCATCTTTTTTAAATTCGTCATCTGCTATCTTAACAAATGATACATCATTATATCTATCTTTATCTCCTAATTTAACAGAATCTATGTTTTCTGCTGTCAAATTACTACATAAGTTAATATCTTTATTAACTATCTCAATGAATTGTGGATTTTCTTCATCTACAGTCTCTACAATTTCTTTGTCATCTACCACATTTTCACTAACTAAATTAATAGATTCTTGATTCTTTTCCAAATCTGTACTAATTATTTCAACAGATTTACTACTTATTTCATGAGATACTTTCTTACTTACTATCTTTCCTTCAAAGTTTTGTATCCCTAAATCTTTTAATTTTCCCATTACTTCTTTTTGAACTTCCTCTTTGATACTTATTTTAGTCTGAACTACCTCTTCCTTAATAATTCTAATTTCTTCATTAATATGATTTATATTACTCTTTACTTCATAGATTTCACTCTTTACACTTAAATTATAACTCTCTATTTTCTGATCTAACTTACTATTATTTAGTTGACATCGGACAATAGATTCTTCTATTTGAGTTTTAAAATTTTTTACTGCTCTTTCTGAAAATTCAGAAAATTTTCTCTTCAACAACTTTTGATTTCTGTCTTCTATTTGCATTATTTCTTCCTTTAAAGAATCAATAGCCTTTTCATTGTTATCAAATTTTAAATCCAAATTATTAAATTTATCTTGTACTTCCACCTTAAAATCTTCTACCGTCTTACAGGTTTCATTAAGTTTTTGATTCATACTTTCTACACAAGTTCTGATTTCATTACTATTTTTGTCCACATTTTCACTAAGAGATTCTAATCTTATATTTGTTTTATTTAGGTTTTCATTAAGAGACTCAATATTTTTACTCATATTTTCATTAAGAGCTTTCGTATCCTCTCTATTTTTAATCATATTTTCATTAAGAACATTAAATTTTATATTACTATCTTCTCTATTTTTACTCATACTTTCACTATTTTTTCATATATTCTAACTCATCTCTCTTCATCATTCAATCATCATTTGAGATATTTGGGAGTTCTCTACCTCCTTTTTAGGCACTATTATCTTTTCTTCCACTGTTTTAATTTCCATAACCTCTTCCTCTTCTTCTTCATTTTACTATCTATAATTTGGACACTATCTACAACTGTTTCCATTTCAATTAAGTTTTCTATTTCTCATTCCTCCTCACAACTTTCATCGACAATAAACTCAGATATTTCAATCTCTAAATTATTACCTTGATTATTCATTTTTTTTTAAATATGCTTTTTCTCAAAATTCAATATTTAAACAATATATTACTATTAATTTTTCATAAAAATAGTTCCTTACCAGTTTCTTTTATCTCCATCTAACCATCACCCACAAAAAACTATAGATAATACTTTTTTTTTAATATCCTTATACAAACAAACTCTAATTAATTACAGTAACATAACGATTAACATTATGTGTGTCACAACATTATTTCCCACATGCATGATTCACAGATATTTTGCACATATTAAAGCATTTTCAAAATATATTTTTAATATTTCAATAATTGACATGGTCATAGTAAATACTAAATAATCGTTAGCCACATATGCATATTTTAAAATTTTATTTGCTAATTGTTTTACAACAATATAGTACTATTTTTAAGCAATCAGATTATCTACCACATAAAATTGCAATATTTTTAGTAATAAGCACTTAGTTCACTATAATAATCAAATCCTAAATAATTATTGCTATAATAAAATATTAAATTATCTATCTTCTGTGAGATATACTATCAATAATCTCTAAAGTTACGCGAACAAATTCAAATACTAACTATTGTATTATATATTTTTAACTACTTTCCTAATATATCTCATAGCCTAAATGTTTGGGTACCACAATCTGAACTATCGATTGTAGTCCCAACTACATATCGTGCAGTCACGTTGGAAGAGCAAAATCTAACCGAGACTTCCCCATGTCATGTAAGCCCATTATACTCTCCCATTTTAAACACTCAGGCCCAACACGTTGCTGGCACCATAATCTAACCTTACCTATGTGTAGCTCCACTACACATCATGCCAACCACGTTGGGGGCCATAATCTAACCTTCATCTCATGCATCCTCACTTCCAGATAATATATGATATAAAATAAAATGGGTTCTATCTCAGTTAATAATTAATAACTAAAATATTCAGCATTAAAATTAAAATATTTCACTAGCTCAAATTTAAAATACGAATAAGGTTCAGTTTATAAAAATAAATTAAATAAATATTTAATATTTTCATGAGACTTGAAGTGAAAATACAGGTGACAAGATAGATTACATTGAGCCAATATCCCACAGGATACTACCTCAATGGCATAAGAACACTATCCCCCCTTTATTACTATTTCAAATAACAAACTCATAGTATTCTTACGACTTTAATAACTTCTACTCACTAAGATTAAACTAATAATTAAATCTTAATCTTCTATTTATAATAATCTAGCTCAAATAAAATAATCTCAGGTTCATAAAGTTTATTCTAAGTTAATTTAAAAATACGGTAGTAAAATATGAGAAGGGATTTTATGTCATAATCTACTACACTGAAACTAATAATAATAAATAACAGTAATAATATTCTTCATTGTTTAACTAATTCTGTATATCTTTTCTTTTTACTATAATTTTATTACCATAATAAAATAATGAAATAATATAATATGATCTTATATCTTCATGTAATGATATAATAAATACGTGGTAGCATTTTAATAATCTGACAAACAAAATATGTGTGGCAACTGATAGCATATAATTTAATATAATATTGTGATAACTGATTTATGACCAATAAAATAATGTAAGATTATGATTATTTAATTATAATGAATACCAATAAAATATTTAAAATTCTTAAAATAATTCTCTATTTATCTTTTTGTGCAAAATTATATATTTGTTTCAATTATTATGCATATATCGTGATTTCATGCAGCGATGTGGAGAAATAAATAACTCGGACACAAAATTTTTGAAATAACAAAATTTAACAAAGTTTATTACTAACAACAAATAAATAAACAATTTATTTACACTATTTACAGTGGATATCCTTAACTTTTTTACTTTACAGTTTGATCTACCGGGTTATAAAAAAAATAATTTATATTTCAATTATATCTTTATTTAGATTTAGGACAAAATTTTAAAAAAAATGTTACTATTTGGTTTCTCATTATGGTTAACTTATTACAAATATATTTATCTACTTTATTAGCAACAGCATTTTATCCTTAATATTATTAAACTATCTTATTTTAAAAAATTCATACTTAGAAAAACATTCTATAGAAAACAAAATTTTATAATGAGTATGGACTTCTCAAAATATTAAAAAAATTTTCATCTTGCAAAGTCAAAGATGTTACACAAAATATTATCCAAAAATTCAGTACTAGATTTTAGTATTTATCACACAATGTTTACTAATCATAATATATTCTTCTTTAAGCCTTACTTTAGTATGATATAAGTGTAATCATCAATATATTTCTGTTAATCAATAAACAAAAAATATACTATGCATATTGTTTACATAATTTACTTTGTACTATTGTATTTTAAAAATATGCAATACTTATTTTCTCTTAAAAAAAATAATACTAAAGCATTTAAAATTATTATCACTTTAAAGAAAATATCTTTGTTTAGATACTTTATTTTTAAAAAGTTTATATTTCATTTCCGAAATAAAATTCAAAATATATTCTATGATTCTTTTCTTTCCTTAGGATACTTTGGATCTTCAATTTTAAGTTATAATGTCCTATTCCTTCTAAGCAAATAAACCAATCTTATACAAAACGATAGCATAACCTAAGTTCTAAATTATTTATCATTTCTCTTAAACATATCTTACTAAACGATGCAGTTACATGAAATAAAGATAGCGAAAACAGATGCATAGGATTAAGGAAGAAAGCTAGAGTATTACTCTTAACATATCTCAAAATCATGGCACAGTGCGAAGAGGTATGACATTTACCTGCCTAATATCCTCTAGTACAGGGACGATGTTAAAGCTATTTCTTCAGCTTTATTAGAACATCAAATATTTAAAGAAATATAAACACTGTCCAAATAAAATGTGTATCAGTCATAGGGCTTTGTTAACTATGCTGATATTCACATAAAGACTAAATATTATTTCCATTCCTTATAACATCCTATTTCTTAAAACATCATCTTGGTTTCCTGTTCACTAAGTACTTCCAAGCCACTATCTCAACATTATTTCTCAAGATTTTCCACATCTTACATCGATAAATAACTATCTGCATTTACAAAACAATAAATAAAATTCATTAATAGTTAAACAATCTAGCTGTTCCACAAGAAAAGTCTGCTTACTTCATTATTCTATATGTCTAATCATATACAATCTACTTAGACAATATTTGAATATCCAATGACATGAAAATTTTAAAAGAATCACATAATTATTTGTTATGTTGGATTATATCACTAATAAAAAAAAAATCGTCGTATGCATATTTTCAAATCAATCCTATCTCATAATGTTTTTTTAAAATGTTGTATGAAATGCGGTACATATAAGTAAAAAAAACTTTTACACTTCATTCTTCCAATTTATGGATGATCTAAAGAAAACAAAAAAATATATACATTATAAATTATCAATAGTTATTATTATTACCAATAACCTTTATCTAGTCATCGTGTTCAGTAGGCTTCCTTTATCCACTTGAGCATTGCAGATATAAAAAAAAATTCACACCCATACACTTTATATTAAAATATTTTTAGCTAAATTATTAGATTGTTATATTATAAAATTTTAATATTAATAAATTAATGTTTTTATGTTTTTCCTAATCTTATATAAAAATTTAGATTTAAACTAGGTTAACAAAATAAAAGGAATCAAAACTATAATTACATATTTTCTTGACAATAGTTCCTGATAAGTCCAAAATGCTTATTATTTTCTCTAGAGTTTTTCAAAAATGTTCTCCTCCAAGCGCGTTAAAGTTTAAAATAAAAATAATTATTAATCCATTTAGTAAAATTTATAGAAAATAATCCTTGGTTTTAGTATTTAGGACGATAATTATTAAATCATAATATTAATTAATCCCGTGAAGCTTCTTAATCTTCTCTACCAATATTCTCTGCGTATCCGATGCATCAATCCATCTAATTTAACTTTAAAAATATTCGATAAACTTTTAAGTACTATTTGTATTTCCATGGATCCATCTTTTATTCAACTATGTGTTCACTTTTTTATATATGTTTCCTTCTTGATACATTTAAACTTTCGTTTGGTATTTTTATAAATCTCTTTTAAAAATAAAAAAAATGTTACCTTCAGAAAGGATATAACATTTTACTCCTTTGAATATCATATTATATAAAATAATTCATGAAATATAATTGTCTTATTACTATTTAAAAAATAAATCTTGGATAAGGTTATAAATAATACGTTTCAATACATTTTTTTTAGACTCCGTATAATGTCCGAGCTGTGGTTTTTTATGTACCAGAACAGTTCTTCGGTTAAATATTAATAAAGCTGTATCAATAAATATTCCAAACATTTTTTCAGCATTACAACTTATATCCATTTTATTTCGTAGTATATCCATCCTTTATTGCGAAGTTTAGGTTAAATCTTTTTAGATAAAATACGACTGGCAAGTAACTTTAAAAAATTAGAAAATCATCTCCACGAAGTTTCTAAATTATTATATTTTAAAACTCTCTTTTGCAAAAAAAACTTTTAAAAATTATCAATTAGTTTTTTGCAAATAAAACGATAAGAAAGTACTAAAAAAAATTGACTAAAATAAAAATTTTAAAAACACTATCTTTTTGATAGTTATAATTTACCTTTCTCCGGTTTCAATACATTATTAATCTCCCCTTATACCCCCGTGCAATTCATATTTATAGTCTGTAAGAATACCTATTCCTATTGGTTAATTCTTACTTTAGCTTGAGAACAAATTTACATATTTTTAGTTTATAGTAGAATTGAATTTCAAAATTAGAAATTGTGACGTAATGAACTTAAAATATTATTTAAAATATTACTTTTAAATAAATTATTATTTTATTAAAACTATTTAAACATTTAAAATAACTTTTAAAATAACTTTTAATAACTTATTCCATTTCTTAATATTCAATTTATCTATTTTTATTTAAATAAAATATTTAATTTTTATATTATATCTGTATTCGTCTTTATTACATTATTTAAACATGTTATACGATAGTTAACTTAATGTTTAATACTATTTACTTTTATGATAGGCAATAATTCTATCCAATTCTATAATATAACTTTTAAAATATTTTAAACTTTATTATTAATTCAAACAAGCGTATGTGTGAACGTATGTAATATACAAGTCACATGATCAATAACTTTGACAGACGATTTTCAATCTATTTCTCTGCCTAGACTAATAAAATTGATACACTTATTATATTATATAAAATAATTATAAAAAAATTTGGAAGAATAATTTTAAAAATATAGAACTAGATATAATTTTCACCATCATAAAGTTTATTTTTAAAATATACTATATTAATTTTGACTATTTAAATATGATTACAAATTTAAACATAGCATTTATTAACTATAAGTTTTAAACTATTAAAATCGAATTTTTTAAATATAATTTTAATTATTTATAGCTGTGTTATTTAATATGGCCAGCTTTTACAACCATATGAAACAATATTTTAAGCTTTATATAACTATTTTTTAAATGATTTTATATACTACGTATTCTCTTTAGCTTCAAATTGTACTTTAAAGATATAATTGACTTAATACAATTACCATATTAAAAGAACATATTCTAAATTTAAAATTTTTTAGTAATTGACTGTTATAAACTATTACTGACCTATAGAAAAGGGCACAACATATACAATAGACTTTTGATTAATATGAAAACCAACATCATGCCAGATAAACAAATGACCAGTAATCTGAAAACTATCATTTATAAATTAAATAAATTTATATGTATTACAGTGGGACAGAAAGGATGTTGGTGCAAAGATATCCACTCACATTAAATTAATTAAACAATGGTACAGTTGTATGTGAAATAAGATTTAATTATTTACAATGAGTAAATGAGATTATCAAAAATAAAATCAAAAACAAAAGCTATGACAATGAAATGAGCAGGATTTATTATTCTGAAAGAAAATTACAATCATAATCATGCAAATATTGTATAGATATTAATTGAATACAGTGGTTCCTTCTTATCTGTAATATTCAATTCTAAGCCATAATACAGATACTAAAATCCATTTATAATAATGAATTATAGTATATACAAGCACTTTAACATGCTGGGTGAAGAAGTTGTTAGTGAATTATATTGTGTTTCAAGCACAAACATATATATGTATATATGCATACTATATACATATATGACTTTCATGGTTACGTACATGGATAAAAACCCAAAAATATGTCATTTATATATATATGTGGGTGTGCAATGTAATCTAAGAAATTAAAATATAGAAATCATTTTTAAAAATTATTTTATTTAGTATTTTTTTGAATTGTGGGTAATTGAACCTACAGATAGGGAAATCATGACTACAAAAGGACTACAGAACACCATTTTCAAAATTACTTATACCTACTACGTACTAAAATTATTTTGGTTAATACAATAAATTAGTTTTAAGTAATTGGAATTAAAGTAATAGTTTTAGTTTTCAGAATAATTATGTTTAAAGTAATAGTTTAAAGATATATTTTTTATTTTGTTTTCATTATATAATTAATAATAGTAATGATAAGAGCATACACAATCACTAATCTTTAAAGGATTGCATAGAATGGGAATAATCCAGATAAGAATTAAATTACATATTTTCTCAATTTTTTAAAAAAATATTTCTCACCACAAGAGATTTAGTTATTCGTCTATTGTTTATTGATTTTTAATATTGGGTATTCATTCACTGAATCTATTTTATATTCATTTAATATTAGAAATTTATTTTATTATTTTCTTATGTTTAATGTCATATTTCACTCCTCTACCTTGTGCATCTCAGAAAATTCCATACACTTTTGAGTAGTGATATGTGATTGTATTTTTTTAAATAAAAATAATTTATAAGTTTATTTAATATATGGATGAATTTTTTCAAAAAATATCCTTCACCCATAAAGTATATAGAATGTCTTTCATAAGTTTTTCTATATGAAATCAAATTATTTTTGATGTATAATTGTCATATCTATCAGAAATTCACATTAGAACACATAGAAGTTAGTGAAGCAATGCTTTTCACAAATAATGTATTCATTTCTTATGAATTCCCTGATGAATTTTTCTTTTTTAAATCATTATTATAAGAAGTATCACTTTTCTTTCCTGATACATTTTTTCTCATAGCTATATATAATATAGGTGTTTTTTTCACCTTAAATCTAAATTTATATATTTTTGTATTAAATTTTTTATTAAATTCTATTCCTTTCTCTTGTTTGGCACAATAGTAACTATATAATTTCATGAAAAATTAATTTAATGAATTTGAGCAAATATAATATGTAGCAGTGCCTTTTCAAGTTTTTTACCCCCATTAGGATTCTTTGTTTATTTGATTTCATTCAATTAAAATAATTGAATTACCTTTTCAAGACAGATTTACAGACAGCTAGATTTTTTTGATCTGAAAGTAAATATTTTTTTTTCACATTTAATCTATCTATTAAATAAAATTTTTAGTAATATGATGAAACACAATCATACAATATCAAGAAAAAACATTTATATTATTATTAATAAATAATATTTATATATTTTTAATTCACGCATTTATTATATGAATAGATTTTTCCCCAAATGAAGAATATTTAACAATGCTATTTAATAAAAAAAAAAATAATAATACACGTTTACTTATATATATATGATCTGGGCCAACTGATGAATGCTGATTCAACACAAAATCTTGGGGATCACTTGTCTTTTTCACATTTTTGATGATATATTTTAGTAATGTGTGGTAGAATAGAAGTTTGAAATATATTTACATACATATTATATAAAGTTAAGTTTAAAATATCTCTAAAAGTAATGTGTATATGAAGTTAAATTGTAACATGTGCTATATGTATTACCTTGAAAAAGTATGTTTCTAATGTATATTATGTGGGAAATTGGTCTGATTTCTAAGCTAATAAATGGTTATGATAGGATTGACTTAAATATGAAAGATGCACTGACAAAAAAAGAACTTTCAAACGTTATATAATTCATTGGAAGTTTCAGTTACTTCCTTCTGTTCAAGTTATATATAATTTCAATATACTGTATATTAATTTTCAAGTTTATTTTTATCAGTACATTCCGCATTTCAATTCTACTATAGCACAACAGCTATCGGCACAGAAACTCTGACCATCATTACATATAAATGTTTAGATGAAATACACAGGCTTATATATACCTGTGTCGAGAGTGGTGGGTCATGTGAAAGTCTGTGCTCGTACCCTGTCTATTATATAAATGTTTATTAAATATTTTTTAGGTAAAAAAAAAACACCTCTAAACTTCACTTGTCTTTATGATTTGAATTTGAACTCAAAATAGTATTTTTTTCCCTATCGTCTCATTCTGAATGATTTATTATTTCATTTACCTTGCACTGTACTTGTACCAAAATAAATATAAAAATATTTAATACAAATATTTTATTTGATTTCTGACTTTTAAAAAATATTAATCCTACCAAAAAAAAAAACAAAAACAGATTATTTCTGTCTAAAATAAAGACTTTTCTTTTTGTAATGCACAATTTAATTAATTGCAACACGTTTTTACTAAAAGGATTTTTTTTTTTTTAATTAAGAAGTTATTTTTAGTTTTGATAAAGTTTTTTTTTTAAGTGTCATAGCATCGGCCGGGACGCGAACCCGCAACCCGGTCAACTGCCTGCAAGTGCAAGGCAGTCGCGCTGACCTCTCGACCACCAATGCAAGACAGTTTTGATAAAGTTAAAATAAAAATCAACAATAAAATGTTTATTTTTTGTTAATTAGAAATAAAAAAAAGTATTGTTAATGGTCCCTGTTTATAAATTTTTGTGCATTTTAAACTGTCTACTATAAATAGTAGAGTCAGTTTAATGAAATGGAATATTATATAGACAGTTTCATATGAAGGGCAGCCGCTATTAATCTCCACATGAGAGCAATTAGAGCTCCAGAAGAAGTATGCATGAATTTTCTGTGATGTTCCATAGGCATAGCTAACATGCATGCTGCATCTGAATTACAGAATTATGGAAACTGACTAACCAGAGGACAGCTTACACTTATCTTATATATTTGTTAACAGGATATGTCATATTATATGAGAAGTCTGTCTATTTAGAGATTCCAACTTATACCTTAGTTTGTTATATATATATATATGTGTGTGTGGGTGTGTAAAAATACAGAGAAATAATTAATTATATAGAACTCCTTTTGTTGCTACTGATATATGTATATAAAAATATATCTAAAAAAATAACTGGCTATCGATATTCTTTATCAGTTATCTATCTACATGATGATATAAAAAAAAATATCAGTAAAAATGCAAGAAAAAAATCTACTTTCTTATTATATGCATAAAAAAAACCCACAATACTTTCTCTGGTTTTCAAGAAAAAAGAAGACTGTAAACATTGTAGCACTTGTTAAGTCTATCTAATGCAAAGAAGTTTGTAAGTTTGCAATTGAAGAGACTTCTAATTTGGATAAACAAAGTCTGAGAAAGGAGAACTGAAAGTTAAATATTGTGTTTTAACTTTGTTCTAATTGATTTAACAAAGTAGTTAGATAAATATTTTATGTAAATATTTTTTTAAAGAATTATATATTGAGAAAAAAAAAAGATTTATAATTTAAAACATAATATGTAGTCATAGATATTATAATTGAAATTAGTAATGTGAAAATGTGTATCAGACATATATTCATATATCATTTATATAAGAAAGAATAATGTAATTGTATATATTTTAAAAAACAAATTAATATTAATTATTGAAATATTTTTATATTATAAGTATGTCTGTTTATATATTAGATATAGATATGATATCTTATATATATTATTGACATAGTTGTGGAAACTAACAATTGACAGTATGGAATATTTATGTATAAGTAGATGTAATGTTTTAATTTAGTCACACATCAAATATGCTTATGTCTATGCTTATTTAAACCACTTATCATTTCTTATTATTATTTTAAATAATAAACTTTATTAAACAAACCCTAAATATGTACAGGAAATATCTTCAAATTAGTTTTGATTCACTTTGTCCATTACCATAAATTTACAGATGATATCACCAAAACACCACAATGCTAGTTTATAAGTTTCTCATTGTTATAAAGTTAATATAATTTTCCTTATTAAGTCCTAGAGTTATACTATACAACTCGTACTCCTAGTTTAAAACATGGAACATTTATTCTCTCTTGAGAAATCATTTATTTTACCACTTTACATACGTTTACTATCTCATTCTCTATTTGTGTGTCTATTTTTATTTCCACATATCACAAGTGGTTATAGCAGTCCCTCCCCATACTCTTTCCATAACCTTCTTAGGCCAGTATTTCAAACACCTACCAAGATAGTTGTCCCAATCATTGTCAAGTTTCTTCAACCAATTAAATGTTTTATTATCAAATATTAAAGAACATCAGATTGTCCATATAGTTTTCAATATATGTATTATCACCAGTGCATTATGTGGTTTGAATTTTATTACATTTTGCTTCAGTAACATTTTAAGATTTATCATTGGGGTGTGGAAAATTCTGTATCTTAGCCTCCCAAAAGCACTGCATTCTTCGAGTAAGTGTTGAAATGTTTCATGTTTATTTTTACAAAATGAACAAGTTTCCCCTCAGCTCATTCCCAAACTTTTATTAATGTATGTTATAGTCTGTAAAACTCATTGATCAATTTGAATATGAATTTAATATATGCCTGTGGTATATAAATTGAGTGGAATTTACCTTTCATTGAGCAATTTATCCATGAATTGTCAGATGTGCAAAACTTGGAAGGCATTAGATATAAAAACCGCTTATCATTTATATGTCTTTATAAACTTTATTGTTTTTCAATCTACTGAAATAGTATTTCATATTTATAAGTAAGTTAAAATTAGAAATATTGTTTGAATTATTGAAATATACTTCAATCCTTTAATTTCACTTATTACTATTGTTATTACTTTTAAGTCTTTAAATGTTTGTTTTTCTTATTCATCAGTTATTGTCAATCTGGATAAAATCACTACTTTTCTTATTCATCAATTATGGCTTTATTCATAAAAACATTAAAGTAAAATAATCAGAATAGTTTTAATTTAGTTTGTAAAGATTGAATAAATTAACATTCAGATTACTTAAAACTAACAAAGTTCTATTTAAACTAATATTTATAAAATGAAGAAAAGTGGCAAAAATAAATTGTTTGCAGTAAATATAAACAATTTTTTCACCCAGTCAATTCCAAATTGAAGTACTTGAATGTTATTGATTTTTCTTGACTTATCTTCTTCTAAAAGTAAACATTTTTGAATAAAAATCTAAATCTAACCATAATATTCTTAAAAAAAAAAAAAAGTAAATAATTATGGAAAATGTATGTTTTCTTTTTCAAAATCTAACACAAAAGAATGAATACACTCAAAACTCTTGCAGGTGGAGAATCAGATTCTCTGAAATAAAAATTTATCTGTAAAATAGTGATATTCTAAAATTTTATAATTAAAATTAGCTCAGTTTTTACAATAAAATTATTGTAAAATTAGCAAAATAGAACTAAAAATAACTACAAAAGGGCAATCCAAAGTTGACTATGAAAACATGGCATAGTAATCATTAAAGAATTAATTAATTAATAAATTTATTAATCATTTTATTAAGTAATTCCAGATTAATGGTATCTAGAATATGTGTGTAGATATTTATATAATTTTATTTAAAATTAGTTACTTCATTATTAGTTTATTGAGAGATCATATACCCATGATATCAGACATCCTTGAGAAATTATGATGATCAGAATTAATATACCGATTCAAACATTTTTTGATACATACTTTTATAATTATTTTATTACTTAGGTATATACATGGACTGAGAAATATTGATGATTACTCTTTTATAATATTAGGCCTCATAATTAGCATTAACTTGATGATTAATCTAAGATTTTGTAGCATATCTCTTTTAAATTTTATCAGAAAAAATGACTATTTAGGATAGCTGCTAGTAATGTTCTGTTTATTATCTTATATTTGATCTATTGATGATCTGTCCATTTTTTGTTCATTTGTTCTTTCTCTGTTCTCATTCAGTGATTAGTAGTATTTATATCCATATAATCCCATGGCATTATAATATATATAATAAAGTTGACTTATCCAGATCATTCAAGTTATCTAGATTTCATAATTGGTTTGGTTCATTTTGGAATAAAGCTTTAGAACTTTAGAAAATGTTATAAAGGTTATCAGTTGAAAGTGATAAAAAAGGACTAAAGATGAATGCAGAAAAAAAATTGAAGTAATTTTCAATGGCTTTTTAAAAATGGAGAAAATAAAGATCAATAATAATGAATTAGTAGATGTTAACAACTATAAATATTTTAGTCAGATTATTAAATACAAATGGCAAACATAATATAAGAAATTAATTGTACAATTGAACTGGAAATAATAGTAAAGAAAATGTATTTATTTGCTAGAAAAAGTTTTTTTAGTAAATATGTTTTATCAGTGCTTACATACAGATCTAAATATAGAGATTTCAGATCATGCAATGAAATATAGAAAGAGATACATTGGGAGTAACTAGGATGAAATGAAATTTATAGTTGATAAAGTAAACAGAATACACCTTTAACATTAGAAGAATTAAGAGGCTGAAATGAAATTGATCTGGAAATATATTTCAAGAAGAGACGATAATAAATAGAGAACTCAAGACCAAAATTTTTTTTCTCTTTTCTGAGTAATTGTACTATTTACATAAATGTTGTTGTAGACATTATATAGAAAAGATAGTCTATATATTTTAAATTTAGCTTTTATTCATGTTTAGCATACTTTCTATATAGACTCTGAACACTAAAGAAGTGAAAGTACTTTTAACAGTCTATTTAAATCAGTATGTGAAGCAAAATACACAAGAAGATAAAGAGAACTAGTAACAATAAAACTTATTTTATGATTACTAATGTATATAATTGTTTTATTTATTTGATACTGAAATAAAATGAATGTTAATAAGTAAAAAAAAAAAAAGAAGTGAAAGTATTATGATTATGATATGTTATACATCAAAAGCATGCTAAGCATGAATAAAAGCTAAATTTAATATATATATAGACTACTTTTTCTGTACAAATGTTAAACAGACAATTAAAATTATAAATGTTGAACCCCAAAAATTGTAAAATAGATGAAATAGGAAAGTTTATTAGAGTAATGAGAAAAAGAAAAATTATAAATCAGAAGAACTGGATTAAATTTGAATAGATCTTCATCCTGTGTGCAGTGACTTGACAAGGGTTGAAAGTTATGATGCTATGTATCTTCAGGATATTGTTTCATATTAAGAGAATCAGTTATTAAATTAGAAATACTGATCAGGCTAATTATTCAATTAAAAATAGCTTGATACCCATTTGATTGTTATCTTTGTTTCTTTGCACATCAAATAATTCTAACTTATTTGGAAACTTCTCAGCTATCTAAAAAATATTTGAATTTTAATCATAATTGAATCCAATGTATAAATGAGACACTATATCATAAAAATGTTAATATTCTCTCAATTGGTAGATTATTAAACCAATATTTATTTCTGGTATGGTCAGTTGCTCTGGATCATAAATCATTTCAGTTCCAGGTGATAAAAAAGTATAATAGTTCAGTTCAATCAAACAGAGAAGCAACTCCACTCTAAATGTTCAATATAATTTCCAACTTATATAATTATGTAACACATTTTTTTGACGAAATATATAGAATTAAAAATTCCTAAACTACTGAAGTTTTATTATATTATCTTTCAAGAAAGTAGAACACTTAATAAATATTAATTAGCTTTAAATTTTAAGTTTAACTGTAATTTCTTTTTTGTATGTATGCATTGTTTGATAAATAATTAAAAACAAAAGAAATTAGTAAAACTTTTTAACAACTTTTATAAGAAAAATTTCTTTTTTCTTTAAAAACATATCTGTCTTATAAACTATAATGTTCTTTTCATTGAATCCAATCAAATTATATATGTACTCTCCTTTTCTTTTTAAAAACTTTATTTCTTCTCATCAACCATATATACATATTCACATTTTAAAACACCCAATGCTTGACCATTTTTTTTCTCTGTAGACATTTTCAAGGATTTATAAAATTACATATTTATATCTTATTATATATCCTTATCATAAAAAACAATAACAAAAAAAGAAATAAGTAAATGTAGATGATATAATGTAATATATATGTAAAAAAGGTATATTGATAGATGAAAGGGAACTATTATTGTTTTTTTTTAATGATAAGGCTATATACATTTTTATATATCAAGTTTATATGTAATAATAATGATATAAATATGTAATTTTATAGATTCTTGAAAATGACTACAGAGAAAAACGTGATCGAAATGTTGGGTGTTTAAAGATATGAATATATATATATATGGATGATGAGAAGAAATAAAGTTTTTAAAAAGAAAAGAAGAGTATATAATTTGATTGGATTAAATTAAAAGAACATTATAGTCTAAAAAGTAAAATCATGAGCATGATGAAATATATTCAAAAGTTGCATTAGAGAGTCAGAAGGGAACACAGCTTTTAGTATATACATTTCTAGATTGATTTCCAATTGATGAAATTTGGTCTCATTTATTGTTGCTTGTTTTAATTCTTATAGAGTTTTAATTTATAAATAGTATTAATTAATTTTGTGGAATTTCTTTACCAAGTATAATTAGTCACTCAATCCACTGTTAGGTATAATTATTTGAAATCGTAAATCATTCCAGATTGCCTACCATTTCATGATAGTATTGGGCACGAATTCATGCAATTTATGCATATAGAATTATTTGCTATCATTTTCAGTTTCAATCTTTATTCCCATCACTTAGTCTTTATATCTCCAGTTAATTTAAATATGGATTAAATAGTCACAAATAGATCATTACATGGCAGAAGTTCTTCACTATATTTTTCTAAGAGCTATCTATGGTAAAGGAGAAAATATTGTGTAAAAGGTTAGTGTCTTGAGAAGTTTAACGTTATAGTGAGATTAACTGACCCAAGAACTAAAAGTTTCTGCATTGATTTCCAAATGATATTTGATAGCTGAATGAAACTATTTTACTATATCTGTTATTGTAGTGCTGGTGACATTCTATCAATAAAGTTAAGTAGTGAGACTTTTTAAAATTTTCCTTTCTTGTTTTATTCCTAACTGAAAATAGATTTATTGATTAGTAAATAAATAACTATCTGGGAGGGCTATTTGGAAAAAAAATCCTAAGCTTGAATGAAATTTTGTAGTTAACTGAAAAAATACTTCCTAGTTTCAGTTGGATTTGTGGTGTGGCAGATGGATGCGCTCAACACTAAAATCTCATGAGACTTATTAATTTAAATATATATAGATGTTTAAACGAAATATTATACTATCGAATTAAAAATCTATAAAAATGATTTTAATAAAAATTATATATATATTTTTAATTAAATCATTTGAAAGATAAAATAATTTTAAAGAAGTAATTAATTTTTAAACAAATCTTAATGGAGTGTCCAATTCAAATTTAATTTTAAAAAATGTTACTACTTACAGTAGTTTTTGAACAATAACGCATAACAATAGTTAGATAAAACTAGAAAAGACCAGAAATAAAGTAATAAAATATATTTGCCGTGAAAAGTTGTGAACTTTATAAAACTAAATATTTTTTTTTAATGTGAAAGAAATTATAATGATTTCCGTCAAGTTATTTTGAATTCTTTGAAAAGGCAAATGCTAGGAGAGTCGATTAAAAAACAATTATCAAGAGAATGCTAATTTTATATCGCATTAATTCGGCGATGTATGAGTAAGTATATATATTAAATAAAGACGCCTATTGCAGATTAAATATAAGTAAAAATTTAGAATTAGACAGAAGCGAGTAATAATAGAAAATGAAATCCAAATACATTGATTGACAGCAGCGAGATTTTATCTATGAGGTTTTCAAGTGTTGGATACACAGAATTTAAAGAAAATGACAAAAAAAAAAAATGCTTTTACATATGAAATTAGAATCCTAATATTGAAAAAAGATTAAATTAATGTTTTGTGTATGTATGTAGCTATTACAACGAATATAGAGACATACTGTTCAATATTTACATTTGTATACTGTAATTCATTATTTATTTATTATTCATTTTCATCGGTTGCTATAAAAAGTACTGTAAATGAATTGGATTGCTGAGGAAGCTAAGCACTCACTGCAGTATCATTCAAACATAGATTTTACATATATATTTCTTAGTTGGGAATTGATTTAAGATTCTTTAATTAATGATTCTGCCATTTTCACTATCTTACTAAACTATGCAGAAGCACATTTGTAATTAAAATTATTTGACTGTTATGTATACTTTTGAGTTAAATCTTCTCTTTAAGTGAATGAGAGTGCTTCTGTTATTTATAGTAAATTAATCGCGTGGTAAGCTACTTGGAAAGACGTGTAAAGTGATGAAAGTCTTGCTTCTAACCTGGTATAGTAGCTTTTGAGCCCATTATTTTATCACTAAATAATCCATGTTCTCTTATTCCGATGTAGCATAAGAAACCTTTATTTTTATCTAAGAATGAATTTTTCATCTCTCTCTTTCTTTTTTGCTAACCAATATTTCTTTTTAGACAACTTCTGTATTTTTAAAAATATAGAGTAAATTATCTTATAAAATGGTTTCTATTAAATTATAGTGCATCATTTATTTCCCTTTATAAAACATATCCTGCTATCTCTAGTTTTGCCCAATACCCAAAGTACTCTATTGTCTAGTTACTTTTGTACAAAGAACTTAACATAAATCTATTTATAGAAAACAATTACAATATCTACTCACTCTTAATATATTCTTATCTGTGTTTATTGAAAATTTTAACAGATACCCAGCATTATCAGACTAACGTCTATATAATTATATATATAATTATAGGGGATTTGAACCCAGGCTTTCATGCTCCCATCAGATATCCAATCTATCTTATACAACTGATACACATGACCACATATATGTGAAAAAGATAAATGATCTCCCAATATATATAATTCATGCTGAACCAGCACTCATCAGTTGGTCCAGATTATCATCTTCCACACATATATATAATCAATGCTTGATTTATATTAAGATAGAAAATCTTCCAAACTTTAATGGACAGGCTTCAATCTACTCCATTTTTCAACTCTTCAGCCATTGAAAATCTGATGATGGAATGCCTAAATCCCTTGATGATGCCAATATTATTATCATGCTCATGTTAACCTTAAGTGACTTTGACCCTCATGTATAGGATTTTGTCCATTTAAATACACAGAAGAGGGATGGGCAAGATATAGGCTGAATCTATAATATTTAGATATAGGTATACTTTATATCCATGGAGTTTAAATGTAATTATAGGAGATTTGAACCCAGACTTTCAAGCTCCCTTCTGTCAACATGGGCATGACAATAATATTGGTATTGTCAAGGGATTTGGGTATTTCATCATCAGATTTTCAATGGTATGGATGACTGAAGAGTTGGAAGGTGGAGTAGATTGAAGCCTGGATCAACTGATGAATGCTGATTCAGCTTGAAATATGTATATTGGAGATCATTTTTCTTTTTCACATGTTTGTGGTCATGTATGTCGGTTGTATAAGATATGTTGGCTAACTGAAGAGAGCTTCAAAGTCTGGGTTCAAACCGCTATAATTACATCTAAACTTCAGGGATATAAAGTATACCTGTATATATATATATATTCATGAAAACAATAAATAATACATAAATTAACTAAAAGAAATCCAAAAACAAAACACTGTTATTTGTCTACATAGCTGTTTTTAATATTTCAACTAGAAACAAATGAAAGGGTGAGGGATATATACCCTCATGTTAGTCTAGCAGTAATTATCAGTAAAAAAAATAAATAAATGTATAAATAATGTGGAGATGTATATTTTATTTACAATTATCACACATTGATGTGGTCATTTACTAGTAAAAAAAAAAAAAACCTTGACTATTTTATGTAAGATAAAGATCCTGAACTTGGTTCTCAATTAATTAAGATAATGTGATAATGATAAATCCATATATTGTCATTTTTTAAAGATCATATTGAAGAACTCTAAAAGAAATGTGAATTCTATTTTCTGATCATCACCAATTTAAATCACCATGACTAGAATACATTTAGTAGTATAAAGTACTTTCCAACTATATCTTCTTTATGTGAGTAGTTATTACCAAGTTACATTAACTTGTTGTATTTATATGTGTGTTTCTTTTCTTTGCTAGATCTGGCTTTATAATGCACTCTTTAGAAATATGAAAAAAATGTAATACTTGAACCAATCTTTCAATGAATCTATTTAGAATAAATGAATTATTCGTCTATATATTTTATTGATTATCAAGTTTCTGTTTTGCCTTTTTAGGGTTCACTTAGAAACAAATTATCAGATAATCCCTTAATTATAAAATTTTAAATAATTATGTGATTATTTAACTATCATGCATTTTACTTTTTTTATATTTAATAAAGTGAATTTTTATAGTCTTTTTCAATTCTTTTTTTAAAAAAATATACCAGTAGTTTAGAATTTATTTATAAGTTAATGAATTTCATATCTTTATCTTTAATTTTCTTAAATATGGATCTACTTTTTCCCATTCTATATAAAAATGTAAAAATTTTAAATGTATCATATCCACAAATTAAAAATATCTCAATATAGGATTTCCTAGGATCTTAAAAAACAATAATTGAATGCATTAAATTGCTGTTACACAATACAATATGCATATTTATTAATTTACCAATTTTTACCTTTACAAACATTTTATTTATTCTGAAATTAATATATCTAAGTCAAATATTTATTAACTATGCTATATCACCAGTAGGCAATGATTTTAAATTCTCAATTATTATTTATTTAATTTCAAATAAATTCATCATTGGATGAGTTTGTATTGATGCATTATTTCTTTGAAAAAATGAGACAATGAAATGATTTACATTTTTCATTTCATATTAGAAATATGTCACACTTCACATTTTTCTTTTTCTTTTTTTGACTTACACTAGCATGTGATATCGAATTCTTAAAGAAATTATCTGACTGGTAGTTGTTCTTCTTCTAATGGAAAAAAACTATTCCATCATTGGTATATTGATTTTCTGATTTTAATGCAGTTAAAAAAGAATTGACAAGTGATTGTTTTAATTTGTTTTATAAATTTCCTTTCTATTATAAACTCATAAAAATAAGAAAAAAAATTTGACAGAAGCACATTTCCAGAGCAATCACACATATAATCATTCCACCATTATCCTGTCATGAATCAGAATCACAAACTGGCAGTCCAACATTAATCAAAAACATTTTGTGTAGATATTCAAGATCACATCAACTAGATCAATACTGTACACCAAATCTTCTGTTATGATGGAGCTAAAATAAAGAAGTTAAATAAAACTAGGAATTTCTCATCTGGAATAAACATATGTTCAAGAAATCTTAATTGTGATTCTTAAGCATTAATGTGAATAGTATACAGATTGTGTGATAAGCATTTATCACAACTATGCAATCTGAACAGACATCTATCCAGAAAATACACACTGTCATACACTTATTTTTCAAAAAGATCATGGAGACTTCATTACAACCATTTCTTTCAACTTTTCTTTATCTTTAAACTCCACTTTAATTTACATCATTTGAGAGAGAGAGAAAAATGTCATTTTTATGTTAGCCATCCTCTAAATCCTTATTAGTTTAGACATCTCTTAATCTGATTCTTTTTCTTAGGTTTATGAGAGTAATCTTGAAATTCCATTTTCCTCTTTTTCTTTGCATTTGTTGGTTCAATCCCAGCTCTAATGTTTTATCTGTATAGCTATTAATTCTTATTAAGCACGGTGTCAGCACATAATACTTATATAAGGATAAAACCTCAGTACATGCACCTTGAGTGCTTAATTTTAGCAAGAGAGATCTCTATGTAGCTACTTTACACTTATGAAATGCAATAATAAATAAAGAAGAGACTCCTTTTCAATGAGGAAATCTGATCCTGTTGTGGCAAAAATTAAACACTGTTGAATAGGCAGAATTTATTTTTTAATGAATTTTATCTTTTACTACTTGATTCAACTATTACAATGATGATTTTTCCAGTGATTGCTTTCACACATAATTTCCAAGTCATTATTCTCTTTCCTCTAATTAGAAGTAACATCTACTTTATAGATTTCACTGTCTATGAATTCTGTAAAGTTCTTCATTATGAGATTGTTTTATCACAAGCATTATTTTTTTATTATTATTATTCTATTATAGATTTCTCTCCTACAAATATTTTATTTATTTTTGATTGTTCTACTATAAGCATTATATCTTCAATAATCTTCTTAGACTCTTATATACTGCATACATATCTTGCCCAGATGATTTTTCTTCTGTAGTCTCCCCATTAACTTTAAAGCCCCTGACATTATTTATATCAGTGATCATATTTCTCTATAATATTTTCATAATCTTAAGGGCTGCTTTTATTTTTACATCAATTAAAAATATTTCTATGATGCTTTTATTCGCTTCGTCCTAGATATTTTATCTATATTTTTCTCTATTTTAATATTTTTTTCTTTCCCTTTATCCAACAATTTTGTGATTTTTTTGTCCATTTCTGAGCTGTATTTTATCTTTTCCTAGTTATTGTTTATATTTTTCATCCATTTTTTATTCATTTGTTTCTCATGTTCTTTGCATATGTTCATTTTTTCTGAACACTTCATTAATATTTCTAAAAAATGCACCATATTGGCTAGCATGTTGTTTCTTCCAGCTTTGTTGTAATATTTTATCCATTGCTTGCTGATTCTTCTGATTACTTTCTCTTACTTTGTCATTTGCTGATTCTTTTCCATTTTTTCAATGTTTTTATCATTATCATCAAGATATTTTTCCTTATCATGTCATTTCCTCTCATTATCCCTTCCATGCACTCCATTTCCAATGCTAATATCCATGTTCAAAGTCATTGTTACACTGCCTCTTTATTTTAATTTTTAAAATCTATTTCTAACTTTAAGTATCAATTTCCCTTATTTATCATCCTTTATTACTATTTCTCTTTTATTTTTTTATCTGTTTGCTATATTCTCATGTTTTATTCCAATATATATATAAAATAATCCATTGCATAACGCTATACTGAAATAAATATACAAATATTGAGCAATTAAATCATCCCACATGATTAAGAAATCCAGTACTGCCCTCTGTGAACTAATATATAAATACATTAGAGTTCATATTTCAAAATAGCCAAGTCAAAATGGTACCATTTTGACTTGGCTATTTTGAAATACGAACTCTAATGTATTTAGTGTAGCCATTCTATTTTCCTACATCATTATATGGTTGTAAGTAATAGTCAATTTTAATAAAATTTTAAATTTTATATAATGTTTAGTAAGAGGATTGATTTAAAATTTGTTTTCTTTCCAAAATGTTTCAGATAAACTTCTATATAAGAAAATAAGATAAATAGGCTGATCTTTTCTTTAAAAAAATTGTCTTTTGCTTTGGAATGAGAGTATTTTATTTATCTAATAAACTAGTAATTTGAGAATTAATCTTGAAGTGTTATATATATATATTACAATGGGACAGTCTGGCATCTTACTATTTATGTATATTTCAGGCCCAACAATTGGCTGTGTTAGATATAATGGGACAGAATATATATGTGATTCATGCCCAACAACTTACGGTTTTGAAACTGCAACCATTTAACTATGGTCATTCACTTGGTCTTCATGGAAGGGCATTATGCATGATAAGGCACGTCAGTTATTTAATGATTTATTTAAGTTTTAGGAAGTCATCCCATGATGATTAATAATTGAGTGGAATGGAATTCACACTTGTACAACTTCCCTTACTTCACTTATCTTGATCCTTGTTATGCCACAGAGTTTAAACTCAGGGAGAATATACATGTACTCTATTTCAAGCTATGATTATTCTGTATCTGATATGTACATTGGATATGCATACAGTATGATTAATTGGAAAATAGAAAAATCAAACAATTACTGTAATTTGATTTAATATTTAACATATTGATTTCGATGATGATCGCTACTCATAATTCTTTATAATAAAGTGGTATATGTATTTAATGTTTAATTATTATATGAGCATGATCATCCTTCATTTGTATTCATTAACTATACCTTTAATCCTTACAAACTCAAATTTACATGAAGACAATTTTGAAAATATATTTTAACAATTAACTCTTTGATGACTAAAATTTCCATGAAATCATTTGGTCATTAATTTCTACTCTGCTTGTCTATATTTGTTGATCTGTTAAGAGTTGTTTGTATATCCTGCACCCCTCCTATTCTGGCGTTATACAGATCTATGATAGGACAGACTAATCATTCAAGGGTTAGTCATACATTCTGAATAACAAATAATTAATAATTAAGTTAATTAAACATAAACATTGAACATGAAAAATATTGTAGCTGTCAAAGTGTGAGTGCTTAATATTGAATAAGAATAAAGTCTCACCTTTCAAGTCAGTAGACTAATATGCCAATTGACTAGCAAGTTCAGGAATCTGTCCCTAAATCTTATTATTAAATGAAGAATTAAAAAATAGAATTGATGGCTCTCCTCCCTTTAAAAATAATTGATGGTTGAATGGATTGACTTTCTGTTTCAAAAGAAAGAAACCAATTTAACAAGCAAAATAAGAATAAAAAATATATTTAAATATATAATTTGGGATGTTAATCCAGCATAGTTTAGCCATAGTTCAAAGTTTTGTAATTCACATTGGGAAATGTGCAAGTATATTTGCCTCTAGGAAAGTTCCTTTGCATGAACTGAATGAAGTCTATCGGATAATCTTTGGTCACCATCTGGGTCATCATATTGGTGACTCAGACTTTTTTATAAACTATCTTTCCTGAGCTGAGATCATTTCTTTGCTTGATTGTAGTGTGTTGTATATCTTTTACTATCATGGTCGTCATGATGTTAATTTGAAATGATAATCATATCTGGAATCATGTTTGCATGATGAACAGCTCTATACCCACAATGTTTTATTACTTCTTAACCATGCATGATTTGTTCTTTTAGCTTATAACTTTGGTTAAAAATATAAACTTTATAGAATTAAGTGGTTTTTTAATCAAATTTCTCAGATTTGCAATCATAATGGTTTATGAATTTCAATATTAAGGATAGTTAATATGACAAATAAATTGATTTTAAGAATTTACCAAGTATCTTTTCTTGATGATTTAATTTGTCTTCCTTTTTCCTTAAAAAGAACGAAAGTGTTTTATCTTGTCTTATGTTTTTATTTTTACATCATGAGTTTTAAATTCATACTTTGCTTTCATTGTTAACATCACTTTGATCTTTTCATAATTTTATGCTGGTTTAATAATAATAATAATAAAACAATTTAACATTAATAATTTCTTTTTTGTTGTGTATAAAGATTTTTGCTTGCTTGCGTTTAAGGATTTGGTATACATCTAAATCAGTATTGTCAATAATATAATTTTAACTGACAATTTTACACAAAATTATTAACACATAATCAATAATATGCTTTTGATTGTGTTGGTAGATTCAGTCTTTATAATGTGTGTGTGAGTGGTGATTTTTGTGTGGACAATTAAATGTATCCTCACATTTTCCCTCACTTAAGAGATTAAAATAAATATAATATATTTGATTTAATTCTCAATTGATGTCTGATATTGTAATGGTCAAGTTTCATACATTCGCATAATAGAATCTAGGGTCCAGGCAAAGAGACCAATACTGACCAGACCAGGAGGGTGATGTCCCGAATCCAACTATGTTTCAACTCATTTTCCAGCACTCCAAGACTCAAGATCCTATGAACTTCCACACCTGAAGTTACACATAGTATGCTTATCCTTTGTGGCCGGCATAAGCAGGGAGAAACAAGAGACTTGAGGATTTAAATATAAAATAAATTACTGAATATACTTTCATATTACTAGGACTAGTACATTACTCTATTTAGAAATCTCAATAAAATGGAAATTTAACAATAAGCCACACTACATTTTTAAATTAAATAAGAATTATAGAAAATCGAACCAGCAAGCATGGAGAATGTCATTAAGAAAATAGGGGAAGATATTTGCAATTATATCTCCAAATATTTATTACATTTAAATGCTCGCTGCTTCAAAGCATTGGCATATAAATAACAAAAATAACAGTAAAGAAATATTATAGGCATAACCGCAGTGATAGACAAAGAAATTAGCATAGGTTACATTTAGTTTAATTCAAGTATTTGTAAAGATATAAGCCAGTTATACAAATGATATAATATTTACTTTAATGAGAATTTATAATGAAACTTTTATAGGGTTTAGATAATTACATTAGTTTAGTATTTGCTCGCTTTAAACTTTTAAGTAGAAAATTTGGATTTGGAAATGGTTTGTAATACAGAGCTCTGCGATTAAAGATTGGCATTACCAATTAGTTTCTGGATTGGATAAGCAGGTGTTGGCTTTTCAGGTATCATGGTGGTCTTCTTGAGTAGGTATAGCATCGACATGACATTGGGGAAGTAGGCTATTGCTGGACGGTTTCATGTTGCAGCTCCGGGGGTTGAAGCATCGACTGGCAGTGGTCACACCATTCTTTCTGTGGATTTTAGAAGCAGCCATTACCTTTTTCCAGTCAGATCTTTCAAAGATCAATCTGACATGAATTGGGTGTGGCAATGCTCTTTCAAAACTAATGACTTCCCCTCTCATGCTCAAAATATACCCTATTTATACTTTTATTTCAAAAAACTTGACTAGAAAAGAACTTGTTTCACCTGGAAACCTGTTAACTCTAAAATATCACACTAAATTGTAAGATTTCCCAATTTGATCAAAATACTTAATAGGCTTCCATGGCACTGAAAATCCTCCTTATTTGTCAAATAGTTTTGCTCCAGCAATTTTATCATGTATACTTCACCATAAACAAATTTTGATTAGAGAAATTATCAATTTTCAAACTTTGATTTAACCACAGGTGTGGTGAACTTAAATGCAAATCTGTTTATGGGTAACTTTTATTTTTAATTAATTTAACTAAAAACTTTTTGCTCTTTTACAAAACTAAATACGCCACCCTATATATATTATTATATAAGGTGAATCATATATCTACATACAAATTTATATTTACTAAATTTAATAAATTGACATTTCTACTATTTAAAATTATAACATAAATCATTTCTTTATAAATTATAAAATTTAAACCATCATTTTCACTGTAACATTCATTAACCTATGAATGTACAGCGTTTATTCATATATGCATATATAATGCTGCGCAGCCAGTGGTGATAGAAAGGTTTATACATTTATTTATTAAAATGAATATTTTAATAGGGTTTGAATTCAGCATAGATAGGTTTGGTAGTTAAACTAAAATGTGCAATGAGAAGAGCTTGAACCTGAGCATTTCAATATAGTTTTGTTTTGTTAAGTTTTTCACTCTTAGTAACATTTTGTGCCTCTATTTGATCTTTTTCTCGATCGATAGGTGTTTTGTGAACATGGTCAGTAGTTGGTATAATAAGATTAGGGTATGTTTATTTTGGTTTTAGCTTTATCCCCTTGAAATACTTTTTTTTCATTTTCCTTTTCTCAAAAAAAACAAAACAAAAACCTTTGCTCAAAATTGGTGTGTAATTATTGGCCTATCATGAAGGATTAAAATCTTGATTACTTGTTTTCATTTCACTTTCAGGAGTATATGTGACATCTGACTTGATTTTTTTTTTTTTGTTAATTTTATTTTTTGCTATTAAGGTTTTGGCAATTTTATATTGCTAAAGCTATTAATATATGGAGTACCTGAACTTAGTTCAATCCCATATTGTATTTAAAGTAGCTGGATTGGAAGACATATGGCTGTTTGAAAATTTCAGATTTTCTTCTCAATAAGTTATACATTAGATAAAGTGCTGGACTTGTCCTGGTATTTTTAATCTAATGTTTGAATATCCTAGCACCTCACTGATGACACCAGTAGCAGAAAATGATCTGGGGTTAGAGATATTCTGCAAAGCTTGTTAAGAGCTTATTTTGCGAGCTCTATATATAACACACACGTACACACACACACACATATATATATATATATATTATACACAATGTGTCATTGTTAACATATTCAGTGTGATGAAACCTAAGTCACTTTAGATGCATTTATTATTTCTAGGATAGTATATCAAAGACTTATATGGTGGAATATCTGATTATCTGCAGCTAAATTTTCTTTTAATTAACCTATGCATTATTTATATATAGGTCTGTCTAATGGTTCCAATCCTGCTCCTTAATCTTGAGACTGACTGGATTTTCTCTGGCATCCATTAAATGTATTAGTTGTTATTCACTCCTGAATGGAATAACTTGTTAAAGTCATCAGTCTTCATTTTCATGATAATGGTATACTTCCTTTTGGGTCATAGAAATAAAACTATGATTTATTTCTAAGAGTTCATTTCTCAAATATATTTTAAGACTAGCTCCATGTTGTGTATTATTCTCCTTAACACTTTCATCCTTCAATCTGGTTAATCATAATCCTAATGACTCCTTACATGAATTTAAATTCACATTTTGTGAATTTTTGTTTAGTCTTACTAAGATTTACTTATATTAAAAAATTGGGATTGTTTCATTTCTAGTAATTTGGTTTCCAGATCATAGGTCATAATCCTTTAGGTCTATTTTTATTACAGGTTTATTAAGTATTAATATTTATACATTTAATAAAGATGAATGTGTCTTCATATGTATTACATAGTTTATGGAATATAGCACATTTTTGCTTCTTTGTTGGGCATGGATATATGCTTAACATATTTAGAATGCACTACATTTAGTCAAAAGACATATAGATATCTAAGTGAATATGTATATATATTGTACCAATATTGAAATTGGCACACAATAGTTTATCTAAAAAAAATTATTAAAAATCTTTTGTAAAAGAAAAACGTAAAATTAAATGTTGAAGAGTTTATTACAGTTTGTATTCGAAAAGATGAGAGTCAAATAGTTTTCTATCATTAGTTTTCGAAATAAAAGTTAGAAAATAATTGATTAAAAGGGGGGAGGGGGAGTTTTGATTAAAAAAGATAAACTAAAAGTTTTATAAAAGGAAGTAGAGTTTATTATTATTAGTAGAAATATAATTTAAAGTTTTAAAAATACAAATCTCTTTTCATTCAAATTAAAAAAAAGGTAATCTTAAAACTAGTTATATATGTGCCATTGTAAATAAAAATATGTATATTAAATAAATATTAAAAAATAAATGGAAGTTGTTATTAAAAAACAAAGTGATGGCTATTAATTAAAATATAAAACAACATGTCTGCATAGCTATTACTAATTAAACAATCTTCCAAAACACGTTGTCAAAGGATTATCAAAGGAATTTCGACAACAGATATTGCCGGAGGATATCGAAAAGAAAAACACTTCGCAGGTATAAATAATAAAAATTTTATCGGACAATCAGTTCAGAAATTAATTGAGTCAGTTAAGTCAAGAGAGGACAATTAGTTGAGTTAATTGTACCCAGAAACAAAATGCAGTGCTGAGCAGCTTTTGGGAACACACATTTCTCCACAGTCCGATGAAAACAGCAAGATCTGCCCATGAAATAATGTCAGCGTAACAACTTGGAAATCTCCATCAATATCTAATTGTCTCCAATAATAATAATCATGAAGAATAATGAAACTCATCAAGGAATCGTCCCAGCCAGCTGGAAATATTCTCACCTAAAGCAGTAACCAAATAAAATGAAATTCTACGTTCAAAATCCTAGGTAATAATATTTCATATTCTTATTTCTATAATAGCCATTGCATCGCATTAATTCGTAAAGCCTCCAGAGACAAGTAATTTGAACTCTATAAGCATGCATAAAATGAACTATTGATGTGTGTGTTTGTGAATGCTATATGATTTTATAAACGTCAAACATTATTTATGCTTTTTCATAAGATATATATTATAGTGTGTTAATTTAAAATATGTGTGTATTATGTTAAATTTATAAAATGATTAAAATTAGTAAATGTTAGTTAATAAATTGTCTTTAAAATTAAACTTTATCTGTCAGTCAATTCTTTTTATCAATTCCTTCTACCAATTCTTTTATTAATTCTTTCACCATTAATTATGTATAGTCAGATAGTGATTACAAATAGCTGAGCTAGTCGTGGACACTTAGGCATTGAGTTAGTGGCCATTGTTCAAAGTGCATTGTTTATTCTTTTCAGAATAAATAGCTGGTGCCCGTGTCTACACGAAACAAAAAAGTGCTTTGAACTTGGTGTTGAACTCAACAGTCGAGAAGTTATGTCCTGGAAATGTAGCGCTAGTTATATATTTTATAGCTATCGTTTGGGCATACATACTCTCCGAGTATGTTCTTCTCTGCCTAAGAGACCGGTGTTTCGATAGACCCATATTTGAACTCGGTACAAATGGCTATACCCAACTTGGGGCTGGACCTAAGAAACAATAGTAACTAAATACTTTGTTTCTTGTTTAAAAAATTTTTTATACAAAAGCTAAATTACGTATCTTAAAGTTGTTTAATTTTAAAAAAAAGAATTGACTGAAAATTTTTTTTCTTTAATGAAAAGAGATTTGACATTTATGCTATTTACGTTATTTAAAATAAATCATTCTGTTAAATCAGAGACAATTGGGTATTATGGGTGGAGCTGAAGCGTTAGGATGAGGTAGAGGAAATGGACAAAGGGGGGTGGAATAGCATGGGTTTCCATCTTAGTTAAATAAATAAATAAACAATAAGAATATTTGATTTGTTAATGCAAAAGATAATTTTCAAAAAAAAAAAAAAAAGTAATAGCGTAACTATGAATAGAGCAATGGAGCCGGAAGAAAGCCCAATATATTTTAAAAATCCCCAGTTAATGGAAAAAGAGAAAGAAGAAGTATCTGATATGCAAATGATGATGAAAATGATGATGAATATGATAGAAGAAATGCATCAAGAATTTAAACAAAGCCAGTTAGACCTCAAAGAAGAATTGTGTCAGAAATTTGAACAAAGCCAACAAAAACTCAAAGCAGAATTGAAGGAAGAAATTAGTCAGGTTAAAGGAGAAATTAGGGAACTCAGAGCAGAAATAAGAGAAATAAGATGTGAAATTACAGGAAAAGTAGAGGAGAACCAAGAAAGCAGAGAGTTAGATTTAACTAAAAAAGTCAGGAAGTTGAGGTGATAAAAGACATAAAATTTGAGTTAGAATCAGATAGCATTGAAACAAATAAAGTAGAAACCTATGTAGATCAAAAGGCAGAAGATAGCATTAAGCATAATTTGGAAATAAAATTAATCAAGATAGAAAATAAAAAGGTTAAAGTAAACGTTTGTATTCGTTTTAGATGGAGACTTAAAACAAAAAGAAAGCATAGAAAAAAATATTCTAATATTGAAGTAATACGGAGTTGTGCTAGGTATCAAGGTTTTTTTATTTACAAAGTTGAAAATAGAATGGAAAGAGAAAGAGATAAAGCAATAAATTATAAAAGCGGGATAGATAAGAGAGTAAAGTTAGTTTATATTATAGAATTAGTAGAAAGAAAGAAGGAACCATCTGATAAAGTTTAAAAGTTAGTAATAGGGACAGAATAGTAAAGGAAATAAACAAAAAGGACCGTAAATGGACTATGAGTAAAAAAATTATTCTAACGTAAATAAATCTGAGAAGTTTCAATCTGAAACTTCTATTTAAAACTAAAATAATAATTAAAAATAAATAAATAAATGAATAATGATAAATTAAAAGTAAAGTTAAAATCAGGAGTTGTTTAAATAAAAAATAATAACAAGGAGGCTTCGTAAAATAAAAGATTTTTTGCTTCTCTCCACGCACATATTAATAAGGAAAAATGTTCATAAATAAATGGGTCAAGTTAATGATTTAAAAGTAAAAGTTTGTAGGTTTGAATAAATGAGTAAGATAACGGAAATACGTAGGGTGTAAATAAATTGTTTAAAATAATAATAAAAAAAAATCTCCAGTAAAATAATAAAGAAAGACTCGTAATAAAGTAAAATAGTTTTTTTCAAATATATGCACGTAAATAAAGAAGTTAAAGTAATGGTTTAAAAAATAATATTGTAATATAAATAAATTTGTAAACTAATGTCCGTGATAGATTAGAATAATAGTGTAATATAAATAAATATGTAAGATATTAGTCATATGAATTAAATATAATATGGTAAGGTTAGTAAAATATAAAGTCAATCTAAGTTATATTAGGAGTGTATAAGGGTTTGAAACTAAAGGGAATGAGGGTAGTATAGAAATGTTTTAGTTAAGAATAAGTTTAAAGCTATCGACTGGATAAATTTTAGTACCCGTAACGGATTGGCAGGGATCATTCTTCTTTTAGAATGCGCACTGGGGACAATCCAGCATAAGCCGCAAGTCACTTTTTCAGGGAGAAGCCCCATATCTCGTACCTCATTTTCCAAAGCATAAGTCGAAAATGGACAATTGAAAATTCCTGCCATTCACAGCGACCTCTTCTTAGTAAAAGTCTGATCAAGAGAATCGGCAGCTGAAGCTTTGTTTTCATAGTGTAAGTCGGTATAAGACAGCAAATCTGCATCCGCCTCATTTCTAAAAGATCCCTGTGCCACAAAATTAGTTTGTCCTCATGGTCAATATCCAGGACTCAGAACATTGTAAGCAATGTATTCAGCATAGATAGAAGAAAAGGATAGTCAAAACAGATTGCCATTAGTATGGAAAGTAAAAGATATCAAAAAGCAAACTTAGAAAAAAAAAAAAAAGAATTGAAGTTGTCAGAGATAAAATGGTCAAAAAAATGACACATTTTACTCTCAAATGGGGACCGTGTAATGTACCAATATTGAAATTGGCACACAATAATTTATCTAAAAAAAATTATTAAAAATCTTTCGTAAAAGAAAAACGTAAAATTAAATGTTGAAGAGTTTATTACAGTTTGTTTTCGAAAAGATGAGAGTCAAATAGTTTTCTATTATTAGTTTTTGAAATAAAAGTTAGAAAATAATTGATTAAATGGTGGGAGGGGGAGTTTTGGTTAGAAAAGATAAACTAAAAGTTTTATAAAAGGAAGTAGAGTTTATTATTATTAGTCGAAATATAATTTAAAGTTTTAAAAATACAAATCTCTTTTCATTCGAATTAAAGAAAAGGTAATCTTAAAACTAGTTATATATGTGCGATTGTAAATAAAAATAAATATATGTATATTAAATAAATATTAAAAAATAAATGGAAGTTGTCATTAAAAAACAAAGCGATGGCTATTAATTAAAATATAAAACAACATGTCTGCATGGCTATTATTAATTAAACAATCTTCCAAAACATGTTGTCAAAGGATTATCAAAGGAATTTCGACAACAGATATTGCTAAAGGATATCGAAAAGAAAAACACTTCGCAGGTATAAATAATAAAAATTTTTATCAGACAATCAGTTCAGAAATTAATTGAGTCAGTTAAGTCAAGAGAGGACAATCAGTTGAGTTAATTGTATCCAGAAACAAAATGCAGTGCTGAGCAGCTTTTGGAACACACATTTCTCCACAGTCCGATGAAAACAGCAAGATCTGCCCGTGAAATAATGTCAGCGTAACAACTTGGAAATCTCCATCAATATCTAATTGTCTCCAATAATAATAATCATGAAGAATAATGAAACTCATCAAGGAAATGTCTCAGCCGGCTGGAAATATTCTCACCTAAAGCAGTAACCAAATAAAACGAAGTTCTACATCTACATTCAAAATTCTAGGTAATAATATTTCATATTCTTATTTCTATAATAGCCATTGCATCGCATTAATTCATAAAGCCTCCAGAGACAAGCAATTTGAACTTTATAAGCATGCATAAACTGAACTATTGATGTACGTGTTTGTGAATGCTATATGATTTTATAAACGTCAAACATTATTTATGCTTTTTCATAAGATATATATTATAGTGTGTTAATTTAAAATATGTGTGTATTATATTAGATTTATAAAATGATTAAAATTAATAAATGTTAGTTAATAAATTGTCTTTAAAATTAAACTTTATCTGTCGGTCAATTCTTTTTGTCAATTCCTTCTACCAATTCTTTTATTAATTCTTTCACCATTAATTATGTATAGTCGAATAGTGATTACAAATAGCTGAGCTAGTCATGGACACTTAGGCTTTGAGTTAGTGGCCATTGTTCAAAGTGTGTTGTTTATTCTTTTCAGAATAAATAGTTGGTGCCTGTGTCTACACGAAAAAAAAAAGTGCTTTGAACTTGGTGTTGAACTCAACAGTCGAGAAGAGGTTATGTCCTGGAAATGTAACGCTAGTTATATATTTTATAGCTATTGTTTGGGCATACATACTCTCTGAGTATGTTCTTCTCTGCCTAAGAGACCGGTGTTTCGATAGACCCATATTAGAACCCGGTACAATATATATGTATACACATACAGTAATACATGACCTTGATGCTCCAAGAAATCTTTTGTGATCATATAATTTATGCAATGGAGTTTCAGGTTGACACCATTCAATATTACAACTTATATTGTAAGCCTGCTGTAATTTAATCGTATATCTATTAGAGGATTAATTGTGTGAGTAAATTAGTCTGTTTTTCTTTGGTAAGGCTTGAGTATACGGGCATTGTAGGTGCCATGGATTTCACTTCTGCAATCCAGCGAATATGCATTTGGACCTGCACATTTGATGATAGTGAATGATTCATCATAAGAGTTGCAGAATTTATGGAATATGAAATCTTGTGGTTTATTAACATGTGATGTTTTTATGAACACCTTGTCATCTACTTTCAGATTTGGTTTTTATTTTTATTTTTGTTGCACTTAAGGGCCATATGGGTTACTCTTTCATATGCTTTCCTCTGATCTTTTTCTGGGTCTATAGGTAGTTTTGTAGTTGTTGGTTTACTGGTTTGACCTTCAAGCATATTTGACAATTTTATATTTTTTTCAAAATGTCCATCCTGGGCCAGTAAAACCAATTTTTTAATGTTTGTGCAATTTTATAGGCTCCACAGTGCCCATATAAGCAATGTACTTAATGTATGAGTGGGGTTTTAATATATCACATATTACTACCCTCCACTCATCTATATCATTGTTTATTTTATATTTCAAGATCTGATTATCTCAGAATTTTTTCTCAACATAAGGTTTTAATGATTGGGGTTAAATTTTTATCAATGTTTATTAAATTGTTATCTACATTTTCATTGAATATTAAATCAATGTTCGTAACATAGGCATTATCTACCGATAAGTGTTGCTGTTCTGATATACATGGATTTCAATTTAGTGGATCAGCTACATTGTTTTTGGATTCTTTACAGTACTTGACTGTATAATTGGAATTCTTGTAACAACAGACTCCATTTAACAAGGTGACTATTAGTTAAGTAAGTTAAAGAATTCGAGTTTTTTATGATCAGTGATCACAATAACCTCTGATCCAAGAAGCATTTGTTGAAATTTCTGGAAAATCCACACTATTGCTAGTATCTTTTTCACAGTAACTGTATAATTTGTTTCTGGACTCTTTAAGAGACAGCTGATAAAATAGAGGCTCCTGGTTGGCTGTCCTCTTGGTTTTAGGATACAGTTACCCCTAGTCCAGTTTGTATAATAAATGGTTTGCTAAAATCAGGAAAAACTAACATAGTTTGCTATAGAAATTCTGTCTTGCCTCATCTTGCTCTTTAGTCCAGTTCCATTTCTTCATATTTTATGAGTTTGAGTAATGTTTCCATATGATCAGAGAATTTTTGATAGAAATGATTATAAAAATTACATAATCCTAAAAATGATCTGATTTGTTTTTTTGTTGGTGGGTTTAGAGAAATTCTGTATAGCACTAATCTTATCACAATGAGGTTTAATCCGATTATTACAACCGATAATGTGATCTAAGAAGACTACTTTATTACATACTAGGATACTTCTTGAAATTGATTTTTATCCCTTTATCATGGTACTCTTTAAAGAAAAAGTTTATATGTTGATGATGTTCTTCAATAGTAGCTGATGCAATTGTAATATCCTCTACATATATAGTTCCTATCTGTTTGACTGCTGAAGTAGGGTTTTATCTAAATATCTTAATCTAAATATCTTATCAATCCAAATGACATCCTATTAAACTGGTGAGTAAATCCTTCATACCAGAATGCCATGTATTGGCAATCTTCTGGATGAAGTTTTATCTGTCAATGACTTGGAGTTAAATTGAAAGTAGAGAATACTTTATTATTTTCAAATTTCATGAATAATTTGTGTATGGACAGTGGTATATTCCTATCAGGAATAGTTATTTTGTTTAGTTGTCTTGCATCTAAACAAAAGTCTTTATTCTTCACCATCACAATTGGGTTGCAATATGATGAAGAGCATTTGGAAATTATTCCCCAATCAATCATTTTATTAATTTGTTTGGCTATTTCTTTCTGGTATTGGTATGGAATAGGATTTGGATTGAAATGGTTAGCCATGAAATAACTTATTCTTTACTGAAATCCTTCTATTACTCCTGGTATTTCAGAGAATATCATCTGATATTCATCAATGATAGATCACAATCTGTTTACATTGTCACTTTCTATTAAATTAGATTCTGCAATTTTTTTTTTCTATTGAGTGCTTCTGGGATGCTTGATACTATGCAATCAATTTCAGATAGGTCACATTTTGGCAATAATGTCATCTCTAAAACTCATCACCTATTCTGACTTGTTTGGAAAATCAATCACACATTGGTTTATGTGCAGGAAGTCTGCCCCTAAAATGACTCATGTATAAGGCCATTTAGTATAAAAACATGATAGATAACTATCTGGCTGATTTTTAATTCGATCCACATTTGTTTTTGTATTAGTTTAGCTTTTCTATTGTTAGCCATGGTAACCTGTATAGGCCTAAGTGATAGGGTCTTAATATTTGGATTTTTATTTATAATTTTATTATAGAATATCTCAGAAATTACTGATATTTGGCTGCCAGTGTCTACCAAAGCCTTTACTACAAGTCCTCAAACAGTATTTCTATCATGGGGCAACTTTGTAAAGCATAATCAGATGCTTTATCTTCCCATGAACATGTTAAGTTAGTGATTTTCCTAGGTAATGTTTTACCTTTGTTCCTCTTCTTTAATATGGTTCCTTGAGATGAGGAACTGTCTCAAGTAACACTTTATATTATTTTAAGAGTTGTTTTTATTATACCCTGATTTTTGGGGGACTGTTGGGAGTATTTGCAAGAGGATTGTGATTGTCTGGATATGTATTCATTCTTCCATTGTTGCTATAATAATTTTGATTTGACTTTCCCTTCCAATGATGGGGGTCATTATTATTTTTCCTTTTTTTGTAGTTGATAGCGTTGACTGGTATTCCATCTTTTCTTTTTTCAGGAATTTTGTTTGTCATATGATGATTGTTTATAGCAATGTTATTTAAAAGATCTACAACTTGTTTAGTGCTCTGTGGATTGATGCAGAGTAGAGACTTTAATGGAAGGTTATGTTTTACAATTCTTATGATTTGACTTTCACTTCACTTAAGGGGTATGTATTTTGTGTTTTCAATTTGGCCACCCGGGTCTAAAAAATTTAGTTAATGTTTCTCCAGGAGTGTTTCTATATTTTTCATGGGGTAGTTGATACAGCAATGCTTCCTATTGATCCTTATTCCAAAAATGTTTCATTAGTAATGCTTGGTATTCATGAAAAGTAGATGGTGTTTGAAATAATGACTCCCACCATGACAGTGCCTCATCTTGTAAGTGACTGTAAGGCATTATCAATTTTTTTCCTTTTCTGAGAGGTTAGTATTGACTGAGAAGTATAAATTCAGGCTTCTTAAATGCTCAATTGGAGCCTCATTTGTAAAGCCTTTGAATATTTTTAAGTTTTATGAATTAGTTAGTAGTATTCATTTGAACATAGTTATTTTTACTAATTATTTTATTTGGTTTATCTATAATTGGTTGCATTATTTGCTCATCAATTTCTTCTATAGATCTATTGAAGCTAGTTTCCTCCATATCATAGATTTGAGGTAAATTCTCTGCTTCTTGGCAAATATTGTATGGATCATTCATTTTACTTTGTTTTGGCATCCACACTATTTTTTTTTATATGATGAGGTCTAGTTTTTCTAACATTATATCACCTTCATTTTTCGATGTTTTCATATTTTGGATCCCTTGTATTTGTTTTTTATTTAGTATTTGTAATTTACAAGTGAATTTGTATTCTAAATTTTCCAATTTTCGATTTATTGAACTGTTTATGCATTCTACTTGACTTTGTAAGTTGTTTTGACCCTCAATTAACTTTTCAATATTGTTTTTATTTTGGGTGAGTTCAGTTTCAATTGTTTTGTTTGATCCCAATACACTCATTATCATTTTCTTGTGTATTAATTTTTTTTTTTATAATTTTCTAATTTGTGATCTTGTTCTTTTATATAATCGTTCATTTCTGAATGTAATTTCTTTACTTCATTATCTATACCTTTCTGGTATTGTTTCTGGTTTTCTGTCATTTCAGTTTTGAAATTTTAAGATTGCATTACTTCAGTAAGTTTATCATCAATGCTGTTTTCAATCTTGTTTTCCAAATTCTATAAATCTTGTTTGACATTTACGATTCCTTTCATCATTTTGTTTCATCATATCTAATGATAGTTTCATCATATCATTTTTCATTTCTATTTTAAAATCATCATTCTCTCTTTTTATTTCTTTCATTTCTGTCTTCAATTCATTATATTGTTTTGACATATCTGATGATAGTTTCATTAAATCATTATTTTGTTTTTTCATTTTTAGTAAGCAATTTTTAACCCAAATTTTGCAGATGTTTAATATTGTTGTTATATATAAACACTAAATGTATGTTTGTAATATAAAAAAGAAAAGGAATTGATCAAATTTGATCTAGCAACAATAGTAAGACAAGAAACAGAATTATCGCATGTTTCTAATATGGTGGTTCTCATTGAAGAAACGTTACGCAGAAATAATCAAAAGTGACCAAAATAGGACCAAGGAAATAGAAACAACCACAAGAAATAAAGAAGGTTTAACACAGTATTTTCATTGATTGACATAAAATAATGTTATCAAATTAGATCTTCTTACAGCAAACAATAATGAATTTGAAAGTACAAACAAAGTAAACTGGGATGAGTCTAGCTTAGAAAAAATATCTGAACACTTTAACTCTACCTACCGAAAGATCTGTTTCTCACATTTAAACATTTTTTTACAAATCGATCAATAATATTAGCTATAACTGATCAGCATTGTTCTTTATTTAAATTTCCAAAATAATTGCTTTTTGACCTATTTACTAAGAAAAATATATGGCCATACATTACCTGTATAGCAGATCATCCAAACTCCAAGTACGTTATAATAGAATTTCAAACAGAAATGCAAAAAAACAATTTTAAAGATAATCATAAAACATTGAATAATTATGTGCTGGTAGCAATTGACTCCACCAGAAATAGTATTGTAACAGGTATAATTAAAAAAATGTACCTAGGATATCAGAAAATAGATTTTATAAAAGTGATAAAACCATTTGGTGAAATATTTGATTTCCAACCTCTGTATCATAGTAATACACCAGTTCTGATACATAGTAATAGCTATAAATTTAAAATAAAACTTCAATGAAAATATTAAACCAACAGACATACCAGCACTTGTTATGGATCAAGAAGCTAACTTATTTCTGTTGATCAATGGTTTAAAGCCTGTGTTTTCACTGTAAACAGCATGATGATAATAATAATAATAATAATGATGATGATGATGATGATAATAATAATAATAACAACAACAACAATAATAATTTAACATTAATGATTTCTTTCTTTTGTTTTTAGAGATTTTGCATTTAAGGATTTAACTGACAATTTTACACAAAATTATTTAACATATAATCAATAATATGCTTTTGATTGTGTTAGTAGATTCAGTCTTTATAATGTATGTGTGAGTGGTCATTTTTGTATGGTCAGTTAAATATATCCTCACAATATATGTAATAAAAATAATAAATAAAATGGTAATTAACTATTATGTACAGTTAATCCACAGAAGTACTTTTGGTTAATTCCTTAACCCTCCTTAATTACTGTTAAACTAAAAAAAAAAAAACAGAAGCAAACACTATCAACTCAAATCCCATGAATCCCGAATTTTAACATTAGCAGCTTGTCTATTAAGTATATTCATTTTATTTCTATTTATTAAAATTGTCTCATTAATTTTTCTTTTATTACAGTTTCTTTCTTCATAGAGAATCTTAATACAATATCAAACTTAAATTTATATTTACATGTCCTTTTATGATCCAAGAAAGCTGAAGCAGTTATTAAATTATTATCATTTTTCCTTTTCATGGGTTTGTATATTATCATATATAGATGAATTGAAGTGCAGTATTGAAAAAAAATTAAAGGAGCATAAATTGTTATACAAGCATGTGAAAAGTAAAAATGATAATGATTTAATAACTGTTTCAGTTTTCTTGCATTATGAAAGGACATGCAAATATAAATTTAAGTTTGATATTGAAAGTGTTAAGATTTTTCATGAAAAAAGAAACGACAATAAAAGAAAAATTAAGGAGGCAATTTTACTAAATAGAAATAAAATGAATATAATTAATAGACAAGCTGCTAATGTTAAAATTCGGAATTCATGGCATTTGAATGGATGACATTTGCTTCCGTTACATTTTTTTTTTTTAGTGTAATGGCATTAAGGAATTAACTGAAAGTACTTCTGCAGATTGAAAAGACTGTATATAATAGTTAATTACCATTAAATTTATTATTTTTAGTGTTTATTATAATAGTTTTTAAATTAACTGACATTTTATTTGCATTATATATATATGAAAAACAAAAAACAAGTTAAAAACTTGCTAACGCTTGTATTCATGTCAACAGATGGCATTCTACCAAAAACACCATCAAGTATATATTTACATAAATGTCAGAGCATGCATTCACTATCTATAACTTTAATTCCACTTTCAGATTATGATTTCAAGCTATTTGCTATCATCAGTGAAAGACAGGAATTTTACAAACTAGATCTAAACACAAACTCTGAGCGTTTATGAAACAGTTTCTATTCAGCTTGCAAGCGTGAATCTTTTAGACATGTAATGTCTTCAAACTCAGCATAGCAAGCCAGATAGCTACATGGGTCTGATCTCAGTTCAGCATCACCACATAGTAGAAGCCTCTGCAATATATATCATTGCTAGAAAGACCTCAAAGGTACATTTATGAAAAACAAAAAACAAGTTAAAAAATGCTAATGCTTGTATTGATATCAACAGATGGCGTTCTACCAAAAACACCATCAAGCGTATGTTTACATAAATGTCAGAGCATGCATTCACTATCTCTAACTTTAATTCCACTTTCAGATCATGATTTCAAGCTATTTGCTATCATCAGTGAAAGACTGGAATTTTAGAAACTAGATCTAAACACAAACTCTAAGCGTTTATGAAACAATTTCTATACGCTTGACGGGGTTTTTGGTAGAATGCCATCTGTTGACATAAATACAAGCGTTAGCAAGTTTTTAACTTTTTTGTTTTTCATAAATGTACCTTTGAGGTCTTTCTAGCAATGATATATATTGCACAGGCTTCTACTATGTGGTGATGCTGAACTGAGATCAGACCCATGTAGCTATCTGGCTTGCTATGCTGAGTTTGAAGACATCACATGTCTAAAAGATTCACGCTTGCAAGCTGAATAGAAACTGTTTCATAAACGCTCAGAGTTTGTGTTTAGATCTAGTTTCTAAAATTCCTGTCTTTCACTGATGATAGCAAATAGCTTGAAATCATGATCTGAAAGTGGAATTAAAGTTAGAGATAGTGAATGCATGCTCTGACGTTTATGTAAACATACGCTTGATGGTGTTTTTGGTAGAACGCCATCTGTTGACATAAATACAAGCGTTAGCAAGGTTTTAACTTGTTTTTTGTTTTTCATAAATGTATCTTTGAGGTCTTTCTAGCAATGATATATATTGCAGAGGCTTCTACTATGTGGTGATGCTGAACTGAGATCAGACCCATGTAGCTATCTGGTTTGCTATGCTGAGTTTGAAGACATTACGTATCTAAAAGATTCACACTTGCAAGCTGAATAGAAACTGTTTCATAAACGTTCAGAGTTTGTGTTTAGATCTAGTTTCTAAAATTCCTGTCTTTCACTGATGATAGCAAATAGCTTGAAATCATGATCTGAAAGTGGAATTAAAGTTAGAGATAGTGAATGCATGCTCTGACATTTATGTAAACATACGCTTGATGGTGTTTTTGGTAGAACACCATCTGTTGACATAAATACAAGCGTTAGCAAGTTTTTAACTTGTTTTTTGTTTTTCATAAATGTACCTTTGTGGTCTTTCTAGCAATGATATATATTACAGAGGCTTCTACTATGTGGTGATGCTGAAATGAGATCAGACCCATGTAGCTATCTGGCTTGCTATGCTAAGTTTGAAGACATTACGTGTCTAAAAGATTCACGCTTGCAAGCTTGTGTTTAGATCTAGTTTGTAAAATTCCTGTCTTTCACTGATGATAGCAAATAGCTTGAAATCATGATCTGAAAGTGGAATTAAAGTTAGAGATAGTGAATGCATGCTCTGACGTTTATGTAAACATACGCTTGACGGTGTTTTTGGTAGAACGCCATCTGTTGACATATATATATACACTGAAATATGTTTTTGGAAATAATTGTTTTAATAAAACTAAAATAAATATAATGTTTCAATAAGATAACACTTATCCCTAAGAATTAGATGAAAAAAATATAGTAATAATCATATGATTGTAGTAGATAGAACTGTGTCATTTGGTTGTTGAATAGTTTAATTTATATTTGGCAGTATTTATATTCATTTGTATTAAAAATTTATTTCAACATATATATTATATAATACAGTATTTCAAACTACATGCAAACCCTGGAATGATACTGTTAATGACAGTGCAGCAATCTTTTTATTAAGCTGTCCAAATATAAAATGACCATTTATATATGTATTTCCTCAGATCGTTTAGAGAAGATGAATCAGATAAATGATATTAGTCAAGCTGAACATCAAATAGACACAAATGTAAACACAGCCTCTTTTATAAGATCTGAGAAAGAATGCATAAATGGAAGTTTAATGTGTACTTAAAGGTTTGATAAAAAGGCTGGTGACAAATACTAACAATGTTTGGAAAGTTTGTTTGTATATATGCATATAGTAACTCTATACTCACTCCATAATAAGACTTAATGACTCTATGCTTCAGGATTTCTTTTTATGGAGCTATGTAAAAAACAGAATTTACTTAAAAAAGATTAAAAACATCATGGATCAGAATATACTTAATAATGTTAAGAACAGAATCATCTATCACTTTGGTATTTCAAATCTAATAATGATGTGGGTTTTTTTCTTTTTACTCAAGAGTTAACTTTGTCAGCATAAGTTATCAATAAATACAAGATGTAACACCAAAATTATTTCCAAACTACTTTCTAGCTTAATGATTGTCGTAAGCCTTCCAACAGCCACTCTGTACTGATATTACAAATTCAAACAAATAACTTGAAATTTTCAAACAACTTGAGATTCTGAAATGTAGCTAGCTAATTCGTGTATTTGTATTATAGCAGAGTTATCTCTATAAGTAATGTTAGATAATAGTGTCAAAGTATTCCAGGACCGACTTAAATGACAGCAACTATAACACTAATTAGTTTTTCTATTTATTATTTTTTTGTAATTTACATACATTTATATTATTTTATACTGCACTTTGTAGTAGACAATATATTTGTTACCTGTGCTTGACAATAACTTTTACTTTTTGAAATGTATATGATATTTGCTTATATATAAGTGAATTAATAATTTTAACATTTAACAAAGTAAATTTCAATAGACTGGTATATATATTTAGGAATAGAATATGGTACTGCATATATAGATTTAAAAAAAAAAAAAAAATTACAAATCATGTTTTTAAATGTTATTAATTTAGAAGAATATTGAAATTAAATCATTTTAATTAGTATTTTTTATTGATATTCTGTAATCTTTCCAGACTTGTTTATTACTTTTTCTTTTGTTTTGAGTTCATTGAAGTGATAGTGAATTAACATTGATCAAATTAACACGGAAATGAAAAAAAAAGCAAGAATAGATCAGTAAAACTATAAATAGTAAAGAAAAAAGATATTTTTTTTAAAAAAAGAGTGGTAATATCTGGTATGAAGTAATGTGTAATTAAAAATAAAGTGTTCTCAGGAACGAGGTGAACTGTAGAAGACTTCAAACCTGTTCATTGCAAAAATAGATGAAACAATAATTCAAAAATAAAGTTATCATTTACAGTATGATTATGCACTGACTAATGCAAACGTTTTTATTGTAATATTTATATTATTACCTAAATATGAAAGTTTGTTTGTTTGTGATTTTATAACTCAACAAATATTGCACCAATCTTGAAGAATCATGATTTTTTTCTTTTATATATAATTTTAGTAGCATATAAATTTTTGCTTTAATTGTTTTTAAAAAAAATTGTAATTTGCTACATAAAAATGCATAGAAAATTAATATTGTAATTGTTTTCGAATGATGTCATAAAAAATCAGAAAGAGGGAAGCAGTGATTAAAAGATTACAGAGTTGGAAATTTTTTTAAATGAAAAGTTTAGTTTCTGGTAAAGCATAGTAAAATCTGATTTTGTAAATGTATTTTAAATTAATTAAATTGCATTTGTAACCATGTACTTAATTTCTCCTTTGAATAATAACAATTTAAATCAGTTATAATAATAAATTTAATAAACTTTCAGGATTTCAGTTTAAACACATATAACACATGTAAAGTAAAATTTAAAATGACACCGCTAGACTATTGAATTTGATAAACTTTTACAATGTCAATTTAAATACATTTAACATGTGAAAAAATAAATTTTAAATGCCACAGGGACAGGAAAAGAAATACTGAATTTGATAAACTTCTATCATTTTCTCTTAAATATATTCTCATATGATAAAATAAAATGTAGTGGCCTATTCATTGAAATACATACTAGAGAAATGAAGAAGTATGAATTTTTGGTAATTATTTAAACTTTGTTTAAAATTTTGTTTAGAATGTTAAAAATTATCACATGAGAAATAAAAAGTAATTTATTTTAAAATTGTTTATTGTATTTAATAGAAGTTATATTTTTTGTGATACTACTGTTAATATTTAGTTCATTTAAATATTATGATCAAACTTTTTATTCACATAAGGGAACAGCAAATGGAGAGAATTAACAAGTAAAAATTTTATTTAGTATTTAATACTTTAAAAATCAAAAATGGAATGCAAAATGTATTTTAAGTAATAAACTTTCTACTCATGTGAAGGTACAGCTAGTGTTTAAAAGTAGAATGTGTAAATATATTTTAATTATTAAATTTTCTAATAAAGAGAAATGGAGAAAATAAGGGAAAATTTTATTTGGTATTCAGTACATCAAAAATCAAAAATGGAATTTAGATAATAAAACAAAAAATTTTACTACTTAGAATATATCCTTATATATATAAATTGTAAATATATTTTAATAATCAACTGCAGTATATTGTTTTATTATTATTATTATTATTATTATACTAGTGTATGCAAAGCCACAGGTCAGCTTTGTTTACATAAGTAAAATAAAACAATGTAATATAGTTGAGAATTAAATATATTTTAATGGACATTTATATAAAATAATAATACATAAGTTATAATGAGTTATTTATGTTTACCTGCTACTGTTTAAATATTATTTAAATATATTTTAATTATCAATTCCATTCCATTCTTTTAATCTAATTATGTGAGCAAAGCCATGGGTACATTTAATATTCTGTGAATACAGATTATTAATTGAATGATTATGGATTGTTATGCATTATGAGTAAATTGAGTTTGTGTACTAATTTAGAAATAAAATTTGAAATTATAACAGTTCAATAAATACAAAATATTGAATTAAATAATAGAAATTATATACAATTAAAATGTTTTTGTTGATTTAGTCCATCTGAATTTGAAATCATGAATCAATGAAAGGTAGCTCAGTAATACTGAAACAGTTTCACCTTTTTTTCTATCGTCTCTCACTGACTGCTCTATCCTACCCAAATTTAAACTTTTTGGTATCGAATTGTGTATGTAGCAATATTAAAAATGTATAGATATATGTAGAATTCACCATAAACACGCACACATTTCGATCTCAAATTTAAGGCAATAAATAAAGATAAATAATATAATTTAGATTTCTTCTTTTACTTATAAAAATATATATATATTTTTAACCATTTATTTTAAGTTGTAAAATCCATTATTTCTTGCTTTGTTTAAATTTCATTTAATAATAATTTAGAAATAGATTGTAATATTTAATTAAAAGTAAAAATAATCATAATTTCCCTTTTGTATTTGAAATTTTAAAAGCAACGGCCAGTGAGAGATAATAGATTAATTAAAAAGAAAAATCCCTAAAATCTAATTGCAAAAATTAAATGTAAAATCTAAATGTAAACAATAGAAAGACAGCTTTGTAATTAAACTTAACAAAAATGCATTGATTATCCTCAGGGCAGATTAAATGGAATCCAGAAATAAACTATAACAAAAATGTAAAAGATAAGATCTAAGAAAGGAGGTCATTTTAGACTTTCTAGAAACTTTCAGTTTAACTTTAGCTGTGCTCTCAATCAGTTAAGAGTCTCCAAGATCTTAAATTAATTTTACCTGCTATGATATGGTCGAGTAGAAAGTGCCCAGACTATTCTCCGTCCGGAGATGGCCTATCGTATGCCAAACTTTCCATTGCCCTTCATAAATTCAACCACGAAGATATGCTGCCTAAGATAATTTGGAAGCTGCTGCTGTTAAATTACATGAATCATCTAAATGCTGTAAAGAATTGCTAATGCTAGAATCATGAACAATTTGCTACTGATCACTGAATTGGAAAACTCATAAAACAGGTACCTGTATCCAAATTTTCTAGAGTACTCTACTAATATCCCGCTATAGCTTATTCATTCTTTATATAACTTATAAACTATAAATTCTCATTTGTAATGCTATAAATTTAATCTATTATGTAAATTTCGTTAATAATCTAGCTTGCCTAATTCTATCTTTCTTGGGTACGTATTTCTAAAATCTACATTTTATTATATAATTATCGCATGCTCATAATTTTCTAAGTATAAATCTATGATCGCTTGAAACAATGTATGCGTGTCAAATTTTCATTAATATTTACTTTCATAAATAACTTAATATTTTCATACAAACCAACACGCATTCAATGCTTCCTTCATTGTAATGCAAGGGTCTACTGCTTAGCAAATGGCTGACGTATTAGTTGTAATAATCACCCAGTTTATATATTGTTTTATATTTTATTAAATCTTGATTAATAATTCCATAAAATTGCATTTCTTTGAGAGTCGCAAACGTTCATTATTAAATGTTGATAATGTAGGGCCGAGTTATAAAATATATTTAAATCTTAACAGAATCGTCTGTACATTATACATGTGTTACATTTTAGAGACGCGATGACCCATTACAAGCCTTGAATATTCCGGATTCTATAGGGTTGAAATTAACCCCAGTCGCCCTACACAAGCGGACATAATAAACGCTCCCGTAGGGCTAGACGAAAGTCACACAGCCAGCAGGCAATCATGGCACGAACCACTTGTCCCTGGTTATGCTTATGTGACACCTTACCTCTTTGGGCTGATGGCAAATGCCAGCCCGTCGTTCTTATAAACTCATTCACGGCTTTGTGGTTTCAATACTGCCATTCCATATCGCCTTTCTAAAACATACCATGTGTTTCTTTAATTAACTTTATTATTCTATGTATCACTCCGTCCCTGCATTAGTGACATAACTCACTCTCAAATAAATGTTTGCCCCTAGTTATGAGTAAATATCTTTAATTAAATAAATATATGTCCACCGCTACTATTATAAATCTTACTTTAGACTCTTGTATTGCAAAAGTATAAATCCCTAAAGGCATGCCTGCCTTAGAAATACTTGCTCGAGAATTTTAGGTAGCTAGATTATGTCATCAAATAAATGTATTTCTCTTTGTAAACAGAACAGTATTGGAAAATACCGCTACTGAGATCTTAAGTATAAAGTATTATTGGTAAAATGATTTCATATAAATGTTTCTAAATAAATAAATGTATTTCTTGAATATATAACAGTATCGGAAAATTCCGTTACTCAATTTAAATGTTACCAAATAATATTAGTAAATAATTTATTATTAAAATGTTTCAATAAATAATTTCAAACTATACATCTGCAGTTACGTTTTATTTATTCGATACCCATTCTATATAATATTTCCTCGATTTGTAAATATAAGTGTTGAATTAATATTAGTGTTATTATTGGCTAACTCGAAAATAAAATCATGAATCTCTTGCAACATCCCTGACCACCGTGCCTAAAGAAATGTTTACTAATGTCACATCAGATGCGCTGTTTCGTAGATTATATTGTGGAACCGATAAACTATGTTTGAACTTAGTACTACGGATGGCTTTGCTACCTAGATGGTGCTGCAGTTCTGTGTGGTTGTCGAATTCTGTACTATGTTAATGAATCACACATTTTCTGACTGTTACAATATGTATGACTGTTTGATTGTAAATAGATATATTAAGTTTTAGAAAATAAAGAATTGTGATTATTGATTTTATTTTAAAGAAATTTAAATTATTATAGTGTGTAGTAATACATTATTTTATTGATTAATATTGTGATTTTGTATGTATGTTGTTGCAATTATGTCATCTTTTTACTAATTCATTTTGTTAGCATAATTTATTAAGTTTATATGTATATAGTGCTGATTTTATCAAAGGAAATGGCAATTTTTTATTATTATTGTAATTAGAATGTTTTGGTTAGTCTATTATGGATTAGATAAATTATATCTGAATATTTAATAAAAATTAAAATGAAGTAAATAATTGATTGGGATATTAACAAAACCATTTATATTTGATGTCTTATAGTAAAATATTAGATCTGTGATCAAAGTCTTGTGGCAAAATGGTACACATCCATCTAATAAATTTGAACATTTTCCAACAGCCTTAGACCCCCCCCCCCAACAAATAGCTTATATCTAAATTATTTAACTATCAATATTGGCCAATAAATGTATATATATAAGAATAAAAAATAATTCAAACTTTCAATTAACAAGCTTTGTGAACATTCTCTTCTTTTTTACAATTTCTTTATGAAAGCTATTGGAGAGATTTTTTTTTCTCTAGTGACCTATTTAGAAGTTGTTGTTTTACCACCCATTTTGCTTTTTGTACCAGATCCATATTAAACTCACAATCTTGTTTAAATTAATTCTAACTATGTACATATATAATTAATTTGTTTCAGCCGTGCCTGAAAAGATTAGTAAAAAAAATGTACATTCTCAAACATGAAATAATAGCTCCAATTAAATCTTCTAATATGGTAATAAAAAACAAACATAAATTATTTGGCATTCTGATTTATTGATTCTATAGTTGTTATTGACTTTGGGAGGCAAAAACATTGTTCCTCATCTCTTTTGATTCCAAAAATATCTCCTGCAGAATTAAAATTAGAGCTAAATCTAAATTTTAACATTCTATAATGATTACAGTATTTGGGTTTTCAATCACCTAATTATAACTATACTCATTGAGAACATTTGCTTCTACTTTTTAAAAGAGTTTAAGATTATTTCTTTATTCATTCTGTGAACTTCATGGAAGACAAGATAAAGGTGACATCAAGTACATAGGTGCTAAAATGGTGGAGCAATGATGCAGATGTTTAAAAACTGAAGGACAAAGAGTGGCTTGTTGGAAAGAGGAACATCTACAGAATCACTATTATTATACAGTAATTATAATTCACTTAAGTCTTATACTTATTTTAGGAGACATAAAGTTATCAGATAAATATTGCATTAAAAAATACTGTTCTTTAAAAATATTCTTAAAAAATATCTAGTTCACTCTAATGTATTTAAATTGAGTTTTAGTATCATAAGTGGCACACAAATAGTACAAACTGCGTTAAACAATTTTACTAAGCAGCATATTTTTAGCAAATAACATTCCATAAACTCACAAATGTTACAGATGATTTGATTAGAAATATTACAGAATTCTAAATAAAAAACATTCTCAAGTGATTTAAATATAGATTTTTTGAAATGTAAATAAGATAATTCTGCTGATAAATCTTCCAAAGATATAGTATAGTAAAAGTAAATGTGCATTTGGATTGAATTAAAATGATTAGAATATTAAGTACCACGCATTTTATACAAAAAAAAAACAATATTTACTATGCAAAAGTGTTCTATAGCAAATGGCATCTATAGTAAGAAATACAGACCCATAAAAGAGGATTTTCTAAGCAAGATAGCAAGTAATGACTCACAAAGGAGTTTAGGGAATATAAATGGGATAAAACTGATTTTTATGCTTGAAGAGAGTTATAAAGATAGTATGTTGTTGTTGTTGTTGTTTTTTAAGCTTCCAAATAAGGTATCTTATCTGGTCTGGGTGAATTAAAAAAAATTAATAGTTCTTTAAAATAAGCTGTGAGATGCACAATTTTGAGCAGTAAGCAGGAAGATTGGGGAGGGGGGGTGGATTGGTTACAAATATCAATATAAGAGCATTGAATTGGATTACACACTGGAGCCTGAATTTCTATAATATAGAGATCCTACCAAAAATTGTTTCTGAATATTCTAAATCAGAATTATGAAAAAGAGTACTGTGAATCATAACGAAATGAAAGAGATGATGTTTAAAAAAAGGTTTGTGGGTTGAAAGAATTGAATTCATTCCAACTGAATCTAGGGAATTGATCAAAACTTGGCTGCCAAATAAATATTGCAAATAATAAAGATACTGTATTTTTGAACCATTAGAGATCCAGATAAAAGAACTAATTAAAAACATAATATTCTTTAGTAAATGATGTACAATTTTTTTAAAAATCAACTATAAATATATAGTTTCATAAAATATAAAATAGACTCCTTTGAACAAAATACTTCTGATGTAATGAAAATTGTCACTGTTATCAAGATTTGTAAACATTCATTGAGATGAAGGACTTTATTGGGTGATGGGAATTTAGAACATAATAGACAGATTAAATGTGAAATTAAAAGATGTGCTTATTATAGTTTCTGGTATTTTAGTTTTTCAATTAAAATATGTGATATTTTGGATTTAAAAAATCTGATCATTCTGGTAAGCATATCTATATGCTCTTTGGATAATCTTGTGGGATATAACTCTTATCTCCTTTAGAAGGCCATATACTAATTAATTGTAAATACAAAAAGTACATTGAATATTAAAGATAGATAGATCTAGTACAAATATACTGATGGTTTTTTAAGTGATCTTAAATTTCACATCCAAACTTTAATGGAGAGATGAAAAAACATCAAAATTAAAATCATTGAGATGATTGAATAAGAAAGTTTTAAAAATAATGATAATGTACTTATTATTTTAAGGAAAATAATAATTTAAATAATAGTTATATTATTTAATTAAAAAATTGGGAATAAAATAACAGTGGATATATTTAAATATTATAGCATATATATATATAGAAATAAGAGTTAATATGTTTATACTTCGAAAGTACTAAAGTTATAAACAGTCAAAACAGGAAATAAACCCAACCCCATGTTTTTGAATTTTGCTATTTTATGTGATTTTTAATTATCATTTTGTTTTATTTGAAAACTAGTATTGATTAATACTAAACAATAGATTAGGTCAAGCATTGGTGGTCAAGTGGTCAGCACAGCTGCCTTACAAGCAGTTGTCCCAGGTTAGCGGGTTCGCTTCCTGCTGATGCTACATCACATGAGAAAAAAACCCAATAGATTGTTGTCTGATAAAACAGAGAAATCAATTTTAAACATTGAAAAAAAAGGAGAGTTTGTAAATTGGAATGAAATATTATTTATTACAAGATTATATATTTTTCTTCTTGAAGTGGACTATGTATAAAAAGAAAATGTGTTTATATATCAAAAGATTTTTTTTAAAAAAAAAAATGTTTTGCTGTGGTTACTTATGGATCAGAGATTTGGATATTCAGTAAAAAAATAAATGTATGTTAGAAATAAGAAATAAATATCACTAACATTAATAAGAAAATTAAAAAACCAAGATAAAGCTGGGATGGATAAATAGCTAAAAGGGATGATAATAGATTGCCATTGAAGTCTCAAACCAGATGTCAAGAGTCTTTAAAAATTATAAAAAGATAATATACTTATAAGAGGAATGAGATGGGAAAGTTTGTTGACTGAGGTGAAGAAGAGAAACTATGGCTCAGAAGTATTGGAATCATTTTGAGATATTTTGTCCTGGAATTGTTGAATAATTAAAAATGATATATATTTAAAGACAGTCAATTGAGTAAATTTTTACATTAAAGAGTTGCAAGTTTTAATACTATGACTAAAAGCATTTGAGCATCATCTGTCAACTTATTGTGAAAATAAGATATTTGATGTTATGCAAAGTAGGTGCAAATTAAGAATTGTAAGCCATGGCAATAAAAGACACACAGAACTGGTTCTAAAAACGTTCATCAGCTGTGCCATTTCAGAAAAAATCTAAAATTTATTTATATTAAGAAATTTGCTCTGGTTTACTCGAATAATGTGAAAAAAGGAATATAAAGTATGATGATTTATATAGTCAATAAGTACATAGATAATTTTACTCTGAAGAAAAAGGAATTATAATCAATTCCTTTTTTCTTACATAAATTATGCTATAAATATATTTTATATTTACAATGATCTGATAGAGGGCATTTAAATGTCATGATTCATGATATATATGTATACAATAAGTCGCCATCCTCCCCTAATTTATTAACATTTTATTTGAGAAAGTTTAGCTATCTCAAACATTTGATTCAGGAATGTTTAATCTCTCTTCAAATATTCTATAATGATTAACTATTTTATATTTAACTGAGATAATATGAATTAAAAAAAAGGTTTTTGGGTGATTTCAAAATGAAAACGAGGCTTTTCTGGAGAAAAGCAGAACTGAATTGGTGACTCATTTTGCATTGGTGATTAATGAGGTAGTCAATAGTTGATTACCCATACATACTTGCAGAGATTATTTTGAAGTGAAAAAAATGCTAAGGGCTGTTTAAATATAAGCTAGAGAAAATGCTTTGAATTTAATTAAAACAAAAAATAAACAAATTTAAGATAGTTCCTAAATTAATGAAATCATGAGGATTTTTAAGTGATGAATACACACTGTCAGAAAACTTGAATAAAAGTTCTTAATTCTCATAGTAATGCATAGATTGCACCACACAATGAAGTACTCACTGAAAAAGTTATTAGGTTAGTATAAAGTTAATGGCTTCTATGTGGTGTTCTGTATGTAATATATATGACATATATGCCAATATTACAAATGTATATATGCATGCTGTTCTCAAAGAAAGAGAAAGAAATTAAAAATTAATAAAAATGGAAGGAGTTTACCATTGTTTGCCATCTTATTAACAAAATTTATTTTAGTATCTCAGTATTAGAGTTATTTCATACATTTTAGATGCATATTACAAATAATATCTTTTATTTGTTTCATTAATAATTAATAGAAATTTATTAAAATATAGATGTTTGAGAACTAATTGTTAAAAAAAAGAATTATGTAATTAATTAATTTATTATTAGATAAATTTATATTAATTTTCATAAAACAATGCTTTTCAAATTTTATTCATTTTTAAAGTTATGCCTATATGTATGTCACGAAAGCAATAACATTAATAAAAATTATATATATCTAACATCAGTCTAATCTATATATATTTTAAAAATATAAAAGTTTATCATCAACAACTTGATTGTGATAATATATTGGACTATTTCCATCATCTATTATTAAATGTTGAATTGTACAAAACTCATAAGTTGTAATTGATTTCAATTGTAGCTGTTTATGTACTTAGAATTAGACCTAAATGGAATGCAAATAAATTGTTATTGAAAGCAAAAAGAAAATTAAAAGTTAAATATAAGTTCTGTAATGACTAAGCAAACCAATCTGCAAAAAGTAAACAACATTCATAAGTTACTAAATGTAAAGAATAGAATAAACCATTCCTTAAACTTAGATGGTATTTAAGCATTCATTTATTAACATTGTTGAAAATAGAGCATGTTTATTTTATATTAGTCTGATTTTAAATACAGCATACATCTTTCTAAAATTATAATTGAATATTTAAAAGACAAATCAGACTTACAAATATCAAGCTCTGTTTTGAAGATTAATATATAAATGCTTAAATATCATCTAAGTTTAGGTAGTCCAGTCTATTTTTCCCATTTAATAATGAATGACTGTTGTTTTTTCATAGTTCCAAAAAAGGGTAGGAGGATTAATCTCTAAATCAACTTACAAATAAAATTTATAATAGTTTTTAAAAATAGATTGTCAAATTTAAAAAAAAGGCTTAAACAACTTTATATATATAAATAAATATATAGAATGTATATGTATACAATATATGTTAAAATTAATATCCAATGGATAACTTTTACTGAAAAAAATATACAATTATCCCACTCACATACTGATTAAATTAATCCAGTTCAACTACAATGGTATTTCTTTATAATTGTTTAGTTACAATTAAAAGAAAGAAGATGATTCCATTTAAGCTTGTTTATTATAGATATACACAAACAACACATATTTAAAACAACTGGCATATAAATATGAAATTTAAGTTGAGATATAATAAAACTTTAAATTTAAACACTCTTAATTCAAATTATAAAGGCAGAACAAACAATTATTCTTTTTAACACATTTTAAATAAAACCCAATCAACAATTCAATATATATAAAAATATTCTATGCTTAATTGTAATTGGAGAAAATATACAAAGAACTATCCTATCCACATAGTAATAAAATATAGTTCAGTTTAACTATAATACCATTTATTTATAATTGCTTAGCAATGATTTGAAAATGTATGGTTTCTCTAGTTGTGTTATGTGATGAATATTTTCTATATATGTTGAATTCTTGAGCAGGTACATCTTTAAAAAGTTAAAAATAAATTTAATTATTTTGCCTTTGTGCTTAAATTTAGACTTTTTTTTATATACATATTTTATTTTGTGGTTGTTTAAATTTATTTTGTCTTTATAAATTCATGACAAAGTATTTTAAGTTGGAACCATATTTTTTGAATCATTGCTAAGCAATTATAAATAAGAAGTATTGCATATAAATGCAATTTATCAACTACTTTGAACACTTTTAAGCAAAAACCTTTTATTATATCTATATGCATACACAATCTACATTTCGACCATACTACAGTCTTCTTTAGAGCTATGATATAATGAACAACATAAAATAAAATACATAACTATATAAATAATACCATAAAAAATATAAACAAAATTATATTTATTTCAGTTTTATTATGTTTTGTTATAGTTTATATATATATATTTTTATTATTGTTTACATTTTGTATGATATTATTTATATAGTTATCTATTTTATTTTATGATGTTCATTATATCATAGCTCTGAAGAAGACTGTAGGATGGTCGAAATGTAGATTGTGTATGCATATAGGTACAATAAAAGGTTTTTGCTAAAAAGTGTTGAAAGTAGTGGATAAATTTCATTTAAATAAAATATACCTGGACCTTGTTTTATGCGGTAGATAGGTTCCTCAGAAAATATGCACAAAAGAAATCACACAAAAATAAATGTAACTTACTTTAAAAATGGGGGATATGTTCCAGTAATTTTCAGAAGTCGCATAAAAGCAAAGCAACAAGGAAAAAATACTTTAAAATTCGCATTAAAAAAATAAGGAAATAAAGTATGACTAATAAAAATTTTTAAATATTTGAATAAAATTAATACAAGACAAACCTTTTTTACTTTTTTTATTAACTACAGTATTTAATTTTACATTTTTTCATACATATTTTAATCATTACCGCTATTTACAATATGCGTTCATTTGTGAACTAGTAAGAAATCAGATTCGTGACGTGTTATACAACTAGCGCCACTTTCAGTCTTCAGCTGTGTTAATGGTTTTCTGTTTCTATATTAAAAAAATGAGATTGCAATCAAAACAAAAAAATTATACATTATCATTAGGAAGATTATTTTCAGTTTATAAAATCAATAAAATCTTCATTATTATTTATTTTAAAAATCTAAAAAAATATTTATTTCTGTTAATATCTAACAAAATATGTTTTAAAAGTTTAAAATTTTTGAATATTTATTGCCATATTTTTATACGTATGTATAAATCTATTATTATTATTTGCTCATTAGTATAAGTAGGTTATTTACATAGAAGCTAAGATTCTAAATACATCTTCAGGCCATATTCATGTTAGCTGCTAATATAATGTTATATTTTTGAAAAAAAAAAAGTATTTCAAGTCAAAATAAGTTATTAATAATTTAAATTTCTTGATATCTAATAAATATAGTGAAATATGAAAGATATCAAGAAGAAACATGAATCACATAACTTCAAAATCGCATTAAAATAATCCGCATAAAACGAGACCCAGGTGTATAGCAAAATAAAGGAAGTGGTGAATTTGGTCATATTTCAGAATAAGTATTGCAGTTGAGCCATACTGTTTTATAAATATATAGAAGGTATAGTTCTTCATACATTACTTTTAATATTTTTTAATTTCCAGTGGCATATGAGATCTTTAAATACATATAAAATCTTTGTATTTTTATATTGGACTATTTCCATCATCTAATGTGTGTGTTGAATGTCTTTAGAAAAATTCAATTTTATTTAAATATTCCAAATACATTCATCTGTTAGTAATATCTCAGCAAACAGATTAGTATATGCACTAGCTGTTAGTAATATAAACATGTTAGTATAATACTAACAGCTAGTGCATATACTAATCTGTTTGCTATGATATTATTAGCAGTTGAATATATTTGGAATATTTAAATAAAATTGAATTTTTCTAAAGACATTCAACACATATATTAGATGATGGAAATAGTCCAATATAAAAATACAACTAGAACACCGTCATCACAAACCTTAAAAAAACACCAATATAGAATATTTATATATTTTTAGAATAATTTTCATTTTAAAAAATAATTAATGGGAAATGATCAAAAATCGAGAATACTACATTAAAAGTGTTATCTTCATTTTAAGTCATGTGTATTTTTTTTTTCTTAGTAAGCATGAATAACTATGTTAATGTACTCATCTTTTTTATTATATATTATAAACATGGGTGGATAATTTTATTTTGAATCAGAGTAATTTTTATTAATATATATATATAACATAAAAATATTCAAATAAATTTTGTTACATTTAGTTAGAAATCAAGAAAATATAATTGTTATTCAAAATACATTAATTAGAAGCGATGTGAACTCAAACTTTCAAGCTCATTGAAAATCTGATGATGAAAGGCTCAGAGTCTTTGTTTAGGCCAATATTATTGTCATACCCATGTTGATTTTAAGATAATTTGACAATAATATTGGCATCATCAAGGACTTTGAGCATTTCATCATCAAGTTTTCAATGAGCTTGAAATCTAAGTTGAAATCCCTTCTAATTACATTAAATTTAGTATAGACAATATAAAAACAGGCAAAACTCGCCATATAGTAGTGCCACTCAGTACAAGCTAGAGTAATCAATGATGCCAGAAGGCTTGTGCATAAAATCCCTATCTAGTGCCTATTTATCCAATATCACCAGACTAGTTTCTGGCCTGTGGCCTTCATCAGTGAGGAGCCTTGAATCTGAGAGCACTGCACCTAGATCTTAGGATCTAATGCAACCCTCCAGCAGCCACCTTTTATCTCTACTTAAATACAAAACTATGAGAATAAAATTGAAAATACAATATTTTCAATTTAAGCTCATTAGCTTATATAGTCATATAGATCTAAACTAAGTTCAGTACCCATACATTTTGGTGTCTTTGGTTCTTTAATAACCATAGCCACCACTATCCGATTAGGCAGGATTGGTATTAAACCATTAAACATCACATGATCATCATTTCTTAGGCTTGTTCTACTGTTATTAAAACAGGCAAAACTCTCCATACAGTAGTGCCACTCAGTACAAGCCAGAGTAATCAATGTCTGGGGATATTGGATGAGTATATAGGGATTTTATGCACAAGCCTTCTGGCATCCATTGAAAACTCAGGCTTGCACTGAGTGGCACTACTGTTTGAAGAGTTTTGCATTGTTTTAATAAGTTATGAGCAAGCATAAAAAATGGTGATCATGTGATATTTAGTGGTTTAATACCAATCCTGTCTAATAGGATAGTGGTGGCTATGGTTATTAAAGAACAAAGACACCAAAATGTATGGGTACTGAACTGAGTTCAGATCCATATGATTATATAAGCTAATGAGCTTAGGTTGAAAATTTATGTTTTCAATTTTATTCTCATAGATTTGTAGCTAAATAGAGATAAAAGGTAGCTGCTGGAGGGTTGCATAAGATACTAAGATCTAGGTGCAGTGCTCTCAGATCCAAGGCTTTTCACTGACGAAGGTCACAAATCAGAAACTAGTCTATGGATATTGAATGAGTAGGCACTAGATAGGGATTTTATGCACAAGCCTTCTGTCATCCATTGATTATTCTGGCTTGCACTGAGTGGCACTACTGTGAGAGTTTTGCCTGTTATGAGCAAGCATAAGAAATGGTGATCATGTGATACAGACAATATACTTAATTTAAATATTTCAAAATAGATTAGAAAATTATTTTCTTTTTTTTTAAAGATACTAGTAAAATTTACCAATGTAAGCTATATCTACGTTGTCCTAAGGCAAGTTAACTATTCGCCCTTACTTGTACTCTCTCAAGAAAATTAAATGGGTATTTCAATAATTTGATGTAAGTCACATTATTGTGTTTTCAATTTTATTTTCATAGTTTTGTAGTTAAGTAGAGATAAAAGCTGGCTGCTGGAGGGTTGCATAAGATCCTAAGATCTAGGTGCAGTGCTCTCAGATCCAAGGCTCCTCACTGATGAAGGCCACAGATCGGAAACTAGTCTGGGGATATTGGATGAGTAGGCACTAAATAGGGATTTTATGCACAAGCCTTCTGGCTCCATTGATTACTCTGGCTTGCACTGAGTGGCATTATTGTGTGGAGAGTTTTGCCTGTTTTAATAACAGTTATGAGCAAGCATAAGAAATGGTGATCATGTGATATAGACAATATACTTATATTTAAATATTTCAAAATAGATTAGAAAATTTCTTTTTTTTAAGATACTAGTAAAATTTACCAATGTAAGCTATATCTAAGTTAACCTAAGGCAAGCTAACTATCCCATTCAATCCTTGCTTGTACTCTCTCAAGAAAGTTAAATGGATATTTCAATAATTTGATGTAGGTCACAATTTTTTAAGAACTCATGATAAAGAAGCAAATTTTTTGTAGTGGTATATTAATTTAAATGACAGAGTAGAAATGTATAATGTTTAATGGGTAATTTTAATGTAGTTTTAGCTATTAAATCATTTAGTGTTTAACTAGTGTTTTAAGAATTAAAAAATGTATAAATTTGAAGCAGGAAATAAAAAACAATATATTCTGTTGCTATGTACCTCTTTTGTAAAAACATGGTAAAATCTGTGGCTGCTATTTCTATTAACACGCATAAAAATATTCAATCCAAAAACAATTTTGTTATACTTAACTAAAAAATTAAAACGAAAGTATTTTCTACTCCGTTATTATCCATTTTGTTTTTTTCTTTGTGCGTGTGTATGTATGTAGTATAATGTACTCAATAAATAACCTATGCAAGTTTAAATATTAATTTTACTTTATTTATGTAAGAGTAAATGCATGCACAAATTTATTATGTATATATTTAACTATTAGAATTGAGAAAATTTTAGTCAGATTAATTTCTATTAATATTTTTCATTTAGATATTGTACTTAACAATTTACTTCAAAAGTTTAAAAGATGTTTGAAAGCCAGTGTTTGATGGATGCTTCATTGTTTTATTATATAAATTACATCAGCCCACATTCTATTAATCTAGAACCACAGCTCCTTTCCCAATGCTAAGTAATAATAATTATTTATTATCGCGCTACTTGAACGAAATTGTTTTCAAATAATAGTAAGGTATAGATTATTTAATACAATCCAGTATTTTAAAGATGAAATAGTGAAAAGTAAATTATATTGTAAACAAAATCCCGTAGCGGTGAATGCTTCATACATATTTTAATAATTATTAAATAAAATTATTGATAGATCACATGAAAAAAAAAATTATTGATAGATAAGTAATTATTACTACGTGTTCGTTATATATATACAATATAATAAAGCATTTACTTTAAATTTTAATAATTTCGTAATAGAAAGTTGTCACCTTTTACAGAGGAAATCTAGAACATTAATTAAAAACAAATAATCTTAAGCATGTAATAATTTTTCTATTCTCTATTAATGTTCACTTATTTTTTAAAATTCATATTCCAGGGCCTAGTTTCTGTGATTTCGTATTTTAATGGCTAAATACTTTTTTTTTCTAAAAGTTTTAAAGCATATGCTTAAGTTTTTTTTTTAACTGTACGTGACCAGCCAATGATAGACCTCTTCAATTGAATAAATGTTTTTATTATTTGCGGAAATATAGTCATCGTCGAAATATATAACTTTCGCTACATTTTTTGCTATATTGAAAGACCGACCATTCATGACATAGATAGTTAAAATACTATTCACTAAATTGAAAAAATGATTTGGAGAGTAATTATATTCAATCTAATCTAGCAGATAATGTAAATAAATGTAGAAAGTTAAACATCCAACATATTCTCGGGTAAGTTACCCATTGCCTTTAAACTTTATTTTTTTAGGATTAAAAATGCAGAATTTTTTTTCTTTCTTTTCCTATCGATATATATATAAAAACTGCAATATTAAATTAATAATTAAATTATTTATTGATTTAAAATTGCAGGAATTGTTTTCGAAGTTTAAAACTTGTAGTATTTACTAGTTAAGAATTAATAACGTTGCCGCTTAGGGGGGGAAAAGTTTAATGATAAATTGTACTTTTACTACTTACTGTTAAGAAGTTTCCATGATTTTCTAGCTTTTAAAAGGTTTATAATCATTAAATATCTAATATAATTGATTTGGCAAACTGACAAGTTTTTTTTTTTTTCAATATGTTTTAATTTTGTTTTTATTTAAGATTTTTTTTTTAATAAATTCCGATATTTTTATTTCTGTAAAATTATTATATCTTAACATTATTTTATTTATATACAAACATTTTTATACAGATATACAAAGATCTTTATACAGATACTCTTGGTTATTTTAATAGATGTGGATTTACTTTGTTACATATATTTTGGCAAATCCCGATAATAATTATTGTAACGAGTTCGTAGGATTTTTGTATATTAGGTCATATTTTGCATACAATCTATAAATAGCTAATTTGTCATTCCAGGGTAAAGCACGTAATTCGTATTTGTTGGAATAATTAGATAGGGAAATCTATGACCAAGTCTGCCACACTTGATTAATTTTAATATCTCGAATTTTAAGTTATGAAATTAGGAACTTTTTACGTAGAAACTTAGAAATTAAACAATTTGCATTGTAACAAATTTCCTCTATTTAAATAACTGTAATATTATGTACATATTTAAACAATAATTTATGTATTATATCAAATGAGCATCTTTGGAATTCATTTAGAAACAGTGATAATTAGGAAAATTCCGTATATGGATTTTATTCAAATTTAAATAAATAGATATCTTCACATAACGTTCTGTCATTTTAAAGGAATTGCGTTTAGAGTTCATACTGTGTTTGAAGGATATATGCATAAGAACAGCAGCCCTGATTGTAATTTAATTTTGTTAAACTTTTTATATCCTAAGTTTTGAAACTATTGTCAACTTGCTCTGGATAATTACTTGGCTTAAAAAAATATGTCTATCTTAATTTTAAAACTATTCTACCTTCATAAAAGACTTTCTAGTTATTTTAGTGTTCATAAGAAAAGCACTTTGTTGTTGTTGTTTTTTAGGAATTTTTTTTATGTTTCACAATAGTTTTAATTATTCGATGGGCTAATTCTAGCTTACAGTCTATGCTGACCATAGACACATTTTACTCATTTGATCATTTCTAGGTTGTTTTAAAGTAAGGTGTTAATGCCATTCAAGGGAGTGCTGCTTCCAAAATATTGCACCATAGATGTATTTAATAAACTGTAATTCATTTGTATGCCTTAGAAGTATTAAACATATGAATAAATAGTCTTATAAACAATTATTAACAGGAACTAATAAATTTTGGTCTATAAAAGAAATTGTACTGCTACTAAAACTTAATTTTAATCAAGACATTTATGACACATGAAAAGATCTGGCATTAATAACAATGAAACTTATGTATGTGCTGAATTAGATATAAAAGAAGTTATTCTTCAATTGTGTGTAATAGTTTGCAGATTAATATTGAACAAGCTAGTATTGTCTTAAATTACAACTTTTTTTTACAAATAAAAATATTAAGCATGATATTTAATATACACTATGGAAAAATTTTAAAACATGTATGCATGCTGTAAACCTAGAAAAACTTATGGAAGGGGACAACTTCTAGCATAATCGGACATTTATGCTGCCACTTGGTCTCTATAAAATAAAAGAGCCTATAATGGATAGACCAAAACAACCTCTGAAAATGGAAAACTGAAATGAACTCATAATAAGAACTGAAATATCTAAAAGGTGTGAACTACAAAAGACTCTAATGGTTAAAAAAACAAAAGTATATTTTCTGTGTTTCAAGATGTATCCTAGAATATGATGTTTTATACAATGTATTATTTGATAAGAATGTAACCTTTTTTTTGCCTAATAAAGTTTGCTTTGAAATATAATATTGCTAAGGAGCACATTCACACATAATTTAACATCATCATCAGTATAATGAAAAGCTCTTAAATTTGAAATTATGAAAGTGAATTGTCATCTATTCTTTTAAAGACTTTGTCAATCATATATTAAGAAAGAAGGGTTTGGCATCATCAAAGCTAATACAAGATATTTGAAGATGTGTGTTTGTTCACTTTTTATAAGTTCACAAATATATTCAAATCTGTACTCATGCTTCTTCTCTTTTCTCTACCACTTACAAAGAAGGTCTTCATTATCTGCTATTTTGTCTTTTTTATGATTTTTAATGTTTTATTACTAGTGCATACATTGAACAGTGATAAAATGTTTTAATAAATGATCACATTTGTGTGACAGCTAAACATCATTTCAAACTGCAGAGAAAAAATAATCATAAATTCCTTTTGTGTATTTTGCTGCAAGTCATTAATAGTAAGACAAACAGAATGATGTTATAGTGTTGAAAAGTAAAATGGATCAATCAGACTTTTATAATGCATCTATATTAAAGTCATTTGGACATCTGATTCCTAAGGTTATTATACAATAAAGGAAAAATCATAGAAGATATCATTGCAGACTATGAATCGAGGAAAAGTTTGATATGGTGAGTTTATTTCAACAAGATAAGTATTTATCATCTTAAGAGTTAAAGAAATATGATAGGTTGGGAAATTTTATATCAGAAAAACATAATTATTCAGATCAAGAGTAACAAAAGAAGACATTTTATTACCATGAAAGATAATCTTGTAATAAACAGACTTGAGTAAAAATTCTAATTAATAAAACTTAAGGCCAAGATATACATTTAGTGATTTCCAGGGTTAAAAATGGATAGTAAAAATCTGCTACTCAATATAATTTTTTAAACAGAAATAAGTTTTTATGAATTTAATAATATTTTTATGCCAATATATTTTTTAAGTAACCATACCAAGTTCAGAAATTGATTACATTCTTTGCACTTATTGATGGAAAAAGTTTTAATGGAAAGAAAACATGATAATGGGGCAGATTTTAGAATAGATTATGAATTGCTTATGTGGAAATTTCAAGTGTAAGCTGAAAAAGAGTAGCTTCATGAATTGATTTGTGGTTTTAAATGTAAGTGATAGTAATCCAAATGAATTATAGATGAATATGAAATTGTTACTGAACAGAAATATGAAAAAATATTTTGATTATTATGAAAGGAAAAAAAAACAGGGACATCAAAATAAATATCAGAAAAAAAAAGCTAAAATTAAAAAGGATAAAGACTTTTTAAATGAATTGAATAGAAAATTTAAAAAATTACCCAGGGAAGACAAGCAATATTATAACAATATTTATAAAGGCTATGAGTCTAGACACAAGCTTGAAAAACATGCACTATTAGTCACAAATAATTTTATTTCAAAATTCTAATGGATACATAATCTAATTAGCAAAGTAGGAAAGAATATACAAAAAAGCTATGGCTTAAAGACATTAAAGAACTTTCAATAATATCTGAAGTCAGATTTGGTTTGAGATTATTACCAAAAACAAAATCATTACATAGAATTTGCTTCAGAAATTATGCAAAAAACTGAAGATTAAAAAAACAAAAACTAAATTATGTAAATTAATGTAAATTATTCAATGATCTACATATTGGTTATCAATTTTCCTTCATATAACAAATTATTATGGTATAAATTTAATCGCACATGCAAGTGATAAAAATAATTCAGTGCAGATTAAATACATTGAAAAAAAATCTGACAGATGTAAAAACTGGTTTCAAAAAAGATCAAGAAATGAAAAAAGTCATTGCTGATGTATATTGAATAATTGAAAAAAAAAACGAGATAAATTGAAGAATGTTGCAGTCTTGATGGAGAACATTTTGTGCATTTTTCTCAGTATTGTATGCCTATTTTTATCCCATTCTGTATATGAGCTTTATTAATTACAGCAAAATTTCTGATTCAATTGACCATACTTAATCATGGAATATTCTTAGAAAAATAGATATACCAGAATATTTTTTATTATGAAGCTGTTTGAGAAAGTAAACAATAAAGTAAATTAAATGGATTTATTCAAGAATATAAATGTTTTCAAAAAGAAATATAATAAGTTTCATCGGAAAGCACTGCTATGAGTAAAAAATAAGTGTATTTAAAAAGCAGAACAAGGGGATAAAATTGGAAAAAGTCATCTAATGTTAAAATAGTACTCTTCCCATGACAAAATTCCAGTTGATTTGCAAATAAGAATAGATTATATCATATAAAAAGCAACTTATAATTTTGGTTATAATTAAACATTTCAAATCTTTCTTACCACAGATTTATTAATGTTTTATGAATTATGATTACATACAATTTTTTTTAAATATTTGCTGAAAATTATTTTTACTTAGAATAGGCATGGATAAATATTCAATATATGTATAGTTAATAATAATTATAACTCAGACTACATGTAATTAAAATGAAAGTAGCTCTACCTTCCAATGAGTTATGTAACATAAATAAACTTATTAAAAGACAGAGTAATACCATGATACCACCTGTCCTTTAGCATTTTTGGTATTTATTACATTTTATTAAAGTGAGTTTTCATTTCATGTTTGGAGGTTGTTAAAACTAAGGCTTGATCTTAATCCTCTGAGTATTTAAATATTGATTCTATATTATTTATTCTATATATATATATATATAACCAATAAATCAGATTCACTCTGTAATTTAAATTTATCTAAATGAATTAAGACTAAATATCAACAAATGCTAAAGGATAGATGACATTATGGCGTTACTCTGTATTTTATTAGTTTATTTATGCCACATAACTCATTGGAAGGTGTAGTTACTTTCATTACTATATGTATATATTGTAATAAAATGAAAAATAGATAAATAGTATTTAATGATTATCAGCATGCTGCACATTTGTAATGGAGTAGGTATAAAAGTGCATAGCAGTGAGTGATATGTGCATTTAATCATGATGGTCAACTCAAGCCCAAGGGTATATGTGCCATAAAATAAATTAGTACTTATATTTAATGTTAATAAAATGTGCAGATTTTAAAGATGATTCTTAGCAATGCTACAGGGTCATTCATCACCATGATGATGATGAGGGGTCAGATTGACCTTAGGTCAACATGGGTGTGACAAGAATCTTGGCCTCAGGGTGGCCTTTGAGCATTCCATCATCAGATTTTCAATTGGATGGACGGTTGAAGAGTTGGAGTGTGGAGTAGATTGAAGCCTGTCCATTAAAGTATGAGGTTTGGCTATCTTAATATATATCTGAAACACTTGTAGCATATAGGTGTAGAGATAGTAATCTGGACCAACTGATGATTGCTGGCTTAGCATGAAATATGTATATTGGTGATTATTTATTTTTTCAACATATATGTGTTCAAGTGTATCAGTGTTATGAGATAGTGTGGAGAATGGTGGGTCATGTGAAAGTCTGTGCTCCTATACCTTATATATTACATGATGATGATAGTAGGGCACTATTTAAAAAGAATCATAGATTCCACACATACACAAAATTCTTCTATTAATTGTTACTGTCTTCCTGGAAAATGAGATTTAACTGGAATAAAATAAAATAAAATAGAAAAAAAATTTAACCAAGCATTGTAATGAATTTATTATATTACATCATGATTAATAATTTTAATAATCACTTAGCACTAATTATAAAAAATAGCAGTTCTAAAATAAATATTCCAATACTGTATGCATAAATAGACTATTATATTTGATTCTGCCCTAATTGCAAATACAGCAGATATTAAATTATCAATAGGTAGAAAAACAAATATTATAATGATGTTTAAATGGTATGTTCATCTGGTTTACATATTTTAAGTGACTTAGATACAAACATAGTTACATTTGCACACATATATTTTGTAATAGAAAAATATTTCAATTAATCACTTTAAATTGGAGATTTTTTTTTTTTTTTTTAGCAAAATAATTTCTTTGCCCATAGATAGTTGCATATAGAAAATGTAATTATTTTTTAAAATGTTATATTTCTATTTCTCATTTATTATAAAATAAATCACTTTCATTCAATAATATTTTCTAAACAAAAACTCCTTTTTATTTATTAATTGAAATTTTTTTAACTTGACAGCTGGCTCTCAGTCTACTAAAATTTGTGTTATTTTCTGATAAATTTGAAATTTTCACTTTATTCAGTTATTTCATCTGACTGACAAGTTACAATGATAATCATTTTTTCTGTTATTTCTCTTTACCAAATAATCCAAATAAATTTTCTTTTTTTAAAATAATTTAATCCTGCATCTGATTTGAGATACAAATATTTTTTTTATAGTATTGTTGCATATGTCAGGTACATAAATTCAAAATCATGACTAGTGGTGCATTTGTATATGACTAAAGCCTAACTGTTTAAGTCATTAGTTTGGGTATAATATGTGTTTCATAAAAATGTGTGATATTCAATGATAAATTGTATTTGAGAGCTATTGGGACTTCCTAAATTAATGTTATAGTTATGAAATAATTTATAGATTGTAACTGGGAGAAAAAAAACAATACACGTAGTTTGTAGTGTTATTAATTTTTTTTTTCTTATTTTAGTGCATACTCATAATAAATGTATCTCTCAGATACATGCAACCTTTGCTGCCATTTTTTTGCCATGATCTTTATATTTCTAATAATTTCTAGACTAATTGAAAATAAACAGAACATCATGTACAAAAATTTAATAAAGACAAATTTGCAGTTTTTAATTTTTGCATTTCAGCACATACTAGTACTGAATATATATGTATCTCGGATGTTCTTGACCACTATTTTTAATCGTGGCCTTTATATTTTTTTAATAATTGCTAGATTGTTATTGAAAATAAATTTAAAAAATCATATATAATTATAATAAAGACAAATTTACAGTGCTTTTTAAAAAGCATTTCAGCACATTCATATTTAATATAATTCTCAGATATATGCAAACACTGCTGCATATATCCTGGATTTACATTTTTATATTTCTTTGTTTATAATTTTTAGATTATAGTTGAAAATTAATAAAAATCATGTACAAAGTCAAATTTACAGGATTTTAAAATATATTTTCATATCAGTGCATACAAGTAATAAATATCTCTTGATACACATGATTTCTGCTGCAATATTTTAACAATAATCTCTATAAAGTTAAAAATACTCTTTTTATACAAATACATAATAGATTTTTATTCCATTTGCTTAAGACAGGTTAAATATATAACCAATTAGATAAATAAATTAGATCAAATTGAAAAAAAAAAACTAGCCAAAATTTAAAATTGCACAACTAATTGGTTTCACTGCTAAGTCAAACTTCTCAAGTGCAACACAAACATATACCACTAAATAAATTTCCCATTGGCTTCATTGCTAAGGCACACTTAATCATGTGTCTTAAGTGCAAAGAAACACAAATACAACAAAAATATATACTAAATAAATTTTCTATATTTAATATTATATATATTTGTGTTCTTTGCAATTGAGAAGTCTTCCTTGATAGTGAAACCAATTGATTGTGAAATTTTAATTTTTAAATTTTAGGTAGTTTTTTTTTAATTTGGTCATAATTTATTTTTATTGACTAGTTAGGTTTTGATGTTTTACAATAATTATATACATATTATTAATTTCTTTCTATCAAAAGATTTTTTTATCTGTGTCACTGTACAATATGTAGATTACACTTTGGTTTACAGATAGTATGCATATTACTGGATTCCTTTCTCTTAATAACTTTTCATGTGTGTTTATATACAAATGTAGATAGATTTTCTTATATGGTTAGCATATATGTTTTAATTAAACAGAACAAGCAATTGTTGACAGCTTTCAACTTCCAGAAATTATGTTGTTTCAACTTCATGCATTCCAAATCTTATGCAATCAGCAGAGAGTATCATCAGTATACATTTCTGCATCCAAAACTCTGACCAGCGTGAAGTCCTAACAACGGAATTATTCTTGACTTGACAAGCTTTTGACTAACATGTGCCACACTATTTATAGCCATCTGATAAAGATTGTCCAAACAGTTTAATAAATACTGTTAATTTATTAAATATGGTAGTGTAGTTACATATGTTTCCTTTTTGTTGTTGTTGCTTTTATGAAATAAAATAGGTTTATATTCTTCTGATTTAGGTACAGAAATAATTATTGATTAGAATTTCTTTTTTAATCTGTTTTTGTATATTTTGTAATATATACACATCAAAATGTTACCATTTGTTTCCCTTCCACAAAAGTTTTTTTAAAAATAATAACATTAATTTAGTTTTATTTTTCTCATAATTAGAAATAAATTAAACAATTTATCAGAGAGAGAGAGACCTCTTTATTTAATTTTAAATAATTTATTTAAAAATATTAAGAATATTATTTATTTAATTAAAATTGTAATTATTCTCAACTTTAATATTTATATGCATAACTTTTGATGAATATATTTTTTTTAGTTTATATAAATTGGACATTTATATATATACACTATTAAAGTTATCTATTGTGTTGTGTGTGTCTCAGTGTATTTATTAAAGTGAAAATTATTAGAAGTGTGATATAAACATACCATTTAGATATAATTGTTTGTCTGCCATTATCTAGATAACCAAAGTCATTCTCATTCTAGAATATGGGTTGATTGATCTTGGCTACCTTGACAATTGCTGATATGATCCCAATATTAGTATTAATATTGACATTAGCAAGCAGTTATATACATAGACTAATATAATAGAAAATCATAATATTATAATACTAGTCAAAATAAATAACAAAATTTTACTAAAATTCTTCCATAACTATGGTTTCATCTATTAACACATAGACTTTTTCAAGTGAAATTCAGTAAGACACAACATTTATACACAAAACAAAATAACCTTCCCATCATTCCCTTCAAAAATCAACTTCCTTTAACATCAAATGATATCTTCATGAGATTGCTGTCCTCAGATTCAAGAAAATTTATCAAAATTTTTTTTTTTAAAAAATTCATTTCTCTGCATTGTCAAATAATATTTTATGACTTGTATTCAGTTCATAAATTTACAAAGTTGAGTTTATGATATTTAGTTTTAACTCTACTCTTACGAACCTTAACTCTTTTATTAAGACTTATTTTACCTTGACCTATATAAATTTTACTACTCCAAGGAATCTTATAAACTGCGCTAAGAATAAATTTACTATCAATTAACTGTTTTTAACTATTTAATAATGAATTTAAATTAAGACCTTTTATCCAGGCCACTTTACTCACTCTTCATCAATTTATAAGAATAGTTATTTATTGGGTGGTATGAAAATGGTCTGGAAGAAAGCTATTGATTTAAATTCACTATTAAATAGCTAAAAACAATCAATTGTAGCAAATCTATTCTTAGTATAATTTATAAGATTCATTGTAATTGTCATAAAATTTATATAGATCAAGAAATTTAAGTCTTAATGAAAGAGTTAAAGTTCATAAGAATAGAGTTAAAAATAGATGGCATAAATCAGCTTTGTATATTCATGAACTGAATACGCGTCATAAAATATTTGACACTGCAGAAGTTATCTTTTATAAAAGAAACAAATTAAAAAGATTAAAAGAAACTCATAATTTTTCTTGAATCTGAGATCAATCTCATGAAGACATGCTTTAATATTAAAGGAAGTTATTTTTTGAAGTGAATAATGGGAATGTTATTTTGTTTTGTATATATATATGTTGTATGCATCTTCTTGAATTTCATCTTGAAAAGGTCTATTTGTTAATAGATGAAACTATCGTCATGGAAGAACTTCAATAAAAAAAATTTGGCTAGTACTGTAACGTTATATGATTTTCTATTTAATTTAGCATTATTAGTAAAGGGTAGGCAAGTATTTCATAAAATAATATAGAATGATAATTAAAGCTCACTTGGTTATAGTTTTCCATTCTTGTTTCATCCTTTACATATAGCTAAATAACTATTTTCAAATAACTGGATGTCTGTGGATTAAAAAATTTAGATTGAAATGACAGTTAAGCTTTGATTAGTACAGTATGAGGTTTTTACAATACATGCTTATTATATCAATATCAATATATATATATAATTTCATTACTTTGAAATATTAAAATTCCATTTTATTTTTTGTTTCAGCAATGAAAAAAGCCGATAGTAGTCTACTACTTAAAGGTTCTTTTACAAGGCCATTTACAAGTAAGAATGTATCAAATCATCAGCCAGGATTTTCTAAAGTGGATCTAGGGCAAGGAACTTCTTATGTTTATGAAGTAGCTGAACCTAAATCTAAACGCACAAAGCCACTCCTCACATTTATGCCTTTATTTGGTTATGGAATAGATCACTATCGTCGACAATCTGTTTGGAAAGATCAAGGACGTAAACGTTTAATTCATAAAACTGGACAATGTAATATTACTCAGATCAATGTCTCTAAACAGAGACGTCAATATTTAGCAGATATTTTTACTACATTAGTGGATATTCGATGGAGATATGTTTTAGTCATTTTTTCAATGGGATTTATATTATCATGGTTAATTTTTGCACTTATTTGGTGGTTGATATGTTTTGCACATGGTGATTTTGCACATCGCAATGAAAATGACTGGATGCCCTGTGTTAAAGAAGTATATGACTTTCCATCAGCATTCTTATTTTCTGTAGAATCCCAACATACTATTGGTTATGGTTTGCGAGTGATAACTGAAACATGTCCAGAAGCTGTAATTGTATTATGTCTTCAAAGTATGACTGGAGTAATTATTGGTTCATTCATGGTGGGAATTGTTTATTCAAAACTTTCTCGCCCAAAAAAGAGAGCTGAAACTCTTATGTTTAGCAAAAAGGCTGTTATTTGTCAAAGGGATGAAAAGTTATGTCTACTCTTTCGTGTTGGAGATATGCGAAAATCTTTTATTATTAATGCTCATGTTCGTGTTCAGCTCATTAAAAAAAAGGTCATGAAAGAAGGTGAGGTTGTTCCATTTCATTTATTTGATGTTAATATAGGATTTAATACAGGAGCGGATCGTATATTTTTATTCTGGCCTTTATGTATTTGTCACGAAATTGATGAGTCCAGTCCATTTTGGGAAATGACTCCAGAAGATTTTGCTCATGAACGTTTTGAATTGATTGTAATTCTTGAAGGAGTTGTTGAATCAACAAGCATGACAACCCAAGCTCGGACATCCTACCTACCACATGAAATTTTATGGGGCCATCGTTTATATCCTTTAGTAACATATCAGAAAGAAAATGGACAATATGAAGTTGATTACTCACATTTTCATGCAACATATCCTGTTGAAACACCTATGTGTAGTGCCAAAGAGCTTCATGACAAGAAAACTGGTCTGTTGATACAAAGCAGGTCTTTACGATCTATAAGATCAAATCCTTCTCGATTATCTATAATACATTTTAATAAAATGTCAGATGAAGATGATAATGAAAGTGATTATTCTGACTCATCAGTTGGAACTATACCCGAAACAGTGACAATAGGTATACAGACAGATTAAGAAAATAAGCGTACAGTATACGCATCTGATTTTCTGTCATTGCATTTTTCATTGACATGTTATATGTAAAGGATGATCAAAATGCAAATAACCATGAAATGTATGAACCAGGAAATAAATGAGTGAAGCCTATGCCCAAGTTTAAAATTTAATTCAATTCATTGGGATAATCACGATTAACTTTTTTAAGTGTATGTTTCACTCTAATAAATGAACAGTAAAAAAATCAGACAATAAATAAATCCAATTTGTTTCAAAGTAGTAATGGTACTATATGTCATGACTTGATACATTCTGCTTTGCAGCAGATTTTATAACTCTACAACTTTTGGAAAATCATGTAGTTATGTTAGAGTGTACATTTGGCATATTTTGTACTTTATATGTATGTGCAATATAAACATTTTGATTACTTTAGGAGTGTTTTTTTTTAAAGTTACTTTTCAAAGATGTTAGAATTTGTACAGCAAAATAAAATTCAGTCAATATGAGAGAAATCTTGCTCAGCCAAAAAATTTATTATTTTATTCATATATGATAATGCTGTTCTAAATTTTTAAACAAAAATAATCAAATTGAAAAACAGTAAATCTACAGAAATTAGTTTTATTTTAAGCAAAAATTACTCCTTTGTTGAAGCATTTTTTAAGGCAACAGTTTATATCACTACATTTTATACTGCATATATAAAAACTTAAGTAAATCATTTAATAAATTATAATGTACTTTCCTGTGCAGTTAGCTAAGTAACAAAGTGATTGCTCAAGAGGTAAAAATTCAATTCTTGATGAAAAAAAAAAAATTATCATCAATTAAATATATCAGTCTGCTGCTTGTGAACTCCAATATCACTCAATTTTCTGAGAAAACAAAGCATGTAATGCAAATCATTGTATTGAGTAGCATAATTAAATCTGCTGAAATGAAAATATTTAGAAACATTTTTTTACTTTCTGATATAAATAAATGGTATAATGCAAGAATATTTAAACCTGCACTTTTTATTAAAAAAACTGAATAAATAAAAGGCATTTATAATTTTCTTAGTTTTGGTCAAATATACTTAATAATTATTTAAAGTAAATAATTTTTAATACACCCTGGACTTCAAAAAGCCAAGAAACTATAGAATTTGGAGACGTTTTTTATGTAAGTACAACCGTGTATATATCTATAAATTGTATTTTATTTACTAACACAATATGTAAATAAAAAGATGAATAAAAATGTACATATTTTTAAAAAAAATTCTTTTTTTTCCTTATGTCAAAACATTGGCCGGGAAGTGAACCTGCAACAACTGTCTGCTTGCAAAGCAACTGTGCTGACCTCTTGGCTACCAACACTTGACAAAGAAAATTCAATTTATATCTAAATATTATGGTTCACAAATCATTAAAAAATCATCAGTAATTATAATAGTATTTATTTTTTTTATAGTTTTTATACACTTGTGAATAATTACTTTTTTATGAGTAAACATTAGAAGTGATTAAACTTTGGAAAAATTATTATTTACTTTGACAAGTAGGTGTGTGTTTTTTAAAAAAAGTTTTTAAACTGTAAAAAGTAAGAATATATTTATTTAAAAAGTAAAACAATTTATTACAATTCTATTTTGATGATAAAGCTGATGAAAATGACTCTTGAAATCAGTTCTATGAGCTTTATTTTGCCATAATTCTCAATTCAGAACATCTTATATCTTGCTTAAATAATGAGTTAATAGGGAGTGTTTAAATATTCATTCATAATAATCTTCATTATTTACATATTAACAAATCTCAAATATTGAATTAAAATATTTTTAAGTTTTATGCTGTTAGATATGGAAGAATTAAAAGAATAAAGTGATTAATTTTTAATTTATTTATAATAATTTTAAAAAATGGTTAGTTAAATCTAATACTGATTATATTGAAACCAAATGTTTTATATCATTTACAACTTTACTGGATTTTAATCAATTCCCTTTATTACCAAGATAGGTAGAATAATCTCTTTTGAGTTTATGTTGGTAGAATATTTTCTATACATAGCTTCCATATATCACTCAAGCAAAGAGATTATTCATCTTTGGGATAATTTATTATGGATGTCCATCTATTTTGTAACATGAACTGCGATTACATATTTGCAAAATCTTGAAACTAAATAGTAGTACCTTACTGCTTTAGTTACTTCAAATTGCTTTTGAGAAGAGAACTATGTAGTGTTACCAGATAATTTTTTTTTGTTGTTGTAATTTTGTTTTATTATGATAACCATATAAATTTCATTTTCTTTGAAACATGTTATCTTAAGATTTTTTAATGATGTTATTCATTATTATAGTGATAGAGCTTATCCATAAGAACATTCTGTTCCTGCTGCTATTTTTAAATGAGTATTACTATACAATAAAATGCCTCACTGTAAGCAAAATCAATGGATACTAGATAGCATCTTCCTCATGTAATAAATAGAATAATCTGGAAAAGTATAATGATACCTGATAAAACACTTTATATTGATTAGGGAAATTGAAAATTTTTAGGTAAAGTACAGAAATAAAGATAGATGTGCATTAGATCGTAGACTGCAAACATCAAATGAGGCTATCGAGGTGAAATGGAGTGATTTTCCTTTTTAATGAAGAAAAATACAAATATTTAGATTACAGTATATGAAAAATAAAAATAGTGTTTAATTGGATTATGTAGAGAAGACAACAAATACATTGGGCAATAAATGTTTTATAATAAATACACAAATAGATAAAGAATTTATTTCTATAGGAAATGAAATAAAAATTTGGAGAATGTATTACAAGTGCATAATTATGAAAGATGAGAAAAGAGGTCAGATGAGTTGATTAAAGAAAATGTAGATGAAAGAAAACATGAGAAAATTTATCAGGAATGTTATGGATACCAGGGGGAAAATGGAACTAAGAATATGTATCGCACATATAGTAATTTATGTTACAGAATATTGAACATTTATTTTACTCAGGGAATCTTAATAAATTGTATGAAAAATGTAAAAATGAATAAAAGAAATACAGATTATATATTTTTTGTTTAGTTTTTTATAACGAAAATGGATATGAGAATGGGATAATAAAATAAATGAAAAGCTTTTATCTAAATGGAGTGGGAGAACAAGAAGTGAATCAGAAATGGAATAATGATTTCATAATAAAGTAAAAAATAAAGTTTATTGTGGTATATAATCAATAAACAAAAATGTGGAATGTAATAGTTTATTGTTTAGGAATTCATAAGAAATTTGAATACTGGAAGGCAGGCTCAGGCTGTGATCTGCAGATCTTGAGCTCCAATCTGTTTCTCTAGCATTTGCAACAATATAAGGAGGGGGAATGTTTAACTTGAGTAACAGAGTTGGGCATAATATCTATAAATGAAAATTTCCTATTTCATTTAAGACATTTTTTATCACACCTGAGCAGTGGCAGCTCATAACTGAAATTTGTGGGGTGCTGGTTCAGAAAATTTTAGCCCTTGTTTTAATATTGTGTAAAATGAAACAAACATATAAAAAGAAAATTTATACATAAACTTGATCAAATCCTAAACAGGTATTAGACCTGCTCTGATTGAATCTCTATCTCAGAAACAAATCTGTAAATAAACAAATTTACAATCTTCTAAAAAGGAAAATAAATTATTTTTTATCTCAATATTACATAATCTTGAAATTGGGATAAACTTGTTACTGAAAATCTTAATTCCGCTGCTAATTTAACATTTTAGACTATGCTGTGATGTCACGCAAAAATGCTGATACAAAGAAATAAACGCTTTCATTTTTATTTTGTAGAACATCAATAAGTTCAGTCTGCCCCAGTGATTGTTCATTATTTTGATGAGAATAAATATGATCATCATTATAAAATAAATGTGGTTTTTTAAATAAAATTTTAGGTCGCCATTTATCCAAAGATCCCATGCAGGCATTATTTTACGAGATCACAAAGAATAATTTTTACTTACTAGTAACCTAAATTATTACAATTCAAGCTTAATCCATTCATTTAAAAATCTTTTTGTTTTACTTTGCTATATAAAGATTATATAATGTAAAAGTATAATGAAAGAAGAAAAAGACTCATTAAGTCATTATATTGGATGTTTTCAAAAATAGGACGAGGGTCTGCACTGTGTGGGTGACAGTGCTCTCTCTACCTAGTGTGCAGCTTTTCATCTTGGACATGTGCACAACCAAACGCCGCGTTGCTGGAACTAGGAACCGCACATTTTCATACTACAATTTTTGTAATTTTTTCATGAACTAGGAGATGGCTACTAACATTAAGCTTAAGGATTATATAATGTACAAGTATAAAGAAAGAATTAAAGAAAAAAACTCATGAATAGTATAGGGGATTCTTAGTGCCTATGCACGAGCCGCCACTTGGAAGTGAAGCATTTTGTATTGATCAGAAAAAAGAAATTTTTGCATAGTGAATTGTTGACAGTAAATGTGATCATTCAAATGAAAATGTGGACTTTTTAAAGAAAAAAATTAAAAGCAAGTTGAAAACATTTGGAAGGTTATAAAATATAAATAAAATGTTTAATAGAATCAATAAACACATTAGACAACAAAGATTTCATAATATGCAAAGTAAATTGATAAACAATTTCTATAAATTATATAAGAAATGGGATAAATGTATACACAATATATTATAGATGCACAATACTAAGGGATGGGAAAAGATACATGGATTAGACAAAAATTAAATGCTAAGGAAAATGAACAAAAAATAATTTATGTAGAATAAAAAATATGTAAAATTTTAAAGATGCGTGACAATCCTAGAGGAAACTTACTGTTATTTGATATAAAGTCATAAGTTTTAGATACCAGGAAAGGAGGCAAAAATGAAAATAATTTGTTGTAAATGTGATTTATCTAGAAGTAGGAGAAAGAGAATCATACATTTTTTTTGAAATTATGATCAGGATAAATTGTATAGGAAGTAGAAGAAATGTAAAAATAAAAGATATTTTTTGTTTAGATCACTACAATATGAACTGGGAATGAGAATAGAATATTAGAATAGGTTTAATTAAAATGGGATTAGAAAAGATATTAGTACTGAAAGAATGACTTAATAAGTTTACTGAGATATATAAGTTTCAGAGAGGCAGAATGTTTAGTTTGGTTAACAATGTATATACAGAAAAATTTGACTTTAAGTAGATGCCATTTTAGATCATGCCATCACCATTAAGTTTTCCATTAGAAAAAGGCATATCATAACATTTAGTCAACTGTCAGTCTAGTACAATGAACAAACTGGACTTGTTTATCATTATCCACAATTCTTAAAATCAAATACTAAAGGTACTGATGTTCTATTTTTTTTTTTTGTCCAACTATCCTAATCAATTAAATTGTAATAGTAGCTTGCTTGTAATCAAAAATTTCTAGAAAAAAGAAATGTTTAGTCAGATCATTTGAAAAAGAAATATACTAGAGCTGCTTAAACATATCAATCTTATAAATCAATGACTACATAGTGAAGCCACCATATCTGCTATATTTTGTTCCAAACACAAGTTTTGATTCTAATAAAATGTCTTATTTCACTGAATTGCAAATGCACAAATCTTTTTATTAAGTATATATATAACATAAGATGCTCTTTTGTGTTAGTATGCATGTATTTAAACAAAATTTAATAATGTAGTTATATTGAGGGAGTAAATATATACTATGGATGTTTATTCACTCAAAAAATAAAAACTTACTGTACTGTATCTTTATTTTTTAAATAAGTAGCAAAGGGTTGAAAGTCTCTATGGATTTCGGAATATATAGTTATCTACTTGCTGTTAGCTAATTTAAATTGTTAAACTCTTCAAACTGTAAGCTTTTTGATACAATAAAGAATATTTTACAATTTTTTTTTCCTGCCAATATTAAATTTTTGGCAAACTTTATTATATGAAATATTGTACCATATTGTAAAACAATAAAAAGCAAATTATAAAATGTACTGCTTTCTTGCAGCACATTAGGAGTTGTGTGCTGATTCGCTGACATTTTTGTGTTTTTTAAATTGCATGAAAATTACAAGCATATGTCAACAGAAATCCCAGCATTAGTAAGTGCATTTAATTTTTTTTTATCTGGTCAGTTTTCTAGTTTCCACGGGACAATAAAGACAGAAAATCTTTATCAGCCTTAGTAATTAATAAACTGGATTAAAAATACATTAATGGTTTGCTTATCAAGGCCTTGAAGGTGTTATAAACGTAAAGCGAAATAGCGGTCGTAAGTATGAAATTTTAATTTTTTGAAGTATATATATATTTTTAATTATAATGTAGTATATAAATTATATAATATTAAATCATTTATGATCTTTATTATATAATATATAAATTTATTCAAATATAACAAAAGTGTTTTTTGTACTGACAAATATTATTGAAATATAGCAAAAGTAGTTTTTATACTGTGTAATTTTGGATCTCTGATCCAAGTTTGAAGCAACTGTATTTTATAGACATAATGATTCTCAAAAGGTTTAATGATTTATTGTATTTGCATGTTTGTGTTTATATAACAGTAATGATTTACATATATAGAGCAGTGCAATGTAAAAATAGACTGATTATCAAATGTACAGAAAGATTTCAGTTGATAAAGTTATCACAAAATTTATTGGGCATAGTACCATGTGAAAATATAAACACTTAAAACCAATAGAGAATGCAAATGGTGTGTGTGTAGTGGTAGCCATAATGGTTATGCATATATCACATGGAATTGTATGCAGGCAAAGAACCAAAATCTGATTCTTGCCTATGTCTTGATATTCATGATGTGGAGTCAGTAGTTTTGCCACATCTTGCATCACATTATTTTCAAGTCTATAGCTAGCAAATGAGCTATATGCAAATAAATTATATATCTGTGGGACAATAAATATAACAAGATAGCATCACTGGTGTGCATAAATAATATAAACACCACTGATGTACACAAAAAATATAAAACGAAGAGATGAAACTCATGAGTGATACAGACAGTAGCCTACAATTTCTAGTTTTAGATAGACAAGAAGCCAATTGTTATGATGACAAATGCATATCCACCTTCTGGAAATGATTTATTTTGTATCTTTTATTAGGATGAATCCTTTTCTTATAGACACCTTTGAAATTTGTCAACTTTTGGGGTACAAGATGAAAATAAAGAATTTTTTTCAAGATAATTTTGTGAGGAATACAAAGAAATTATCAATGAAGATGTAATTTAAACTTAGTTAATGATAAATTATGAATAAACAATAAAATAATAATTATATCGGAAGTTGAAATTTCTTTTTTTCCTTATTTTTAAAATTGTAATCACTATTTGTCTTAGCCTTATTGTTTTCCTTAGTTTTTCTAGTTTCTATCAATGTAAAGTTTTTCGCTCCAACATTATTCTCCAGGCACCATATTGAATTTTTAAAAAATTCTGATGAGACACAATTTTCACAATAACTTTAGTTTTAATAATGTTAGATCAAAAAAACTTTACATTGATAGAAACTAGAAAAACTAAGGAAAACAATAAGGCTAAGACAAATAGTGATTACAATTTAAAAAATAAGGAAAAAAGAAATTTCAACATCCGACATAATTATTACTTTGTTTGTTCATAATTTATCATTAACTAAATTTAAATTACATCTTCATTGATAATTTCTTTGTATTCCTCACAAAATTATCATTCAAACCATATATAATACTTCTTACCCGAGATAATCCATAGCTTCAGAATTTCAAAAAGTAATCACATAAGAATTCATTTGTATCTTGTACTCCAAAAGTTGACAAATTTCAAAGGCTTCTATAAAAAAAGGATTCATCCTAATAAGATATAAAACAAATCATTTCCAGAAAGTGGATATGCATTTGTCATCATAACAATTGGCTTCATCTATTTAAAACTAGAAATTGTAGGCTACTGTCTGTATCACTCATGAGTTTCATCTCTTCATTTTATATTTTTTGTGTACATCAGTGATGTTTATATTATTTATGCACACCAGTGATGCTATCTTGTTATATTTATTGTCCCACAGAGATGTAATTTATTTGCATATAGATCAGACTTGAAAATAATGTGATGCAAGATGTGGCAAAACTACTGACTCCACAGTATGAGTATCAAGGCATAGGCAAGAATCAGAATGATTCTTTGCCTACATACAATTCCATGTGGTATATCCATAATGATTGTGGCTACCACTACACACCCACCATTTGAAATCTCTCTTTATTGGTTTTAAGTGTTTATATTTTCACATGGTACTATGCCCAGTAAATTTTGCGATAGCTTTATCAACTGAAACCGTTCTGTACAATTGTTAATCAGTCTATTTTTACATTGCACTGCTCTATATATGTAAATTATTACTGTTATACAAACACAAATCTAAACACAATAAATCATTAAATCTTTTGAGAATTATTGTCTATAAAATAAGGTTGCTTCTTAACTTGGATCAGAGATCCAGATCCAAAATTACACAGTATAAAAATCACTTTTGTTATATTTCAATATTTGAATAAATTTATATATTGTATAAGTCATGGTACAAAACCCACTTTTGTTATATTTGAATAAATTTATATACTATATTAAAATTTTATACTTACGACCGCTATTTTATGTTACATTTATAACGCATTCAAGGCCTTGATAAGCGAACCATTAGTGTATTTTTAATCCAGTTTATTAATTACTAAGGCTGATAAAGATTTTGTCTTTATCCCGTGTAAACTAGAAAACTGACCAGAAAAAAAATAAATAAATGCACTTACTAGTAGTTTACTCTTAGCATGTTGAAAGTGCGAGGGCATAATTTTTATGTAAACAAACACAAATATAACATTACCGGGCCTTTTTTTAAATTTTCAACTTTAACATTATTTTCTAAAATGGAATAATTACGTTTTTAAATTACATTATATATTTTAGCGCCTTGTGACATTTTGCAAACAATTTACAAAACATTATTTTTTAAAAAACATTATTTTCGAAAATACAAGAATTATAATATTTTAAATTAAATCAATTATTTTATATAGCGCAATGTTTTTTTATAAACTGTAATAGTTAAACAGCATTAAGCTGTTACACATGCGCTTTGCAGATTTTAACTATAAATGACTGAATATTAACACTTCTATATTCCACAAGTTAGTGGGTAGCGCTGGAATGTGCATAGGGGAGGGACCAATGCTTTTGCCGATCCGAAGGATCGGTCAAAAGATGCACTCCTCAATTTACGAAGCAACATTATTTTCTAAAATATAATAATTACATTAGACATGTCAGCTGGTCACACTGGAATGTGCAGGGGGGAGACCAGTGGTTTTGCCGGTCCAAAGGATCGTCCAAAACCAAGATTATGATTTGCAAATGAACATGCAACCTGACATTTTATTTCTCGTATCTGTTCTTAATCTAACCAAAAGATTAAACAGTACTCTGATCAAAACAAGCTTACCATTTCCAAACAATGTGCAACCTCAGCCATTTCATTTGGCTCACAGCTATTCTTGTGCAAATGTATCTTTTTGCATGACTTGTGTGAAATGGTGCTTGGCCCGATCCTTTTGCAATTATTTTCATATTCCGTGATGTGTAGGGAAGTGCAGGGACAGGCGTACAATTAGTATGTACTAGTATATCAGTTAAGGGTGTAAAAACACTATTACGAAGGCATATTACAACAGTTCTGGCCAGTTGAATTCCAAACACCCTCACAATATATGGTAGCTATCTGTTAAGTGTGCATTTGCATGCCAGACTGTAATATTGGTGTGCAATGCCATCTAAGTCTGCAATGGCTAATATCAACAGAACTGTTCTATAGGCTGTAACTTTCTATGCAAAAGCACAGAAATATTGGGACGCGTAAATGGCATATTTCTGTACATTTGCATAGAAAGTACGCCCTCCCGCGGTTTCAACATGCTAAGAGAAAACTACCATAAAAATATTCATAAAAAATTCAAATTTTATGCGATATTTGATTGTGATACATCATTTCAAAGAAAAAAAAAAGCTGGGATTTCTGTTGATGTCATGCTTATAGTTTTTGTGCAATTTAAAAAAGTATACAAAAATTTCAGCGAATCAGCACAGGAGCTCCTAATGCGCTGCAGGAAAGCAAGTGGTTAACCAATTGCTAACAGTGGCTTCAAGATGAAAAAAACAGCTAGCCATATATTAAAATTTATTACTTTTAATGTTTCCATTTTTTTGTTAGATATATTGAAAATGTATATCATGGCTTTATTATATTAAAGAATATCTGCCGGAGACTATCATAGTTCAAACAAATATAAGTTATAAAAATCTTTATCAGATCTTCCATTTTTGAGCAACTGTATCTTTTTAGTTTAATAATTCATAATGTAATATCTACTAATCTGTTGTCATAATCAAATTTAGTTAGATATTACACCACCACCCTTCCCAATTTCCATTTATATATATTTATCCCAACATCTTCAGGTTTTTCAACATTGTCATTCATTTCATTATTGTGATTAATGAATCTATCCATCTGGACATTCTTGTCCTAATACTTGAAATTTTTTCAATAAATCAGTCTTATAAATCACCCCCACCCAACCCTTCTGAATATAAGAAAATTTTAAAAAAATGTGAGACACCTATGTATATAAAAAATGTTTTGTAATTAATATATATCTTGTTTAAATGTAAAACTTTAGTGGTTTTGTATAATTTTTTTTAATTCTTAGAATAGTATAAAAGCTTTAGTCTGATAGTCCTAATATAGTTCAACATATCCTTCATGGATTCCTTCAGAAGAGGGAAGGAGCTGAAAGGTTTGAAGAAATATGAGCTTTTACAGTTAAAATAGAATTGATTGGAACAATTTAAATCTTAATATCACTCATTTACTTGTATAAAACTTGATCTTTCTAATCTACAGCCATCACTAAAAACATAAGGATCAAATCTTAAGTGTCAGACATTTAAGATTTGCTCATACAAAAGCGTTTGGATTTGAAAAAGATAGTTGGCCATTCTATCTTTTCCCAAAGACTTTATCATGTGTTTGAAGTGTTAGTATTCAGTCATTTATAGTTAAAATCTGCAAAGCGCATGTGCAACAGCTTAATGCTGTTTAACTTTAGTTTATAAAACATCGCGCTATATAAAATAATTGATTTATTTACATAAGGATCAAAAAATATACCAAAGATTTGATATTTCTGCAAAAATGAGAATTCAAGAGAATGATGATGAGTGGCAGAAGTCTATAAACATGCTAATTTAAAAGGAACTGAATATCACATTAAATCCCTTAAGGGGCTGTATTGAAAATAATTGTGAATATTAAATTAGAACAATTTGATGGAATTGTATGTGTTTTGACTGTTTTTTTTTTTAACAAATAGTTTTAATATTCCCAAATTAGTTCTCAGAATTTTTAGTTAATTTGTATGCTTTAATAATTAGGGGAATGCTTCAAGTATTATTATATGAAGACAGAACATTAGTTTAGTTTTATTTATATATAATTTATAACAATTGCCTAATTTTGTTAGCTATCCACAACACTGAATATTTCTGTTATGATCAAACTATACATTATAGATGCCACTAAATTTCATGGCATTAAGCTATCATCAAAGATGAGTTTACATTTGCATTGAATGAATTAAATGCTTGTGATAAAACATTTGACCGGATCATGATATAAAAACCTAAGATCTGTATTGATTAAAGCAAACTCACCTTCAAAATAAATGAAAACTATTCTCCAAATTGAATAACACCAAAAAGTTTAAATTGAAATTGCCAGATTGAATACAATTTTTTAGAAAGACTTGGTAACATTAGATGTGAAATAAATTGAATGTTATGAAGTAAAAGAGAAAACATTTTTGTGTATAGGCTGTTTGATGTGCTTAAGGATTATAGTGTTGATGTTAATATCAGATAATTATGATTGGGTGGAACAATGCTATACTAAGTGTAGGAGACATAATGGAGGATAGCAATATATATTCTTTAATAGGTGGGAAATAATTTGGTGCAACCAGAAATATCTAAGGAAACTAGGAAATGCAAGATATGAACAAGTGTTATAAATGATTAATAAATTTAAAAATGTTACTTTGGAAAGTTTAGCTTTAATGGTGTAAAGATATGTAAATATTTTTGGATGAATTAAGGGACATTAAGCTTGTTATCAGATTTTCGGTATTTAAGGATTGTTTGCAAATAATCCAGATATAGAAATTTCTTGGTCCAAAATAGGACCTCTGTAGTTATTTTCCAGAAAGATATATTGAACAATATTGTGCTATTTTAGTACATTTTGCTAATATCTTGAATAAAAGGAATGTGAGATTACCATATCTAGACAATGATTTAACAGTTGTCATACTTTGCTTCCTATTTAACACTTTTATATAAAGGGTGAATTTTATGTAATTCAATAGGAACAAGTCTTATGCAACAAAGAAATGGTCCAACAATTGTATGCTCCTTTTTTGCCTTTGATGATTAAAAGAGCAATTACATGTAAAAAAAAAACATTTCATTTTCTTGAGAATTACTTTTGCAAAGATTTTAGAAATTGAATGAATAGCAAGTCATAATTGTAGATTTGGTCTTTTCATGAAATCAAATATTCAAAATTGATTGTTATATGCTCACTATATGATGGATGTACTTTTGTTACTAAGGCATTGCTTAAAACTGGCAAACAATAAGTGGAATGGTCACATGCTAGATTAGTTATTTCATGGTACTTCTTTGGATGATAACAGATGCAGTTTTTACATAGCTTACTATTGTTACATCAATGTAAAGATGCCAGATGATTCAACACAATTAGTGTCCAAATGATAGAATTTCCAAAGTAACAAATCATTCAATTATTAATTTACAATCTAGCCACACTCACAACTGGTTTTTATATGAAGAATGAACTGTTTGGCATTATTAATTAAGTCAATTTATATTGTGGAATTTCTGATTCTATTCATTTATTGCGATAGTTCAAATAATTATATATATATAGAGGAAGTTCAAACTAGTTTGATGAAATCTACACTAAATATAAAATTTGCAAGCAACTAAATGGTGAAACCTTTAAACTAGGCAAGGCAAAATAAATTCATAGTTAATACTAATTAGACATGGAAATGATCAAAAAGAAAATCATTTGAAATTCTATTGTCATTGATGATTTAAGTATTTGTAAAATGTGTTTACGTTGTTGGAATGACTTAATTTATGGCAATTATGTACGAGATAAATATAAAGACTAACTAGGATATTATCAACTGTAATGTTTAGTCTGTTCATGAATTGAAATGTGTTCAAAGATGAAATAGATTTTTAGCATGTAATCTTTTTATAGCTACATATTACAATGACCATTAGATTAGGCGATAATTTGTGATTTTATTTTCAGGCCGAAAATGTTAGTATTGATTTGAAAAATTATAATTGCTTGACTTTTCCATTAACCCGATTGCACAAGATATATTTCATAAATTTGAATAATTTCACAATACTAAAAGTTTGTGACATTTACATCATTTAATGCAAAAATTTGATAGCAAGATTTTTGCTGATTCGTTATCAATTTTGTAATATCAACTGACCATATTAGATTTGACTTGCCAGTAGTTAGGAATACAAGTCCGAGACTAGTTTGAATAAGATCAGGATATACATTTCTTGTGACTCAAGAGCGGATATCGTATGATTAAAATGGAATCACTTGAAGTGCAATCAAAAAAGTTATGACCAGATGGGAACACCCAAAACATATTAGGTCTTTCATTTAGAAAATGATTTGTACAATTTTGATTTCACAAATTTGTTAATCCTGGTTCTAACAATATATTATCATTTTTATTACTAGATCTTTCACATAGAAAATGATTTGTACAATTTTGATTTCTTTTTACAAATTTCTTTTCCTAGTTGTAACAATTATACAATATATTAGTGATCTTTTTATTACTATATTCATGTATTTAAAACATTCAATCGACATATAAACTCAAAATTACCATATACCCAATTGTATTTATCAAGTGCCTTCAAATATTTATTTTGAAGCAGTGCAAACTGAACAAGTTAGATCAACTAATTCATCAATCTTTTGCTGCACAATCAGTTTCATGAAGATTGACAAAAGATAATAGTATTGTCACAAGAATTTCTTACTGGTATCTAGAGTATATTGTTAGTCACAACATCCATCGTTTCAAATTTTTTGTTGATTGAAAAAATTAGTGAAGTGTAAAAAAAACTTAAAAAATATAGGTAACATTTTTTTTTTTGCTTTAAGAAAATGCACATGCTGACAGTAGATGGTTTTATTATTTTTAAACAGCTAATAAAAGAACAGAAACCACGAGAAAAAAATTATATAAAAAAATTATTAAAATGGTGATTTTTTAATCTATCTGAATTTTTGTTTATTGCCTTCTGAGGACAAGTCTTGTTTTCAAGCACGTTTGTAAAAATAAAAAATATTCTATTTGCCCTTCATTTATTTTATAATTGTATTCAGTGTATATAGCAATTAATTAAAGCTTTGTGGATCAAAGCTAAACCATTCATCTGAAACACCATAACTATTAAAAAAAAAAAAATTCACTTTAAATATAGCTCAATTAAAAAAATGAAAATTTCTTTTATCAATTCAGATACCATCAGTTCCCAACTCTTAGATTCAGAAGTCATTGCAATTAGACGACCAAGAATCTGATCTGGTGAAGAATATAGTATAAACAACATACAAAGCTAAAAATTAGTTATTTATTTTAAACAAAATGAGAAATCCAATAGGCTTAGAAATTTTTGTAGTAAAGCATTATAAAAGTTGTAGAATACAAATATTAAAGAACATTGTTAGCTAAAACTCAATATTTCACTTTTTCTAAGATGTGTGAATAAAGTGGGGAGATAAAAGATTAGATAAAATTAGTCAACACTTGGATAATCTAGGACCAGTATATTTTGAGCAATATTCAACTAATGAATATTTATAATACTTTTTATTTCCATAATATGGATGAAGAAAAATTGTGCAGAAAGTAAATATTTGTTTCAATGATCTTGAAAAGGCATTTAATAGTTACCCTGTTCAGTATTATGTTGGAAATACAGGTAGAACTCATTTTAACAAACTTTCAACTTGGAGATGTATAAAGACAAAATACTTTTATTTTGTTGAATGCAATAATAGCTCAATGGAATGTGTGGCATCTAGACATTAGTATATTTTTTTCACTTACTAAGTTACAAAGTTATTTAAAAATTCACTTCACACAAAAGCAATACATTATACAAATTGCATCTTTTCTAACAGGACTTTTTTTTTTTGCAAAAGCTATATCCAATAACTATTCACTTAATAAAAGTACAATATGCTATAACAATATTTCCCAAATATATTTTTTTTAATGCCTTTTTCTAACATTTAAAAAGATCCAAATTTTGAAAATAAACCCTCATTTTAAAACTCCAAGGATATATAAGTAATTTTTTTGATTTCAAATTGAATATCTATTCATAGCTAAATAACTGGTATTAAATGCAATTAACTGAATTGTATCAACATCACCAGTTTGAAAATTCAAATTGCCAATGTTCAACAAAGTATTATAGTTTAGCATGCATGTTAGATGGTTCTTAAGAACATTTTAAAAATTCTCTACAAATTTTTGAAATAAGAACTTTTCAGCCATAAGAAATATTAACTCGTGCTCAAAAACAGCTGTGAAAAATTTTAAGGGTCTTAAAGCTAAATATGTAAAAATGCCTAATTAAATTATTGCATCTACAATGAGAAAAAAAAAAGATACTGTCTTACAGAACAGAAAAATCTAATTCTATGACCCAAAGTTGCCTCTCAACTTACAAAAAAAATATCTAACCTAATATTGCTTTGAAATCCTCAAATATATACTTTTATATAATTAAATCTTTTGCATAAAGTGAGTTACTGAAAAATCTGCTTTACACCAAATATTAATAAGATCATTTCATTTATTCAGTGACATGTACTAAGAAAGGCTAACTCCATTGATTTGACTAATTAGCTATTAGGACAGAATTTATATCCAAAAATCAATCAGCTAAGTAGATTTAATACAATTTACCACTTACTAAGTGAAAATCAGAAAAAGAGCAATTAACAAATGCTATATTGTTTAAAAATAGCCAGTAAGAGATAACTACATTTATTGTTTTATCAGCTAATTTTTCCTGTCATTATGCATTTGGAAATTTCAAAATAAAAATAGGCACTACCCTATAGCAATGATTAAAAATATGTATTGATTAAACTTGCTTAAATTTATTTTATTCACATCAATGAAAATTCTTTCTAGAATAGCATTTTCATATGGTAAAACAAATAATGCCATTATAAGTTTGTAGAGGCTAGGCAGATTAAATATAAAGAAATTTACATATATAGAGCTGGATTCAGTTAGTGGGGTCCTTCGAAATATGGTAGTTGCAACTTTTATATATATATTTGGTTTTTAATTTAAAAAAAACTACTAATTGAATAGTATAATTTAAATAAAGAATATCATCGATAGCAAAGCAATATAAAACTATTTAAATACATTTTCTAGCTTTTTACTGAGAAATCTGCCAGGCTTCTTGAATTTAATTGGATATGATTATTAAATTGTTTAGCTAGCATTTCGCCAATCATCATAATAGTTTTTAAAATGAAAGTGCTACAAGAATGTCCATGGAAACATTTTGAAGGCGAGTTTATATGGAAAAGCAAATCTATACTAAAATATACTATAAACTTGTAATCTTTTATTCAATGTGCAAATGATTCTGCATTATTTTTAACTCTAGATTCCACTGATGTTAGATATTTCAAGAAGTGCATTATAGACTTCACTTATTTGATGTTATGTTTTTAACACTTTGAACATGACATTCTCACTTGTATTGCACAGGCTTTGTAATAATACTTGTAATATATTTAGGGAAAACTGACCAGCTCTTTATGGATGATGGTAAAACATAAAGGTGTTGAAGCATACCAAAGTAAATTAATGCATCTGGACAAATTTTAGTTCATATCTATCAAAACGATTATAATTATGAGGGATATAAAAAAAGCTCTTGAATTTTCCTTCAAGAATCTAACCTGAACTCCAAAAATTTTGCCCTTCAAATTTAACTCATTATCATACTCTTGCCCTCTAATATTAATTAATCCTAGAGAATTTCTTGTCCAGGACAGCATATAAATTTTTCACAGAATTACTTACATTTATAAATTTTATAAACTGTTCATAAACACCAATGATTGAAGAATGGTTTTTACAATCAGACGCATATTTAAGTGTAAAGAATATTTGTTCTCGGTGATCTGATATAGCAAAATACCGTTCTGCTATTTTGATTTATAATCTGGTTCTGAATTTTACTATTAAATTCACTATTTCATTTTGAATTTTTTTGCTTAGATGTTTTAGATATTGTTTTACTGGCAATTTGTCAAAGATGGCCATGAATTATCGAGTCAAATTTATTAAGCAGCTCAGTAATTCCTAGAAAGTTTCCATTGTTCAAACTATCTGTTTACAGTAGATTCTCAAAATATCAAATTTCGCTCAGCCAAAAATTCTATCACAATAATCTTTCAAAAATTTGATATCTCTTAATTTTTCACATTCTGTCAGTCTAGTATGGATCTTCAGCCAATTATTAAATCCTCATATAGACAAGGGCATGATTAAATGCAATCAGTCAATTTGGTCATATCAGGCCCTGATAGCAGTCAAAGTTTTTTTCTCTTAAAAACAATGACCATCCATCAGTAAATCAGCAATTATTTCAAAATAAAACGTTTTAAATCTCACTACTCTAACTGAAACTTGACCTATAATGTAAATCAGGTGTGTACCCCCCCCCCCCAAACCATTTTTGTTAAAGAAAGAAGTACTTCTTGCTGAGAAATAAATTCCAAATATCAGTAATCCTCCTTGCTTTCTGAATGCAACATACTTGTTAAAAAGTTTTAGATTTTTGACCAGTACATCAAAAACAATTAAAAAGTTGCTATTTTACTGGCTATATGAAAGAACAATTATGAGCAGTTGCAGATATCTAACTTTTTATACAAATATATATCATGGCATAATTTGCTAACATAACTATAGATAACTATCTGCATTATTTTTTTTAATATACACAGTAAATTACAAAAACAACCATTTTATCTTTAATATTTTAACAAATCTCAGCAAATGGATCGGATCACAAATACTCTCAATATATTTTTTAAAAAATGCAATTCATTTCACTTTTTCAAATCTTGGTTTACTTTTATGAACCATTTTTTATTTCTACTATATATGGAAATTGTCAAGGATTATCCTACAATAGATATATACAAATACTTTTACAAAAATTTTCAAAATTGCACAATAAAAAATATTTTCCACATAAATTACAACTTTTTGTAACTTGCTTTTCACTGCATGTGTTTACATTCTTTTACAATGAAAGTAAATTTTTGATAATGGCCATATAATGAAGTTGAATCATTGGAAGATCTTCAACATTAGAATAAAAAAAATGGTTCATAAAATAAAAACCTGATTTTGTAAAAGTATGTTAAATAAATTAATTATATATATATATATTGAAATTAATGAGCCAATTTAGAAAGAGAATGGCAAAGGATTGATGGTGAGAGGCACAAGTGCAATGCTAAAAAAAATCTAGTATTATCTTGTACAAACATTAAAAAAAAAATTTTATAGCACCGAATTATTGTAAATCATTTTATATATTTCTATTCAATTCTGAATGAATATAGGTGTTATAAGAAGTTCTATATTTGTATATAGTTTTTAAGTATCAAATAACATTGTTTTTTCATTTCAGACTGAGTATGTTTTCATTTTTTAAGCATCTGTCATTGATAAATCACAATTGGCACTCTGTATTGCATGGGTTTGTCTTATTAATTTTTTTTATAAACAAATATTTTTTTCTTTTACTTTAGAAAGGATTGCACTTACATGTTTCAATAGTTTAGCATTTTCATTATTAAAAATTGTGTAGTTTTAAATGAAATTGAATTAACAACTTATTGCAAAGGTAGAATATATTGTAAAATTTAAATCCAAAAAAAAATATAAGTTAAGAAATCATCACTTCCATATAAAAATATATATATATACTAGATGTTGCAATGTATATATATATATATAAATAAGCATTTTTAATTTTAAACAACTATATGACTGTTTTTGCACAAACTGTAATATTTATGTTTACATAAGCATGAAACAAGAGAAGGTATAGTTGTATTAAGTATATTATTCACCGAACATGTTTTCAACTAATTTATCAGATTCATGGTGCTCAATGGTTTCCAATTCTTTTTGATCTAACTATTTTCCAAGAAAACTGGGGACGTAACTATAAATAAATATACATAAATAATAGAAACTTTAAAATAATTTAATGATTATTCACAGAAATATATTACACAACCATTATTTGCAAAAAATTTTACTATTGCTTTTTTAAAAAAAATCCTCAATGGATATTTAAAATTGTCACACATTTATTTCTGCATTTGAAGGAAATAAATTTTAAGATCACATTACATTTGTGAAAATCCACCAAAATCATTACAACACTGTTTTAGCACTTTCCTTTAACCTTTTATGAAGTGAAGATGGGGTTCTTTATCTTTTTTTGACATTTCTATCTAAAGCGCAATTTACTTTGCTTTATCTGTTTAGTTGTATTTCACTAGATTCATATTTTAAGATACTACCTTGTAAATGTAATTTTAAACAATAGATGGAATCTCTAATACTAGTAAAAAAAAAAAAAGTATGACCGGTAAAACTACTTTAGTGGAAATACAACAACTGTACCATGGTAATTTTCAATTGGATTCTAATATTTTTTAGATATAATTAGTATAATCAAAGAAGTACATTTGAGTTTTTTATAAATAGTACTTAATATGGAATCACTAAATAATATTTTAGATTACATATATTAGAGCCTCCTTACTAATTTGTGAAAACTTACTATTAAAGACCAAAAAAAAAAAAGTTTTACATTTGCTTTTAATAAAAATCAGTACTAAATTAAAACAAAAAAACCTTTATAAATATTTAAAAAAATATTATTCCTTTATTTCAAATATATATAAGTTACACTGGTACTTAGTTTATTATCCTATCTATTAAGCTCAGCATCCTTTTTTTTTTCAAAAAAACAACTATAATTTCAGGGGCCTATCGTAAATATTTAAAGCAAAATGACTAACAGTCATACTTAATATTTACATTTTTTAAATTATTAATATTTAAAAAAAAATTTCTTCAAAAATTATATTTCAACAAAAAAAAACGTATGCGTCATAGCATACCCATTAATGTAGACTTCAACTTATTAATATAAAAATATGTGAAAATTGACTTTTTTTTATATAAAAGCCATTTTTATTAGGCCAAATTTTTTTTTTACAAACTTGAAAATGTTGATTTGAAATTCAAATGGATATTTTAAAGGTTATTATCAAAGAACAGACAATGTGTACAAATTAAATACATGGCAAAGGCATACAAAAAAAAAAAAAGAATTATCAACTTACAGAGGTGAGAAGAGACCCGGGCTCCATGTAGTGTCAACAATCCCTAGAGGGGCAGGCACTCTGTATTTATTTTTAATTTTTCCAAATTTTATTGTAAATCAGTGATTGTAATTTTGTAGATGAAGGATCGAAACAAAAATGGCATCTTAGAAACCAAAGGGTAAACACAAAAGAAAATAATAACCCTAATTAAAGGGAAAAGGCCCCGTTTCAAGCTATCAGTGAGAGTAGAAATAGAGGAAGTATATGATTTAGTAATTGGCTCAATATTTTTATAGGGAAGAGGACACTGGAAGAAAAAATATATTATTTTTTTGATTTACAACAAAGAGAACCTAGCACATCAATGTTAGCATGCACCATTCTCTGTGATAAGAAATAACTAGTAGAGAGAGAGCTAAATTGATTTTGGTAAGGAAATAGAATAGAGGTATTTTGGTTCCAGATACCACAATTTGAATTTCTAGATTTATCTGTTTATTGGTGACAATAAAATGGGAATGGAAATCGACTACCATTGAATCATACTGTAGGTCTACCAAAGTAGTATTTTCATAGAAAACGTGTGATTATTAAGATCCAATTATAAGCAGCAATGGATCTGATTAAGGATTGGAAAAATTAACCTCGTTCAGTAGAGGCACTATCAAATAGTGGTGAATAAAACGTCACAGCATTAGACTAAGCAGAGACAATTTTAAAAATAGTACCCCTGAAAATAAAAGTTGAGACCATTGTCTTTGGCATGCTTTTGTAAAGTTCTATTAGATTTCAATGATTCTTTAATTCAAACCAGTTTGGAATTAAGTGAATTAATCTTCTTGAAAGCATTAGAATAATTAATAATTAGCATATAGAAAGTCATTTTAAGAAAAATCAAAATGTTGATGAGAGACTTTTGCATGCATAGAAAGGTTTGCTTTAGACAAGGAGCCCGAAATCCCTTAATGGCCTATTAAATCACAAATGAATCTTCTTTGTGCAGTTGACATCACATAAATTAGGCTAAATAGGAATCCGGGTGTTGTTGCAGTTCCCGGTATTTTTTGTTTTACCATGTACATGCACGCAGGTAGTTGGATCCACAAAGTTATAGCAGTGATTTACTTGCAAATGTTTAAATCTTGCATGTCTTAATTCATCAGTTTATATGTCTTCTAACAATCTGAATAAATAGTAGACCAGTCAACATTTTGTTTTATCATGTCCGAGGCACTGATTGGTCTCTCTGCACAATCTACCAAATAACCACTGCTGTGGAAATATTATCCCCTATTGATTTTTTTGCTTGGTGAAAAGGCTTTCGCAGATTTCAACAATTGTTAGATCCAATTTTGCACGAGGCTAAAAAGACTATATGTGCACACTCCTCTTGGAGTATTTGTTCCAAGTCAATGGTTTTTGTTAGACAAATCCAATTATTCTTTCCCCCATTTTAAATCAGCATTAAATCTCTAGACCAACTGTAAATGAATCGAAATGCAGTCACAACTGGAATTTTGGAACCCTCTAACTACGTTCTTTCTGAACTAATATTCGGTGTAAACAACTTTTGACATTTGCATTGCGACTGAGCTCAGAATCTCGGTCAAAAAATGATAGTGACAAAAAGGCGCTGAATTTAATCGAAGTACAACAATATTGGCATTTACATTATAAATATAAAAAAAATTGAAGTAAACTGTCTGAATGGAATTTATAACCAATTAAATTTTTTTTAAACTTATACATATCCATTAAAGATCAGCCCTTATGGTGAGACCCGGGCCACTATAAACATAGAGTAGCTCAACACAAATACTTATACAAAAGAGTATTAAGCAGAAATGAAGGCAGCTCAATATTTGTGGACCACCAAAAAGAGGCTAATCATGAATTTGAACCTGCATGTGCTAAAATAATTTCCACTGAAAGAAATGACATCAAAAGGAAGGTGAAAGAAGCATGGTATATAGCAAGAGACTTGAAGGCAATAAACAGGAAGGATACATGCTTTTCTATATCAAGGAGATGGACAATATAAATGAGCTTGCATAGATTTGCATGAATTATTAGGTTTGGAGGCTATGAATATGGAGTTGAATGCTCTGAAGGCGCTTAATTTAATTTCACTATATACGTCAAGCGTATTAAATCTTACATATTATTAATAGTGAAGAAAAAATCTGAAGTTACATATTCAATAAAATAAATTGGGGGGGGGGGGGTTAAAAAGGGTTTGCCAAGCTAGATAGAAAGGATAATATATATGCAAGTATCTATAAATTTGATAAAATATACATAAAAAAAAAAAAACAACAACTAATAATTAATGTAAAAACAGCAAAAAAAAAAAAACTTGTTTTAATATTATTGTAGGTGAAATGGTTGAGAAGTTTGATTATGTAAAAAATTAAACATGTACATTTCCAGAGTGAATAGAAAATCACAGAATAAAGTTCAGTTTATTGATTTTCTTAATTTTTCAAGATATCTTTATTTCAGCAACTGATTTTAATTTCTCACTGCATCTTGTTACTTTATCTTGATTAATTAAATACTTAAGTGAGCTCTGTCATATCTTCTATATCCTAAAAAAAAAAAAAAAAAAAACACTAAAAATCAGTTTAAGAGGAATAAAAAATGCAAAATAAATTAACAAAAGCAGATTCTAAATTGTATATTAACTTCTTTTAAAAATAAATTTAATATAACCCATAAGAAATGACTAATATCTCGTTTACAAATATTGTTTTTGTTTTAAATACATTTACAAAAAAAAAACCTATGCTTAAAAAGTGAATAAATTTTTGTGATATTTAAAAAAATTAAAATGCTTATTTTTTAAACACCATTTTCATCTTGATACCAAAAGAAAATAAACATCAACTTGTAAATGACCATACATGGAAAAAACCAATACGGTAGGAGTTAAAATGATGCCAACCCATTATTGTTTCATTTCCTATTTTATATTGTTGTTTAATTTCTAGAACTTTTCTTTCTGAAATATTTCAAGAACTTATTTTTTGTAACCAATAGACAGATTCTTAAGTTACACAAATCTGAGTTTGCAATAAATGATGAAATTTTATCGTTTTCTTTAAATTCTTTGAAAATAAGCTTAATAAAATTTAAAGTAGTATTGCATATAGATTTAAAATCATTCCATGCTTAAATTTTATAGAATAATGAAGTGTTGAATTCGTTAGTCGCATTTATAATTACCAGGCTTGTTTTATTAATAGTTTAAATAGTGTTGGAGAAACGTTAACAACTAATCCAATACAAACTGAACCAAATAAACACTAAGTAATTTTATTTTCTATTAGATCCTTTATTTCCATTTTGTCGTTCAGATGAAAAACAAAGTTATATGTTTATTTTGTCATGACTCTACTTCAATATTAAATTCATACAATTTGACAAGACATTATGAACAAAAACATGATAATTAAAAAAAAATATACTTGCGATATATGGAAAGCACAAATACTTAAGGAAAGTCTGACTACAGAACAAAACATATTTCATAAACTTCCATCAAACACCATTATTAATGCCAGCATGCGAATATCACATAATGGGGGGGGACGGACAATTTTCGGATGTCGAAAATATCGCTATGGCTGAAAATTGTTCCAGAAAGTAGATTCTTAACTGCTTGCGCTCCGTGAGCGCTATTGGGGCTCTTTGAGTACTTGTCGAATAGCATTTCTTTCTTTACTGACGTAAAAAGTATAAGCAAGACGTCAACCAAAATACGAGTATTTGATAGCTTATATGACGTGGCTTTCAGAAAATGTTTACCTAAAAAAAAAAAAAACGGTTGAAATTTGGATTTTTGGCAATAGTTTTAATCAATCACAGCATTTAATTTATTTTCTTTTTTGATAACTTTTGTAATTACTACGAAGCGATAAATGAAAAAAAAAAGGTTTAGGGCCTGCAAGTGAAAATTTCTCCGGTGTTAGTCACAAACAACGCAATGACTTGTAAGTATAAATTTTTTTTTTTGAAAAAATTATCTTTTATTAATTTTAGTTTGTAATTAGTGTGTATTTATATATGCTCATATAGAATTCATATTTATCGTAATTTTCTAAATATACTATTCCACTTATTTTTATAAAAATGATTTTCAAAAAGTATAATAATTTATTATTTATAATTATGTTTATATATGTTTGTGTTTACAACTAATGAGGTATAAAAGTAATAATCAAATGTATACAAAGATTGCATATAATCAAATCCTGATTCTTGTTTATGCTTTGGTTTTGCTATGTTTCATAACATTATTTTCACGTCTATAGCTAGCAAATGGACTATATGCAAATAAATTATATCTATGTGATACAATAAATATAACAAGATAGCATCACTTCTATGCATAAAGAATATAAACATCACTGATGTACATAAAAAATATAAAATAAAGAGATGAAACTCATTATATCAGTGATATAGACAGTAGCCTACTATTTCTAGTTTTAGACAGACAAAAAGCCAATTGCTATGATGATTTCTTTTGTATCTTTTATTATGATGAATCTTTGTCTTTATAGACGCCTTTGACATTTAGAACATTTGGGGTACAAGATAAAAATGAAGAAGTCATATCCGACTTCTTTTGGAGATTGTGAAGCTGTGGATTATCTCAGATAAGACATGTTATACATGTTTAGAAAAATAATTTTGTGAGGAATACAAAGAAATTATCACTGAAGAAGTAATTTGAATTTTAGTTAATGTTAATTTCCAAATTATGAGCAATAAAATAATAATTTCGGATGTGAAAATTTCTTTTTTCCCTTATTTTTTATATAGTTATCACTATTTATTTTATGCTTATTGTTTTCCTTAATTTTTCTAGTTTCTAGCAATGTAATTGTTTTTGCTCTAACATAATTAAAACTGAAGTTATTGTGAAAATTGTCTCAGGCCAGTATTTTCAAAAATTCAATATGGCGGCTTAGTCCGAAGCAGTTAATGAAATCAGCCTGGCATAGCAAATTATAGTACGAGGAATTAATAAAATTTGTTCAATGCTGAACATGGTTTTTAAAAAGTTTGTGTATTTCTTAATGGCTTTGGATGAACAACAGGTATTAAGGATACAGCTCAAGTTACCATTTTTATTCAAGGCATACATAGTGAAATGAAAGGGACTGAAGAGTTTCTCAATGTTATGAGTTTGAAAGATACAACTACCAGAAAAAATATACAATAAGCTGTCATAAAATGCATGCATGTCGATGTTTGAAATTAGCAAATCTAATTGGGATGGATCACCATAGATGGTGAAGCTTCAATGACTGGCAAGAATATTGTAATTGTTTAACTCTTGAGCATAGAGAAACTAAGAAAAAAAGTTAAAAACCTTCGGAGCTTTTCATTTGTCATTGTTTTTTCGCACCTTTAAAATTTATGTGCCAGTATTTAATAAATATCATGTTATATCAATTGTTAAGATAAAAAAAAAAGATTCTTTGAAGCATCACCAGTTTCAGGATTAATCTTCAAGAACTGGAATCTGACTACAGCGTTTTGCTCTTTTACGCAAAACTTTGATAGTTAAGACATGGAAAATGCTTAGAAAGATTTTGGAATTTGAGGCAAAAAATTCATATTTTTATGAATGAAAATGACTAGAATGTTCCTAATTTATATGATGAACAGTGGCTTTTAGATATATGTTTCCTTACAAATATCACAATGAAATTACACAAACTTAAGCAGATTCAAGATGAAAAATTGACCACAGATTGTTATCAAAAAGTCCATTTTCCATTATTATATTTTAATAATGACAGAAAACATTTTTTTAAATATGCACAAGAAATTACTTATTTACTATGAGAATTTCATATTTAAAGCATTATAAGAATATATTTAATATTTTCTTATGTCCATTTGATATTATGGAATCGGCTCCAATAAATTTGCTAATGAAGTCAACAGATCTCAGTCATCTTCTGAATTGAAATATAGTTCTAAATCAATGATAAAGTTCAGTTATATAAAAAATACATTTGTAATGATAAATTCCCTAACCTAAAAAAACTGGCAATGAGCATTACAGCTGCAATAGGAACCACCTATTTCTATGAATCTTTTCCCTCAAAATTGAAGAATGTTAAATGTAAAAGTCATAATAAATTAATCAAAGAAAAATTTAAAAACTAACTATGTTATACAATGTCGAAAATACCTGTTCATATTAAAAAATTAAATTAAAAAATTGAATAACAAGGTTCACATTATAATACATACAAAATACATTGTAAATGTTGTTATAAATATGTACAGCCCACGTGTATTTTTATTTTTGTCCTAGTAAACAATTTCAGTTGGAAACCACTCACTTAAAATGTCAATTCAAAGATTCTATAGACTTTTTATCAGCTGAATTTAAAACCTGTTATTCATGGGGAAAAAAATATGAAAATGGGAAATCAACAACACAATAATTGGTACCCACCGCTTGAGAGCACTTATTTCCAATAATCGGAAATAATTATACAGTTGGAGGGACTGTTTAATAAAAGTAAATAAACCACATAATTGTGAATTTATAAATTTATTGTATGAAAATACGACAAAATGATACGCTACAGCGAATCAGAATGCATTTCAAAAATACATGCTCTCTAAAATCAAAAGCTGCAATGATTGTTTTTTTATGATCAAGATGATGAGAATTTGTGATCTGGCCACAAAACGTTAGGCAATGAAATTTTTCCAAAGAAACTATCCTGCTCACTCAAAAAATCTGCGCCAACAGCCATGATATGAAATTGTACTTTGCCCAATGTAATTTAAAAGTCTGTCAAAGCCATGTAGTGCTACATAAAGACATGTGGTTTGAAGGCTCTAAAATAACGTTTCTAATAGCAGTCCAATTTATTTATTATTGGAGTAGAGATACCATGACAATGAAGGTATAAAACATGAATTGGATTTGTGCGAAGACACTATCATTTCTTGGAACAGTTATCTAAGTGTGCAAAGAAAGTTTATTGATTCGGCCATAATGCAAAATTGAAGGACCTGGAAAAATTGTAGAAGTTGATGAAAGTCTCTTTACAAAACAAAAAAAACAACATGTGAGAATACTTCTGCAACAGTGGTTTAGCAGGGAAACCAAAGAGTGTTTTATTGTCACTGTTCCATGTTGAACAGCATACATTCTACTTAATGCCATTCAACAAAATATAGCACAAAGATCAACGATTCATTCTGACTGTTGAAAGGCGGCCTATAAAACTGATGAATTAAGAAACGCGGGACTCTAACATTCAACTATATAATTATCTCCAACTATTGGAAATAAGTGCCCTGAAGTGGTGGCATGGTGCAAAATGGAAAAGTACCAAATAATTGATATGAATACTGATCTCTGTAAAAATTATAGACTTTTAATATTATATAAATATATTAGCTACTTAAGGCATATTTTGTCATATTAAAACATATACAAGAGTAGAAATAATAAAAATTAAAAAAACAAAAACATAATATGCCAAATCTAAACTAAGAATTACACAAGATAATAAACGAACATAAATATAAATCTAAGCATAAATAAAGCAAATGATAGAAAAATATTTTATCATATTATAATTTACATGGTTAACAAAAGATAGCAAATTTTATACATTATTAAAATCATCTACAGTAAAATCAAGTCTATAAATGAAACTATTTTGGATAATTATAAAACTATATACATTATATTCTTTTAATCAAATTTTAAAAAAATCAAAATACTAGACTTGTTTGTATACAATTTAATTTACACATCATTGAATTGATTTTCATTTTCAAGATGACTTTAAAATTAATCATGTAATTAAACATTTAACAGTTTATACACTCTCTAGTGGTCACCTTTAGAAATAAACTAGAAAAAAATTTATTTTATAAATTTATATATATACAACCATTATACCGCCCTCCCCAACCTTATTACTACCAATCTATCATCAAACAAATAAATTCCTATCTTATACTTTCAATACATATACATTCATATATATTACAGCTTCCAATTATCTGACTGACTATTTCTCTCCCAATTTTATCAAACCATTGATTATATTAATATACGTATCTACGTTTTATATATACAATGTTTCATATTTCCTTTCTTTAAAATTGTTAATATACTTCATTACCTTTACATTTTCCTCACAATTTATTATATGACCTGTTTCTAAACAATGATTATCCGGTCCAACTTAGTATATTTTCTTTTTATTGCTATATTATGCTATTTAAACTCTCTGAATTGCATTTCCCCCCGATTGCCCTATGTATATTTAATGCATGTGACATATAATTACATAAACAATTCCTATTCTATTATCAATCTTGTCATTCATTTTTGCATTATATAATTATTTTCTTAAATCTTTACTATATGCCTCTTTTTTATTTAAACTAAGTCTCATTTTTAATTTTAAATCCCTTCAAAGCTGCCATTTAGAATCAATTACACTTCTTATTCTTTTATTTTTATTATTCTACTAATGTGTAAAGCTGCAGGTCAGTCCTGGTCGCGTTAGTAAAATAAAATGTAATTAAGAATTCCCAATAACAGCTGAAAACAATCTCCACAACTATTTATAAAAATGCACTATAATAGTTATTTTTATATGATGTTGATATGTAGTCTTTTATTTCATGTAAATATTTATATTTAGCAACTAACACAGCAAAGCACGGGTATAAGCTAGTAATATAATATGCAATAATAATAAATGTACAAAAGTAGACAAAGTAAAATATATTAGATATCTTAGAATAATAAGATGAAAAAATGTTTTGGAAATATTTTAATAAATTTAGATATTTTATAACAAATTGTTTTATTACAGTCAAATATCAAGCCTTTCACGCTAATTGTGCATACGCTTTGCGAGTGTTAATAGTAAATGAATACTTTCTCACCAATACAAGATATAGTATTTATGCAGGAATAAAAGGAATCTCTTATTCCTACGACTCAAACGCTTATATATGAGCAAATCTGAAGTACTGGCAAAGAAAGCGTGACGATGGAAGTCACTTTAAATTACTATATATGATGTCTGAATGAATGACGTCGGTGAAATTATCTAGAATTTACTAAACGTCATTCCAACTGAAACTTCAGATTTGCACATATATAAGCGTTTGAGTCGTAGGAATAAGATTCCTTTTATTCCTGCATAAATACTATATCTTGTATTGGTGAGAAAGTATTCATTTATTATTAACACTCGCAAAGCGTATGCACAATTAGCGTGAAAGGCTGATATTTGACTCTAATACAATTGTTTACATACGCTATATAAAATAAATGCTTATTTACATAACAATTGTTTTATATAAATTTTTGCATTAATCTTTATTGATATTGTCCTGCCAGTTAGTCTAATATTAATGAAGAAAATTACATAATAATAATAATGAATTAGTCACAAAAATGTTTATTATTTCAACTGTAGCGAAAAATTTTTTTGATAATACTTTCAATAATTTCTTCTACATAAAAGCGCAATAGAAGAAAAATGACACTTTATATTACCAAAACACTTTCTCTCTTCATTCTACTTTATAAAGACAAATCAAACATTAAATACCAAAATTCTAAGTACAGATTTGTACATACCTTCATAAATCCGTTCAAGCAATGATTCACTAAAAAAAAAAAAAAAAAAGGAAATTACAATACACATAACAATGTACCATTATGTTTATGTATATAACACATTAAATATCAGACAGCCGAGGAAACATTTTCATGTTTAGTTCAATTATAATTTATGCGAAACCAAACCCCATTCATCATAGATTTTACATGCAAAATTAATTTTTAAATTGATGTGTTTAAATTACAATAAGCATATTTTAATAGTGGCTTTCTGATTAATTTAAATAATTCCAAATATAACGTATTATATACAAAAGTTAGTAAAATTGCTGAACATATCAGTTTCAAGAGTAATATTGTCAAAATTCAATGTTCCAATTATCAAGTTTCATCTCAACTTACTATTAATACCTTATCCATACTCAATCATTTACCCTTTCATTTTATAATTTTAGAAGCCTAAATATTATTAGTAAGGAATTTATAAGTCAAGAAAATAACATTATTAATCCTAATCATAAAACTTCAGAAAACTAATATTTATATATGTTAAAACAAAAAAAGTATAGCTAATTAATAATATATATACAATTATATAACTAACTTATTGTGAAATCGAACAGCTGAGGAAATTTTTCATATTTATTCAACTATAAATCTGTGAAACCAAATACCTGTTTCATCATGTCACTAATAGCACGTAACATATAAAAAGGCATTTGAGCATCTAAAAACACATTGCATTTTTAATAGTGATAAAACTATTTCATTTGAAAAATTTGTATGAGTAATTAAATGATCAATTTAGTTTTTCAAGTCTACCTAGACTTAAATCTCCCAAATATTATACTTCAAACTTTTCCAATAATATATCAATAACATTAATTTATTAGCATTTCCTCGAAAACTAATTCACATAACTATTTATTTTGAATATCATCTGTAATATAAATCAACAATTTGTACGAATAATTTTGACTATCATTTAAGTCATCAATACATTGCAGTGTTTTATATCACTAATTTTTTATAAAATCAAGAGTTGAATTTCCGACATTTTTTTAATATATAAATGCAATTCAGCCTATTCCAACATATATTATTAGGGATTTGTGACTTCACAAAAATGATTTAATTCGAGTTTAAGCAATTCTTATTTGAAAGCCTTTCTTAATACCTTAATGAAGCAATTATTATAGTTTAATATAGCAAAATATATATATATATAGTAAACAGGAGCTAGCTATCATCTAAGATACCAAAATTAAAATTTGAAGATATTATAGTTCAATATAGCAAAAAAAAACAAACCCCAATATAATAAATAGAAAAGCTAGCAATCATCTAATTATAAATCAAAATTTGAAAATGAAGCCACAATTTAATTAATTATGCATTAAAAAATAAAAGATTGAAAATCTTATAATATATAGCATTTCTCTATAGTTAATCAAAGTTCATTAGACACAAAACCCCATATAGAACTCATTTTTTAAAGTAATTTTCCTGCTTTAGTCAGTAAAAGAAGTTGAAACATATAATAATGTAGCATTAAAATAGGATTTATGATTACTTTATAATAGAGGATGCTAGTATGTTATTTTAATCGTTTATTTAAGCAGTCATTTTCAATCAAAACCCAATTACCTATTCATTGTAACATGGTAAACAGCATTTTTACTAGTTGTACAATTACTTTGTTGTGTTTATGTTGTTTACCATAACTGATATTATAGTTTATATCAATGGCGGGCAAGCTATGATTCACGAAACAATACTTAATATTGCTTTTCATTACCACTTTTCCTAAAACTTTGTATTAAAATATATACCAAAATTAGAATTTTTTAATTTTTTCAAGGATACCAGTTAAAATTTTGACTACTAACATAATTTGTCAAGTGTTTCACTATAGAAAAAGTTTGGGAAACGCTGTTTTAAAGCAATTCCATCTATTAGAAAAGAACACTTGTATTGCTGTTGATATTTTTTAAGTATTTATTTTTCAATACAGAGGATTATTTTAAAAGCAGAACTATATCATTTCTAAGAAAATTCTATATAAAGACACATCTCTACTCAACTGATTTAAAACTTATAATAAATCATTTTTAAGGCAATTAAATGCTCCTTAGGCAACATGTTCACACTCATGACAAACTTAAATTATATGCTTGTATTTACAAAAATTTCCACTGTATACTATTCCTTCTCAAACAAGCTCAACTAGTTCTGCAAAATGTCCCATAAAAATATGCAGTGATAATTAATAAACACACATTTACTAAGCATATTAATGAAACCCAAGATTTTTTTTAAACAACATATGGGTAAATATTATGGTATAAAAATATTCGGTATATATTTTGCTTCTTATGTAATCAGAGAATAGTATTCCCAGAATCAAGATTCATAATAATTAAAATAAAACACATGGAATAAAAAAAATGTATTAAATAAAATTTATAATATGCCAATAGTCATAAAAGATTGTTTATTACTATCTTCAGTTTATATCAAAAGCATACACATCTTATTCTTTTATCTTTTTCAAATAAATGTTTGTAATGAAGTTTAAAAGCACTATAGCAATGTAGATCTATATCAAAAAATATTTGAAGTCAGTAGTTTCAACAGTATTATTTTAAAAAGCTAGATTCTTTACCTTTCCTGGATAATCTATATATTTAAAGTGACATACATAATTATTGTAAGAATTGTTACTTAAGTATTTCTGTACTTGCTGCTCAAAAAAGATTAAAAAATTCATTAAATTTATATAAATACAAAAAAAAAAAGTTGCTCTTTTAACGTTCTATTTGAATATTACATCCATGGGAAGCTCCGTATAATTACAAGTGCAGAATTTCTTGATCTAGACATTGTATAAAATATATAATTTAACGATGAAAATAGTCATTTCTGCCACTACAGTCACAGACACATTTTAAAAATAACTGATAAATATAATAAATTGTAATAGATATGATTGGAAAAATGTGCAAAAAGACCTCTTTCATTTTTTTCCTTTCAAAATCTTGCATTCTGTCTAAAGTTAAAAATGTTCCACAAAAAAAAAAAAAAACCTAACCAACGGGGGAAAAAATAACTACTTAGATGGTTTTTTTGGTCCCATTTGTCTTCAAACATATTTTTAGCATAGAATCACACGTTTTGCTTTCTCATTTCACATAGCGTATGAATAATTTCCATACGTTTGCTCTGTACATATTTTGACTATTGTGATGGTTGGATTTTGGTAACTATATATCATCAATTCTTTGTTTTTGTATATTGTATTCAGTTAAAATTTGATAAAGTTATGGCTATCTACAAAGCTTCTGTACAAAGTTAATTTCATTAAAATTTTGTAACAATTCATTAATAAGGCATTATGAAATTTGTAGCTTCAGTATATATTTTTATGATACCATAGTTGATCAACAAGTTTCTGAAAAGTATCTTACAAATTCTCAGGTTTTGGAATAATATCTTATTTAATTTTTTAGGTCTAGAAAAAGCCTACAAGTTAATAGTTTAATACTACAAAAGCATATATATAAATAGACATTGTAAATCTAAATACAAAACTACTAGTGTGGGAACAATTGATAAGTTTATTATTTTTATACTCTTTCAGAAATAAATAAACATCAAGTATCAGAAACTCCAGTCCAATTTTTTCATCATTAAGAGTATTTCCGAATTTTTAGTTTATTTCATAATAATGAAAAATATATTTTCACAATCAATCATATTTGTACTATATTTGTGTTATTGTGAATACTATTTATCGTCCTTTCAAGGATGCAGAAATAATATTAAGGAATAAATCTGTTTTATGAATATATAAAAAGTACTTATGTATTAGTCCGGTGATCATGAAAGTTGCTGGCGCAAACAAATGTTTATATAAAAGCACTAAGAAATGGACAAAATTGCATGGTTTACCACTTTGTAATAAATGTATTGTTACAAGTTTACTTACTGTTAAGATAATTTCTAGCAAAAAAAAAAAAAAATGTAAATGCATGGAAGTTTGTACACGTTTGTATCATTTCCAGTCAATAAATTTATAGGTCATCATTTTCCCAAATAAATCTTTAATTGATCAAATAAGTTTGTCAGAAGTTCTCATGTAGATATTTTTTGAGATCACAAGATTAGAAAACTATTGCCGGACTAAATAGGATTAAATACATACGTGAAATTTCACCAACAGACTAATATGTAAATGCCACGTAAAAAATTCAGAAATACACTATTTTAAAAATTATTTTGAAATTGCCATTACCAATAAAAGCATATTCATTTTTTTTTCTTCAAAAATTAAACAACATAATTTAAATTTGAAACCTGTAAATTATTTACCATTTTATTGTCATATCCTTTAATGAATTAAAATTTATATCAATTTAGAACACGTCTATCTTAAAATACAGAACTTACTTTATTTTAGTAAAATATTTATTATTTTCGATTAAATTAAAAAAATTTTCAGACATATTATATTTATATTAAAATCATTTTCACCTTTAAAAATAAGATTAATAATGGAAACATTGGAATTAAAAATGTTCTTGTTTTAAAAAAAAAAAAAATATTTGAATAGTTTCATAAAATGAGTTTACAATATTTTTTAAATTTAAATTACTTATAGATTTTTAGCACTTAAGTATAAACTCTGATGATGCTCGTCTTAACGACTTTCTTGAACTTACCTTAAAGGATTGTTCTATGGATGCTACATTTTCTTCGCTGACACATGGCTTATCAGACTGGCTTATCATGGATTGAGCCTGTCAGTCTCTTAATTTTTTCATCCATTTGGCAATAGAGTCCCTTTGAGATGGTTCTTTACTGTATTCATTCTAAATCTTTTTTTGTACAACAGTAGATTTCAGTTCAGCCAAACAAAGGACAGTTTACTTTTTCTTCAGTTGAAGCCATGGGTCACATAATTCTGAAAAAAAAATTTTGAAAAATTATTAAATTAGTATGGTGAGGAATTACTAAATAATTTTATTTAAAACTAGATACATAACCATTTCACTTTTCGGCAGCCATATTGGATTTTTGGAAACATTTAATACATACTTTTTATGGTAACTTCACTTTGCATTATGCAAAAGTCAAGTTGTATACGTTATCAGAAAAGTATAATATACTAAGGAATGTAATAAAACAAAAAATATAGACATTATATATTCAAAATGGTAAAAAAAAATTTTTTATACTTGTAAAGATTTTTATATTGCTTTATAAATACCAAAATTTAACAGATAAAATTTTAAAATTATATTTTTAACACTCATTAAATTCCTTACAAAATTTCCAATAAAATGGTATATTAAATGACTTGCCTAAGATAGTCTCATTCCAAAATATCAAGGTAGTCATTGATATTTTTCACTTTTTCTAGAAATCCCATACCTATTTATTTGTTAGGTATCTGTATAATCATTGAAGAGATAATAGAAAAGAACAAGATACAATACATATTAAAATACACAGACAAAACAAGTTTAAATTTAATGCAATATAGAATAATAATAATGCTATTTTTATAGTCTTACTTTTCATCTAATGAAAAAGATTTTACTGTTAGGTAGGATTCATATAAAATCAAGTGATTATTGTTAAATGACTATTTACAAATAATTAAATGTTATTGAAACTATGCAGCAAAATAATAAACTTAAAAATAAAAATGATGTAACTTATCTATTAGAACTATTCACGACTCCTTATCGGATCACAAAGTCAAAGCAACAATGTAGGAAGATGTTACAGAAACTGACATCAGATAACACTCCTGAATAAAGCTAAGTGAGGTGAAGTTTGTAGAATACATTATTTCCATTTCAGTTGATAAACAATACAAGCAGTCTCTCTGAACATTTTTACTTATTTACATAGGAACTGATACATAAATACAATAAGCTCACCTAATTAGCAAATCTTCTTTAGGCATACTTTCACTTTCTATATCTTCACTTTCAAAACTTGAATTCTCATCTTCACTTCCATCAGGATATACCATCTTCAGTTCCATTTAAATCGTTAGCAATGCATTTTAAGGTATTTTTTTGCAAATTTTTTCAGGGATATCTTTCCAAGACTGCAAAAGCCAAAGCTATTACAGATGCTCATTTTATTTCACCAACTGGTATCAAAGAATGATCTTGATTTAACTATGTTTTAAAATGGGTTTTCATTCTGTTTTTAAAGGTTTAGTAATAAACATATCAAGTAGTTGACAAGTCATACCTGCTGGTATTATTACCATATCAGTTTTTTGTTTAAGCTTAATATCATCAGTTAAATGTACCTGGAATGTATCCATTACTAGCATGCTTCATTCTATTAAATGAATGCCAGGTCTCTTTCTCCCAAACATTTTATGACTCATCTTTCATCAATTGCCATCCATGCATTCTTTTGTGCTAAAATTAACAACACCCATAGGAAAATATTGTTTTGGTATAGTTTTTCTGTTCAAAATGAATAAAAGATTGTGATGTTCAATAGCAAAAATTTTAATTTTTCTCTTTTGTTTGCTGTATAATTTATTGGAACATACAACAAAACATAATCTATATCAATTACAGCATATATTGCCTTTTTAGGCCCCAAGAAAGACTTTTTTTTACATTAACATTTTCTCCAAATATGAAACATTACAGTATTTTTGTTAATAGTAAATCTTTTACCAGCTGCACAATTTCCAATTTTGTCAGTGCATAACTTTTTTTTTCAATTCAGCATCATCTGTAGACCAATTTTTTCGTCAATAACAAGTTTAAGAAAATCTCAAAATTAAAGTACTGCCAAATACTGGAAAAAATCCATAGCAGATATCAATGTATTACATACATGTTTAGGAGTATATTTTGCATAATATAAATTAAATATTCTTTAAATTATTGACATTTTAGGCATTATACTGGCATTGCAACAACTCTTTTCTATATTGTTTTAAGCCCATTTATAACCTTATATTATGGTTGAATGGTGGATTGTAATTGTAGCTTTTTACTTGAAGCAACAATTTTGTTAAATTAAAAAAAACATCAGATGTTAGTACTTATATAAACCTTTTTGATTGACAGTAACCCTGTTAAAATAAAATTATGAAAGAAGCGTCCAATTTCGATTGGCCGAGTGTATTAGTGTTCCTTCTGAGGTGAAGCATCAATTTGTAAAGCAAAAATGTAATTGTCAATGAATGTTTTCGTAAAATATTTATTTTTAAACAAAAAATTATTTTACTTATTACAGATTCTTTGAAAATTGCTTTTGTGAGAGCAGTAAGTAAAATATTCTCTAAAATTTTAATAGCAATAACTTTTGATAAATTTTTTTTTTCTTTGATGAAAAGTAATCTATGTACTTTTTAAATAAAATATCTAATATTTCATTTTTCTATCTTTTTCAATAGGTAAAGTGTATCCAATGGCTATGGGCCTCATTGTTATCTATAAGAACATTTAGATATTTTCATATTTTAAATATATCAAAAATTAATTTTTTAAAATTAAAAATCATTAAAAGGCTTGAATATGTTTTAATATAGAAATTAGTTATATAAGATTTAATTGCAAAAAATATCAACACAAGAGACATGTTTAACATAAAATTTGCTATGCTATTAAAAATTTTGACAGGAATTGTGTTCAAAATGTTTTTTAAGTGTACGAAGCAAAAACACCAACCTTGGGAAATTGGCAGAAATAAGTCAAAAATGTTCATTTTGGATTTAAGATGCATATTTCTTTTACTCTTCCAAAATTTGAAAAAAAAAGTGTGCCATATATTTGAAGTAAGACAGTATATTTACCTGAAAGCATGGAAAGTAATTTTCCATGGCAAAACACGAATAAAATTTCATCGTTGATCTCAATAACTTGATCAGGGAACAAAAAATACCATTTATTTAACTGCCTAAGTCATCCATGTATTCATACAACTATTAGCTGTCTGTAAACCCAACAATTATCTATCAGTCTATTTTTTACCAGTCTCTATCTGGATATTATTGAACGATTAATGACCCTTTCAGAAATATGATCAGCATTATATGTAATCCTTTTAAATATATTTCAATCATAACTTTTTTTTTCTTCAAAAATTCAAATAATATTTGACAATTTTTTAAATGGAATTTTATAGCTTAAATATTATTTTTAAATTTGCAGAAAAAATATAGAACTTTTTACAGGTAAATAGATTATAATGATTAAACAATTTCTAAATCTTTATTAAATACTCCTTAGAAATCTATTTCATTGATGTAGAAATTGAGAATTTTTTTTTTTAAAAAATGTGACGTCATTGTGTTTAAAATATTCCATTATTATTTAAAAATATTATGCACTCTTTTTATAAATGAGACTACATCATAACTTAAAAAAATCATTATTTTATAAATGTACAAAATATTATTCTGTATGAAAGTCAATTGTAAAGAACTGATATTTTTATTAAATATTCTTAAATAAACTAAAAATTACCGGAAATTAGTCAAGAATGATTTCTGATAAAAAGTTTGATTATGTGAACAGGGGATCATCATGCTTTTAATTGAAAAGAAAAACATTGAATTTTAAACCTCCATTTATTCCAGATCTTCTATCTATAATGAGCAGTACTTAATAACTATTAACTGCTGCAAAAATCATGATTTTCTACATTGTTACCAATCTATATTTCAAATGAAGCACCATAAAAAAAAAAATCATCTGCTACCATCTTTAAATTTGCAGAAGGAAAAGAGAACTTTTTACTGATAAATAAATTACAATGACAAAACAGTTTATACATCTTTATTAAATATTCATTTTTTTTTCAAAAACAAACTTTCTCATATAAACATTCATAATTTCAATTCTTAAACATTGTCCAGATTTATTTATAAAATCTGTATTCAAATTAATATTTCAAAACATTTTAATGTAATGCTGGAAAAAATGTGATAATTCAGTCTTATTTTATTGATATATTTTAGTATAATTATATAATATACAATCTGTAATATAATTTAGTTTACATGCTAAAAATATTTACTATGGCTTCATTTTTTTATGACTTAGTTTTGTAATAAATACTTTTATAAGAACATGGGTAATGTTATATCTTAATGAATGTGGCTATAATGAAATTACTATTTAAATATTTTATATATGAAATCTTAAGTGTAGTTGGTCTTTTAATGCCATTACTTTAAATATTGGTATACTATTGATTTCAGCTCACCATTTAGTCTTATAAGCCCTAAGTTTATAAGTTACTAACTATTAATATCAAGAATGGCTTAGTTTAGTTTGGCAATATGTTGGATTGTCAATCATGCATGCATTTGTTGTTTTTGGTGTATGACTGTTAATAGTAATAGAATTTTTTTTCTTTCAAATATTTTGTTTGATAATAATTTTATTTTATTATTGACCATTACTTGAATTAATAAAATATTTTGATATGTCAAACATAATGTGCCCAAATGTAATTCATGTTGGATAAACTTGTCTCTCTACTAGTTGAATTTCTTTTTATAATTTATAGCTTTCCAACATTTGTGTGTAATTGTGACTTTGCTAATAATTTGGAGTAAGAAAGAGGTCTAGATTTATTATCTAATGGTACTGCCTAATAAATTTACATATAGAACAATTTATCCATTATACTATTTTTTCAACAATTTATCCATTATACTATTTTTTCAATCATCTCAAGTAATTGTAATACTAAGAAAGCATTACTAGAAAATATAGCACACAGAAGCTTTTGAAAAACAGTAATTATTATCATTTTCACACTAATCTAAATTTCAAATTCACTGCAGTTATATTCGATTTGAAACACCATACTCTAACCAATGGTTTTTGTAATAAAATTTTATATAAATTCCTTTGATTTATCCTTATCTATTAATGTTTTGATTACAACTATTCTTTAAAAACATTATCTTAAATGAGAACAATAAAATGTTATGGCCTAAAATATTTTCCCTTTGAATAATTATTTATCAGCAGTCTTAGTCCCCAGTCTAAAAAAAAAATCTCTTGTATTCATTCATTTATATCTTTGTACATACATTCAACATTACAATAGTCCCAAATTTGAATTGTGAAGTTAAAAATTATCTGTTCCCCTGTACTAGTTTAAAGAAATAATCTTGTTAAAAAAAGAATACCAAATTTATTGTAGAAATTGCTAACTTATATGTTAAGCTATAATTTCAATTTTGTGAACTCGGATAGTCTTTCATCCATCATTAAAAGAATTGGCATTACAATATCTATTATTAAGTAATAAAGTTGGACAAAAGAATATTTTATGATTGAACTCATTCTAACATTTTTGAATCAAAGCAACAATATTTGACTAAATGAAACACCCCTCTAATTTGGAGAAATATTTTAAGTGTTTTTGCAACTATTAAGTGATCCTGTAGTACTTCAAATACCACAATACTATACTTATAAGAGTCAAATGATTTAAGTAATTTTTAAATATTCTAAAGCACCTTCAACTGAAAATGTTTCAGGAATATCATTTATGGCATAACCATAATATAGAAAATCTCCTAGTCCTATTGCAATTTATATTCTATTTAAAAAAAAAAAATCCATGCAGAATGAATGAACCTTACACCCCTGAAAACCCACTAATTTGAAAACAGCTTATGTATAAAACCATTCTATAATAAATCCGCAATTAGTTGATGCGGATAATCTGGAAATAAGGGATACATTTTATAACAATCTAGCATATAATTCATTGGTACAATCAATAAACTGATATTTTCTAACCTACTATTAACTAGAAAAGACGAAACAATCAATCAGCACGAATAAGATTCCATTATCATAAACAGAAACCATATTCTGGAGCAAAAATCTACTGTACATTTCTTTGGGATCAAAAAAATTATGACTAAACCAAAGACGATAACGATAATTATAATGAATATTATACACTTAGCACTGAGGTGTCCTTTTTTTAAATTTAAAAATTAAATTTTTACACTATGATTAAAATAAAACATATTTCTTAGCAAATGGCAAGAATTACAGTATATTCTTTGCAGTGGACATACGCTGCTGGAATGAACAAAATGGCGAATTTATAAATCGTTTTATGGTGAAAAGATTTTTAACAAATCTTCAAATTATATTATTATAAACATAAAATTAAATAATCATATACAAAAACTAACCAAAACTGAATAATTAATGCTATATAAAAGTGAGAGGTTTTATTAAATACATAAACCAAATTTAGTTATAAAATAAAAACAAAACATTGTTTGGATATTTATTAAAGCACATAAAAAGTAACTGATGCTATTTTTATCTAATAGATTTTAAATGCATATATTTTATGTTATAAAAAGGGAATAAATACACTACCTTCCATTCAAAGAGCGCGTGGCAAAGAAAAATTTAATTTGAGATAACGCGAGAGTTAATCACATGATATCTTCTCGTGAATTTGCGAGAAATGAGATTAGTGAAAGAGAAATGCTATTTATTTTCGCTTAGCTTTTATAGTTTCTGGAATTCAAAGTCCGTGGATTAATGATCAGATCTATCATTTCTGATTCTAGAACTTTTTATAAACTCCAAAATGGAAAACATTCGATTATCTATTATAAGTGATTATTTACCTTTTGGAAGACGATTTTTCTAAATCTTTTCTGATTTTCTATTCATATTTATTTATTAATGTTCTTATTCTACGTAGACTTATTGGCTGCTTCAATCGTATATAGAATGTCAAGGAAACTTATCGGCAGTTTTTACTAATATTCAAGGCTGATAATTATAATTGCAAGATTATCTATTTAAATTCTATTATGCATTAGTATTTTTTCCCCTTTATACAAAGATAAATAGTAATTTTTATTTGCTTTACATGGTTTTAAAAATAAACACAAAAAATAAAATGTTTCACAATATATACAAAAATTATATGCATGTAACGCTTATTTGTCAGACAAATTTTCGTGACTTTAAAAAGTGATATTTAATTTGCCTACTCATTTAACTCCAGTGAAGGCAGTATGTCAAAAATATTTATTGTCTCTTTCTTCATTTTTTTTTTTTTGTAGTCTTGTAAAATCAAAAATAATCGTGTTGATACTATAATATAATTTTTAAATCAATAATGACAGTGTTGATAAATCATGAGATAGTGATAAAGGTAAGCACTTTCTCCTCTAAATATAGATTCTGGGATAAGCAAACTCTTTAAAACATAAATGGATAGCATTTAAATTTTAGAGCTGTCAAAATTTAAGTTGACATAGCTTCCCTTAATGAAACTTGTCACCCCAAAGTAAAAGCTTCATAATGTTGTATTTTCTATTCTTATAAAGTCTAGATTTTTCAATGAAAAGATATTACAACTTAATTTGCACAATGGTACTTGTGCTCATTTTATCAGTACTTATTCAGCTATTAAATTAAAAGAAAAAAGCTTTTACTTCTTGATCAATATGAATATTACATCAATTTCAATCATTATTGCAGGATGAAGATCCCTATGTTTAGTCCAGAGCCTTTTTACTCCCAATACATCAATAAACATTGTTTCCATTCATGTCATGTGTGATCTATTTTGAAACACTTTGAAATCCAGTTAGGAGTTGAACTATCCATCTATTACTATCCCTTCTAATAAAATGTTTCTTAATTGTTTCAAGTGATATCAGTTTACTCTCATTCATATATTTTGCTATTTACTCCCACCATGTCTGCATCATTTTCCTGTTAAATGTCAAATCATAAAACTATAATTAAGAATTCAAGGAACATATCAAAAACTTTTTTTCAAATACAGGCATATTTCCTTTTAGTAGAAAATTATTTCTACCAAATGGATTTCATCTAAGTTCAATTCTACGACCAATTTCATTCATTGTTTATCTGTCTGGATTAATAACCTAGGCAAAATATTTGAAGTTAGTAATTTTCTCTAATTCATGAATATCAATCCGTATTTTCTTCTTCTGAGAAAATACACGAAACATGACTTTAATGTTTTTTATATATGTCCTTAGCCCTATCTTCACATAATTCTTGCACTTCTTAAGAATTATTTGCAAGCATAACCACATCATTGTAAAATCTAAATAACACAAATCTTCATGCATTTTTATCTCCACAGCCTCTATTCCAATACACAAAATTTTTAATTTTAAGGTAACTAAAAATTTTGGAGATATTACACACCCTTATTAATGTTAATCTTCTTAGGGTTACTATGTAATCTAATTAGTGTCATTGCATTTTGATTAATATTCTTCAGAAAATAATATTCTTGATGTATATTTTGATAGTCCAAAATTTTAATCAATATAGAAATGCTTATATAAGCAATCAAGTGCCTTTCATAATTTATAAATCTAAAGAATATTGACAAGTCATACTCATTAGTTCTTTTTATAATTTCTCAATAATTGAATGTGATTCAATGTGCTAATATTTTTAAATCTAAATTTTCCTATAGACAAGTTATAATTATCTTGATGAAGATTTTGAATAGAATCAATAGAAGACTGGCAGAATTGTAATTTCTAATATTTTCTTTACCATCTTTTTAAAAATCAATATTACTACTAGATTCTTCCAATCATTTGGTAATCTTTATCATTTAGATATATAATTTTGCCAGCAATTTTTTTCTAGTTTTTTTTTAAATATCAATACAAGTCCATTATTCTTTTGAGTTTCTCCCTTCTTAATAGATATTGCCATGTTCTAAAAACACTTGTTCTTTTTATTAGTTTGAATCAGTTTGCCATAGATAAATAGTAATTATCTGGGTAAAGATTTTGCATAAAACTGAGTCTTTAATGTTTTTTAAATTATTTTTCTTAAATATCAATATCATTATTGCATTCTTCCAATCATTTAAGTACATCTTTATTATTTAAACATTTCTTTTCAAATATCCATAAAATCCAATCACATCATGGAATTGTGTTTTTATATATTCAATTACTTGTCTGTTATTCATTCAAAATGCTTGGCAATTCCAAAGATGTAATAATTGTAGATTGCTTTAATGTCTTGTTTTTTATTACATATTTTTTTTGTAGAAGTCTTCCATTTCATTAGATCATCAGTCTTTTAAATAATATTTCAATCTTTTTTTTATTCCAATATCAAGATATTTTGAAACTTTTTTTTCTTTTATTGCTTTCCTTGCCATTTCACAATTAATATCATTGATAATTCTTTTTCATATGCTTTTTCAGAACTCCAAATATTCAATTATTTTAAAATATTTTCATATTGCTTTTCTTTTTACATTTTGTCTAAGTTGAAAATATACTGAATTGTTTTTTTGTACCCAGCCATCATTGTTGCAGTTCTCAAAAGATTAAACATTATCTTCTTGATTTAAATCATCTTCAGTCTGCCAATATTTAATAATTGTTGTATTTCTAGTTTTGTATTAACACATCTAAAACTAATTGATATTCACTTACTGCATTAAAATCTATAGAAATACAAGTTTTATGACATACAAAGCTCAATTCAATTCTGTTGTATCCTCAATTGAATGTTTCCATGTCTACTTTTGTTTGCATTTTTCTTAAAGAAAAAATTCATAATACTGTATACAATTTTTTTTTCTCCAATCTTTAAGCTTTCAATTCTATTATTAAAGTTTTCCATGACAATTTTAAAATGTTTCATGTAATCAAAAGTATTTTGTGTATATCTAGAAAAATCCTCCATTTTTTTACCCCAATAACTTGTTGGCGGCCGTAAATCTGAATAACAAATCTTGACATTCTCCAATATTATTTTTCCATTTTACAATGAATCTCACTTCACTTGTACTTGTAAAATTTAGTTTTATAGTAAACTGCATGTCTAGTCTTCAAATCAATTGTTTCTACTTTTTTTTCTAATTTCACAAAGTAGAAAAATATCCATTTAATAGTGTACTGGTCTTTAAATTCATATAATCTTCCTTCATTTGAAAGTATAGAGTAGTAGGTAGCTAAATAAAGTATCATTATTAAATGGCACCTTCTGCATCAGTTTTAAATTGCTGTTGGCTGATACCTTTACAGCCTCCTGGGAATGAGCCATAATTGTTTTGATATGTTATAAATACCTAAAAAGTACACACATTTATCCTACTTTCAAGAAAACTAGATATTTCAATTAACAGACCTAAAAAGCCAAAAAATTCATAACATGGCTGATGCATGTTGATAAACACCAAATCCATGTATTTATTACATTACATAGTAATAACAAATAATTATAAATGTATGTAGACATTAAAAATTTGCTCTAAGGTCTTTTAAGAGTTAGAGTAATCAAAAAATCTTTTTTCAGTTAATAGAAAATTTCTCCTTAGTCATTATTACATCAATTAGTCTATACAGAATGATGGTTAGGGATGATGGAATTTTAGAATTATATGTTGGATTATTTCCAAATACCTTTGTAAGTGTTCTTAGAGAATGCAGTGAGAAGTAGGATTGCAGACTCAAATGATCTGCTGTTATTAAATTTTGTACATGGATTAATCTTCATGAACTCTTTCAGTGGTTAAATAACTCTGAATTAAAACCGAATTTTATTATAAATTACAACATTTAAAAAGGTCTAAATATTATTTGTAACTCTGATTTTGAAATTTTAAAAATAAGCATGTTTTCTGATAATTATAAAAATGTCTATTATCTATTTTTGAAAATCTTTAATTAATTGGTAAATCTCCTAAGTAAAAACATATATATCACACCTTGGTAAAACTTCAAACTTGCTTTTGAAAGGATTAGTAATCTTTTTGAAAAGATAAAAAAAGTTTTAATTTAGTATTTTTGTCATCTCCCTAATCCAAGACCCTACTCATAAAGAGGGTTGATAAAAAATATCAATTCAATCTGGTTTGTTTTAGCTGGTGAGAGATAGCTGGAAGATTTATACAGAGTTCCCATGAGATGTAGCTGAAGTCAAGGCAGGAGATCCAGCAGCAGTCTACTGATTCTTTGAAGGAGTTTTGGTTTACATGAAGCTGGGTCACTGCTGAATCATCAGCCTAAACAAATGAGAACAAAATAATTTGCTGGCCTGAAGCTCATCAAGTCCTAGACAGAAGGAAGCTCATGGCATCCAACAAATTACTTGAATGCTTTTCCTGGTGCTGACAATTGCCTGGATTATGTCTATTTTGATAATGGACCAAAAACCAAGCTTACCAAGAGAAAATTTGAAAAATTGGTATATGTATGCTATTGATCATCTATGTATGCAGAGAGAAGAACAGATAAACATATATACAATGGTGAGTGGCGTTATATATAACGTGAACAAAATTTTAAATAACTTTTTTTTAACAATTCATTTTAAAATGACATTCTAAAAGTGAAATAGATAATTTATAATGATTATTTTAAATCATTTGAGAAAATAAAGACATTTTAAAATTTATATTTTTAATTCTGAAAACGTTTCGTTTATTAAAAAAAAATAATTAAAAGACATTCTACAAGTGAAACAACCACAAATAATTGTGCTTGGATTAAAAATTAAGAATCAAGATTAACTCCTTGACCATCTTATTTAAAAGAAAAAGACTCCAGGTCTTTTTAGATTGGATAATATATATATATATTTGCTGTATTAATTTTAAGATGACTATACTACTCTAAATACATAAGGTAGGCTGTTAAAGATTGATTTTATTTTTGAAAAAAAGAAAGAAATCTAAAAGCATTATAATTAATTAAAACCTGATTTTATTTTCAATTAAAGAACTTTTATAAACTTTCAAAAAAAAAAAAAGCTATAATAGAATTTGATAAAATGATTTTTTATTTTATTATTGATACACATGTATATAAGTGAATTTTATGTATATTCAAAATAGAATATTATAAAAATTAATGAATTTTTTCTATTATCAAATATGATAGAAAATGAATTCATTTATATAATTAATCGATTGTTGTACTGCACATATGTGCGCAGATTATATGTTGTAAATGAATCCATTAAGAGGTATTGAAAACCACAATGTAATAAAATAAATTACACAACATATATAAGTAAATTTTAATCATTTATTGTATTTTACATAAAGATTCAAAGATGTTCAGAAATTATTATGCCACATGTCTGTGTGTATATATGTCAAGTGTATTGGAAATACCAATGTGTTAGATATCATTTATAGTTAAAACTTTAATCACTTTTATTATTATTAAATGTCAATTCAAACGTATTCATTTTATATGACGCCACACACCTGTGTGCTGAATGGGTTTTAGGTAAACCTAATGGAATATATATGTAAATCATAGTAATAACTTGAATTGTATACAGTAATTTTGTAAATCACAAATGTGATAAAATTTTATTGTATGTTAATCAAAATTAGAAGGCTTCTAATTGTAGAGTCCATATTTTTTTTTTATTGTTAATAAACTTGTATTCAATTGTTAAAAATTGTACTGCATCATTTTTTGGTCCCATAACAGTTATAGAGCTTATGTTCTTCTGAGCTAAATTCGTGTATAACGGCTGGTATATGAATGGGGATATGTATTTAGTGTTTAAGGGACATCGACTGATGATCAATCATCATCCTGGTTGCCGCATAAAAGAATATTCTTTAAAGACCTTGCACTACATTTTAGTTTAGATTAGTCTCTATCAGAATTTAAGTTTATAGTCGGCCAGTATATATTAATGGTATTAAGTAGCCAATGTAGAGCATTGATGATGATCAGCATGTTTTAATATCCTAGCATTATTGTTTCAAATTTTTATGTATTTCTTATGAATGAGAACTTAAGTTGGTGCATCCAAATTATGTTTACATAATTGCTCAAGGGTGGCAATGGCTAAACAGTTGGCCTTGTCTACCGAAGACCCATTTCCAATCCAGTCACTAGATTGACTGTTGATTTTATTCTGATTTATTGTATTGATGTATTTTGATTGATCATTCATGATGATGATGGTTTATTATTTGTATTATTGATACTGATTTTTACTTTTAATGATTTTTACTTTTATATTGATAATGCTGGTTGATGTATAGTTTAATCACGGTTGCTTTAAGGAGTTAGTTATGCTGATCTATTATGTTCATCCCTTTTGAGATTAATTTTTGTTTTTTTAACTTGAGAATAAAAATACAATTCCTCAGATCCCTCATGGTTTAAACCCCAATTTTCTGTAGAGTTACAAATGGCTAACCAATTTAAGGCAGTTGATGTTCACATACTGGTAACCATCAGCACAGGTACGACCCTGTATTTCTCCTTAGTGTTATAAATATATCTGTGGGACAATAACTATAACAAGATAGTATAACTGATGTGCACAAAAAATATAAAATGAAGAGAGGAGACTCATTTTATCATTGATAAAGACAGTGGCCTTCAATGATTTTTTATCTTTTATTAGGAAGATTTTTTTTTCATATAGATGCCTTGAGATTTTTTAATTTCTGGGGCACAAGTAAGTATGACAAATTCCCAGTTATTTTTTAAAAATTTCTCAAGCTTTGGATTATCTTGGGTATTATATATGGCTTGAATGAGATTTTGTGTGGAATACAAAGAAATTATCAACGAAGATGTAATTTTAAATTTAGTTAATGATAAATTAAAAATTATGAACAAACAATAAAGTAATAATTTTTTTAGATATTGAAATTTTTTCTCCCTTATTTTCTTAGCCTTATTTTTTTTTTTTTTCATTAGTTTTTTATTTTCTGTCAGTATATAGCATTTTACTCTATATTATGAAAATTGATCTCAAATCAATTTTTTAAATATTCAATATGGAGCTAAACACTGAAAAACAGTTAAAGTCCTACTATGTTTTAAATTCAAAGTAAATAGTTGTGAATAATGATTTATGCAAAAATTCTAAATTCTTTGAAAATTATATAAATATACTAGCTACTTTTGGCATTTGTTGTCATATTAAAACATACACAAGAGAAATTATAACAAATAATTTCTTCACATATTAATACAAGTTTAAGGGAAAATATTTTGTTTACTGTGGTTTTTTTAAAAAAAAGATTGTTGATTATTATTTTACATTTCTATCCATACTAAACAAAATAAAACATTAAAATCACTTGAAATAGTTTAAAATAAATTGATAAAAAATATCTACAAATAACTGATTGAAATGAAATAATAAAAAATGGAGTAGCATGATATAAGAAGTTTGTAGAAATATTCAAAGATATATACAAAAAATCACAAGAAATTGTTAAAACAATAATAGAATAATTAGTACGATGTTAATTGGACATATAAAAAAAAATCAAACTAATAAAAAATAAAATCATGATTTATTTCTTAAATACAAGGCATAAAAATAAAGATGATAAAAAAAAAAACTTGGGGGTAAAAATAAATGCAATATTAAGGAAATTAAATTTTATAAATGATTTTAAAAACCATATTTTAATGCATAATTAATTATATAGCAAGAATTAGTACTTTTAAAAAAACCTAATTATAATATTAATGTATCAAAAACCTGTAAGTGTGCCTCATTCAATATATATGCCAAATCTAAATGAATTATGAGATAAGAGAACATAAATATAAGACCAAGCATAAATAAAACAAAATGACAGACAAAATAATTTATCAGATAATTTACATGGTCAATATAAGAGCAAATTTCATACATTATTAAAAACATAAAGGCTAAATTCTCTATACAGAAGTGCCACTCAATACAAGCAGAGTAATCAATGAATGCAAGAAGGTTCGTGCATAAAATCCTCATTTAGTATCTACTAACCTTACATCCATCGATTACCTTGGCTTGCACTGAATGGCACTACTGCGTAGAGTTTAGCCTCTGTGTAAACAGCTTGTGCAAGCAAAAAAGAAAGGTGATCATGTAATATTTATGGTTTATTAAAACATTCTATGGTTAAATCAATTTTTTAAGTCTAGAATTAAAAATCTTTTTGGTCAACTTTGTTCATGTTAGAAAAACAAATTATTTCACATAAATATTTAAAGATATTTTTTATTCAACAATTACACTATTTTCATTTAATTTAATAATACAAGCAAAATCTTGGGTACAGCTAGTAATATAATACATAATAATAATAAATGTATAAAAGTAAAATAGATATCTTGGAATAATAAGAAAAAAACTGTCTTGTAAATGTCATATTTTATAGCAATTATTTTACAAAATTAAAGATATATTTTTCTTTCGATAACATTTGCATATCAACTACATTACATTCATTTAATGTAATAATGTGGGCAAAACTGTGAGTACAGCTAGTTATATAAGTTGTAATAATAAATTTACAAAAGTAGATCAAGTAAAATATATTAGATATCTCGGAAACATCTTTTTAACTTTCTAATTAATAAATTTAGATATTTTATAATAATTGTTTTATAAAATTAAAGATATATTGGTACCGGTCTAGAGGGTGCTCTCTACCATTTTGGTTCTTAAGGAAAGCCCCAAACCCACGGCTGTCACAACCAAGCGCTAAATGAAGTCAAATAATACCAACGGCCATTATTACAAAGTGTTACAATTATTTTGACCGCTAGATAAATAATCGCATTTTCCATAAAAAATTACAAACATGCAAATTTTGTAGAACTATGCTCAAGTAAAAAAAAAAAAATCAACTCTAAAAAATGAAATATTAAACATATTAATAAATTACTAAATCAAGGTTAAAAAAAAATATTAGCACAATCAATGAAACACAAATTAACAAATATTTGACAAAATAAATAACTGCTTACATGGTTGGAAAAACATATTAAACAGTTTAAAAATTACTAAACTAATCTACTAAAGAATAAAACACATGCTTATGGTGGCAAAGTAAAATCTGATATTTTATCAAAATTATTTTGTTAATCTCTTCACTTTTCGGCAGCCATATTGAATTTTTGGAAACTGAATTAATACATACTTTTTACGATAATTTCACATTGCATTATGCAAAAGTCAAGTGCTATATGTTATCAGAAAAATAATATACCAAGATTGCAATAAAATCGAAAAAATATATATTATATATTCAAATAGTAAAAAAAAAAAATTTTTTTTATACTTTTAAAAATTATTTTTTATATTTCTTCGTAAATACCAAAATTTAAGATAAAATTTAAAATTATATTTTTAATAATAGGCTCCTTAAGTTCCTTACAAAATTTCTAATAAAATGATATACCATATGACTCACCTAAGATAGTTCAATCATTCCAAAATATCAAAAAATAAAGACAATATTTTTCATTTTCTAAAAACCCCATATCTCTATTCCTTCTCCTTGTTAGGTATCTATAATCAATGAAAATAAAGTAATAAGAGAAGAACAAGGCTAAAATAGTCTTTAGATTGTAAATAGCTTAGATACAATACAGTGAAGGTAAACAGAAAACAAAAGTTTACATTTAGTGCAATATAGAATATTAATAATAATAATGCTATTTTGATAGTCTGTCTTTACTTTTCGTGTAATGAAAAATATTTTCTGTTAGAGTTCAACTAAAGTATAAAATCAAGTGATTATTGTAAAATGATTGTTTACAAGTAATTAAATGTTGTTGCAACTATGACATAAAAATGTTGATGTAACTTATCTATTAGAATTATTAATAACTCCTCACCTGATCACAAAGTCAAAGCAACAATGTAGAATGATGTTGCAGAAACTGTCATATCAGATAACCCTCCTGAATAAAGCTAAGTGAGATAGTCTCTCTGAACATTTGGTTTGTCTAATCAGCATTCAATAGTCAAAACGTTCATGCCTTTTTTCTAGACAGGCAACACAGTACTTTCTTTTTGTATGTTAAGAAACTACCAAGAGCAAAACTTGAACAATCAGATATCAGAAGTTGTATTTTTATCTATGAAAAACTATATGGAACCCATAGACATTATGGCTATCTTACACATATCCATAATTTGAACCCAGTTCATAATAGCTATCTGCCACAGAACCATCATTTGAAATCTATTTACTGGTTTTGAATGACATTATTAAATATTACTGTAATTGGAATATTTCTTAATAGTTTTCTCAATTATACCTGTGTGATCACATAAATATCTAATTGGGATACACTTTATTGCAATTTTCACTTTTAACATTTGGCTTTTTTATTATTGTTAAAATTTAGACAAAAAAATATATATGAAGAATATCATAAATGATTTTTGCCGTCTATTTTTCTATAAAATAATAACTAAAAAAAAGAGCTTAAAAGAGTGAATGAAAATCTTGTAATAACAATCAACTGTAAAAATCTAATTCATCGGGAAAAAAAATTCTGCAGTAAAAATAATCTCTACATTTATGAGCAAAGATGTATTGTTAATTCTTTTATTTAAAAGACATAATTACTATTACTTTTAAGAAATCATTAACAAAAATTATGGGAGCTTAGTTTGTCAGCCCCATGATAAATCATAATCAATGCTTGAATCATTTGAATAACTATTATTCTCCACTATAAATTTTTCGGAATACATTAAACCATATGAATAACAAAATGTGTGTGGGGGGAGTATTATTTTGGAAAAAAAATCATAAATTTTTTACTTTTTATTGTACAGAAATGAAAATTACATTGCCTCTTAAAGTAAAATGGAAGCTAAATCGAATGATGCAAAGTGTACATGCGTAGTGTATATGGTTTTCACACTATCATAAGTTGAAGTTGAGAATTGCTAATTTGAAGATACAAGCCCACAATTTGCAAGCATATAAGTGAATGGTTAAACGTTATGTAAGTAAATGTTAGCTATAATTATTAAACATTAAAACCGCCATATCTAATAAATACTTTTAACAATCTATATATCGATGAAGTGGTTACAAAGTTTATATTAATTTAAGTTTATAATATCTATTACATATATACTACAATGGGAAGCCCTCTTTATATAAAAAATAATCTTTTTTTTTTTACTATTTATTCCATGACTAATTACTTATTATTTATTGAATTATATTTTAAAACATATCAATCTCTAATATGATTTTAAAGATCCCATTACTCAAGCAGAGGAGTAAATATAATTAATATTTACATACCAATCATATGCCCGGTCAGACAGATAACTCCCCGGCTGCATGAAACATCTCATGGGGATTATTTATAAAGGGTTTAAAACCAGGGCGCCATCCAACACTTACACTGGAACCCATGAAATGTCACTAACACCGTTTCAAGCACTTGACCCATGGCTAGTTCTTAAACATGAGACCGACAACACATTTACTTAGATAAATGGACAGAGAGAGACGTAAGCAACACTAATAATTTACATCAATTTATTAACAGACAATAACAATAAAAAAATAAAACGTAGGAGATATTCTACATTTACAAATATGCATGCTTCTGAAATGAATTCTATTCAAGGGAAGATTTTAAGTTTAATACTAGTATTAAAATTTTAAAAATGACTCGTGGATAAGTAGTTTAAGCACTGTCTTTGGTTTTCATATGTGGGGTGATCCATCTTTTTTCCAGATCCGGTCAGATTCTTGATAAGCGTATGTGTAACATAAATGAAGCTTCCTGATTCCGTGTCCTATGGCGCGGACTGGTTCTCTTGATTTGGCGTAGCGGATTTAAACATTGGAAGAAGGCGAGTCAGAGTAAATTACCATGGCATTTGGCTAATGGCACACAGGAGACAAACAGATAAATATGGCAGAACACCAGCGTTCAGATCTAGCCACTCATTTCTTTTTAATGGCACAATAGTAGAAGAATGATTTCATTGTGCTGGACTATTAGCGGCTCATTGACTTTATTCACTGCTGTTGGTTGATTTCAACGAAGAATATGAATCTCCATAATATGACTATCAATAAATATCTATCAATAATAATCTTCTCTTTCTGAAGTCAGAATCTTAATTTCAATGAAGACTAGAAGAATGTCAGCTTTTTATACACTCTGCCTCTACCTTTGCCAGAGTTTTCACCCACACTATCAATACATTTAATCTTAAAATTCTTTTAATTAAAAAGTCCATTTCCTTATTTTCCTTTTCCATTCTAATTAAACTGAGCTTAGCTATATTTGTTCAACCAATGAGTCTGCAATCTTAATCTCAAGAAACTAATTAGTTTAGTATGACTTATTTTAATTAATTATATATTTTTTTTTTTCTAATTAAGAAGTACTTTTAACAAAGAATTTTTTTTTTTGACAGAATTATACAAAAATAAAAGTACATAAAAAAAAAAAAAAACAAGTTATAATTAATAAATAATTTCCAACATATTCCTAACATTTTATTTTAACTTTTACTTTTCCCAAACTATTAATTATGATTATTTTAAATTTTATTTTAAAAAAATAATAAGTAAACCATGAAACCTGTATATACACATACGCAACATGTGTATATACATATCGTTACATCACACACCTCCCCAATTGAGAATTTAAATGCATCAATTCCTATACTAAGGTATTGACCACTTTAAATTCTTCATTTTTAATAACTTTAATTATTTTTCAAAGTGCATGTCAGTTTTTGTTTTAATTATTAACAATAAATGGTAATATCGAGAGAGGTAAACAGTATTAGGCATTCAACACACATCGATTTTCTGCTGATTAAACCAACTTTCAATTTCTTCACTACAGCATGAGCCATTTTTGTGCACAACGGACCACGAACATGGACTTTTAAGGCTGTGAATGGCAGGATTACTTCTATCTCGACTTACAGAAATATTTATTTTAGTTACTGGAAATTTTTCTTCCAGATTCATTATATGCAATGACTTTCTATTGGCGCATCATCAATATCATTTAATCTTCGTGCTACCCATCGGTAGAACAGTCATCGCAAGAAAAGCTTAATCCAACACAAAATTGGACCTGAAATTTATATCTTTGCCCAAATATTCACATAAATTTCAATCTTAATTTAACTTTTTTTTTTTTTACATTTGATAAGGATTTATTTTCATCATTAGTTTCATGTTTATTTATTTGACTTTTATTTTGAACACGTCATTTTAATTTATTTTATCTTTTCAAAAAAAAAATAATTTTTTTTTAGTTTTACATATTTATTTAAGTCATGCACCACTGTCTTTTTTTTTTTACAGACTTACGACTTGGTCTTGCCACACAATAGAGAAGACATAATCGAGGGGTTTGCCATTGAATATAACTTGTTTTGACATTTTCAAAACACTAAGTTCTTTTACAAATTTATTTTTATCATTTTTATTATTTATCCTTTTTTTTTTAAAAAAGACTAATTTTAATCATTTTCTTTATTCAAAATCCTTAGTCGTTATTTATTAGGTCACGCTGGCGAATCCGTCAGATTACATATCTATTTTATCTGGTGGTTCTTTATTTTTTCTTTTTAATGCATTGCCACTTGTACTGGGGGATTGTGAATCACCCCTTGGCCTTTTACGAGTGATATCGGAATCACTCCTGGCTCTCCAAAAGATTTTTGTTCTTTCGGGGCTATTGGAATAACGTCTTCTTCGAGCTCCACTCCCCGAATTTATTCTGTGGCTACATCTTATGGCATTTATAGCTGGCTCTCTAGGTTGGGGTTTGAATCTTCTATCTTTTGCATCAAGGGTTGGTCTAGTGCTGTCGAAAGCACTCAACAATTCTGCCATTTGTTCTACTGTTTTCCTCTCAGTGCCTATGAGCATTTGCTCGATGTTGTGAGGGAAATTATGAACTATCCTTATAATTTGTTGTTCGGATAGTGGGTCTGCTGTTAAGAAGCGTAATTTCGCTACTTGCCTTCTGAAAAAGGAAAAGTTCACCAGGTCGCCATTTATCTTGCGGCACCTGGTGACGAATATCTTCCTGATAACCTTCTCTCCAATAACTAATAGAACTTCTGTATTCAGCATAAGTGACGGGTTGTAATACAAAGAGTCCCACCAGGATTGAGATCCCCTTGTAAATGGCTACATGCTATTGTGATCATGGTCACCTAGCCTAGCTAATTCAAGGTGAAATATCGCTCTAAGCTATTCAAATGTTCTGTAGAAGCTTCACCTTGGTGGCCAGAAAATATCCAATTTTTAGGAATTGGTTCACAATCCCTGGATTATTTAAAATATACGTGTTTGCACTCAGCTGGTCAGACCTTTTTATTTCTGTTTGCAAGCTATCTTTGCTACAATTCATCATGCTGGACTATTAGCGGCTCAGTGACTTTATTCACTGCTGCTGCTTGATTTCAATAAATATGGATCTCCATAATATGACTCTCAACAAATATCTATCAATAATATCTCTGAAGTCTGAATCTCAATTTCAATGAAGACAATATAGAATGTCAGCTTTTTATACACTCTGACCTCACCTTTCCTCAAGTTTTCACCCACGCTAACAATACATTTGATCTTAAAATTCTTTTAATTAAAAAGCACATTTCTTTATTTTCTTTTTCCATTCTAATTACACTGAGCTTAGCTATATTGTTCAACCAGTCTGCAATCTTAATCTCCAGAAACTGATTAGTTTGTATGAAGTTAACAAATTTTTCTATAAAATAAACCACAATCACAAGAAAGAAAAACCAAGAATCTTAATCCCATACGTTCACTCTACAGCTAAAAGCCTTATCAATCAACTATCATGTGACTTTGAAGTCGCTTTCCATTCACCTCCCAACACCAACAGACTAATAAATAATACCAAAGACAGGATCAAACCTGAACTCACCCCTCAAGTTGTGTACAAAATTACCTGCCGCCAAAGAAATTGTACGGCAACATATTATGGAGACCAAAACTAACATTGCCACCAGAGTAGCTCAACACCGATACCTTTACAATAAAACCAAAACAAAGTTTGAAGGTAATTCGATTTTTGTCGAACATGAGAGAAACACTGGACACGCTTTTCTACCTACCACAGCCAGTGTCGTTTGCTCTGAAACAAATGACACCAAACGTAAAGTTAGGGAAGCTTACTTCATTGCGGCTGACCCATCGGCAATCAACAGAAGAGAGGCCTGCTATTCCCTATCTCGTAAATGGTCCACGTAACATCTGCACATAAGTTTGCATAAAATTTACATAATTTTACAGTTATTAACAGAATAACTCGCCATGAATATGGGACTGTAGACTGTCCCGAAAGCGCTTGGCGGTAAAATTTTAATAATTTCATTGACAATTTACTAATAGCTTCATTATCTGTGCGCAGAGCACATATATATATTTAATTTATTTAAGCGTTAATGAAGTAAAATCTTAACTATTTAATTAATTATATATATATATTTTTCTAATTAAAAAGTACTTTTAACAAAGAATTTTTTTTTTTGACAGAATTATACAAAAATAAAAGTACATAAAAGAAAGACAAGTTATAATTAATAAATAATTTCTAACTTATTCCTAACATTTTCTTTTTATTTTAACTTTTACTTTTCCCAAACTATTAATTATGATTATTTTAAATTTTATTTAAAAAAAAAAAAGTAAATCATGTAACCCGTCACACACACATACGCAACGTGAGTATATACATATCGTTACAATACATAATCGTAATTTAAAAAATAAAGAAAGAAAGAATTATTAGTTACAAAACATTAAAAACAACTACTAAAAATTTTACTTTTAAAATATGATGGTAGAACATGAATATATGCTGCCTAACATAAATATAGCAACTAAAAAAAAAAAAAAAAACTGCATAAACTAATGTAAGAATTTTCTGAAATTAAACTATTTAAATAATAAGTAAACTTAACAAAAAAGCAATAAATCATAAGTTTAATTACAACATATATTAACATTCTAAGATATAGCAGTGCATAACTAATTCAATTAACAAAAAATGGCCTGAAACAAAAATATTTTAATTTTACAATTAACAAGCTAATAATGTTCACATTTCAAATGTCATGAAATATTTATTTTTTAAAAAAAATATTTATAAGCTATGAATTATAAATATTAAAATTAATTAATAAAACCACAAAAATACACGAGATAGTTATATTAGAAATGGATGAAATGTTAGATAGTTAAACTGATTGTTGGATGCAAAGATAGGTAGAAAACCACAAAACAAAATCAAAATTTAAAAAAATCTTAAATAACAAATAAGCATTTATGGATTTAAAAAAAACTCAGTAAACTTTGAAAGACAAAACATTCTTTTTCTGCTTTACATCTAGGTGTCAAACATTTGAAATGTCTCGCATGATCAAGACAATTGTAAACAAACTTTCTCCCCGATAGAATACATACTAATCAAAAGTAATCAACATAAAATATATTTCCCATGTAATTATGATATGGTTTCACTCACACAAAGTCGTATTAGTTTGACTTCAAACATTTAAAAAAAATTTTTTTTAATAGACTATTTTTTTTACCACTTGAAAAAAAGGAAGATCAAAAGTTAATCCATTTGGCATGATCAAGAGATACCAACAAATTTCTTGGTCTACTATGTGGTTTCAGGACAGCAGAATGCATGGCATTGAAATAAAGGTGAAATTGATTTGTTTTTATGGTTTGATTTATTTTTTGTTGTAGCTTTATTAATTAATTTTTCACATTCACGGTTTACATTTGTTACTAATATTTTTTTATTTTTTTTTTGTAATTAAGCATTTAATGACATTTAAAATGCTAAGCTTGATAATTGTAAAATTCTTATTTTTTAATCATGTGTAATATGCACACTAATCCATAAAACCAGTTTAAATTCAACAGCAAAACTCATATCCAAATTGTTTCTCCTCTAAACTTTAATGGACAGACTTCAATCTTCTCATCCCTCCTACTATTCAACCATCCATTTCATTGAAAAACCAATGATGAAACACTCAAAACCCTTTGTGGATCTAATATTGTAGTCATACCCATGTAGACACATTACGTCAATCTATAGAACCCCTCATATTATCGGACTATTATTTATCCACATATTAACAGGAAAGGAATGGGCTAAATTTACAGATGTAACCTATTTCCAAGGCAATATGTAATTAACTTATTCATTCAGTGTATTGAATGTTTCCTTCATAGAAGGATTTGAACTTAGGATTTTTCAGTCTATCATCTTCCATGTCATCTCAAACAACTGACACATGACCACATACATGTGAAGGATAGCTGATACCTAATATACGTTTTTCACGCAGAACCAGCACTCATCAAGTGGGCCAGATCACAGTCTCCCATACATATATACAATCAAATCCACCAAGTGTTCCATTGTTGATTTTTCAATGAACTGAACAGCTGGAGGGACATTGTAGCAAGATTGAAGCCTATCCATTAAAGTTTAAGATATTTCTATCTTAATATAAACCAAGCACTGATTGTATGTGTGGAAGATTATTATCCGACCCAGTTGATGAAGGTTGGTTCTGTACGAAATATGTACATTGGATGGAGATTATCCATCTTTTTCACATGTAAATGGATGCCTCTGTTGTTTGAGATGGAATGGAAGATGACTTACTAAAAAATCCTACTTTCAAATCACTATTTATTCATTTATATAGGAAACATTTAGTATACTGAATGAATAGATTAATTACATATTGCCTTGGAAATAGGTTCCATCTGAAAGTTCAGCCTATCCCTCTCCTGTTAATATATGGATACATAATGAACCAATAATTTAAGGGGTTAGATTGGCATAATGTCTACATTGGTATGACTTTAAAATCAAATACAGATACTACATCGTTGGTTTTTAAATGAAATAGACAATTGAATAGTTGGAGAGGTGGGAAGATTGAAGCCTGTTCATTAAAGTTTAAGGAATTGCTATCTTAATATTAACCGAGCACTGACTCTACATATGTGTGGGAGATTATGATCTAACCCAAATGATGATCCTAAGTTCAAATCCCTCTATTTACTTATATAGGAAACATTCAGTACACTGAATGAATAAGTTAATTACATATGTATGTAATATACAATATTAATTCCCTTAGTATAAACTAAGCATACATGTAATAGGTACTATACAGCTAAACTAATATAAACTATATATTTCATCAATAATGTTAAACATACTTATTAGGTGCAGCATTTTTTTTTGCGCTTAAGAAAATATTCTTAGTGTTTTAACTTCAATATTTAATTACAGTTAATATAACTATTTACACACTGTTTAGAAAAATAGTTTTGACAAAATATCAAACTTTACTCCACCATCATAAGCACGTTTTATTCTTTCATTGATTAATTTACTAATTTTTAAACTGTTTAATATAATTTTCCATGTAACCAATTATTTATCTAATGGTCAAAATAATTTTAATACTTTGTAATAATGATTGCTGGTATTATCTGATGTTGTTTAGTGCATAGTTGTGGTTTTGGGGTTCCTCTTAGAAACTAAAGTCCAGACAGCAAACAATCAACCAGTAACAATATATTTTCTTTTAAATAGATAGCATTTATATATAAATTATTGCATTAATCTTTGTTGAGATATAAAATAACATTTTATTGTTCTATAAGCTATACTTAAAATTAATTAGAAGAAAATTACATACAAATTTGAACTTCGCGAATATATAACATTGAAATTTTTTTTGATATTTTCAAAAAAAACTTATTCAAAACAATGTGAAATGTCTAAAAAAAAATTCATATGGTACCAGAATGAGAAATCAGTAGATATTTGATAACTTACTCAAATTTAAAAAGCATGTTAAGAACAACAACAAAAAGCTTAGAATATAGCAAAATTTAGATATTAAAATATATTTAAAATCAAAGAGTAATTAATTAAATACATTATTTATGATAATTTCTATATAAAAGCACAATAGCAAGAAAAATGAATGTTTTGCATAAATATATTATCCTACATTAATAATAAAAATTCAATTACTGAAAATAAATGACATATTCTTTTATATTGCCAATACATTTTCTGTCATTGTCCTTTATAAAAACAAATGAAGCATCAAATACCAAAATTCTAGTACAGAATTGTACATACCTTCATAAATTCGTTAAGCACAATGATTCACTAAAAAAAAAAAAAAAAAGAAAAAATTACAATACACATAATAATGTACCATTATGTTTATGTACATATACATTAAATATCAGACAGCCGAGGAAACATTTCATGTTTATTCAAATATAATTTATACGAAACCAAACCTCACTTCATCAGATTGTATATGCAAAATCAATTTGGTGTTTAATTTTCCAATTTCTGAACATATTAATGTTTTAAGACCAATATTCTCCTAAAGTCAATAATGCACCACTTATCAAGATTTTTATCTCAACTTATTAATACTTTACACATATTCCGTCATTTACCATTTTATCTTTATAATTTTAGAAATTTATAATAGCCAAGAAAAGCTTTGTTAATCCTAATCACAACACTTCAGAAAACGAATTTTTATTATTAAACAAAAAAAGTTTACAATTTTATACTTACCATATTCATAATTCAGCTGAGTCCAATGGTTACCTAAATAATAATAAAAATATACGTGAATAAAAATATACAATTATACAACTTTAATTCTTATTCTAAAATCACACAGTTGAAAAAAAATTTCATATTTATTCAACCATAAAACTGTGAAACCAAATACCTGTTTCATCATATCACCAATAGCACATTATAAAGACTTTTGACCAATGAAAAACACATAGCAGTTTTAACAGTGATAAATTTATTTCATTTGAAAAACTTTGTATCCCCAAACTTAGTACAAGACTGTTATGTGAAAATTCACAATAGCTATCATCATAAATTTGTACCCAGTATTTTGATTTACAATCAATTGTTCACTATAACAATGGGGGGGTCTAACATTTTTTTGGCAGCAATTTTGTAACACTGATGACATCTTGGATAGTTAATAAAGCTATTTCATCCAAAAGCAAACTAATGATTTTCTGAAATTGTAAAATGTTGTATTCAACATAATTGATTATAAACTTAATATGATTAATGAATGCATTGTATTTTATTTAATTTTCATCCAATAAATTAGTACTTCATTAATAACATATCCAAAGTAAAAATTTTCATAGACTAGAAAATTAAAAAAAATAAAAAGGTTCATTCGGTGCATGAATATAAATCAACATAGTATTGTATCAAAAAAAATAAATAAATACCAAATTCGTTCAGCATTAACCTAGAAATATATAGTACTTAAATTGGCTGAAATATTCAGTTTATTAACTATGAATTAAAATTTTTCTGCTAAATCGAAACTGCTACCATCGCAAATCTAAAATATTTTCAGTCAAAAGAAGAATGGGAGCAAAGAGAATAAAACGATTTCAGATTTATGCAATTAATATCAAAAATTACTAAGTGTAAATAAAATATTGCTTCCTCGATTTTGAATCATCTAATAATGCTTTCCAGATATCCAGAGCAATAGCAACATTATCGCATGGGTAAAGAAAAAAACTTTTCATTCACACACACATTCTGCCTTCAAGAAAACTCAACTGATATTTCAGTTAAGAGCTATCAGGCAACTGAAAACAAAAACCATGGTCTTACTTGATCTTAAACTCAGAGATAAAAAGCCAATAAACTCATCATACTGGCTAATGTATGTTAGTGAACAACCATCCGTGTTCGTATACTATATGAATAATCACATAGTAATAACAGCTGCACTGACAAGAATAATATGAAGCGGACATTAGGAATTTGCCCTGCTCAGTTCCTTTAAAGCCTCCAAGAGGAATCAAAGGGTCTCTTTTCAGTTATCTCCTTACTGCAAGAGTGATTAAATGAAAGTAAAAAAGTAGGACTAAAGATAAATGTTAAAAAGACTAAAGTAGTATTCAATGGATTTGTTCAAAAAGTTGAAAATAAAAATTGATCATGCGTTAAATAACTACAAATATCAGTCAGTTTATTACTACAAATGAAAATATAATGGATGAAATTAATCAGAATTAAACTTGGTTGGAGTACTTCTGGTAAAAATAGCTTAATATTAAAAGGAAATACTATGTCTTTGGAAAGATTTTTAATAAATGCATTTCATCAGTTCTTACTTATAGATCTGAGACTTGGACACTTAACAGAAGAGCAATACAGACTTCAGACCACTTAAACAAGTATGGAGATGCATGTTAGGAGTAACAAGAAAAGTTCAAAAACTAATACATGAGCAAGAGAACAGGTGTTATCATTAAAAAAATTAAAAAACTGGAGTTGGGTTGAACATACTGCTAGAAGAGATAATAGATGGACTGTTGAAATTTTAAACCGAATATCAAAATGTAAAAGTCAGAGAAAGAAACCACATGTGAAATGGCTGGATGAAATAAGTATGTGGGAGTGATGTGGAAAAGGACCTAGAGATTGGAGATTAAGTGAACTACTTAGAGAGATCTTCATCTTGCACTGAACTGATAATGGTTGACAATAATGATGAAAGAAAAAAATGCAGCATAGAGAAAAATATATAAATTTCATTCAGCATAAAACTAAAAATAATTTTTGGTCACTTATTATCAATATTAAATTGTTTACAGTATAAATATTAATTAAAATTTCCAACAATCAATTTTAGATTAAAATTTTTGCGAATGCTTCTTTCGATAAAGTCAAAACTAATATTCATCATAAATTAATTGCATTTTTTGGAGGGAGAAATATGAGGATTTTATGCAATTAAGAATAAAATGTTTATGATGAAAATGCAATACAAATAAAGTCAATAAGATTAAGATCACTTTTAGTTTTTATTTAAAGATGCCGATAACTGATTTCAAAACATATTGCACTATTCAACAAATTGTTAAGTTATTGCAAAAACATGTCTACTGCATTTGATAAAATAATGACATATCATGCCCCAAAACTCCTGCCCCAGCTAAATCGTATTTGTTGGGATTTTTTCCCCAGTGAAATAAAAAAGTTGTATGGACAAACACAAAAAAAATTGTTAAATGCTAGTTTAGTTTCACTTTCTAGATTCATTTTGCTGTATTTCTAGCTATTTTAAATATTTTTTTAGAGTTTTGTTAAAACTCATCACAGCAACTAGTATGATCATGAATAAATAAATAAAAATCTTTGAGATTGGAAACCAAAATAAATATTTTATGTCAACTGGAAAAAGGAGAAATTGTGACGTTATCTATCGGTTTTATCTGCATTTACTGTCATCACCATTTTGAAAAACAAAGACAAAATACAACAAAGTGATCAAACCAAAGATGCTTCCAAACTTTCCAAAATCAAGGCATCCTTTATTCGAAAAAAAGGAAAAATTTGTTAAATGAATTGATCGACTTAATCACCAGAAAATATCATTATCCTTTTTAATAATTCAGTGGAAAGCAATCATCGAAGAAGCTGAAAATATTAGATTTAGATTTTAAAGACAGTCCCAAACAATTTGATAGATTTAGAAAATGCTGATATCTACACTATAAAAATTACTGAAGATGCAGGCTCAGCAGATACTATAGAGCCGCAAATTTTCCATCCGAACTATTGATTATACAAGGCGGACAATATACCATGAAATAACTCTTCAATATTGAAGAAATTGGCTTTTTTTGGCAACGAATGCCCTCACATTTCAGAAGAAAAAGCCCCAAGTTAGTTATAAGCTATGCAAGGATTGCTTTTCGTTATTGCTTGGAGAAATATGGAAGATGTAAAATTGAAGCCACTTCTCATTTACCACTCTGAAAATCCAGGTGCATTAAAGGCATTAGAAGATAATGGATCTAGAATGTGCAAGTGATGACTAAGAAATACTGGATAATGATTATTAGTGAATGCATCACAGGAAGTAACAATTTTAAACGAAGTGTTTTTTTTTCTTTTTGCAAAAATTTAAGTTGCATTATCATACATACATACATATTTTGAATTTGCATAATATACACAGTTTTTAAAGAATATAAAGTACATTAAGAGTTTACAAATTTTTTACATATACTAGATAAGTTATTACTTTTAATGTAATATTCTCAGTTGATAGTGTAATGTTTATCTGGGTAACCGGCCAATAACAAACCGAAATTAAAATTTGAAGAGACTTGAAAATGAAACCAAGATTTAATTAATTATGCATTAAAAAATAAATATATAGTTGAAAATTTTGTAATATATGATTGATAACATTTCTCCCATAGTTAAATCAAAATTTATTAAACACAAAAAGAAAAAAAAAACGAACTCATTTTTCAAAAGGAATTTTGCTGCTTTACTAACGAAATTTAATATTAATAATCTATAGTAATAAAGTATCTACCATAATTAGAATTTTTTAATTTGTGAATATTTCAAAGGATATCAGTTAAAAGTTTGATTGTTATTGTATTTGGCTGACAAGTGTTTAAACAAATAACCTCTATTGCTCCCACCAAAATGAGACTACACTGTGGCTCTTATTTACCGAAAATCTTGTCATTTCTATTTTATATTGTATTGTTATTTATACCGTTATATGAATGTTTGATAAAGAGCTCGCAAATAAGCTCTTAACAAGCTTTGCAGAATATCCTCAACCCAAGACCGGTTTCTGCTACTGGCTTTGTCAGTGAGGTATCAGATATTCAAGCATTAGATTAAAAATATTAGGACAAGCATAGCACTTTATCTAATGGATAACTATTAAGTAGAAAATCTGAAATTTTCAAACATCCATATCTTCCAATCCAGCTATCTAACTTAAATAGCCATATGGGACTGAACTAAGTTCAGATACACCATATATTAATAACTTTAGCAATATAAAATTGCCAAAGCCTTAATAGCAAAAAATAAAATTACAAATAAATTAGGTCATGTGACATCTGACTTGATTTATTTGTAACCATTATATGAAAGAAATATCGAAAGATTAAATGTAAAAATGTACAGATACTTAGAAATGATTGCAGTAGCTCCATAAAACAACTATAACTATTCAGTGCTATGTCCTGAGTATATATAATCTTGGCTTATAACACTACATTACATAATTTTTCAGAAGCCTGTTTAAAAAACGTTTATAAATAATAAATGAACATTTCTAAAAATTATTTAGAATCATTTGTATATTTATTGACTGTTTGAAATAATGCATGCTAAATAATAACATAAATAAACAATCTGAATGTAAATGAAGTTTCCAACATAATTTTAGAATACTTTGATTTACAATCAACCCTTTCATAACATTTTCCAAAATCCAGCATTAGGAATCCATTTATAATGACAGTTAACCCAATAGGCTTCAGCATAAGAGATTATGACAATCTAATTGATTTAATTAGTGACGATTAATAACAAAAATACAAATAACTGCCATTAAATAATTTCTGAACAAATTTAGCACAAAGTACATCAATGTGTCAAAATTAGGTATTTGTATTTTGCTCACTTTTACAATGACATATTTATGCACAGTATCATTTTTATATGTTGCAACCAAATCAAAATATAGACACAGATTCAAAGATATATGGGACATGAAAATTCAGCCTTCCATTGTTGTGCTTGATATCAAAAGAAATTGTAATTCAAAGACCTAAAAAGTCATTAAGAATGTAATTTTATTATATAGAGCTAGTTTATTTACTATTTTTGTATTTTATTTTACATAATTAAAACTCCAAGAATAAATTTATTTTATTTTAACTTTTATATTTACTTGCTTAATTTATATCTACAAAATTTTCATGATGTTTCATTAAAATTTTTCATTGTATAACAAGTTCAGAAAAAAATATTTTTAAAGCAATTAAATGCTCTTTAAATAACATGTTCACACCTATGACAAATTTAATCATTTACAGTTATGATTACTATTTTTGCTGCAAGTAAAATTATTACTCATAAGATTTATTCCTTTAGGTAATAAATGACAATTGCAATTTATTATTAACATATTTTGTTATTCTGTGCAATCAAAGTATGTTTCTTATTATGTATTCTATTGAATAAAACTGGTACTTTTTTTTTTTGCTATTGTAATTACCAAAGATAAAAAAATCTTTACTTATAATGCTATAAATGAAGGCACTGATTCTATTTCTTGGAGGATGTAGCTTCAATGAAATCACTATCCTATCATGTCATCAATCTTACACAATAGCAAACACTAAAAAAAAAAAAAAAAATTTTTTTTAAAAAGATCAGTCATATTCTGGGTAAAGGTGCACATGAAATATTTTTAAGATAGTTAAGACCAATAAAATAATCATTTGTCTCCATGCCCAGAGGCAATTAAAAAGTTAGAAGGACATTTTTTACATTAAAAAATAATAATAATAATTACTCTTTCAGAAAAAAAAAAGACATCAGAAATCAGATACTCCAGTCCAATTTTTTCATCATTATGAGTATTTTTTTAAACATAGCAACAAATATTTATATAAACAATAATTAACATTCACGCACCAATTGTTTTGTTCTATATTAAGGTTTTAAAACAGCAAAACATTTGTTATACCACACTAGTTCGGTGCATATATTAACAAATGAATTGACCAAGTATTTGCTCATATACAAATTGACACAACTAAATAAAACATCTATCCTGATAGACTAATTTACATTCCCATCACTAATGGAATACAAAAGTGTACTTGAAAGTGTTTACAGTCAATATTTGTTCACAGACAAGAACTATAAAATATATGTAGAATCAGAATAGTATTTGGATATAAATGAATATCAGTGTTCATGCCAAATCCTAAAAGTTCAACACATCTTGTCTTTTACAAGTTTAATCAACTAGCAAGCTTAAAACAAATATATCAGCTATAAATAAAATTTAACAAAATATACAAAAGGCCAGGATTATTAAGAAATAAGATTAAATAATTCCAGTGTCGACAATGCCTCTCAATAGCAAACCCATTTTGTCCTTTTCCAATTATGCTACTTAATGTAACCTCCAGAAATCAATATATTCCTATCTATTGCTGACCGTTTCATATCCCAGACTAGTTTCAAGCTAATGGTTTTCATCAATAAGTTTCACATGAATGTAGAATATATGGATTTTTGGGATATAATGCACTTCTAAAAAATTATCTTTTATTCTTTTTTTTTTGTATCATCACCAAACTATCAGTTCAAAAACATTTTTAAAAAATTTGAATCTAAACCAATTTGTTCATAGTTACATTGATTTTACATCAATTCATGTTACATAGCATCTTTAGTTTTCATATAACTACAGTCATATTTATCATTTGGGCAGGACCAGTATGAATCCAATCAAATATCACATAATTCAGCTCATAGAATGTTTTTGAAAAATTTGTTTCAATATTCCTATTCATACCCCACACTACATTCTAATTGATGGCTTTCATCAATGAGCTTTGCATCAGATTATAGTGGTTAGATTTATTAAGCTAAGCATTATATACTCTAACTCAATTACTCAAGCTTACACATGACATAAATTGGGACAAGGAAAAATGATTCACTACTGAAAAACTTATGTAAGCTGTTGTATGTTAAATTTTATACTAATTCTGGCAAAGATAGTTTAAAAACCTTAAAACATATTTAAATAAAGTACTTCAAAATATTAAGATTTTTCCTATCTGACCATATGGATAGGAATTTAAACACTACTACTCAAGTTTATACTAGGTGGTCTAACTGTTCAAAAGGATTTTCTACTAAAAAGTATTATATAATTGAAGTTAAAACAGTAAGCATCACATGATCACCATTTCTTATGCTAGTTCATAACTGTTATTAAAACAGGAAAAACTTATGCAGTGCTCTCAAATTCAAGACTCCTCAGTGATGAAAGCCACAAGCTAGTCTGGAAATATTGGATAAGTAGGCACTAGATAGGGATTTTATGCACTAGCCTTCTTGCATTCATGGATTACTCTGGTTTGCACTGAGTGGCGCTAGTGAGAGTTTTGCCTGTTTTAATAATTTGAAGTTATATGACATTGCATTAGTTTCATATCAATCATACACAAAGGATAGTAGTGCCCACAGTCATTAAAAAAATAAAAACAATATAGATATCAAAATGGTGTAAGATTTATTTAACTATACAAGCAAATTGACTTAAATTAAACACATTCAAAATATTTTTAAATTTTGGGTTAATAGTTTAATGGCAAAAACTTAAAAAAAGGTCTAAGATGGAAGCATTACATACAAAACAAAAAATTAAAATTTAAAGTGCAATCATTATTCCCAGAACAAAAACTCATTGATGAAAGCCATAAACTAAAATTGATTACTCAAGCTTAAATCAGATGACATAACAGGAGAAAAAGAGAATTTGCTATTAAACAGTTCACAAAGTTGCTGAATATCCATTAAAAAATTATTATTGCAATAAAACAAAACAGTTTAAAAATTTTTGCATTTAATTTAATAGTAATTCATCATTGTTAATATAAAGCATCAAAGGCATATAAGAATGTTTCTTTGTAATGAAGTTTTAAAATACTGTAATAATGGAGAACTATATCAGAAAAGAGAATGTTTAATAAGCTATTACACATTGAATAATGTTATTTTAAAAACTTGATTAACCTATTTAAATAATTTATATACTGTATTTAAATTGAAGTCACATATATATTTACTATAATAGTTACTAAAGTAGTGTTACTCAAAAAAGATTAAAAAATTCATTACTTACATTTATTTGATCTATTTAAATGTTATATAATGCTAATCTCTTTCAAAATAAATACATTAAATATAAAAACAAAAGATAAAACAATGAATAAAATTATTAATAAAGTACAAATAAAAACACAAATAGTAAATAAAAAAAACTAAAAAAAAAAAAGACTACAAAATAAATACATATGTAGAAAAACAAATATATTTAAAATAAAAACATGAATTTGAACTTTTCTATTTTCCATGCAGGACAAAGATATACACAGATTTCAATTTCTATAGCACTTACATTGATTAAAAAAAAAAAATTGAATTAAAATATTGTCAAAATCTGAATGCCATGGAAATACATAGGATATATAAAACACAATTTGATATTAAACATTTATTTGCAATAATTTAAAAACTGAAATGGAAAAATGATAGCTTTTAATCTCAAATTAACTGATAAGTAAAACAATATTGAGTTTTTTTTTTTTTTTTAAATCCACAATATGTTATAAAAAATGTAATTTGTAAGTTGAAACTAATGAGGGCACAATCTAGAACCAAAGAAATGATAATTTATGCTATAAGTGTGACAGCAATTTCTAATATCAAATTGCTATCATTTTTAATAGATAAGTTAAATCAGGTGTTTGGCCACCTAGCTGTAATACATTTTTATAAATTCTCAAACTCCATCATAACATTGAAGCCAAATTTATTTTCAATAGCAAATGAAACATTTGATACATTTTCTACTAGTGGATTAAAAGTTTAATAACCACACATTTTTATAAAAAAAAATTAAATTTACCCTTAAGCTACATGAAATTCTCAATTTTCTGTGCAGTAATTTAAGAAAATACAAATTACATTAAAATTATTTCATTTTTAAGCAGTAATCAAAAAACTATTGTGATCTAGGATTTTTTGTTTCCACGCCAGGTAAATTATTTGAGAATACATGGATTTGACATTACACCAAAATGAATTCTGGGCTAATGTTTTCATACTGACAGCTTTCTACTGCAATATTTAATTGTTTTTCAGTTCATATTTTCTAACTACAAATTCAGTATGGTTTCAATCTTTTCAGAAAATTAGCACACCCCAAATATGAACCAGTCAAAATTGTTAAATAATTCAATAAAAGCACTTTGAGAAGTGCAGTCAACCAATTTTTTTTTTAAAAATTTGGTTTAAAATTTATGGATATCATTTACCTATATTTTAAATGTACATTGCAAACAAGTTTGTCTGAGACCTTCAGTAATGAGTTCATTCACAATCAGCAGCTTCATAATCTGATTATTTCCTCTATATACTATATGAAAGGAAATTATGATACAATTTAAATTTGTTAATTCATGCTTTACTATTTTCATCTGGCACTGAACTAAAAATTTTAAGGCAATAATCTAGCCTCGTTGATAAACAGGTTGCCTATCAAATCTATTCCAACACAATTCTCATGAAATCATCCGATTATCTATCAACTGTGTTACAAATTTTTTACCACAACTATTTACTCAATGTGCTATTTACATCAATGACAGTATTTCCAATAAATTGCAAATTTCTTTCTTTTGATGTCACATGATTGTTGAATTTTAACCATATAATTAAAAAAATTTAAAAAGTAAAACAGCCAGCATGTTATACAAATTACATCAAGAAATACATTTAACTCTTGATATGAAAAAACAGTAGCATGAGAAACTCATTAAAAATTATAGATAAGAATAATTTAATGACTATTAATATTATGAAGATCATTTAACTATATTTTAAAACAAAATATGTATTTAGGATATGGATTTCTTGATTAATCATTAAAAATATTAAGGAATCTGAAGTCTTTTCTGCCACTGCAATCATATTTTTTTTGTTAACTGATAAATACAGCAAATTGTGATATGATTAGAAAAGTGTGCAAAAGGTCCCTTTCATTTTTTTCTTCAAAATCTTGAATTTTGCCAAGCTAATACTGTTCAATAGTGTTGGGCTCCTGTTACTGGATTGATGTAAAATTCCCAATGATTGATAGAAATCTAAATTTATGCAAGCAAACCCCTACTAAAGATTCACTACTTATCACTTAGCAATAAAAATCTCAATATTTTATTAGAAATAATGAGTGATCAAAATAATTGAAGCTATAGCAAATTATACATTGCTAAAACTGCCATTGATTCTATTATAATGGCAACAAGTGGAGCAGCATGAGAACAAATCCTCATTATAAGAGTTAAGATACTACCCTCAATTTCTTTAAATAACCATTTTAATTCTTGTGCAGTTCTCGCCATTAAATAAACATAAATTTTGATACTTTTGTGGAATTTAAGTTTTTTGTGTCTTGGTTTTCTAATTCAGTTCCTTATAAAATTGTTTACTCTTGTTACTAAATTAATTCCTTCTGAAAGTTTATCTTCCAAATAAATTAATTATTTTTTTGTTTTCAACCAATTTTACAATGATAGCTTTTGTTAAGTATATTAATTTTACATTTGTTTTCTTAAAAAAATTCTAATTTTATACAATTTCAACCTTTTTTTTTTTTTACTTTTTAGAGGGGAAAAAGCTTGTAGATTACTTTATTTTGATTTACTTTAGTATGTGTATTGTGACACAGATGAAAACAGAACTATTTTTTTTAAAAAATACTCAAACGCTCCACACACACACACAAAAAAACCTAACCAACGGGAAAACTGTATGGAATTGTGATGTATCAACAATAGATGTGTTAAAACAATTTGAGAAATGATAACATGAAAAAATATTTTTCTATGATGTTGATTAAGTGACCAAAGAGGAATGTAGTAAAACTGTGTGCACTTTTATTATGGTGGTTATATAAATTAATCTTTATGCATAAACTAAAGCAGTAGACTTCAGATATTAAAAATTACAAATAACCGTAGTCAATTTTTTTTTTTGTTCCCACTTGTCTTCAAATATACTTTTAGTATAGAATCACAAATGTTTTGCTTTCTCATTTCACATATGGTGATACCTGGATTTTGGAAATTGTCTATCAATTTTTTATTTTTATATATTGTATTCAGTTGAAAATTGACAAATAGTTATACCTATCCAGAAAGCTTCTGTTCAAAGTCAATTTGATTAAAATTTTGTAACAATTCATTAATTATCAATAAAGCAAGTAATATATAACATGATAATAAGGCATTATGAAATTTGTAGCTTTTGCATATGACACCATAATTGTTGATCAAGTTTTTGAAAAGTATCTTACAAATTCTTGTGTTTTGGAATAATGATATTCTACCATTTAATTTTTTAGCTCTAAAAAAAAAAGCAGCCCAAAAAGCTAATAGTTTAATACTACAAATCTAAATACAAAATTATCAGTGTGGGAGCAATGAACAAGCTTATTTTTATAAATATTCTCTCAGAAATAAAAATAAACATCGAGGATCAGAAAACTCCAGTCCAGTTTTTTCATCATTAGAAGTATTTCTGTATTTTTAGTTATTTTGTAATCTGAAAAATATACATTTTTAAAAAAACAAAAATAATAATCAGACATTTACAATCATTATTTCACACAAAAATATTTGAATAAGGTGTTTTAAATTTAATGAAAAATATCAGAATGAAATAAATACATAAATATATAAACAAACGGAAATAGAAATGCATTCAATTTATATGTAGATGTTTAAAATATTAATATATATATATATTCTGAATACTAACTTCTAATGGTATGATCCTTTTCAAAGATGCAGAAATAATTTGTGAATACACCTGTTACATATACATATAGAAAACTGAACACTGAATTTTACTACATATAGAAAACTGAACACTGAATTTTACTATTATATGTAAAAATTATTTTGAAATTACCATTATCAATAAAAGCATATTAGTTTGCTTTCTTTCAAAAATTTAAATAATATAATTTAAATTTGAAAACCAAAATTTACCCATTTTATTTTAGCTCTAATTATATGGCATTCACTTTTTATTTTTGTAATGTACTGTTTATTTTTAAAATTCTTAAATAAAATTTATTCAATTTAGAGCAGGTCTGTATCTTAAAATATAGAACTTTATTTTACTAAAATATTTTATAATTTCTATTAAATTAATTTTCAGACCCATTACATTTGCATTAAAATCATTATCACGTTTAAAAAAAGGATTAATAATGGAAACATGGGAATTAAAATGTTCTTATATGATTAATTCTCGGTAACAAAATGAAAGGCTTTTAAAGAAAAAATTTTAATTTGAATAAGTTTCATAAAATGAATATACAAGATTTTTTGAATTTAAATTATTTATTGTAGACTTTTGGTGCTTCAAATTATTTAATTCATTTTTGCTTATCCTGGAATGTGATTACTTGTTTTAACAAAAAAATGTGTATTATTGAAGGATTCAAACATATGATCATCATCATTATAAGAAATTCTTTAATTAAAATGATTACTATTATAACTTTTTTTCACTCAAAAATTTTATTTGGCAAGTTTGTTAACAGAATTTTATAGCTTAACTATAAAAATATATATACTGAAAATACATACATTCACATTTATAAATACTGTAGCAACCTATACTGCCTTACTTATTGCCTCAATGCAGAAATGACTGTTAAAACCAATAAAATTTCATGGACCCATAGCAGCATTGGTAAATAATGGCATTCCTAATCCCAATTGTAATATTAAAAAAGTATTACTAGAACATATAACACACATACACACTTCTTAAGGACACTAGAATGATTTTCACACTAAATTTCAAATTCACTGCAGTTGCATATATTCAGGTTTGAAATGAGCATACTGTTCTATTTTATTTGTGGATTTCTCCGCATATTCTAAATTTTTAAATACAATTTTACATTAATTTCTGGTCTTAAAACACTTTGGATTTGGATTTATATATCAACTTCTAAAATAATTTATTACAACTACTCTTTAAAAATCACTAAGTATCTACATAAATGAACAATAAAATATTATAGTTGAAAATATTTTTCTTTTGAATAATTTTTTGTCAACAATCTTGAACACCAGCCTAAAAATTTCTTTCAAATTCATTCATTTATATCTTTGCAAATACATTCAACCACATTACAATTCAATCAATAGCTCATTGTCTCAAATTTGAATTGTGAAGTTAAAAATTACTGTGACCTATATTAGTTTCAAGAAATTATCTCCTCTAAAAAAAAAAAATCAAACCAAGTTTATTGTAGTTGTCTATTTATACTATTAAACTGCACTCTGCTATAATTTCAGTTATGTGAGCTAAGCTATATGTGGTCAATCATGAAAAGAATTGATTTTACAATATCAAATAATAAAGTTGGACAAAAGAATATATTTTACGGTTAAACTCTCATTCTAATATTTTTGGGTATCCATTTTTGAATCAAAGCAATCTAGTAGCCAATCCAAACTTGAGATGATCAACCCCCCCCCCCCAATTTGGAGAAATATTTTAATTCAAAGTTTTTGCATGCAACAGTACTATATTTAGAATCAAATGATTAATTAAAATATTCTAATGCACCTTCAACTGAAAATATCATCATACTCCCATGAAATAGATTTATGCATGACCATAATATAGAACTCAACTCCCTAGTTCCAATGAAAATTTGTGGAATGACCCCTTCCCAGGAAAACCCAATAATTTAAAGGCAGTATATGCAGGTGTCCTATGACAAATTTTATTACAATGTTAATATAATTCATTGATTGAACTTTAAATTAAAACATAATAAAAATGTCCAATCAATCTGCACAACAAAGATACTAATATAAAGAACATTTCACAACTAATAAAAGGTAACCATATATTTTATTAACTCTGGAGGAAAAATCTTGTTAAAGTAGTTTTAGCAATTTCAAATTTTCAGCATACAGTAATTTCTTTCAGATCATAGAAATTACAAAGGCTAATTCACAATGGTTCTGAAGATTGTTGGGCAATCGAAATCATTAACAGTGGGTTGTAAAAATAAAGAACAAATGATATTAATATTAAAGGATTAGGCAAAGAAATAGAAGTTATAATTATAAGGAATACCTAGCATTGGGTTTGAAAATATTGGTTTAGCAAAAATTCGGACGTTTGAAGTATATGATTTAAACACTAGAGTCTGATTTCATTTTGCTGTTACTACATGCATATGGATTTTATGCAATCTATAATAATGGTATATAGGATTGTAGAGCAAAAAAACAATATAATAATCGTCCTTTGAATGCAATTGATTTTTACATTTGTAACAGTATTTTTCGGCGCGAGAAATAAAGGTTTTTTTTTTTTTTTAAATATACTTTATTTTATATAAAGTGTTACAAATGAATTTCTCCAGACAACAAAAAAAAATCTAGTATAAATTTACATTTTTACTAATAACTTCCTGAATTTCTTGTACTAAGAACCAGTCCATGTGGATAGGTAGATTTCTTTGGGTGCAAGAAGCTTATCTTTTTTTCGAATAGAATTAAATGTATCTCTAATAAAAAGTTGCGAGTCCAATGGAGAATTGGTTATAACTATATGACATCTAAGTAACCATATTACGTGTTTAATAAATATGCATCTTCTGATATTGCAGAAATTACCCATTTTAATATTATGAATGATATCAAAGAGTTCTGGATTGTGATTATTGAAATAATTTTGAATTATATATTTTGCTTTTCTTAGCCCCGAGCAAGAAACAAGAATATGATCAAATGTTTCACTACCTTTTTTTTACACAAAATACATAAGGAATCAATCCTTTTAAATCCTAAACAAAGGTTAATCTCAATTTTTTGCGTCCAGTAGAACATTTTATGATATATGTAAAAAAAAAAAAAGGTACTCGTTTAAATTTAATTTTTATACTATTACTAAACTAAAACAAATTTCTTAGCAAATGGAAAGAACTACAGTACTATATTCTTGGCAGTAAATATATATGCTGCAATGAGCAATATGACGGATTTATAAATCGTTTTATAGTAACATTTAAATAATTTATAAGATTTATGACAAATCTTCATTATCATTAGCATTTTGTAATGAAGTACAGTAGCTATTCAAAACTGAACAATTAAAGCTTCATAAAAATGAGAGCTTTTATTAAATGCGAACACAAAAACAAATTTCATTTTAAAAAATATATTTAAAATAAAACAATATCTGAATATTTATTAAGGCACATAAAAAGTAACTGATGCTATTTTTTTCTAATAGATTTTAAACGCATTTTTTATATATAAAAACTAATATACTGTATATTACCTTCTCCCGTATTACCGCATGGAAAAAGAAATTTAATTTGAGGTAACGCGAGAGTTAATCACAGGATATCTTCCCGAGAATTTGCGAGAAATGAGATTGGTGAAAGTGAAATTTTATTTACTTTTGTTTATCTTCGGTGATCTCTGGAATTCGGGGTCCGTGGATTAAGGCCTAAATATATCACTTCGGTGCTAGAATTTTTTAAGATCTCCCAAAAAATAAAACATTTGATTATATCTATAAGTGATTATTTACCTCTAAATCTTTTCTGTTTTTCTATTCATATTTATTTATTAATGCTCTTACTCCATGTAGATTTATTGTTTGCTTCAATCGTATGTAGAAGATTAAGGAAACTTATCAGCAGTTTTTGCCAATATTCAAGGTTGACAAGATAACTGCAAGATTATATATTTAAATTATATTAAGTATTAGTATTTTTTTTTTAACAGAGGTAAATGGTAATTTTTATTTGCATGATTTTAAAAATAAACACATCAGTAAAAAAATAAAATGTTTTGGAATATACACAAAAATTATATGCATATAATGCTTATTTGTCAATACAATTTTTTGCTGACTTTAAAAAGTGATATTTAATTTGTCTACTCATTTAATTCCATTAAAGACACTGCCAAATTTTCTCATTTATATCTATGGACTTGCATTTCACAGTGCATTTAAAAGAACTAAAATTTTTAATGAAATTAGTACAAAAGTACCATTATTATCTTAGGCAATTCTATCATTTTGCAAAAACAATGATGATGTTAAGTTTCAGATCAAGACAAAATATGAAGATTATTAAATTTCATCAGTATTCAAATATTATTTTGCAGAATAATATAAATAAATATGTAGTGCCATTTTCTCTCTCTCTCTCTCTTTTTTTATAGTCTTATAAAATCAATAATAATCATGTTGATTTTCAATATGTATTTGTTCTCAAGTAAGACATTTAATATTTTTTTTATAATTGTTTTAAAATAAAGAGATTTTTCTGATTGAGAAATTAATTGGTTTATTCAGTATTAGATCTTTATCTTTTAAATTACATTTAGTACTGATTTGGCATATTGTGGATTTTTTTTAAATTTAGCTTGGATGCTATACACACACTAATCCCTGCCTCTAATCATTTATTCTTGTTTTACATAAGTTTTCAACCCTAAAAAAGCAGTGATAAGACAGGTGTATTAGATTGAAAATTTTTACTTATGACATTTATATACTGAATCATAATGAAACTGGATTTGGGTCAAGAGTTTCATCTTAGAAGATAGAATATTTAGGCATAATTTCAATTCTATGACTAATTTCATTCATTATGTTTCTATCTGCATTATTAACCTGATCAAAGTATTTTAAGTTATTAACTTCTTATTCATAATTATCAATCTTTATTGTCTTGTTCAGAGAAAATTCATGGAACATTAATGTTTTTTTCATATTTGTCTTTAGCCTATTTTCTCACTTTCATATGATAATTCTTGTACTTTTGAAATATTATTGCAAATATAATCAGATCATCTGCAAAATTTAAATAAATAATCTGAATGCATTTTTATCTCTACAACTTCTATTTTTATCCACAAAATATTAATTGTAAGATAATTGTAAAAAGTTTTGGGAATAAGGAATTATTTTATCATACACCCTTATCAATATTAGTCTTCACAGAGGCAAAGTCTCCATACAGTAGCACCACCCAATGCAAGCCAGAGCAATCAATGGATGCAGGAAGGTTTGCACTGGGTGTGCTATTGTATGGAGATTTTGCCTCTGTGAAAAACAGTTTGTGTAAGCATAAAGAATAGTCATCATGCATTGCATTTTGATAAATATTCCTCCGAATATGAGAATATTTTGGATGTATATTTTGATGGTCCAAAATTTTAATCAAAATAGAAATGCTTATAGCAATCAAGGACCTTTTCATAATTTGTAAATTTAACACATATTAACAAGTCATATTCATTAATACTTTCTATAATTTCTGAACACTTGGATGTAATTTGCTGTGCTAATATCATTTTTAAATGTAAAATTTTTTTACAGACAAGTTGTAATTACCTTGGTAAAAATTTTGTATAGAATCAATAGAAGACTGGTAGAATTGTAATTCCAGTATTTTCTTTATAATCTTTTTTAAATATCACTATTACTACTAGATTCTTTCAAACATTTGATAATCTTTATCATTTAGACATTTGATATATAATTTTTCCAACAATTGTTTTATTTTTCCACTGGTTTCCTTTAAAATATCAATATCTCTATTATTTCGTGGAGCTTCTCCCTTCTTCATAGATTTAATTGCATGTTCTAAAAACACTTTTAAATCTAGCTTGTTCTTTTTATTAGTTTGAATCCAAAGTTTTCCATAGATAAATTGTAATTATCTTGGTAAAAGTGTTGCATAAAACTGACAGAAGATCAATAGTCTTTAATGTTTATTTTTTTAATCACTTATTCCAACTATTTAGTTACATTTTTATTATTTAAATTGTTTTGTAATTTTGGCAATATTTTTTTCTCTATATATATATTTTCTTTTGAATTCCATCACATCATGGAATTTTTCCTTTCTTCATAGATTCTCAGCTTTTCATTTAAAAAGCTTGGCAATTCTTGAACTCTTTCATACATTTCATTATGTCACCCCTCTTTTTAATAATAGTTCAATCTTTTTTTGCTTTTAATACCAAGATGTTGCTTTATGTTTTTGAAACTTTTATTCTTTTTTATTGCTTTCCTTACCAATTCACAGTTAACAATCAATTCTTTTTCATACCCTTTTACAGAAGTCCAGATATTAAATTCTTAATTATTTTAAAATATTTTCATATTCCTTTTCTTTTATGTTTTGTCTAAGTTGAATATTTATATCATCAAAATCACACTTTTCTTTATTTTGCTGTAATATCCTATAAATACAATTTATCCAAACCATTTCGAACACTTTTTAGCAAAACTCGTTATTTGTACATATATACATACATCTATGTTTCGACTGACCTGCAGTCTTCTTACATTTTACATTTTTATATAATTATGTATTTTGTTTTATTTTGTTCATTATATCATAGCTCTAAAGAAGACTGCAGGACAGTTGAAACATAGGTGTATGTACAAATAAAGAGTTTCGCTAAAAAGTGTTTGAAGTGATTTGGATAAATTGTATTTATTGAATATTTATACTGATCATTTATTGTTTTTTTTTTTGTAACAGTGATTATTGTTGCAGTGCTCAATAGAGTATTCATTATCTTGTTATTGATCTTAATTATGTTTAAATCATCTTCAAAGTCTACCCATATTTAAAATAAGAGTACTAAACTCTCCATACAGTAGTGCCAACAAAGTACAAGCCTTTGTAAGTAATCAATGGATGCAGGAAGGTTTGTACATAAATTCCATATCTAGTGCCTATTTATCCAACATCCCCAGACTAGTTTCTAGTTTGTGGCTTTCATCAATAAGGAACCTTGGATTTGAGAATATTATATTTAGATCTTAGGATGGATTCCATCAGCCACCTTTTATTTATTTGGTTTACTATAAAGCTAGGAGCCCAAGAGGAAAATATTTTAATGTTTCCAACTCAAACTCATTTATTTATGGGGCAGGATAGATATAAAACCATCAAAACGTCACATGATCACCATTTTATATGCTTACACATGCTGTTAATAAGTGTACCAAATTCTCCATACATAAGTGCCACCATGTGCAAGCCATTATAAGTAATCAAGGGTTGCTGGAAGGTTTGTGCATAAATTCCCTATCTAGTGCCTACTCATCCAACATAGGATAGGATATGGTAACTGTGGTTTTTGAAAACCAAAGTCACCAAAATGTGCAGATACTGAACTGAGTTCAGATCTATATGATTATACAAACAAATGATCTTGAGTTGGAAACATTATGGTGTTTTTATCTTGGGCTCCTAGCTTTATACTTAATCAAATAGATAAAAGATGGCTGCTGGAGGGTTGAATTAAATTCTAATATCTAGGTGCAGTGCTCTCAAATCTAAGACTCTTCACTGATGAAAGCTACAAAGTAGGAACTAGTCTGGGGATGTTGGAAGAGTAGTCACTAGATAGGGAATTTATGCACAAACCTTCCTGCATCCATTGATTACTTATGAAGGTTTGCACTTGGTGACACTACTATATGGAAAGTTTGGGACTCTTATTAACAGCATGTGTAAGCAAATGAAATGGGGATCATGTGATGTTTGGATGATTTTAATATTTAAAATAGTTAGCAAGTTCTGATTTAAACTAGGTGAAATATTTATGAAGATTAGAAATAGCAAGTGTTAATACTATCTTTTTAATAATTGTTGTATTTCTAGTTTTGTATTAACACATTTCAAATCTAATTGATATTCACTTACTGCATTAAAATCTATTGAAATACAAGTTTTCTGCCATAGAAAACTTAATTCAATTCTGGTGTTTCTTCATTTTGATGCTTCCATATCTATTTTTGTTAGCATTTTTCTTAAAGAAAAAATTCATAATATACATTTTTTTTTCCTCCCGTAATTTTCATAAGTCTATGTCTTCTCTCATTTCTATCACCATAGTCATCTTTAAGATTTCAATTCTATTATTAAACTCTTCTATGACAATTTTAAAATATTTCATGTGATCAAAAGTATTTTATATATCTATAGAAAAATCCATTTCTTTCTCACAATAACTTATTGGATATCTGAATAACAAATCTTGTCATTCTGTCTGATATATAATCAATCCCCATAATTTTTTTTTTTTTTTCACAATGAATCTCACTTCACTTGTACTTTTAAAATTTATAGTTTTACAATAAAGTGCATGTCTAGTCTTCAAATCAATTGTCTCTACTTTTTTTTCTAATTTCACAAAGTAGAAAAATATCTATTTAATAATGTGCCATTCTTTAAATTCATGTAATCTTCCTTCATTTGAAAATGATATACAGTTGTAGGTAGCTAAATAAAGAATCATTAAATGGCACCCTCTGCTTCAGCTGTGAATTGCTGTTGGCTGATAACTTTACAACCTCCTGGGAATAAGAGCCATAATTTAGTTTTATTTGATATATTTATAAATATCTAAAAAGTGCACACATTCATTTTGCCTTCAAGAAAACTCAATTGATATTTCAATTAAGAACTATCAGAATGACTAAGAAGAAAGTCCTTGGTGTTTCTTGATCTTAAACTGAGACATAAAAAGCCAAAAAATTCATGACATTGCTGATGCATGTATTTATTATATAATTACATAGTAATAACATGTAATTATGAGTGTGTATGTGGACATAAAAATGTACTCTGCTCAGTTTTTTTAAGACTTATAGAGGAATCAAAGAATCTTTTTTTCAGTAAACAAAAAAATTCTCCCTAGAGTCATTATTATATCAATATCAATTAAATACCTTTAGGTATGTGTTTTTTTTTAGGGAATGCAATAAAAAGTAGTATGGCAAGCTCAATTGATCTACTGTTATTAAATTTTTGCACAATACATGGATTAACCTTCATGATTTTTCTTTAGACAGAAAAATCATAAGAGAATGTTGCATCCCACCTCAAAATAATTACATCTAACAAATCAGATTATAGTTGGGAGTTAATTACAAAAGAAATACATATGATCATTTACAAGTGCATATTATTGGTCAGATGATATCAACTAAACATCACATGATCATCTCTTATGCTAGCACATAACTTATTAAACAGGCAAAACTCCATGCAGTAGTGCCACCCTGTGCCAAACAGAGTAATCAATGGATGCCAGAAGGCTTGTGCATAAAATCCCCATCTATGAATAGGCACTAGACGGAGATTTTATATGCAAGCCTTCTGGCATCCATTGATTACTCTGGTTGGCACAGGGTGAAATTACTGAATGGAGAATTTTGCCTGTTTAATGATATCAACTAGTTAATTGTAAAATTTAAATAATAGTTGTGATCATATTCATAAAAAATTTGATGTTCATTCTTTAAAAACTTCTGCTACCATGTTACATTTCATTTTAACTTCAAAACAATTAGAATTTTTTAAAAAATATTTGGACACATGAAATTATGTCACCAGATCTGAAGATTACTTCGATTATTCCAATCTAAATGGATTGAAAAGACTTCAGTAATTATCATGGAATATCACTGTTATTCACTAATAATAAAAATCTTTGAATAGATTGCTTTGAATTATAGATGAATGGTTACCAGAAAATCAGTGTGATTTTAGAGAATTAAGAAGCATTACAGAAATGTTTTTTTTTTATTTCACATGATCACCATTTTTTTATTTCCAGTCATATACAAGAAAAATATCAGATGCAAAAGAGTGATTTGTATATTGGTTTTATTGATTTGGTCAAGGCATTTTATTTAATAAATTAAATAAATTTGTGACATTTAAAATTTGGTGATTGTTCATAACTTATTGTAAACTTTTTATATGTTGGAGTGAGAGAAAGAACTATTTCTGCCAGTGAATAATTTGATGCACTTGAAATGAAAACTGGTGTTAATAAGAACTTTTATTAGCTTCAATTTTGTTTTCTATTTTTATAGCAAGGAGTTTTTAATTTGAATTAATTAAAAGCAAAAACAATTTTATCTTGGCTTCTACATTTATACAATGCTGATAATTATACTGTCGGTAAATTCCCAAGATGATCTACAGAATATTTTTAATGTAATTTATAATAATTTTGGTTTAATTATTAATGTTCAAAAAATATGTTGCCTATCAGTCAATGATGGAAAAGAATCTTTAGTGACTTTTAGTATGGATGGTTATCAGTTTAAGAATATAATATATTCAAATGTCTGGACTGCTTTTTAAAAATGAAGGCATAATTAGATAGTGAGATGCAATACAGACTGATGTGTTACTGCGGCATTTAATGAATTAAAAAGTGGATATAATTGTATTTAGAGTTATTTTTCAGAATTTATCATATGGAAGTGAGCCCTGGAAACTCTTAGCTTCCCTCTCATTTTCGATCATCATCTCCATTAAATTTATAGTATTTCTAGCTACTATATCTTTACTAAATCTAAAATACTTTTTAGATAAAAATACTTCACATATTAGAAATTCAAAACTTTCAAGCAGAATGTAAAATTTAACTGTTCTGAAATGGAAAGATGCATTTAGACAAGATATTTGACTATTTTAAAAAATAAAGTTGACTGCAGAAAAAGTTAAATGATAGTACCCCATGACACCCAATAAGTAAACAAAAGAATCAGCATTTATTAACCCTATTTGTGTTTCAGATTGATTGATAGTTATTACTAAACTTATTTTTTAATATATATTTTTATTTAATACACTTTCATTATTAATCTTTTTCTGTAGATAAAAATCTTATAACTTAATTTTCATCAACTTTCCATTTTCTGATCTAACTGAAATTTTGCATACATTATGTATTCCTGATGACAATATATTTTTTTAGAATTAGCAAAGAATTGTATCAAAAAATTAATGAAGATTAAATTTTTTATTTTATGTGGAATTCATTTTAAACATGTGCAGTTTTATTCAAGACTTTCAAAATATAAATAAATTCACCTTATTTTGATAATTCAATGTTACATATATAAAACTAAAAATTAAAAACTATAAAAAATAAAATTTAAAGAAAAACTTTATTTATATAAATGACTTTATTCACATAAATGCAATAAAAAGTAAAAAATTATTTTTCTTCACTTTTCACAAATAAAAATGTGGTATGTTCATGTTAAGAAAAATTTATATTATTTTAAATAAATAGAAATCATATATATATAGTAGCTTTAAAATATTAAATTCATACCACATAACTAAGGCTATTTTGAAATATGAGTGCCCCACAATTCTATTTATGAAAAGTGAAAAAAAAATGTTTTTTTTTTTACTTTTTAGACTTTTATCTGGACAAAAGTATTTCTTTAATTTTATTTTGACTTCCATCTTTTTTTTTTTCTTCTGGATGTGGAATGGAAATGAGATATGAAGTTTTGCATTATATAAAATGCATAAGTATTCATTGTTTATTTATATTAGCAATGCCCATACTTTTTTGTGACTAGCTACTGTTGGTCCTGATGATGTTTATTATAAATAATGTACTTGATTGAAAATCTTTAATGTATTAAACTTTTTCTGCCCATGTTATTAGTAATTTTTGCATTGCAGATAATCTTATTTACATAAATTATGATCAAATTATTACTTTATTTGATATTTTGTTGTTGTTGTCATTATATTTTTAATGTTCAATATTAACTTCTATTACATGTGATAGCTATTAATAATAGCCATGGCATAGTTTTTTTTGCTCAGAGAACAATCTAAGTTCATTATATTAATCACAAAAAAATCAATGATAAAAATATTTTTATAACATGTAGAAATTATCAGAAAAATAATGATAATATTTTTTTTTTTTTAAATTTAAATAAAATTAACAATTTTGCAAATCTAAAATACCAAAAAGAAAAAAAATAGTGTTCAGGGATGCATTTAGAATGAGATGTTAAATAAAAATAACACTGATAACTAAATATTTTTATATAACAAGAACAATTTATTTAAGGATCTTGATTGGTGTCTATTATTATAATATTAATTTTATACAAGCAGACATCATTATGACTCAGAAGATATATATATATATTCTACCCACCCTTATATCCCCTAAGCACCGGCTCCCTATTAAACCGTTCCTAAAAGGGATTGTGAACTCCAAAACAAACATGATACAGCGTAAAGATTTATTTATTTTTTCTTATATCAATAGTTGTTCATTATCAACACAAGAGGGCGCCAGATACGATGATTTGATTCATAATTTAATTTCTCGCATCACCTTACGTCATATCAAAACGATTTTGAAGTCTAATCCCTGCCCATAAGCTCAAACTCCCAGCATGGACCAATAGGGGTCACTCAGGGTCGCGATGTGATTGCCTTCAAGACTATTATTCTGGCAAATGACACAATATTAACCAATGGATAAGAAGATCAGTTGATTAACGGATCGGTCCAAGCATTGGACGGGATCATTGGTTATTTATAACTAATACGAATGTTCGGTTGAGGCATCATTAGAATAAACAAATAGACGCTTATAATATCATCCCCCCTTTATCATACAATCCAATAGAATTATTTATACTAGCTCTATTGACATTTACTTATATTTATTAATAATAGGCCCTCCCAACTCTTAAACCTATGTTAACTACATAATAAGTAAACATCGTGACTTACGGCACGATGTTTATGAATGAAACTTAAAAGAGATAAAAAAATATATATATATAAGAAAGACAAATTTAAAAGTAAAATAATTAATTGCATGAATAAATGCTAACAATAATAATAACTTCAAAAAGAAAATATATTTAATTATAGAAAATGATTTGAGGAATGCTCGACTAGTTTAAATAAATAAAAAAAATTTATTGATTATAAAAAAATGAAACTTTGATTAATAGCTTTATTTGCACGCACATACGCGCATTCTCGCACTCGCACAGAAAAGAACATATTATGCATAATAAACATGGCTGATCAAATATATTTCCTCTTATTACATTTTGAAAGTAGGTGTGTGTTATAGTTTATCTGCGAAAGAAAATAATAATTAGGATCAAAGTTCATAACTGGAAAAGTCCTAAGATTTAAATATGATGGACTATGTAGCATCTGATATTTTTATTTACGAAAGTTGAGATTAAAATAATAAGATTTAATATATGAGAGATTACGGATCATTTTATATTTGATTTACGAAAGTCGAATTTAATTAATTATGAGATTGCCTTTTAAGTTTACGTAAAGAATGAATGGAAGCGTTATAAAAAAAATGTTTACCTAGGATTTTGCTTAGTCTTCTGCTGCTTCTAGTTTGGTGAGGGTTCGAACCTGATAGATGAGGTTTCCATAATACATGGTTATTCATTTCACATAAGTTCAGCGTAGTATGTTTGGACGATTCTTGTATATTAAACGGAACAACGTCCTTAGACTGATTGGAGCACTATGTTCGGACGGTATTGTTGTTGATCATTCATAGCTGTGGAGATGTTCTGGCGGCGGAGCGTCGGTCAATCACTGAAGGGTTTTCTAGCCCATCATGACGATCGACGCTCTAAATGTTAATTTCACAGTGATCATATTGGATAAACCGGATAGCAAAAAAAGAAAAAAGAAAAGTTCTAGTTGTAGCTTCCGGAGGAATTTAAAAAAAAAAACTATAAGCAGGAAAAAGTGTAAAAAGAAAAAGTGTAAAAAGACTCTCTCTTTAGATTTAGATTCATATTTATATGGGTTGGTTATTATCTGAGGATCGAATCTCCACCCAGAGTTCAATATTCTTTGAGTTGTCGTTGGGGTCCGTGTCCTACGTAATGTCCACTCAATCCATATGCTTGAGGCAATCTTAGGTTTATGCAATCTCATATTACAATCTCAGTTAGAAAAAAATTCATACTCATTCACACCTTTTATGCATACATGTGTGCGTGTTTTAAGAGAACAATTTAACTTACATTAGTTTAAAAGTCGAGCATTTAATCTGTCTCAAAATCACTTCTATAAGCTTTTAACTTTCACTACAGTTATAATCTAAAACAAACCCCTTTTAATTACCCCCACGGCATATACAAGTAGAAATCACTTATTGAGATTTAAAATGGCATATTAGTAGTACTTTATATTTTATTTTTTTGTTTTCTTTTTAGAGAATATTATTATAATAGATTATATGAAAGCCTTAACTATTTAATCAGAAATATTAACATTTTATTTTACAGTGTATTTTATAACGCCTTGAAAGAAAACTACATTTATTTTTTATCACAAGTTGAAAGTGAAAGAAGAGAAAAAAATATAGAGTGTTTACATTGCTCGTGTGTGTGCGTATATACCTGTACCGACCTTGTCTCGGTACAATATATTGGATGAGCATGCAGGCAAATTATTTTGAAAATTAAAGTTTAATCAAGACAGACATTAATCTCTTGCTTCTTAAAATCTATTAATAAGCTTTTCATTTTCAATATTCACACAATCCTTTTTATATACAATAATTTCATAAATGAAATAATAATTAAAATACTGGTAATAGTATCAATAAAAATGGAATATTTATATTCTCTCTCACAATATTAGTAATTAACTGAAATACGGGCTTATTATGTACCTGTATCAATATATGTAATATGTAGGATATATGAGCACAGACTTTCACATGACCCACCACTCTCCACTCTATTTCATAGTACTGATACCCTTGAACACATATGTTATCTTTTTGACATATATGTGTTCAAGTGTATCAGTGTTATGAGATAGAGTGGAGAGTGGTGGGTCATGTGAAAATCTGTCCTCATATACCCTATATATTAATATTAGTAATTGTAATAATAATAATAAAAAACAACAAGATACTACCTACAACTACAATAAAAAATATTTTGTCATAAAGAAATTATTGAGTCATCTTATTCATGTTTTTTTCACACACATATACACATATATATATATTGTGCCCTTTTCTATAGGTCAGTAATAATTCATAACAGTCAATTACTAAAAAATTTTAAATTTAGAATATGTTCTTTTAATACATTAATTATATTAAGTCAATTATATCTTTAAAGTACAATTTGAAGCTAAAGGGAATATGTAGGATATAAAATCATTTAAAAATAGTTATATAAAGCTTTAAAATATTGTTGCATATGGTTGTAAAAGCTGGCCATATTAAATAACACAGCTATAAATATTAAAAGTATATTTAAAAATCCGATTTTAATAGTGTAAAACATATGATTTAATAAATGCTATATTTAGATTTGTAATCATATTTAAATAGTCAAAATTAGTATAGTATATTTTTAAAATAAACTTTGTGATGGTGAAAATTATATCTAATTCTATATTTTCTAAATTGTTCTTCCAAATTTTTTTATAATTATATAATAAGTGTATCAATTTTATTAATCTAGACAGAGAAATAGATAGAAAAACGTCTGTCAAAGTTGTAATCAGGTGTTTTTTTTAATGTATACTATTACACACACGCTTGTTTGAAATAATGATAAAGTTTAAAATATTTTCAAAGTTATATTATAGAATTGGATAGAATTATTGCCTATCATAAAAGCAAATAATAATAAATATTAAGTTAACTATCATATGTAATGTTTAAATAGTTTTAATAAAATAATAATTTATTTAAAATTAATATTTTAAGTAATGTTTTAGGTTCATTACATCATCATTTTATTTTTCAAATATAATTCTGCTATAAATTGAAAATCTGTAAATTTGTTTTCAAGCGAGGTAAGAATTGACCAATAAGAAATAAGTATCCTTACAGTCGATAAATATTGTTGTAACTAACTTATAGCGGGAGATTAAAAATGTATTGAAACCGGAGAGAGGTAAATTATAACTATCAAAAGATAGTGTTTTAAAAAATCTTTTATTTTAGTCAATTTTTTAGTACTTTCTTATTATCTGCAAACAACTAATTGATAATTTTAAAAATATATTTTTGCAAAAGAGAGTATAAACTAAAAATATTTTAATCATTTCGTTTAATATGATTTTCTAATTTTTAAAGTACTTACCAGTCATGTTTTATCTAAAAGTTTAACCTAGACTACGCAATAAAAAATGGATATACTACAAAATAAATGGATAGAAATTGTAATGCTGAAAAAATATTTGAAATATTTATTGATACAGTTTTATTAATATTTAACAGAAGAACTGTTTTGGTACATAAAAAAAACCACAGCTCGGACATTACATTATATGGAATCTAATGAAAAAATTGGAGAAGCATTATTATGCATAAGTTTATTCAAGATTTATTTTAAATGGTAATAAGATAATTATATATTGCCTGAATTATTTTATATAGTATAATATTCAAAGGAATAAAATGTTATATCCTTTCTAAAGGTAACATTTTTTTTTTAAATATTTTCGAGTGCAGAGTTGAATAAAGAACCCAGAAAAATATGTTACAGAAGCGTTTTGTATTAAAATATCCGTTCTTCGAATTATTTAAAATGTACTTGGAAAAGATTTGTTCAAAAGTATTTGAAGTTTTGATTTTAAAAGAGATTTATAAAAATACCAAATGAAAGTTTAAATGTATCAAGAAGAAAACAGAGATAAAAGTGAACACATAGATGAATAAAAAATTGGATCCATGGAAATACAAATGATACTTAAAAGTTTATCGAATATTTTTAAAATTAAATTAGATGGATGGATGCATCAGATACGCAGAGAATATTGGTAGAGAAGATTAAGAAGCTTCATGGGATTAATTAATATTATCGTCCTAAAAATTAAAACCAAGGATTATTTTCTAAATTTTACTATATGGATTAATAATTATTTTTGTTTTAAACTTTAACGTGCTTGGAGAACATTTTTAAAAACTCTAGAGAAAATAATAAGCATTTTGGACCTATCAGAACTATCGTCAAGAAAAATATGTAACTATAGTTTTGATTCTTTTTATTTTGTTAACCTAATTTAAATCTAAAATTTTATATAAGATTAGAAAAAAAACATAAAAACATTAATTTGTTAATATTAAAATCTTATAATATAACAATCTAATAATTTAGCTAAAAAATATTTTAATATAAAGTGTATGGGTATGAATTTTTTTTTTATATCTGCAATGCTCAAGTGGACAAAAGAAGCCTACTGAACACGATAACTAGATAAAGGTTATTGGTAATAATAATAACTATTAATAATTTTATAATGTATATTTTTGTTTTCTTTAGATCATCCATAAATTGGAAGAATGAAGTGTAAAAGTTTTTTAAATTATATGTAACGCATTTCATACAACATTTAAAAAAAAACCATTATAAGATAGGATTGATTTGGAAATATGCATACGACAATTTTTTTTATTTAGTAATATAATCCAACATAACAAATAATTATGTGATTCTTTTAAAATTTTATGATATGGGATATTCAAATATTGTCTAAGTAAATCGTATATGATTAAACATACAGAGCAATGAAGTAAGGAGACTTTTCTTATGGGATAGTAAGATTGTTTAACTATTAATGAATTTTATTTATTGTTTTGTAAATGCAGACAGTTATTTATCGATGTAAGATGTAGAAAAATCTTGAGAAATAATGTTGAGATAGTGGCTTGGAAGTACTATAGTTAGCAGGAAACCAAGATGATGTATTTTAAAATAGGATATGATAAGGAATGGGAATAATATTTAGTCTTTCTATGTGGTTATCAGCATAGTTAACATAGCCCTATGACTGATACATATTTTATTTGGACAGTGTTTATATTACTTTAAATATTTGATGTTCTAATAAAGCTGAAGAAATAGCTTTAACATCGTCCCTGTACTAGAGGATATTAGGCAGATAAATGTCCTACCTCTTCGCACTGTGCCATGATTTTGAGATATGTTAAGAATAATACTCTAGCTTTCTTCCTTAATCCTATGCATCTGCTTTTGCTATCTTTATTTCATGTAACTGCATCGTTTAGTAAGATATTTTAAAAGAAATGATAGATAATTTAGAACTTATGTTATGCTATCGTTTTTTGTATAAGATTAGTTTAGTTGCTTATAAGGAGCAGAATGTTATAACTTAAGATTGAAGATCCAAAGTATCCTAGGGAAAGAAAAGAATCATAAAATATATTTTGAATTTATTTCGGAAATGAAATATAAATTTTTTTTAAAAATGGGGTATCTAAACAAAGATATTTTTTAAAAGTGATAATAATTTTAAATGCTTTAGTGTTATTTTTTTAAGAGAAAAATAAGTATTGTATATTTTTTTTAAAAATACAATAGTACAAAGTAGATTATGTAAACAATATTGCATAGTATTCTTGTTTATGGATTAACAGAAATCTATTAATGATTAAACTTATATCATACTAAAGTCAGGCTTAAAGAAGAATATATTATGATTAGTAAACATTGTGTGATAAATACTAAAATCTAGTACTGAATTTTGGATAATAGTTTGTGTAACATCTTTGACTTTGCAAGATGAATTTTTTTAATATTTTGAGAAATCCATACTCATTATAAAATTTTGTTTTTCTATGAATGTTTCTAAGTATGAATTTTTAAAATAGGATAGTTTAATAATATTAGAGATAAAATGCTGTTGTTAATAAAGTAGAGAAATTTATTTGTAATAAGTTAACCATGATGAGAAACCAAATAATAACATTTTTTCTAAATTTTGTCCTAAATCTAAATAAAGATGTAATTGAAATATAAATTATTTTTTATAACCAGGTAGATCAAACTATAAAATAAAAAGGGTTAAGGATATCCACTGTAAATAATGTAAATAAATTGTTTAGTTATTTATTGTTAGTAATAAACTTTGTTAAATTTTGTTATTAAAAAAAAATTTGTGTCAGAGTTATTTATTTCTCCACATTGCTGCATGAAAACATGATATATGCATAATAATCGAAACAAACATATAATTTTGCACAAAAGATAAGTAGAAAATTATTTTAAGAATTTTAAATATTTTATTGGTATTCATTATAATTAAATAATCATAATCTTACATTATTTATTGGTCATAAATCAGTTATCACAATATTATATTAAATTATGTGCTACTTGTTGCCACACATATTTTGTTTGTCAGATTATGAAAATGCTACCATGTATTTATTATATCATTACATGAAGAATATTATTATTGTTATTTATTATTATTAGTTTAAGTGTAGTAGATTATGACATAAAATCCCTTCTCATATTTTACTACCATATTTTTAAAATTAACTTAGAATACATTTTATGAACCTGAGATTATTTTATTGAGCTAGATTATTATTAAATAGAAGATTAAGATTTAATTATTAGTTTAGTCTTAGTGAGTAGAAGTTATTAAAGTCGTAAGAATACTATGAGTTTGTTATTTAAAATAGTAATAAGGGGGATAGTGTTCTTATGCCATTGAGGTAGTATCCTGTAGGATATTGGCTCAATGTAATCTATCTTGTCACCTGTATTTTCACTTCAAGTCTCATGAAAATATTAAATATTTATTTAATTTGATTTTTATAAACTGAACTTTATTTGTATTGTAAATCTGAGCTAGAACCTATTTTATTTTATATTGTATATCATCTGGAAGTGGAGATGCAGAATCACAAGGTCAGAATATATATACTTTAAATGCCTTACTGTGGCTTTTATAGATACACCTATACTTATCAGTCTGTAATTCCACATTTGTCCTATATTACGATTATCTTCACTTTCAGTCAAAATGAAATTCTTAACTTTGGATGCTCAGTATTGACTCCTTACTTATTTCTATTTTTTTAGTGTTGATAATCTTCTAATTCAGTCAATAAGATTGATAATTCTGGGAAATGAAAAAATATTATTATGGGCAGGCAAAAATTACTGTAAAACATCACTATTTTCAAACTTGAGTATCAGTTCATAACTGGAAAGGCTACATGGCTGAAGCTATGGTAATGCATTTTTGGTGATTTTAGCACATAGCTTTGATGCATTGTATTCCTAGAAATTTATCATTATAGCTGTAGTTAAGTAAATTTAACATTCAAAAATATATAAATAGAGTTATACTCCTTTCTTTAAACACTTTATTGTAAATTCTTATATATAAACTGTTGTTTCAACTGTCCTACAGCTTCTTCAAAGTTATAATACATTAATAAATAAAACATGAAACAAATAAATAATGAAACCTAATTATGGAATGGATTGAAGTAAACGTATATATTCTGTATATATTTTAATTAATATAAGTATTTTATTTTATTTTTGTTTAGTTTTATTTACTTTGTTTTTATATACATTGTAACGCTAGTGAGAGATATATGTATAAAACTGATGTATATAGCGTTACATGTTTCATAATTTAAAAAACAAAAAAGATTAGTTAAGTAGATTTCAAAACGCAATTTTTAAAATAAAAAGATGATGTATATTTTGCTTTTAAAACATAATGAAACTATTTGTTAAAAAGTGGTTGGGGGAGAAATCTAAAATAGAAAGATGAAAAACTCTCTCCTTTTTAAAGAAAACTATTTTTGTTGCATGAAGTAAAAATAAGTTAAAAGAATAAATAAGGAAATATGAAAAGTTAAAATAAAATCAGTTTGTAAAAGTGAAAACTTTCAAAAATGCAACTAGTTTCAAAGATTAATTAATTAATTTAGAATGCTAATAAGATTTCTGATTGATAATGATATTGAAATTGGATTAATTAAAAAAGCTATCTAAACTATTGATGAGATAGTAGTTTAATCTAAGCAAAAGTTTAGATTAAAGCAAATATAAAAATAATTAAAAAACAGACTCAAGTTAAGATCAAAATTAAAAATAATGATAAGGAATTAAAAACAATGAGAGAAAAAATATGTAAAGTCACTATGGCCTATTGTTATTTAGTCAGGGCTGCAATCTGTAATTCAGTCAGGTCAGCAATTTGTAATTCAATCTGCTCTTAAGTCTATAAATCAGTTGGGACTGCAATTTGTTATATAATTCTGTTCTTGAGTCTGTAAATCAGTCTGGTATTCAATCTGTAATTCAGTTTGGACAGAATTCAGACTCAGAGTTTTCATTGAGAATCCAAAACAACCACAAATCCAGATATTTGGAAACTATAAATGCAGTAGTAAGCCAATTAATTAGTGCTGTTACCAATATCAATGCAAAAGCTATGGAACTAGCAATATTCATTGCTAGATGAAGTGTTTGAATGGGCTTCCATTGCTGGAAACTGATGCCACAATGATAAATATATGCTGCCACAAATTCTTTCTCTTTTTCATTGGCAAGACAAAGAAATGGAAAACAAGCCCTGAAGGCATCAATGGAGAACAAAAACCAACCAGTTGGAAAGTGACAATCATGGAAACCTAGGTAAAGATATTTTGATACTTGACTATAGACACTTTATATTTATTTTAAATAAATTATAATTAATGGTCTATTAGAACATTTAGCCTAATACTAATCATTTATATTTTCTTTATATAAAATATATTGTTATATTAGATATGCTTGTGCTTGAATAAATATTAATGTTTGCATAAATATTATTTGGTCTATTCTCTCTCTCTCTTGTCACTGCATCATCAGTAATTTAAGTGTATAGTTATTTTTATGTATTAAATGAATGTGCTGGACCCTGGTTAAGAGTATGAGCTAGTCTGGGATAGGTCAAGCACTGGATTGTATGCCTGTCATCTGAATCATACTGACTATGTAACATATGGTTGGATGGTACCTGAATTTGATCCTCAAAATAAATAAAATGCTTTGTATGGCAGGGTTTGAATCTAATGGATGACGTGGGTTATGGTCAGCAAATATGTTTGTATTATGCTTTGTATAGCCTGCCCTGGCCATGGGTATCATTGTTGGCTATGCTATCAATGGTATTCTCCCCTCTGCTTGAAGGATTGGTATGTTCCCGTCATGTTAAAGCCAAAAAATAAGAGGTTATAGGTTAAAAGGTATTTAAAACTAGTTAATATGGGTCTTATTTGGGGGAGGGAAATCCAGTTCTATATATGTGTGTGTGATTAATCCCTGACTGTTATAATTGGACTCCTAACGTGGCACAATGTATAATAAACCACGAGTACCCTGAATAAATTTTTTTTAAATGAAATATTTTTATCTAATTACATAAAGCCGTATACTTTAAATCTTATAAAAGCACTGCCAGAAAGAAACAGCACATATATTAAACATGAGAAACAAAATATATTAATAATTTTAAATTGTAATTTTTTAAAATGGAAAAGTCAAAAGGTTACAATTAATATTTTTTAAAATATATATTATGCTTTAGTGTGTATAGGTGTGCACGGCCACGTAAGTTTATAATTGTAAATGTGGCACCTCACGATGAGTGTCTTTTGGGAATCTACCTCAGTGTAACCCTATTTAAGCATTTCAATTAGTCATAAATAAGTTGGTGATATATATAATTGTGCTGCAAATATACATGTATAATCTCATTATTGCTTGCCATGTCATGTGTTAAAAATGAAATGTAGAGAAAAGGGAACTCTTGGGGGGAGGGGAGAAAGCATAAGCATAGATGGGTCATAGAAAAATGATAGTCAACATTTTTTTGTATGTAGTCTCTGTAAATTATTAACCGAATGTCTTCGTAAATTGATGTCTTTAATCGTGTACCATAATTACTAACCCTAAGTAAAAAAAAAATTTTTAAGCAAGTTTACTGATATGTACTGAGTATACATGCTAATACATTATTATAATAAGTAAAATTAAAAATAAAAAATTTGCAAATAAAAACATTTTTAAGAATTAAAAATTAAAAGTTATCTAAACTCATATATATATAATTGCACAGATGGAAAATTATTAAAATAAAACTTTATTTAAAAAAAAAAAGTATTTTAAAACTAAATTTTCAACAAAAACTTAAAGGATTTAAAGATAAAAATATATCTTTAAGAACATAAAAATTTAATTAATATTATTGTGTAAAAGGCTAAAAAATGGAAATGATTATTTTTAATTAGACTTAAGTAAACTAGCCCTTGGGCATCTCAAAATTTACTATTAAAGGTCTGATAGGAGAGAAAAACAATAAGAACAGAATAGCCAATAAAAAAATTCCTCAGGAAATGGACCACAGCAAAAGGATCATCATCATCATGACATCAGGTCCAGTCAATCTGAGATTTTAATATAAAAAGGAAAAGACTGGAAATAATTTATGTGTGCTATATATATTAAGTCCGGGAGAGTTGAAGGTGAAGGGATTGAAAAGACACATTTTCAATCCTTCAGTTTTTCTAAAAAAAAAAAAAGAAATGAAATATTGTTTTCCTATATTGCAGACCCCAGGACATCAGGGTCCTGCAATAAAATCCTGCAAAGAACTATACCAGCTACAGTAAAGGACCTTCGGATAAATACAATGGCTAACATCATACCAGTCTCCCCAGGATGTAGTGGAAATTAACACTGGATCCAAATTACAAGCAACTATAAAGGATGGACTTTTAAACTGTAAGAACTATATATATATAATTCATGAACATTAAGTATAATTATTTCCAATATTTTAAATAGAAATAAGTTCCTATTTGACCAAACTAAATCATCTATTAATAATTATTTTTATGATATGTAAATTTAAAATCATTTCCATTAATTAATTTTTTTTTGTTCTTTCCTGTTAAGCTAAAGTTTTAATAAATGTTAAACTTAAGTTGGGTGTGGACGGCTGCATAGATCATAAAGTTATGTTAGTTTAATTAAAGGGAGGGTTGATCTTATGTTATTTGTTTTGCAGTTAAATTGGGTTAATGGATTGGATGTATCGGTGTAATTAGTAAATGTAGCATGAAGATCCGCTATGTGCAGATCACACTATACACAGCACTGGGGCAAAATAAGACCCATTTCTTACTGATCATCGAAAGCAGATGGCATTCCCTGCTCCTTGGATCACCCTTTTAGCCTATGGAATGGGATAGTAAGATGGAAAAAAGAACCGCAATCCCTTCCTATGGAGTTTTCTTTTTTATTGTTCTCACCAGACAGACGAATATTCCTGTACTGGACGAGAGACATTTCTTCTCGATAACCATGCTGTTCAGATGTATATTTCTGACAGTGCGGTATTGTGCTGTCATATTCATGCTGCATTGAATGCATTGATATATCAGAAAGATTGGCATTAGTTTGATTGTGAACTTTTGGCCTAGGGTTAAATAAGGGATATAGAATATTTTCTTTTTCAGGTGCAATCTATGTAGTCTATCCATACTCGACACTTGAATAAAATATTAATAAATTCATCTGTGTAAACTTATAAAATCAAAAGTTAAAATTTAAATCAAATTATAAAGTAAACATTATACTAAAATAATTCTAAATTTTATATATGTGCAAAATAAATGTTTCTGTGTATTGTTAATCTGATAGTGGCTTATTTTTATTTTTTATTTTTCTTTCTTTAAAAATAGAGTATACATTATCTCTGCTGCTCCGTGAGCTAGTGACTGGGGCTAACAGTCTATAATAAAATAAAATTGGATCTTAACTTAAGTATCTGCCTACTATATAAATTTTCCAGGTTCAAATAGCCTGGTGGTGCCCTTGTAAGGTAGATACAATAAGACTCTAAGTATCAATACCACCCGACCATTATAATATATATTGGGTTTTAGTTTTATTTTGTTCTCCTTTATTCTTTACTTAATCCATTCCATTGTTTTGTCTTATTATTTATTTATTTCACATTATTTTATTTATTAGTGTACTATAGCTCTGAAAAAGATTGTAGGATAGTCAAAATGTCAGTTTATATATAAAATTTTGCAATAAAGTGTGTAAAAAAATGTTTTGACATTTAAAAATGTTCTTAACAAACATATTTTTAATATAAATACTGTCAATGAATTTCTGCAGTGATAATAGCTGTTGTAATTCAGAACCTTTCCACATTTTGATGGGATTACTTATTTTGTTTAATTACCTAATGATTTTTAGTATAATTTGATTCTTGACCATTTTTTTCTCCCTTCATTATTTTCTGCTGTGCAGTTATGCAGTTTATAATGAGAAACATTCTTCCATCATCCTCAGCTCCAGTTTCTTCTTGTTTTTTTATTATTTTATTCTTTATTCTTACATTCTTGTTTTACTTTAATTTTAGAATTACAATTAATCAGCTGATTTTCAATCAACATCTGATTACTGGATTTAATTTTACCAGAACATTTAAATGGATACATAAAAAAATAATATAAAATAACTTTTCATAAATACAACTTTGTTTATTTGACTTTATTAAGTATATATCTATTTTCTCCTTTCTTTTTTCTATAGGAAAGTATGAGTAGTTTACTTTGAATCCCCTCCTAAGCTATTAATTTAAAAATCAGAGAATAAGAGATCTATTTAATTATTACTAATTATTTTTTTGTAAAATAACTAAGTATATAAATTTTAAAATATATGCAAATTTTACAAATCTCTTAATATGCTGTTTGGTTTATTTTAATGTAAACTAACTATCATTCTCTTATTTAAAAGTTTATTATTATTATTATTATTATTATTATTATTATTATTATTATTATTATTATTATTATTATTATTATTATTATTATTATTATTATTATTATTATTATTATTATTATTATTATTATTATTATTATTATTATTATTATTATTATTATTATTATTATTATTATTATTATTATTATTATTATTATTATTATTATTATTATTATTATTATTATTATTATTATTATTATTATTATTATTATTATTATTGCAACTCAATATTTGCTATACATCAGAAATCAGCTGGTCATGCATGTGAACCTAAAAATGCAAGAATAGTTTGCAGGGAGAGAAATGACATTAAGAGAAAAGTTAAAGAAGCATGTTTTATTGCTATTGATGATAAGGCTATGAATAGGAAAGATGCGTGTTACAAAATCTCTAAGAAATGGTTCATTTAGAGCTGACGCATTTATTTTCAACTAATTTACATATATCAGCATATTTTAGCATATACCAACACGCTATGCTTATTCTTTGTTGCCCATGATTATGAGAGCTAAGTTCTCTTGAAAGCGCTCGGGCATTATTCTTTAGATATAATTATTTTGAGTTTATAATATATTGTTATTTAATCCTGATGAAGCTCAGTTGTTGTGCGCGCATTTGCGCATTAAAATTATATACATATATAATAAGCACCTGAGTTTAATAATTTCTTTTTATTATTATTATTATTATTATTATTATTATTATTATTATTATTATTATTATTAAATATAGCTTTACTTCTCACTATATGTAAAATATATAATTGTTAATTAGAGAAGATATTAATTAGTATTAAAGTTTATCGGCTTAACGTTTTCGAGGATCCATGCCTCATATTCATAGCCTTCATAAAATGTATAATAAAATATGCAAATATTCAAATAAGCTAGTATTACGTAGCCCATTTCTTCGAGATCTCGAAGCAAGTATCCTTTCTATTAATGGCATGGATGTTTCCATTGATGTAAAATGCCTCCTTTATTTTTCTTTTGTGATCATTTGATTCTGAGCACAATATTATGGGATTGGCGGATGTGAAGTTGTGTCCAGATTGTTTAGCATGCTCCAAGAATACAGAGGACGTGTTGCTGTTTTTCTGAGCTCTGTTAAATGTGTAAATATGTTGACCCAGTCTAGTACTGATTGTAGCTTTATTATTATTATTATTATTATTATTATTATTATTATTATTATTATTATTATTATTATTATTATTATTATTATTATTATTATTATTATTATTATTATTATTATTATTATTATTATTATTATTATTATTATTATTATTATTATTATTATTATGTTGTGTTTCAAAGAAAAGAACTTTATTGATAACCATAGAGTTACATTTGCTATAAGACACTTCGTATACATATATTTACATTGCTAGTGAGTAAACCAAGTTTAAGTTGGTATCTGTGATGTACAAAAAAGGAACTTAACTATTATTATTATTATTATTATTATTATTATTATTATTATTATTATTATTATTATTATTATTATTATTATTATTATTATTATTATTATTATTATTATTATTATTATTATTATTATTATTATTATTATTATTATTATTATTATTATTATTATTATTATTATTATTATTATTATTATTATTATTATTGTTGTTGTTGTTGTTGTTGTTGTTGTTGTTGTTGTTGCTGCTGCTGCTGCTGCTGCTGCTGTTGTTGTTGTTGTTGTTATTACTACTACTACTACTACTATTATTATTATTATTATTATTATTATGTTTCAAAAGGTACATTATTACTTTCTTTGGTTTACATAGTTTCTAATTACATTGTATTTACAATTTGATTCATTAAAATTTACAGTTTGGTTTACTTTTCTTTAAACATAAGTTTTTTTTTCCTTGTAGCTAACTTGTTCCTTGTTCTATAGTCTATAAATAATGCTTCAACCTCAGCATTTTCAGTTGTCTTTGTTTTGAATTTCTCATAGTCTTGATTTTTCATTTAACAGTGACCAAGTTGCAGCATATAAAACTGGTCTATCTTTTATTTGTATTAGTTTATTAATGAATGTGGCTGGATGATGTCGAGTATTTTTCCTCATTATCAAGCTGCATCTCGTGCACCAAAAAGAATATAGTACAAATGTAGCTGCCCTAATGTTTGATATCGCTCGACTCTGATTTGCATTAATAATTTGTTCCATCATGGTGTTTTTCCTTCTATATATGTTGCATACCATTTGTCTTATTTTTGCCAAACCTTCACAGTTGTAAATTAGGTGTTCAATTGTTTTTTCGGCTCTATGGCGTAGTCCACAAAATGGATCTATGTCCCTATACATCCTTTTATAGTGGAGAAAAAAGGTTGTGGGCATAGCAGTTAGGTTCATTTTTATTATAAAATTGAAAAATTTATGTTCCAATGCCCATCGCTTGAATTGTTTAACCAGTTTTTTGTTATCGATTCCCAACATTGGTGAAGGTTCATTTACATTAGTTTCTTTATTTATCAGGTTATATATTTCCCAATATGAATATTTGTTCTCATATTGTTTGGGTATGTCCTTATTGGTTTTACATTGATAAATTATGGATGAAATGTATGATCCTGGAGGTGGTGGTCTGTCAGTAGGAGTAACTTCAATTAGGTGTTTTAGTTTCGGGAATTGTTTCATAGTTGTAATAATTGCATTCCTCAACTTTTGTATGTGGAAGATTTCAACTGTGTGGAGACCCAGTCCATTTTTTATCAGTGGTCGAGACATTTTCCTATTCAATATGGCAACTGTCTTCTTGGACCAGAGTAACTGATTACATATTGCTTTGATTTTTTTAATGAAAGCCTTTGAGAATTTGAGAATTGGTGAATAATAGCTGATTTTTGTCATAATTAGTTGGTTAATTGACTGCACTTTCGAGAAGATAGACATATAAGTCTTTGAAAGGGAGTCAGCAATTCTTTTTATTTCTTCCTTAATCCTATCTTGGATTTTACATCTCATCCCCATGATTCCCAAATGAAATGGGAAACCCAGGAAAGATGTAAGTTTTGATTGATAGATCATCACACATGGTTTTCCTGTAAATAGAGACCATGCTGAAGTTTTTGCTTGGTTGAATTTAAGCTTATAATGTGCAGTGTATTCTTCCAGTAGCTGCTGCAGTTGTGGAATTATTATTATTATTATTATTATTATTATTATTATTATTATTATTATTATTATTATTATTATTATTATTATTATTATCATCATCATCATCATCATTATTATTATTACTATCATCATCATCTTTTCTTTTTTTTTACATAATTTGGTCAAACTAAAATTTATCTTTTTCCCCCACTTCTTAATTCCAATTTTCTGAGTATTTCCCATTACATTCTGAATGACAGTTATTTACTCAAGAATCGGTCTATTTACATGGGGCTAATATAACTTGTAATTTGGTTAAATTAGCATAATTACAATAAATTGATGTAAACTGTCAGATCCATCAAAGAAAATGTATGTTTCAGTTATAGTGATTTAATTAATATCTAACTTTTGATAAAGGAAGATGACTTTAGAAAAATAAAGTAATACATCTATGCAAGTAATAAATCAGTTATACTGAAGATAATAATGCGAGGATGATAGATGGGTTATTGATGTTAATATATGATATGTGGCTTTGCTCAGCATTTTCCAAAAGATAAAACCTAAAATATGTATTTAAATATTAACATAACTGGCAAGCCAAACATTAACGATTGCTTAATAAGCACGAAATTATTAAATTTCATATGCTGTATTTTTGATGTATAACTTTAAATTATTTAAAGATTAAATATATCTTTTTTTATTTAACATTTTTCAAATTGCACAAAACACCTCTACAACTTTTTTTTTCATGTGTCAAAGCATCGGCCGGGAAGCGAACCCGCAATCCGGGACAACTGCTTGTTAGGTAGCTGTGCTGACCACTCGACCACCAACGCTTGACTAACACCTCTACAACTTTTAAACACATATTCTAAACAAATTATAATAATAATATTAACAATTTCTTTCCATAAAAAACACGTGTAGAGGGTTTTTTTTTCTTTAAAAATTAAAAATATATATTTGAAATTGGCAGTTGTAATCACTGCAATTCAATCAAGAGTAAGAGAATTTGTGAAATGCATTCTAAACTTTATAAAAGAATGCTTTTTTATTATAATTTCAGTTCAAATGGAAAAAAAGTGCCCATTTGTTTTCAAAAAATAAATCATTCTTGAAATAATGAAAAGAGAAAGACAGATTTGTTTTTATAACAATAAATAAAAATGCAGTTTTTTTCTTTAGGGAATACAATCAAATAAACATAGATTAGTGCTTCCATATGGAAATATATATCTATCTGCATTTTTATATTTTTACAATTTGTTTGCAATGTTAACGTTTTCATTCTTATAAATTTAAGATTAATTGTATTATAAGTATATGTACAAAGAAGTTAAAAAGCATATACGCTGTGTGTGTATATATATAAACCTAAAAATAATTGGGTTTATTTCCATGTAATAACTAGGGAACATTAGCTGTGGTGTTATTAAGTTACTATCACTTACTATTGACAATCTTTCTGGTAAACAGTTTGCTCTAATAGTTAACAATATTTTGTTTGTTTTTTTCTTGCCATTATTTAGAAATAATCATCCTTTTTTAATTCTAACTTAAAATGTTATGAATTTAAACCCATACGTTTTTATAAATGTAAGAATTTAAAAGAATTGCATCTTCTCTTTATATCATATAAATATTATTTCATCTCTCTTAGAGAACTATGTATGTTATATTAAATATTTTCATAAATTAATTATGATGAAACAAAGATGAACAATTTGCTTTATTCGTTGTTTTTTTTTTGTCTTGGTTTACTTGGAAATGAAAGGAGGTCCTTAAATTTCTAAGTAAATCCCAAACAAAAATATATATCATGAACTACTAGAACAAATTGTTTAGTTTAAATCTTTTATTTCTAAATAAATCCAAGATTTAAAAAATTATTCTGGATTACTAGAGAAAATTGATTAACTTAAAGACAATCAATAGTAATTGATAGTTACATAGCAACACCAATGCTAACAAATTTCTATAGTCATTATATGAAAATAATCTTGTTGTTTCTTAATTTATGAAAATATTTAATTTAATACATATATAATCAAAATTATTCTAAATTCACTACCAACCAGACTAACCAAAAAATAAACTTTAAAGGACAACCAATGGTTTCACTACTACAAGCAGCCTTCTCAAGTGCAAAGAACTATAAAATAACTTATTTAAACTCAATATTACCCACAATTCCACTTACCTCCCATACACCCTTAATATTAAAATAACTTAAATAAGTTAATTGCTTCAGAATCATACATTTTTAATAATAAAAAGTCTTTAATTTTTTTTATTTCATTTCTCTCAAAGAAGACATCCATAACTTCATCAAAATTAATAGTGTGGCCTATATCTTTCTCATTGATATATAAAGCAAAATGAAGATATTTATTTCTAACCCTACTTTTATGTAGCTTTAATATTTTATTTAAACTCAAACTACTCTGATCTATATATATCTTCTTACAAAAACAATGGATAATATACCCTACTCCAGAAATAGTTTTTCTATCAAAAATGTCCTTTGTATTATTTAATAAATTATTCAAAGTAATATTCCTTTTCCAAGAAATTTTTTACTTCCCAACAAATTACTATTTTTACATACAATTCTATAAGAAGACATTTTAAATGACAAAAAATAAAATGTTTTTTTTTTATCATTTACATTATTACAGATATTATTACTATTTAATAAAATACTTTTAACAAATTTATCAGAGTAACCAACACTCAAATAATCTTTATAAAATTGACCTTTTTGAAATAAAATAAATAATTATAATGAGATAGCTTTGTTTCAAAAAAGTCATTTTTATAAAGATATTTATAATGATGTACAGAATAAAGAAAAATATGATTTTATCTCTTTGTCATTTAAATTGTCTTCTTATAGAATTGTATGTAAAAATAGTAATTTGTTTGGAAATAAGAAAATTGCTTTGAAAATGGGTATTACTTTGAATAATTTATTAAATAATATAAAGGATATTTTTGATAGAAAGACTATTCCTTGTATATATAAAGTATATGAGCACAGACTTTCACATGACCCACCACTCTCCACTCTATCTCATAACACTGATACACTTGAACACATATATGTCGAAAAGATAAATAATCACCAATATATGTATTTCATGCTAAACCAGTGTTATGAGAAAGAGTGGAGAGTGGTGGGTCATGTGAAAATCTGTGCTCACATACCTTCTATATTACATATATTGATACAGGTGTATATTAACTCTATATTTTAGTTATTCGTGGTATAGTGTATATTATCTCTTGTTTTTGTAAGAAGGTATATATAGGTCAAAATAGTTTGTGCTTAAATGAAAGAATAAAGCTATATAAAAATAGGATTAGAAATAAATATCTTAGTTCTGCTTTATTTATTCATGAAAAAGATAAGGCCTCACTATTAATTTGATGAAACTAAGGCTATCTTCTTTGAGAAAAATGAAATGAAAAGAAGTATTAAAGAATGTTTATTGTTAAAAATTTATGATTCTGAAGCAATTAACTTATTAAAAAGATATTTTAATATTAAGGGTATATGGGAAGTAAGTGGAATTGTGGGTAATCTTTAGTTTAAATATGTTATTTGGTAGTTCTTTATACTTGAGAAGGATATTTGTGACAGTGAAACCATTGTTTGTGCTTTAGTTGTTTTTTTGGCTATTTTTTTTTGAATTGTGAATTTGGTGTAATTTTGATTATTTATTGACTATTTTAGCTTTATGCACATTAATAAAGTAAAATTTAATTGTTTAAATATGGATATTGCTTTAGCCTAATGCATTTTCAGTATGAAACATACTGATGGCTATTATATAATTATCAGGATGTCTCATTAATATTCACATTTTATAAATTCTAATGATTACTTAATTGGTTGTTGTTATATATTTCATTGATGACATTATTATTGTTAACAATATGTCATGCATCTTTTATTTTTCTTCTTCAGTCATCTCATTCAATATCTGTTTAATATTTTCTGAATAGAATATATTCTTGTTCACTTTCATGATGTAAAGAGAGATATATGTGTAATATTTTTTTTTGTTTTATTGTATAAGTATTTATGCTGTTGAATTCTTACTATAGTTTTATCCCAAGATATATCATTGTACATCCCATGACATTGCATTGAACTGCAGATGCAATATGCAATGCAATGGCATAGGGAAGGGGTTGGCAACCTATGGCACCTGTGCCATGCTTGGTACTTCAATGATTATCAATGGCACTTGGAATAAATTGAAATAGTAAAAATTTATATTTTAATTACAGCGTCTTTTTTTGTTTGTTTTTACATTCAACATTGAATTTACGATTAAATCATTATTTATCAGAAAATAATACACTTGACTTCATTTAAAAGATATTTTTATTTGCAAGCGAAATAAATTCTATATATTCACATTTTACTTCTGATAATATTAAAAAATGAGATTGTAATTCAAATAAAAAGCTTATTACATTATCAATTCTACGAAGCTATTTTCAGTAGATGAATGGTAAATAATCGATGCTTATTGGTGGCACTTCTTTCAAAAAAGAGATTCTCATGGCATACTGACTGAGATTCCCAAAATGTTCCACAAAAGACAAAAATGTGATATTCACTCTTTTCAAGACTCTTGGACAAATGAATATGGATATGTACAGCAAAAAGATCATGCTGTGTGTACATTATGCTGTGAAAGTATTGTGTATCATACCTCAAGTGTACAAAGACATTATCAAACTAAACATGTGTTCATGTTTAAAAACTCAGATGAGAAAAGTGAAACTATAAAAAGAGCTGTCTCTGCCTTTAAGAAACAAACTACTTATTTTAGTCAAATAATTGGAACCCAAAATAAAGCCACTGAATGTAGTTATACAATTGCTCATTGTGTGGCTTCGAGAGGTAAACCTTTCACAGATGGACAGTTCATCGAAGAAATGTTTTTGAAAAGTGCTGAAGTCTTATTCAGTGAACTACCAAATAAACAAATGATACTGTCTTGAATTTGAGAAATACCAGCTTCTGCAAGATCGATTCAAAGAAGAATAATTGACATAGCCAAAGATGTAACAACAAAACAGAAAAACAGTTTATAAGCTGTTGCATTCAGTGTTACTGTTGATGAAAGCAATGATGTAAATGATGTGGTGTGGTTAGCAATAGTTGCATGATATTGTGACAACAATCATATTTATGAAGAATTGTGTTGCTTGATTCCTCTTACTGGTACAACAAAGGGACATGATATTTTCACTGTATTTTTCAATTATTTTGAAAATTAACATAAATAAAATATTTAGTGTTACTACTGACACCAGCCATGCAATGATTGGAAAGGAAAAGGAATTTGTTAAACTTCTTGAAAATCATATTAAACATCAAATATTGAATTTCCACTGCATTTATACACTGGGAAAATTTAGTTGTAAAAATCTCATCACAATGCTTGAATTCTGTAATGAACACTGTCATTAAAATAATTAATTTCATAGTTCTTATTTTTCAGTAACACATAGGCAATTTAAATCCCTTTTGCAAGAAATGAATAGTGCATATACAGATCTCTCTATACAGCAATGTTTGTTGAATTAGTCAAGGTAATGTCTTGAACAGGTTTGTATCATGTCTGAAAGAAATCAAGATTTTTGATAAAAAAAAACATTATCTGGAAATAAATGATGAAGACTGGTTATGCAAATTGATGTTTCTGACTGATATAACTCAACACCTGAATGAGTTAAACTTGCATTTGCAAGGGAAGGGTCAAACAGTACTAGAACTTTTTGAATATTGGAAAGGATTTGCATCAAAGTTAGATATATTTTGCTGTGATATTACCACTAACACCTACAAGTACTTTCCAAATGTAAAGGCCATGCAAATCAATTTAACATTAATGAAGATGAACTTCAAAAATACATTGAAGTTCTCAGAGAAGAATTTTCCAAACGATGTGAAGACTTCCAAATACACATATCCATATTTTTTTCCCTCATCAAACCTGACTTAATTGATTTAAAGATGACTCCATTCGATTTATCTTTTTTTGAGTGGGTGAATATTGATAGTTTTGAGATAGAATTAGTCGAATTAATGTCATCAGAATTATGGAAAACTAAATTTGTAGAATTGTGGAAAACTCTTGAAGAGAACTGTCTAGAAAAGTCGGCTGTCATTCTCAATTGTTGGATATGATTACCTGAAAGATTTTATTCTTTGAAAAAACTGCTTGTGCTCTGCTTTCAGCATTGAGTTCAACTTACTTATGTAAACAAATTTTATCACATATGAAAAATATTTTGAATTCATAAAGAAGTTGTCTAACACCAGAACATTCAGAAGCATGCATGAAGCTAAAAGTGTCTAATTACATACCTGACATTGAGCAATTGACCAAAGAGGTACAAGGGCAATGTTCACATTAATTTATTTTAATAATAAAAAAAGGTTAATCATATTAGAATTCATGATATTTTTTTCTTATTTATATTATATATTTTGTATAGGTAAAAAGTTGTAATTTATAATTTGTAATATAATTTTTAATAAGCATGTTAAAAATTACAAATTTTTAAAAAAAGTACTTTTCACATGATTCTAAGTATTTTAAATATTGAATGACCAATAATATAAGATCCAGTTATAATGGACTTCAAAAGTATATATTATGTAGTTGTATATATTATATACTATAATATTATATATAACTTTGAAGCCTATTATAACTGAACCAATTTTGATAATATAGTATAATAAGATTGGTAAAATCATGTTGGCATGCCGAATAATATTGCAACATAGGTTCGGCATGACACTACTAAAAGGTTGCTGACCCCTGGCCTAGGGTGTTCAATTTCAGTCTAATATTACAAAAATTAGACATCATAAATACTTATATAATAAAACAAAAGGAAATATTATAAATGTTTAATTTTTTTAGATCATGAAAATGTATATGAACATATTTTATCCAAAAAATATTCTATTGATATGTATGTGTTGATTGAGTTAATTAAAAAGAAAAGCGTTGTGACTTATTACTTAAAATAATAATGTTATCAACAAAAGATCAAACAATATAAAATATGAATATTTAATGTAACAGCCTTAATAAATATATAAATAAAACTGATTAACTTATAATAATTAAAAAGATTGAAAATCGTGTTATTACTGAAAATGCATTAGATTAAAATACTATCTCTAATTAAGTAACTAAATTTTATTTTAAAAGTTACATGTATACATATGTAAGCATGATTATATTATATGTAAGTATGTTGAAAACTACTATTCATATACAGTAAAGTAATAAATAAATCATTGTAAATAAAGTACAAATGATTATCTGCTAATTTATAACATCTGTTAGGGAACATTGAATAAAATATTGCCAATGTCATGGCTTTTCTGTATATTGCTTGACACATCATATTTCTATTAAACATTAAAATAATGAATATTCTTTAATTAACAATTTCATAAGTAATAAAATTAATATTTATAATTAAAAAAAAGCAACATTTTTTTCATTCTAATTGAAAATGAAAAAATATTAATATTTTTTTCTCTTTATTTTAAAGAACCAAAAAATATCTCAAATTAGTTTACAGTTAGCTAAAATTAGGTAAAGTAAGTTTTTGGATTTTTTTAATTTTGTTTGAAAATGCTGCAGTAAAGGAAAACAAGTAGTAAAATCTTAAAAATTTAAAGCGGTCTCATTGAAAGTGTTTGTGTAATAAAAAAATAATCATCTCTCTGTGAATGGTGTTAATAAAATAAATTAAATTTATTATGATTTTTTTTTTCCAGAATTAGAAGTATAGTGAGTATTTAAAGAGTTATTTAAATCTATGTCTAAGTTCATATATGTGTGTGTCTAAATGTTAATTAATATTAAACAAGTATGCATACATAACACAGTCGAGCCTAGAAGTATCTTCACCTGAGACAGGAGGATACATTTTTGCCATATATATATATATAGTTGTTGTTTTTTTTACTTTTGATTATATTACAAATAAAAATGAAAAATAATATTGCAGTCATAACATAATGTATCATACAATGAAACATTTTTACAAATTTATATAATATAAAATTTATCTTAAGTTTAACACATTTAAAATAATACTTTCTGCTCACTGCCTTACTAACACACTGCACAAATAATGCAAATTAATGTTCAACAAAATGTCCAAACTCGCATAGGAGTACTCACTCGATATTATCAATTGAGTGTGCCCAAGAGAGTGCACGAGTTTAGACATAATTGTACCATACCGCTTACTAGAGTGATATCATATGAGGAAACGAGTGAGGGCATCCAACACAAATTGTTAGTTTGCTTAAAGTATTTGACAAACATTGCAAGATACAATTGGATTTTTTTAATATTTTGCAATTTATTAATTTTCATTTTTCATCAATTTGGGGCCTTTTCCCATTGTTCACCTGTTTGCTTCACTCTTGTCCTGACTCTGATATAATGCAATATATAACAATTTTATAAAATTTGGGAATTGCTAAAATGGCACTCTGAGTAATTTTTGGATACAAACATTTAATGCATATTTAAAAATGTGTGCATGCATAATTTAAAAGCATGATCATTATTGTGAAATGTCACTAATGTGAAGTTTTAATATTCTTGAATAATTTGGAGGAAAACAAAATTAGGAAGCATGGTTATAGAATCCTCCCCCCCCCCATTATATTTTATTTTAAATTATCATAGTTGACAAATTATAATTTAAAATAATTTGCTTTTTTTTACTAATATTTGAATCATGTATTGGGGATAAATTGGGTAATAATATAGTATGTGATATATTTTAAATTTCATGATCTGCCACTGGATGATGCCGCATAGTAGTCAAAATAATAAAGAACTTAAATATAAATATTAATTTGTCAAAAAAAAAAACATCTTAAATGATAGTAAAAATTGTATGAAGTATATAATGTTGCATTCACTACAACAATAAAATTAAATATTTTCTAATTAATAATTTCAAAATGAAGTATTAACTTTTTTTTAAAGGAATGATGAATTGTTTAAATCTGTAATTGGGTTTACAATTAAAATAGACCTCACTACATTAGAATATATAGAGCAACATTGAAGTTATTTTAGGGGAGGGATTGATTAAATTAATCATGGAAAACCTACAATTTTTAAAATGTAAATTGTTGCAAGTTTCATTTACCAAAAGTTTCTTGCTATATCACTGGATGTTATTATCATATCAAAAATCATGATAGAAGTCAATTACATTGACCTATTTTTTTCTGTTCACTTTGATAATTGATATAACAATAACATTCAATTATTAATTATCATTATTAGTCATAATTCATAATTTTTATACTTGCATTAAAAATTTATATAAAAGATTTTTATTATTTGATATGTAATGGAGAGAGAGTTTTAAAATGTAGGTTTTCCATTATTAATATAGCTGACTTTTCTCTCCAAAAATAACATCAATGAAACATGATCTTTTAATGTCATTAAAGGAGTGAGACGTTCTTCAGTTATATTCCTAATGTTAAATTTTAAAAAAAAATCACTTTTTTTTTTTTTAAGTTAGTTCTTCATTTTGAAATTATTACAGGAAAATATTTGTTTATTTTATTGCAACTGTAAATGTAATATATGTTTGCTACATTTATTATCATTATTTAAGTTAAGGATAACTTTTTTTTACATTGTTATTCAATTTTCGTTTTGTTACACAAATACATATATTTAGTTTCTTAGGGATTAATTTCTTCATTGCTAGGTTAAAGTATCATCTGATAATAGATCATGATACTTGATATAATATAACATATTATAATAATATCTTTAATTATAAGTTTGCTACAACAAAATTAAAATATAGTTTTGCTATATAAAATCTATCTAAATTAAGTCATTGAAAATAACGCTTTGCAAATAAAATGCCTAAATTAATTATTTTTAATTGAATGATAACACACACACACACACATATAAACCATATTTCATAATTTTTTATGCTTATGTGTTTCTAACATACTATACCTATGACAGTCTATTTTTATATTTGTTGGATAAGACTAAATATAAATAACGAAATAAAAGATAAAAATTATTTCAAATCAAATGTAGGAATTATTTAAGAAAAGTTTAAAATGGAATCTAGTACACTTTTTTTTTCATATATATATACAGATTCTAATATTACTGTATATTAGACAAGGAACAGTATAACAAAAAAGCTTTTTTAATAATAAGATGGATGATAAGAGAAAATGTCAGTAAAAGCTTGTATAGAAAGTTTAATCATGAATGAAAATTGCATTAAAAAGACAATGTGAAAAGATAGAGGAATTAAAAAAAGGGGTAGGTGCTTGATTTAAAATAAAACAAAACTTTGAAAAAAAAAAACAGGGCATGTAGGAAAAAAATAACAATAACTAAAAAAAAAGTAAATAAGAATATATTGAAAATGTGAGAATATGCAATTTATACAATAGATAACAAACATTTATAATTTTAGTAGTGATAATTCTCTTTGAGTCCAGAGCCATTTATTGTAAGCTTGATTAATCAATGGATTCTAGATCAGTGGTCTCCAAAGTGGGGTACATGAGTCAATACATTAGGGTATGCCAAAAACATGTGTCTTAATTTTAGATCAACTTAAGCTTAGATCGCTATCATTATAACATGATTTTAAACAGAAATATTTATTTTGATATCATACTAACTGCTGCAAAAGTTCATTCAAACTACATAGAAGCCAACCAGATAAAAGTTTTTTCAATTCTCCTCACTTCCATACCCTGTTGAAATACCCTGGTGAAAAATATATAAACTAGAAATAGTCCCATGATCTCTCATTTGAAATCAACCAATGGCAGAGCTTTATGTATATGTGGTACATTTATTCACAAGTCTGTGCTTATCATTTCATATGTTCGTACTGTGTAGTTCAAATATCTTTTTGTGCTTATTTTTACATTATCAATTAATAATAGTGAATAGTATTATCAAAATTGCTTATATTTTGAAAAGTATTTGCTATTGTCAATAATTAACAAATTATATTTAAATTTTATGAAACTAATCTTTGAAAAATGGACAAATGATTAAAAAAAAATTCCTGCAAAGGAAATGCAGATTGAAGATACCTATGATAATGCTTCTATTTCAAGTGAACAACAAAAAAGAGATGAAATTGATTCTTTTAATCATATAAGCTTATTGCCAATCAGATTAAGTTATAAAAACATTGATCTGAAACTTAAGGAAAACTTGCTCAGTAAAATTTGAAATTATCAAGAAGACTACTTGAAATGAGGATCTACATCAACTATATTCAACAATGAAACTCATCCTATATGCTTATTATGTCATGATATACTATCTAATGGCTATATGAAACCATCATTATTAGTAAGACAAAAGCTAACCATCCTGGACATGAACACAAATCTTTACAATTTTTTAAATGATGTTTAAAAACATGTAATTCTCAACCTAGCAATTTAAAAAAATTCGCTAAAATTAACAAATATTTGAAAGCATCTTTTGAAGTTTTATTCTTAATTTCAAAAGACAAAAACCTACACACCATTGGGGAGACACTTGTTCTTGGAGAGAAGGAGAACTAATATGGAGAGTAAAAAGAGTTTAAATATATATAGAAGTAAACAGAATATTGGGTGTGAGTTAATTTATGATAATAGCAATGAAAGTAGTTTACTGTTTAAGGCTCGAATGGGATCTTTTGCAATAGGGGATTATACATATAAATGGAAAAATGTGAGTGATTTATTCTGCAAGTTGTTTAAAGAAGGCATAGAAAATATTAGTCATCTGTTAATTGAATGTAAATACCTAAAAGCAGAAAGGATATAAATAATAAAGTTGTGGAGAAAGTGGGTTATTGATTTTTATGCTGGGTTTGGGGAAAGATAAGAGGAATTTAAATATAAAGGCCATGGAGTTGGCAAAGATTATGTGTGGAAATGGGATGGAGCAGGATATGGGAAAACATAGGGCAGATTTATCTGGGCATAGTTTCTGAGAGTTTCATGACTCTGTATAAGGAGAAGTCACAGTGCATCACATCACACCAACATGTAGAAATGGTAGAAATAATTCATGGAAAAGAATATACAGATAAACTAAAATGTGTTCCTCTGTCAGCAAATACTATTGGGTAGATGTATGTAGAAATCACTGTTGAAAATTTAAATAAGCAACCATTAAAAAAAAATTACTCAATGTGAAAATTTTTCTATGCAGCTGAATGAAAGCGCAAATGTTGCCAATATGTCTCAGTTATTGGTATTTATTAGATATTATTTTAATAATGGATTGCATTAAAAACTACTTTTTTATGATGCACTTAAAGATAGGGGAAAACATCTCAACCACAAATAATTTCTTTGTTAAAAACAACATTTTATGGGAAAACTCTTTAAACATAATTACTGATGGAGCAGCTGCTTTAAGTGGTACAATGTACAGATTCAAAGGAAAGATAACTGAAATAGCTACACATGAAATTTGTTCACTATATTATTCATAGACAAGCTATTGCAGCAAAAAAATAAGCCTGATATATACAAAATACTGCAGAATGTTATCAGTATAATTAATTTTATAAACATGAGACCTTTGAATAGAAGAATATTTATAGTACTAGGTCAAGAGATGGGCAGTATCCAAAAAAATCTTCTTAACCACATAGAAGTTCATTGGTTATCTTGAGGAAAAGTATTTAAAAGAGTTATAGAACTGAAAGATGAGTTACATATTTTCCTTCTAGATAAAGATAAGACATTTACAAATCATTTCAGTGATGATAAGTGGCTATTGACTAGCATGCTACTGTAATGGTAAGAAAAGTAGAGCTGCTTTTATCTAACCAAGAAACATAAGTAGAGGGGGTTCTAATCTCATTTACTCCTCCAGATTACTACCAAGCAATTTACTTTCTAAACCTCACAAGAATTAATTCTTTATTTTATGCCCGGTGGTCAGGAAGAGAAGAAACTACAAAAAGAAATTTTTAATATATATAATGACCAGGTTTACATATATATATATCACAAAAAGAAAAACAATACTACAAAGTTTTAATTATAGTGAATGAAAGACAAAATAAACTTTTATTATTTACATTAGCAGAATTACACAAAGCTTAATTAATTGTACTGTAGGCTATTTTCTCTGCAACCATATACAGATATGTAGAAAAATCCTCTTTATGTCATGAGAACAAAAAAAGACAAATTTATATTATAATTTTAAGAAATATTTTTAGCCAATGGTCAGGTTACGCAATTTAAAAAGAGAGAGACATCATTTCATTAACTCTATGGTAAGAGCACATGGTAAGAAATAAATAGTTAAACCAACAAACACATTTTGGACACATTTAAAGTACAGCCTTCTTCCAAAAATTAAATAATGACCCCCAACAGATATTTTCAGTTTTGTTAGAAACATTTCAATAATATTTTAAAGGTTTTTAAAATAAATATAAAATATTGTGTCATAATGTGATCGAATATTGTGAGCTAGGATGAGTCCCAAGACATGATGGCAAAAACCAAGAGGCTAACATGAGTCTGGATAGCTCTCCATCTCTAAACTGAGTTAGAGAGAAATTGAATTCGTTCACTAACCGCATGATCCAAATTCAGGAATGGAGTTTGATGCTTATGTCCAGTTATGTATGTATAAATATTTGAAAGAGATGAGATCCAGTTTTATTAATCTTCATTGTGATCCCAAGGCAGGTATATTAGCCTATGTAGACTTGATAAAAAGGACCACTGAACACATGCTGAGACATCTACAAATCATCCCAGTAGGCAATATAATACAAATACGATAATTAAAATGCAAGTATAAGGTTATAATTAGAGAAGCAAATCAACATCTTGCATAGTTTTGATATAAGGAGTATAAAAAGTATAAACATTACAAATTAATGGGTTTTTTATAGAGTTTATTTTCAGATCAACTGAAATTTTTTAACAGTTTTTAAAATGGATGTTTTTTTTGTTTAATTCAGTTTTAGCATTAATTATAAAGATAGTCATTAAAAAGTGCAGTAAAATCAATGTCATAAAAGGCTGTAAGTATCATAATCTTTTTAAACCTTATCAATATGGAACCAAATATTTTTTGTCACATTTCTATAGATATATGTGACTAAAACATCACCCATGTATATCTCCAAACTACTGCAGACAATCAACCATTATGTAATATCAAGAACTGTCTAAAGAAGTGTTGTATATGAATGTAACAATTTAGATTTTCCCCTTCATTTGCATTTGTAATTCAAATTTGTATACATTTGTTTGTCTGCATAAGAATAATTAATTTTAAAAAGTTATGATTATGGGGAACCCCACCAATAGTACACTCAGCTTTTGGTTACACAGAAGAAGCCACTTCATTATGCAGACAACAAATGCAGGCAAATTTGAATGAATTTAAAGACACATACTTGTATAAATACAATTAAAATATTTTATTCACATATTTATACAATATATTTACAAATATACAATAATGTTTGCTATACTGTATGCCTGATATGTTGACTGAGACATTTAATTGCTGTCTGCAACTATTAATGCAAAAAACTTGAGATAACTTCTAGATATCCCTAACACTTCCAGCTGTACCATGACAGCTTGTCTTGGGTGCAGGTACAATGACACTTCCAGCTATTCAGTGAGCTTATCTCATGTCTGGTTTACCTTCTAGAATTTTCCAGTTCTAGCATGAATTTGCTTCATTGCTTTAGCTGTATAGCAACTAATGTGCATACTGCAATTCAGCTCTGACAATATTTTGTTGACTGACTTTACCTCCAAATGAACTATTCATTGCCACCCCCCTTCCATAATGAAAGTAATCAGATTTACTGAGTATCATCATCTAGTAGTCTATTTTGGCAGTTGAATATATCTTACCTATTCATATATCCATTGGTTGGTAGTGATGAATGCTCAATTTGATCAAGATAAGATGGAATCTGGGCTAGTAAATTAGTTGATTAAAATTGGAACCCTTCCCTCTGGCTAAAATTAGCCCCTGTGAATGTAGTTTTTAGACGTTTTGATGAATGTCCTGGTTGCTTTCTAGCTTCATCAGCTTGGGTAGCTTCATCAGCATACCTGATGTTTTTTATTTGTAAATTCATCACTGCTAGCTGTTGATTCTTGTTTCTGTGCTGATGGAGTTACTGTCCATCAGCTGTTTGAACAACTACTGTTTGCAGTCCTTTTAATTTGAACCCAACTGCTGAAACCCATTTGGTAATTCCACTATAAATGTAGCTTAGAACTTGGGATCCTATCTGCACTTTAGTATTTTTATTTTCATGACCATATTAAATAGGTTTGAACTACTGTTTGATCTAGGTTCAAACCCTGTTCATCACCAATTACATCTGGATAGATTCTTTTTGATTTTTTTAGCTAATTCAATTTTGTCACTGTAAAGCCCAAGTTATTGAGCCAGTCATGGCTTGATAAATTTCTATGCTTACCAATAAACACAACAAAATGCCATTAAATTGTATTACTAGGCATAGCAACTTTAACACTTGTTTGACCAAGAGTGATATTTGATTGCCTTGATAATCATTAAATCAGTGATTGTTTTATTGCTAGATTGTGGCTGTTTATTTTTTCTATTAATGATAGCCTACATCTTTTTGACACAATGGACACTGCTGAAACAATATCCAGTTGCACTGTTATTGACATATCAGCAATAAAAATTTTGCATTTGAAAGCCAAATCGATGCCTTTCACATTATTTATACAAGAATTGATTTTATATTGCCCTTCTGAATTTTTGGAATGGACTCTTCCATTCTTTCCTGAACAACTTGCTTTTTCTTTTTTAAAGTAAACAGCTTCTATGTGACAAATATGTTTGCAATATCTATGTAACTGTATCCTGGTGTTGACATTTGGTGTGTGCATGTTTTAATTTTTGTCACATTTATGGCAAAGTTTTTCATTTTATTTTGCTAATTTATTCAAGTAGTTTTGTTTGACTAGTTTTCTGATTTACAATTGAAGTACTATAATCCATTTCTTCAATGGAGTCACTTGATTTGTTGTCGAACCAGTTAAAGTTGTCTGAGAGATGGCTGAATCATGCCCGATAACAGAATTCATCAATAGCTTGACTCTAAAATTGTGGTCTTTTATTCACAAATAAAATGATCTTTCAGGATTTTGTTTAAGAAGTCCTTAAAGTTGCAATTAAATTCAAGTTTTTAGAGCTTAGTGGTAAAATTTCTTACTTTCTGTCCCTCACCTTGTGCATAGAGATTGAAATGATACCTCTGCATTATCGTTAAGGGTTTTGGGCAGAAAAAAAATTACTTTATTAAATTCAAGCTTAGCTGGCAGTATGGGATATATTATGCTCATAAAATTTCATATGGTTGAGATTGGCCAATTTTCAGGATAGGCCAAATCAAACTCTTCTAATGAGCCAATTTTAGCCATTTTGATTTTTCTTCCTGCTATGAGAGAAAGAAAAAAATTATTTTAACTTTTCTTTACAGTTAATGGGTAACCATTCACATTTGATTCTTTAATATTCATTGATGCCATGAGGACAACATTTTGTTGTTTTAAAACTTTTTTTCAGTCATAGGGGAAAAAGTTTTGTAAATCTATTGAGCTCACAGAGCAAAACTATCTGTCTGTGCCAAATTTGTTGGTGTTTATCTATGAATGTAATAAACCCAGACTCGTATAAATAATGTTAAATATTTTATTTATATATACACAATATGTACAATAATGTTTGCGCTAATGCATTAGCTGAGATATAGCATTTAGAAGCCATGCAACTATTAACTTAAAAGATTTCAGGTGTTTTTTTAGGTTTATCTAACATGTCCAAATGCACCATGACAGCTTGCCTTGTGAATAGGTATAGTGACACTTTGATTTGTTCTATGAGTACTTGCCTCTTGGTCTAATTTATGTTCTAGCAGTTCCAGCATGAAATTGTCTCACTGCTTTAGTCATATATTGGATAATATGCATACTGCCATTCAGCTCTGATACTAATTGTCTGTATGTCTTTACTTCTAAATGGACTATTTATAACCAGATCCCCATCTATAATGAAAGCAATTAGATTTTTTGAGCATCATCACTTATTGGCCTGGTTCTGTTATTGGATATATCTTACAAAGTTATATGTCCATTGGTTGGTAGTGATGAATGTTCACTCTGCTAAAGTATATTGAGATATAACAAAAAAGCTACTGAATCTGCCTGTCTATAAGAGAAAATTGCTGTTGAAGACTGCAAACAATAAATTGTAACAATCAAAATAAATTATATGAAGTTATAACCTGAAAAGTGTCAAGAAAAGAATCTTTCGAAATTAATTAATATAACTTGAAAGTGGTTAAAAATTTCAGAGAAATTGTCAACATATGACTGAATCTTCAAACGTAGTTAAACTTATTAAAACTTTCATACATTATTTAATGATATCAAAGCAATTATTATTATTTTTTTAGTACGTAGCTTATGGATAAATTAAATCATTTTATAATTAATTATTATTATTTTCATATATTTCATTTTTATATATGAGATTTTAATTGTTAATTTTGTTATACAAGCTTATTATAGTGAGAGAAACAGATGAATTTTAAATAAAGAATCATAGGTATAGAATAACAAGAAGTAGCATGTTTGAAGTAGATTGATGAGAATATGTTTTTATATGAGTTATAGCTTCTGTATTTTAAAATATTATTAAAATTAATTTTGAACAATTTGATTCATTTCTTTCTATCACGTTTTTTTTTTGTACACATCTAAATCTATGCTCAGAGACTAAAACTAGTGTTGAGGGATAAATAATATATACAGAAGAATGGGAAAGTAGAGGCATATTTTAATGAAATATAGAAGAGTCTTCAAAAGTTGAGATTATAATGTTTTTTTAGAATGGATAGATGTTCTACACAAAGCTAATTAAATTCACTATTATAAAAAAAAAAATATTTTTTTTTTGATTTGAGAAGCCAAATTCTAAATATTTAATTATTTAATCAAGGAAACTATTGACTTTATTTCCAGATATTTCAGGCTGATAACTGAAATGGGAGTTATATTTAAAATCTGCATATAACTCAGGAAGATTTTATCATAATGAAACAGATGTAGGAGATTGGTAAATTTATTACTTATCATCTGATCATCATCAGAAGATTATTATTGTTGCTAGCTAATTGGTCATATAAATGTGGCTATCAGCATGTATGTATACTTATTTAATCTCATTATAGGCTATTATCTTTTAACTTCACCCAATTTCCATTACATAATTATTGGCCTCTATTAGTGTGGCCTGATATATCACTTAGAGTGATTTATTAATAAGATTTACATCATGTGATTTATTAATAAAATTTATATCATTCTTCAATTCTCCCATCTTTTTCCATTGCAATATATATATATATATATTATTTTTGTGCTGGTCTGGTTGAATTTTGGATTTGGGGTAATTTTAATTATATATATATATAAAATAGACCAAATCTTTGCTATTATTGTCTGTACTATAAAAACCTAAGTTGCATTCTCTTATAATGTCCTTACATTATTTATATAAATATAATAATAATAACAGTGTTTGAATGGTTTATTGATTAGGAGTTTAAAAGAAGTTTGAGCACTGGAGAGATTCCATTATCTATAGGTCTTGAATTCCAGAGTTTACCATTCTATCAATCCATCAAATCATATATATTATGTCTTGCCCTGCGCGGTTTGGCTCAGTTGGTAGAGTGTTCAATTGGGATTGGGAGGTCCCAAGATCGATTCTGGCACTCTGACTTATGAACTCCTGAACAATAAACCATAAGCCATTTTTTAATGATGTCATATTTTAAAATGCCCCTTTTTAATGATCATTTAAAATCAAATAGTAGCATATTTCTATATTAAGAAGATATACAAAATATTAAAATGTCTACCATATTAGCACTATGTATTTTGATATTGAAAATACATATCAACATAAATTATGGTTGTTGTTTTTTCTTTTAGAGTTAGAATTCTAAGGAAATTATGAATAGCCATGCCAAGGACATGATAAATACTGGACCTGTATAAGTTCAAACAATAACAAGAGACTAAAATTACTTTAAAATCAACAGACTCAAAAGTGATCATTATATTGGCTAAAGATAAGATAATGAATCTTGCTAGCAACACCTATCAATAATTACTAAAAAAATGCTAATGAATATTAAGAAGATTGTTGCTTAAAAGACAAAGCAAAACAAAATAGAATAAATCATGGCTGATTAATACAAACTTTCTAAAATTTGTTGTGCTTCTAAAATTCCAGTCACAGATGAAACTTAAGATGCATTGGCAATAAAAAGAAGTTAATCTATTAAAACATTCAATCTATATCTTGACAAATCTTTACTAGTAATTATTGGTTTAATGCAGTGACAGAGTGCCTGTTTTGAACTAAAGATCTATGAATAAGCAGCTCATCTGTCATTTCTCGGGTTTGAAGGTCATGATTTTCTGAACAGAATATTTGATTATTTTTTAATCAGTACAAATGTCAACACAGCCTGAATACTTCATTCAATATGTGTCATAAAAATCCATTAATAATTAAACTTTGAACTAGAGTTAAGAATATTAATATAAACAACTTAATACTTAAATGGGTAAACTATATTTTAAAAAAAATCATTATATTAGACCTTTTTTATTATTATGTCTTTCAAATAGTAGAAATCACTTTGCAATATACAAGTATATTTGTCTTAACAATATCGGTATCACTATTAGTCAATTCTTTAACTGTGCGAAGAATAAAGTGTCTGTCACATTACAAAAGATTACACTAAGAAATGCCAATAGTATTTCAAAATTACATTTTTTTTCTCCAATCTATAAAGTAATTCGTTTTAAAAGACAACAAAATCAATTATTGTACTTCTATCTTTATTGATTTGTATCAAAATTTAAACAATACATCTGTAAACATAAACGTAGGCTTTTAAAGTTGTTTCTAAATAATAAATAAGAGTATAAGTCTATAAGAAATAAAATTAGGATAATTTTTTTTTTTTTTAAAAAAGATAGTTCTAAAAATAATAAAATTTGTGGTCAATTATTTGAATAGTCATATGGCTGTCAAGTATCAAAATGATTTGTTGGGCATATCAAATCCATTCCATAGTTGAAACGAGATTTTTTAAAATTTCATTTGGAATCGATGAAAAAATGTTTATATCTTGATCCCCAAAGTTAAGATACTCGGAAAATCATTTTCTTTTTAAATTAAAAAAATTGCAAAATAAAAGAAAAAAGTAATACTCCGTTTTTTGGGCTGCATATTAAAGTTTATTTTATAAATAATTAATCATTAGATTATCATTGATAATTTTTTGATGGTGAAAATTATTTAGCATTTTGCGTTCGAGATTAATAGTCTTTATAAAGCGATGTTTTATTTCTCCATCATTGTATCTTGCGTCAACATATTCTAGGAGTTATAAGGCTATTTTCTTTCTATTGGATAATAAAGAGGCCACTAATAATCATAGCATTTTGCGTTCGAGATTAATATCTTGATGAAGTGATGTTTTATTTCTCCATCGTCGCATCCTGTGTCAACATATTCTAGAAGTTATAAAGGCTATTTTTTTTCTATTGGATAATAAAGAGGCCACTAATAATCTTAATAAAGTGATGTTTTATTTCTCAATCATTGTGTTCCGTGTCAACAAACTCTAGTTGTTATAAAGTCTACTTTCCAATGCATAATAAAGAGCACTTTTAAATATTGATAACTTTATCTTTTGCCCACTCAGATACAAATTTACATACGGGGGAAGTATTTAACTTGCTTCTGCCCTTCATACAGTAAAGGACATCCCACATTTAAACAATAATCAACTAAGTATAAATTTTCAGTCTGATCCCTGGAATCAAAATATTTTTACTTTCTTCTAAAAAAATCAACATAGAAGACCTAACTACTCTCTATTTTCTTAAAGCAAAAAGAAACTACAAAGAAATAAAAGATTTATGTACTCTTCGTCATCTTCAACTAGAAACACATCTTTTTCTTAAATGTGTCTCACTAGAAACATTTTGTAATCTGGTATTAGAGCTACTAATGAAAAAATATAACATTCAACAACTATGAGACATGCACATATCAGAGCATTCACTGTCTACAATATATATTATGTTGCATGAGATGAATGTTCATTAACAACAATCTCAGGAGACACACACCTGCACACCCACAAACAAATTTTTTAAAAAAATCCAACATAGATTACAAAATAGTGGAAACACTTTTTCAAACACCTGGTCACTAATATGATTGCATTCAAGCTTGTAATAAAATATCATTGCCACATAGAACTAAATAAACCACAACAAATACAGTAATTAATCTAAATAGTTGTATAACAACGATAAACTACACTACAAAATTGAAAGCTGACACTGAAATATTTTTTGTGTATCTCAATGTTGTTGTTTTTTTTTGTAAATAATTCTGGAGTTATTTATAACAAAGAAACTATACAACTTTATTTACTTGTTCTTTAAACAAGTAAATAAAGTCTCTTTAAATTAAAACTTAAAATATATTATAAGAATGGAAGAACAGAAACAAGTTGCATATACTATTTAAATATATAATAATTAAAAATAATTCATTTAAAGAAATAGAAATAAATATTATTTATCTTTAACAATACAAATTTGTTACCTGAAGAACCCGTAAAAAAAATTAAAACACAATGTAACAACATAAAACTCAGTAAGGTAGACCTTAAAAAAAATGATAATGAAATGTCCTCTTTTAGCTATTTCTAGCACTAATATATTTATATTGATTTTTGAATATGCTTGAGAAATATTCATTATCTTCTAATTTCTATTTCAACATACTTTATCTTTCAAAGGACTTTATTAGATTATGAAAAGATTAAATTTTTCGATTTGAATCACCTATGGCAATACAAAAAAAAACAACAACAACAACTGGGTGACATTTAGTTAAACAGTAAAGTTCAGGTTATAAGTATTGAAAGAGTCTATAGATGATTTACAGAGATCATCATTTACATTTGAAATTATGAGTAACAGTGTTGCCTTGTTGTGCATTTGACAAAAATAAAAAAAATTGAATTTTTATTTGTTGTCATTTTTGGAAGTATCTGTGTCATGTTACAGGTTCAAACTTAGATATATTAGTGCCGAGATGATACATTAGTTATTTTTCTGTTTTTTTTTTTTTTTGTTGTTCTATTAGTTTTAGCTTTTTGGCAAGTGTATGTGGATATTTTCTAGGATTAATATTGTTGTAAGTGAAAGTGCATCTTGTGTACTAAAAATCATATAATATGAATGTACTAGCATGTATGCTTACAAATGATTCTTTTTCAAAGGATTTAAAATATGATTGGTGTTGAAGGCATTGTTTTTTATACTGGAATAAAGTTTGCAGATGTTGTCTAGCTTGGAACAGATATGAAAAATATAATGCTGTGCTTCTATTTCCTTATAACACATTTTCACATGAATTTTCTGCATTTCAATGGTTTCTTTTAAATCTTAGAAAATATAGCATAGACAAAGCTTTTAAGTTTAGTTTAATAGGAAGTCAAAGTACTTTGATTCTAATGACCAGTGTCTATATTTTTGGCAAAGTTACTTGTTATTGATATATAATTTGATCTCTTCTGTGGAAGCTATGAAAAGGTAGCCAAATGTATAGATCTGTCAGTATGTGCAATTTATTTTCAGTATGGTGAAACTAGAGTGTTTGAACATCAAGTAGTGGCTCTATCAGAGCCCATGGCCATTATGGGAAGGCAGATGGTTAACTGGTGTGATTTTGAAAGCATGCATGAGATTTGAAAAATTATTCACAATTGCAGAGATTGAATTGAGAGGTTTTTGAACTTTAAATACATGAAGGTACTATGTAGTCCCTTGTGTGTTTAGAGATTTTGGATTTTTTTGTTTGAGATTGCTACCATTTTTTTTTATTATAGAGAAACTATTTGCACAGAGTATGTAACTTACCTAATATTTTTTTATGAGAAAATTATAATGGGATTATAGTGTGCAAAGGGCTAGTATATTAAATAAAGAAGTTTTTGCATAAAGCAATAGATAAGCTTTTGAAATTGATTGAATGATATGCTGTATCTTCCTTATGAGTCTCTCTTGTATTTGTATGCACATTGCAGACTGGCCAAAGTAAAAGGGAAAACCTAGAAAAGGACTGGGTGTTCTTTTAAATATTTTCTTTATGCAGTCACTTGATATTGATAAATTTAATGTTTGAAAAAAAATATTAAATCATCACTAATGAAGATAAATGTGAAGTGTAAATTTTCAAATATTGATATTAAAAATAAACAACTTTATAAATATATACATTATAATAAAGAAATTAAGGAAAAAATCATAAATCTAACACCATATACATTTTCTACAAAACAAATTTGTTCCTGAATAAAAGTCTATTCTTTATACCATTTTGGACATTGATATTAATTAAAAAGAATATTATTGCAGATGTGAAACTGCAAACATTTCACTAGAAGAAAAGAATAAACTAAACAATTTACTAAACAAGCATTTGTATGAAAACTTTTAAAAAATATAGAAAACTTATTAATGATATTAAAAACATTTATAGTAATGAAAAAAATTACAATATTTTAGAGAGGACAATGGAAATAGATTTGTTCTTTTGTAATAAAGATTATATAGAAATAATAGAATATGAAATAATAAAAAAATATAATAAATTATCAGGTCTCACTAATATTCTAAAAATGAAATACATTGAATTATTCCACAAAATGGAAAAACACAAAATTATGAATGTAAATCAATATAAAAGATTGTCTCCTAATGAAAACTCATATACTTTTACTAAAATAAATTATTTAATTTTAGTGATTCACTCTACAGAAATTTTTCAAATATTCAAACAAATGAATAGCAAATGCTGAATATGGAGAATATTACATTAAAAACAGATTGTGTCTTAAATAAATTGAATAATATAAAACTGAATAGAAATCAAACTATTTTTATAATGAATATAAAAAAACTGTATCCAAGTATTCCAAGAATTAAAAGTATAGATATAATAATACAAAAACTATCTCTGTACATAAATAATATAAATATAATGGAGAAGTCTATGTTAGAAGCAATAAAAAGAGAGCAAAAATAAAATACATGAATGAGACAACAAACAAGTATCACTAATTTCATTGAGATGGAAATAGGATGAATATATTACAAGAAGAGATGATAATAGATTGACAGATGAAGTTTTAAATTAGATCCCAAAAGTTTATAAAAGATCTAGAAAGTAGCATATGTAAAATGGATGAATGAAGTAATAAATTTTTTTGGAATAATGTGATAAATAAATCATTTTTTATAGCTTGATGTTTGTAAACTGTAATATTTAACACAGCATTACGCTGTTGCACGTGCGCTTTGAAGATTTTAACTATAAATGAATGAACACTCGACCACATGATAAAGTCTTTGGAAAAGATAGAATGTCCATCTATCTTTTCGAACCCAAACGCTTTTGTATGGGCGAATCTTAAGTGTTTGAAAGTGAAAGCGTGAATATATTAAATAATCACTTTAAATTACTATTACATGCTTGAATGAAAGACGCTAATGAAATTTACGATACGTCATTCTTCTTATTTGATATTAAATGTAGATTTATTTACATACATTTAATATCAAATAAGAAGAATGACGTATCGTAAATTTCATTAGCGTCTTTCATTCAAGCATGTAATAGTAATTTAAAGTGATTATTTAATATATTCACGCTTTCACTTTCAAACACTTAAGATTCGCCCATACAAAAGCGTTTGGGTTCGAAAAGATAGATGGACATTCTATCTTTTCCAAAGACTTTATCATGTGGTTGAGTGTTAGTATTCATTCATTTATAGTTAAAATCTTCAAAGTGCATGTGCAACAGCGTAATGCTGTGTTAAATAATAATGTGTTAAGAAAAAAATGGCTTAAATTTAGAAAGACTTTAATCCTGCAATGGTTTAATAATGGTTGAAAATAATGATATTCCATAAATGTAACCAAATGATATTATCAATTCTATTTACAACTCTATAGAAATATATATATATTCAATGCTTTTGTCTTTGTCATCAAATTTTTTCCATTTTATTATTAATTTTAATCCCTAATAATTATATTGCCCTGCTTTTTTGTGGTATTTTTCTATTTTAAAATCATTTTATATTTTATAATCAATATTTTTGATTTTTTTAAATACTAAATTTAATACCCATTTTTTCTCCTTTTTTATATGTCTTATGTAATATATTCATCTTTTACTTGTCATCATCAAAATGAAAAGTACCATCTAAAAAACATTGCTGATAATCTGTATTTTTTTATATATATTATAATTACATTTCAATTAATTTTCTTTTTTTCTCTCTTTTTAATTATAATATAAATAGTATAGTTTACAAAATAACAACTCAAATTGTCAAGCATTGGTGATCGAGAGGGCAGCGACAACTGCTATATAAGCAGTTGTTCCGGGTTAGCGGGTTCGCTTCCCGGTTGATGCTATGAAAATGAGAAAAAAACAACTCAAATTGTTGTAAATAATAATTTTCATTATATAGTTTTTCTAGTAATTGAAACAAATGACATATTTATGATATCAAAACTATAAGACATTTCACATTTAAAAAATAATTATCAAAGAATAATTTGTCAATTATATTAACGTTTAAATATATCAGATTTCATAATTTGAAAATACCAAGATTGCTGTATATAAAGATTATGGAAAAATATATGCTACATATACATACACTCCCAAGTATAATATATATGTGTAACCATGCATACATACACAAAATATTATGAAGATTTTATATATTATTTTTTATTTATATTTTAATTATCAATCATTATTTCCTTGTATAAAAATCATTATGTATAAATACATTTTTTTTCTTTATTATATTTAGTATAATGATTTCGTGGATCTTCCTTCTGTAACACAATCTTTAATGAAATGTAAGATTTAATATTCTTTTCACATTTTATTTTTACGATTATACAACAGCATAAACATATGGTATTGATTTAACATCTATTAATTCTTTTCTTTTCTATTGTTTATCTGTTTCCCATAATAAATCATAGCAAGACATTGATTGTTTGAAGGTTTGTAATGAAGACATTTTACTTATAATTTTATGTTGGATTGTTTACATCTTCCAGTTAAATTATTTTTTTATATATATAAAAAATCAAACTTTATTTATATTTTTGTAAATACAAACTGATAATATTAATAAAGAAACCTGTATATTATTATTATTTGTTGAAATTTTTTAAAAAACATTTAGCAACTCGACTAGATTAGTGTTTCTCAAAAAGGGCAATATCATTCCTTGAAGCACTGGAATGATTCAAGGCAAAGTAATAGCTTTGGGTGCAATTGGAGGACATTGAATAAAAATGAGTGCCAGTGGAAGCATAAAAATAGAAGAGAATAAAATTTTGAAAAATCATTCATACAAATAAAATATGGTAAAATCATAGTCATTATTTTATTTTCCAAATAACCAATCAGTTGTCAAATTCACAACAGGTCTTAACAAGAAAATTTTGAAAGTGAGCTGTGCACATTGTTGAGAAGCATAGTATGTGAGTGTAATGACTTCTTTACTATGCAAAATTACATTTACATATATGATAAGAAGTTAACAATAGTACAAGCGCAAGAAGTATTTAAATTTTTTGAAGTCATAATCAATATCTTCAATCTTTATGGATTATGAATTTCATATAAAGCAAACTGCATTATTTAAATAAAACAGTAATTTCATATACTTTTATACATTTTTTACATATCTATCTTACATTTCTGTATCTTCAAGTATTTGCTCAAAATTATAATAGCTATGTACAGTCAATATATTTGTCAACTTTTTTATTAAAATATTAACAAAAACAAGGAAATTAAATCATTTATTTATATCTGTCAAATCAACAGTGTTAGTTAGTAAATAAAATGTGTATTAATAAGAAAAAAATATTTAAATAAATGCAAACTAGATTAGGATTTTTAAAGGATTTTCAATTACATATTAATGTATTTTTTAAAATTAATTATTTTTTGATAAATTTAATTTGATAACAAAACACAGTTTATAAGTTTCACTGATATTTTAGTTTGTTTGTCTTTTGCCACCTTATGCAAAAAACACTATGTATCTGATGTCATGAATGGTATTCTAATAACACAATCATTGCAAAAATTTTGGTACTGCTAAAAAAAATTGAATTTTTTCACTTATATAAATTGTTACATTTATTGATAATTTTATGTCATGACTAAACTTAATAAAAAATGTAGATATTACATTGTTGAATATTTGAACTATGGACTATTCAGACACAAACAATACATTGCCAATGTGTCCAAAATATTTTATCAAATGAACATTTGATAAAAATTCATAAATGATAAGAAGACAGATGACATTTACCAAACATTTTTCAATTGCATCCAAGACAGAGAATGATGGGTTGGGTACTTCTTTCTAATAACATTCCATTGTTATTGGAGAAAAACTAATTATACTGGCCATAACTAAGATAATACACACTACACTACACAAGCATATTGGTATATTAACAAGAAAATTTCTTGAGGAATAATATGACACAAAAAAGAATTGATGAAATGACTCAAGATGTCGAAGACTAACTATCTGGTTATTTTAAAAAAACTTAGTTCTTCATAAAGATTAATGAGTCAACTTTGTCAGGAAATGAAGCCTTACTTATAGCATATGTGCAATTTATTCAAAAAATAAAAAAATTATTACCATATTTCATAAAAATTACTGCAGGAGAATCTATATTCCATGCATTGGAAGAATCTTTTAATGAAAAAAAAATCCCTTTCTGCAATATCTTGTTAGTTGCTACAGTTGATCTTCCAAGAAAAATAAGACTCTGGAGGGGTTTTCTTTCATATTTAATAAATAAAGTTCCAAATGTATTCGCTGTGTACTACATCATTCAATGTCAATATTTAGTTGCCAAAAATCTGAATAAAGATCTATATAGATTATCATATTATGTCATTAAAACAATCAACAAAATCAGAAGTAATTCATTGAATGATGGATAGTTTGGACAACTTTGTATTAAAAGTGAAGAATTTAACTGCTCGCTGTTTTGAAAGCTCTCTATTTACTTTGGTTTTATAACTTATTTGACTCAATGTTAGAATTTCTAGAAAACAAAGATAGTGCTTTATGAATTTGATTCCAAAAATGACATAGCTACAGATTTGTTTATTGAAGTTCCAAGATGATAAGTTGAATTTATTGAAAATAAAAACTGTTATTTTTGTGTTTGTAACAAAACTTATGTACAAATGGAGTTAGGATGAGAGGAATTCAGCCAGTTTCAACATTTAGCAATAGTAGAAAAAACAAACGCAGACTTGCTTACCTTTTGTCAGCATTTTCTGATTTCAATAAATAATTTGAAGATATTCTTAAAATGAACAAATCTAATTGGGTTTCGGACTTTTTTCCAAATATAAACATAGAAGAAGTTTAAAAGTTATAAGAACCGATAAAAGTAATGACAAATGAGAAATTGAAATTCAAAAAATGGCTATTAACAGTCTAGCAATAAAACCAGAGTTATATGCTAACATTTTTAATTGCATTTCCTTCATCATACGTAATGAAATATATAGTCAGTGCAATCATAAATTTGTTGACTAAAAAAAGAAACTATCTGCAAATAGCTAGTCACAGTGATTTTGACAAAATTACAGTTGAATGTTAATAAATTGGTAACAGTATATCAGCTTCATCTTTCTTATTATTTTTAATGTTATCTATGATTTTTATTTTTATTTTTTTCAAGCATAATGCTAATGTTATAATAGTTAATTAAAAAAATTAATTTATAATTTCAAGCTTCAAGAAGTCTTACTTATAACAACATCTTTCTTTACTATGTTATAAGATATGGATAAAAATACATAAAAGAATGTAAATTCACTGTATTTTTCTGTTTGTTCACTTAAAGAAGATATATTTGTAAGGTGTGTTTTTTTTCTGAAAAGAGGATGGTAGGACAAATATGTTTAGAAATTACTAGATGGTAGAAATAGTCCAATGTATAAATACAAATAAAACATATTTCATAATTAAATTTATAAAATATATCTCTTTCATTTTTATTTCATCTTTTATTTTAGAATTATATCTGAGTGTTTCTGTTCTTTTTTTTTTTTACTCTTTGATAATGTAATATTTATATTCTTAATTATATAATTTTTATTTTTAATAAAAGTTTTGTAAATTATTGGAGAGTATGACATTTTTATATATTTATTATCCTTGGAATTTTTATTGTTAGCTATTATTATGTGAAGGAATAATATTGCTATTATGTTTAATGTTATCGTTGTTATGCATATTATTTTTAAGATAAATATTATACACTATCGTTTTTTTGTTATCAAATGAGATATTTTTTAACAGTTTTGATATTATGTTTTAATAAACTGTTATTTTAAACATACTTATCAGTATTATATTTATCATTTTGATATTTAAAATTTATCATAACTACAGTTTTTTTACGTTTATTCTTATTATGCATCTATAAGAAATATTTTTCTTATAAAATATTTTATCGTTATTATCATCTACATAATTTTTATATATATGCAAAGCTATACAGTATAACTGACATATATTTTATAATATGTATAACTATATAATTGACATTTCATAACATGCATTGCTGTATATATGTGTACTGGATATATATAATATTCAAATATAAGTATATTGTCTATACTAAATCTAATTAAAAGAAACTTGATCTCCGACTTTCAAGTTCCCTACATTTATGCACTCCATCTTATATAACTGATATATATGACCACATATATGTGAAAAAGATAAATTATCTGATTGTACATATTTAATACTGACCTAGCACTCATCAGTTGGTCTAGATCGCCATCGACCATACATGTATACAACCACTGCTCTGTTTATATTAAGATAACAAATCTTCAAAGTTTAATGGACAAGCTTTGATTTTCTCATCCTCCATATCATTGAAAATCGTTACCCATGTCCATTTTAAGTCACTCTCACCTCTCCCATATAGGATCCTAATATATCCATTTATACACAGAAAAGGGATGTGCAGAATACAGGCAGAATATGTAATATTCAAATATATGTATATTGTCTATGCAAAACTTAATATAATTTCTGTCCATCCATCTTCTGTGTATTTAAGTGGACATATGTGAGGATCAGAGTGACATAAAGACAACATGGATATGACAATAATATTGGCATCAACAAGGGCTTTGAGTGTTCCATCATTGGACTTTCAATGATATGGAAAGCTGAAGCATTGAAGGGTGAAGAAGATTGAAGCTTGTCCATTAAAGTTTGAAGATTTGCTATCCTAATATAAACTGAACACTGAAGGTATAGGTGTGGGAGATAGTGATCTGGACCAACTGATGAATTCTGGTTCAGCATAAAATATGAATATTGGAGATCATTTATCTTTTTCACATGTATTGGTTATATTAGAGTGCATCTATGTAAGGAGCTTGAAAGTCTGAGTTCAAGTTCCTTCTAATTACATTAAGTTTAGTATAAATAGTACACTTATATGAGAATAGTATATATTCAGTCTGTATTCCACCCACCCCTCTTCTGTGTATTTAAATTGATATATTAGGCTCCTATATGTTAGGGGTTAGAGTGACAAAGTCAACATGGGTATGACAATAATATTGGCATCAACAAGAGCTTTGAATGTTCCACCACTGGATTTTCAATAATGTGGATGGCTGAAAAGTTGGAGGATGGATAAGATTGAAGCTTGTTCATTAAAGTTTGAAAATTTACTATCTTAATATAAACTGAGCATTGATTGTATATATGTGTGGGAGATGGTAATCATGACCAATTGATGAGTGCTGGTTCAGCATAAAATATGTCTATTGGAGATCATTTATCTTTTTCACATGTATGTAGTTATATATATTGGTTTCTAAAATGGAGTGCTTAGATATAGGGAGCTTAAAAGTCTGACTCCCAAGTCACTTCTAATATATATACAAATGCAAATAAAATGTTATTAATAATAACTAATGAAAGTAAATTATGTACAAAAATAATATCCTTTCAACATGTCTGTACAGTTATATCAATTCAAATACTGTATTTAATAATAACACATATTCATAATAGAATGGAAGCAAGCAATATTTTCATGAGCTATTAAATATAAATGTATATAAGCCATCAGAAAAATTCTCTGAGTAAAACAGTTCTGCTTGTTCTCAGAATCTCTGATTTTATTTATGGCTTATATAATCAAATATATATAAGAAATTTTATGATAATCAATAGAAGTCAATTAATTGTAAATATTTAATCAATATTGCATTAAATGTATATATAATATAATAAGGTAGTTGTAACTTACACCCTATGTGGCCACAAGAGGTGCTGTTTCTGTGTCAACCACAGAAATTCAGAGTAGGGGCTCAAATGCAGCGATGCAAATTCCAGCCTCTAGATGGTGTATATAATATAAGGTAGTTGTAACTTATGCCCCATGTGGTCACAAGATGTGCTGATTCTGTGTCAACCACAGAAATTCAGAGTAGACCCAAATGTAGCAATGCCAGTTCCAGCCTCTATGTGACACTGTTCACCATGTGTATGCATAGAAACATAATGGGCTAGATTGCTGGTAGCAGACGATGTAAGCTAGATGTGTTTACCTATGGCTATCAGCTCCACCAAGTGGGCAGTAGTGCTGGCAGCTAGTTGGCATAAGGTTCCTGGGGACGCATGGTGAACAGCTTCACCTAGTGTCTGGAACTTGCATCACTGCATTTGGACCCCTACTCTGAATATTTGACCCAGAAACAGTGCCTCTTGCAGCTGCATGGGACATAAGTTACAACTACCCTCTTAAAATAAAATGAATCCACTTATTATTAGAGGTTTGGATTTCATTTAAGGCTCGATTCTCTAACAAATTCTGGAATTAGGAGTGATTTTCAAATTTAAGCAAATGTAAACACATCATTATTAATTTGAATTTATAATCAAATAGATGAAGATAAAAGATATTAATAATATCAATTCTAATGGATTTACTTTTTTGACAATGATTTCAAGACTAATCTGACAGCTTTATTGAAGTCTTCAATTATAGAATATCTGATCAAATCTTACTGGTATTTTTTTGAACTTTGTTATTATAGTTATAATATGTCCATTGATATTTTTTCACAATTTATTTATATCTGGTAGCTTTTTATTTTAAGAATTCCTAAAAAAAACAGTACTTGTTTTTCCAAGCTTGTTTTACTTTTCAATATCTTTACAAACATTATTGTAATATTGTTTTTGTCTTTCCTGAATGTTTTTTAAAGGTTCCTATTTGGTTCTCTTAAAATACTTTTAATTTTAAATCTTTTTTATTTATTTACGAATATCACTGTATTTATTGACATCCATTTTGGATTTCCCTGGGTTTTTTTTTTCCATCTTACTCAAATTTTATTCAAATTTCTTTTTAATAAGATCTTTCTCTTCCACCCACCATTATCTAGTTCACCATTAATTAATTCAAAAACACATTTATTGATGTAGTACTAAAAGTCTTTAGATTTCATAGAATGTTTGAAATTCTTTATTAGTTTTTTCTCAATTATTACACAAGTAATTCACGAACTATTATTGCACAATCTGTTTTTTTGCAAAAAAAAATTCTAATAAAACTGAAGTCCTCCATTCCTGGATACTAATAATGTAAAAAAATTTAATGAATCAAATTGTTTTACATTATTAGTATCCAGCAATGGAGGACTTCATACTGTGAAATCCATGAATATAGTTGATGTTTTGGCTGCATAAAATATATATTGCAATAAAAATGTTATTGAATTTTTATAAGCTTATTACCTGTTTTTCACTTCATTTTTGCTTTTAAATCTATATTGATCAATTTGTGATATATTTTCATTTCCAACTTTGTTATTTCAATTAACAAATACTAAAAGTATATTTTGCCTACAAGTTTTATTGGATTTTGTCTGCTTTTGATCAAAACTTTCCTTTTTTTATTTGCCCAAATTTTTGGAACATAGACTTGTACTACAATAATGGCGAATGAGTATCCCTGAAACCAAATTAATATCATCCAGTTACTTATAGAGTTATCAATAATAATTCTTGCAATGTTCAAATTCCACAGCATTACTTTTTATTGTCTTTTGCCATCTTTTATCACTATAATTTCTAAAATATCAGTGTGAGGCAAACTATTTCTATTTTCATCATTTAAGTTTTTCTTGTTTTTTAGTCTGCATATTCTATATTTTTTACTTCAAATTTTCCTTTCTGCATAAATATATCAATGATAAAATATCCACTAGCAGTAACTTAGCCACATTATACAAATCTAAAGTACTGGAAAATATCTTTGGTTGTTTCTGAATATGTTGAATGCCTCTATTCTTGAGGGATTCATCTTTTTTATCATTACATTTTGTCATATTATTTATGAATTTCAGTATAATGTATGGCAATAGTTTATGAATGCTTTCTCCCAGACAGTTTGAAATGATGCTGTTGACACTATTGTGATCAACTATCATTATCAACATCTTATATCAATATTTCTCAATATAGATATTATTAATGAAATCTTTAGAACAAAAGAGAAGAACATAACATAAAATAGAAGGGGAAAAAACAACAACTATTGACTACCTGTTTAAAGATTGTTGAAGGTCGGAAGATGAAACTCAGTATAAATTTCAGTATAAGAAATATAAACAATGACATTCCCAAACTGGTAAGAGAGAAAATGAAAATAGAAAGTAAGATAAAAAAAAAAACTTTTTATGAAGCTTGCTAGATAAGCTAAAATGAAATTTAGTATAGACATCTATACAAGATGATAACCATAATAATCAGATGAAAAAGATTACATTAACTATTGTAACTCCAACAAGATCATGACTAAACAAATACTTCAAAATTAAAATGAGCTGAGCTTTTACATTTTTATATATATTCCAAATTGAATTTCTATATAAAAAAACATTGCTAAATTATCTTCAGTTTAATTTAATATTTTTTTTAAAAATTTATAAATAAAAAAGGAAAAATATTATTTGGTGGGGTGGTTGATATAATAAATAAAAAGAAAAATTATTTTTTAGAGTAAAATTGTTTTTTATTATTTTTTACTTTTTTTTTTTAGTTTTGATCTTAGAAAAAATAAAAGAAATACTCAGAAATCTAAAACTAAAGGAGGAGGAGAAAGGGAGGTTGGGGGGAAAAAAGAGGGAAGCGCAACGAAGGGGGGAAAAAAACAAGAGGGGTTAATCTTTTAAAAAAAAATTTAAAAAAGAAGGGGGGGAGAGATTGATAGAAGAATGATAATAGAGGAAATGATTTTTAAAATTTTCCAAGGGATTGTAAAGGCCCCAAAAAGGCCCCGTGGGAGGGAGGGGGGAAGTAAGAAAAGAGGAGGGGGGGTGGGGGGGAGGGAAGCAAAGCGGAGAGGGGGAACTTGAGACCTTCATCCTGTAGGATGATAGGTTGATGATATAATAAATTTTATAACAACAAGAATACTAATGTGAAATTCATGGAAAAGTCAACATGCCATGTGATAATTTTTTGATAACAAAACTTGCATGCCACTCCCACACCTCCAATAATAATTGAAAATTCAAAAATGAGAATTGAAAACAGAAAGAAAAAAGGATAATTATATTTATAAATTATTATTATGATGATTTTTTTCAGACTCCAGCAGACCTGGTCCTCTCAGTGATATCAATAGAAAAATTGGACCTGAAGGCAAAAATTCAAAAAGGGCCCCATTTAAAAATTTGAAATTTTGATTTTCAAGTTTATGGGCTTCTGGACTGTGGACTCGCAGGCATTGTCTTCCTTTGTGACTCAGTAGTTATGCCCCTGGGTCTTCTACTTTCATATAGCTGTACTGCAGTCAGCCTAATTGGATTTCTGACTATTCTTGGATGAATGGAAGTGGAGGAAAAGGATGGAGCAAAGAAAAAGCTGCTAAAGTACTCATCTCCTATAGCAGTCAGGCGTGGTGAATGGTATTTTCTCCATAATTGTTCTTTTTGTGAGTTAAAGATAGCTTTTTCTCTGCAGTGGGTATCTTTACCTGCAGACGGAATATCATTAATTTAAATACATATTAATCATTTAACCTTTTACAATAAATAAGCTAGTTTGTACACATATTAAAAGAAAATGAAAAAATAAAAAAACTCCAACAGTATCAAGATATTCAAATACCCCAATTACCTACAAAATAATAGATCTTATTGCAGTAGGCACCCTGTTTTTTTTTATCTTGAGAATTTCAATTATAACAAAAGGGTAAAATATTGATACCCACGGGTTTCAGGTTAATGATATTTTATCTATATTACTTTAAAAAAAATGGAATAGTTTATAATGAAATGCTCGCTAGTTATTTAATTTTTGATTTTAAGTTCTTATTATAACTGATGAATGGAAATGATAGTTGTTGTTTATCGTGTGTACATATTTTCTCAATCTATTATTTATAAATGTTTTAAATATGATCTTTGGTCTTATGAGTGATGAATGAAAATGGTAGTTGTTGTTTATCGTGTGTACATATTTTCTTAATCTATTATTTATAAATGTTTTAAATATTACCTTTGGTCTAATTTTTTAAATAGTTACTATATTTACTGCACTTATAAAATAGCAGTAAATCAACTACCCCCCTCCCGATTGTTTATAAAAGTTATTGTTAACATGGATAGTATTAGCTTTTGTTAACATGGATAATATTAACTTTTCAGATGATAATTAAAATAATATTAACTTTTATATTATGGATATACATGTTTATAGGAAGCATTATATGTTAAGTTCTCTTCAAAAATGCAAATTTTAAATTTACTTTATTTTTTTCTAAAAACATCTTATATCCTGGTCAAGTATTGAATTAATAGAAAGCCTAATAAAAATAAATAATCAAATATTTTGTTGCTACGAAGGTCATATGATGTTTGAGCACCTAAAGTGACAGATTGAACTCTGCCACTGTACCACTGCATTAAACCATACAGACCAACAGAATTTAAATGATGTCTTCCATAATAAAATAAATAAAAAGAAATTGAATAGTTATTTGTTTGAGAGGACATATTATATTTAAGCATCAGAAATAACAAGTTAAGCTCAATCCAGGAATATTCAATTCTTGACTATCACTAAATCGCTGTGGTAAAATACAAAGAGCATTATTTTGAAGAGTTAGTTATATAATTGCATTGGAATTCTTAACAATTGTGATTTTTTTATTTTTTTAAAAAGGCATAATTTGTTGTTTTTTGTTTTTTTTTTTTAAAAAAATAACAATTTCATGACTTTAGCTTTTTTTTGTTAAATTATTTTCTATTTCTAAAATATAAATTGCTATGCTTAGATTTTGAAACATATTCATAAATCTCTTCACACTATTATAAAACCATCTATCATAAAACTAAATAATGAATGGATATATCCTACATGATTTAATGCTATATAATATTTACTTAGCTATTTATCACTGCCTTATATATATATAAAACACTTACTTATAGACCCTGTATAAAACTTTAGAGAATAAGTGATGAAAAAAGTCTTACAGAATCTTTAATGAGTTCACAGTATTTATTAAATATAAGAAAAAACAAAAAAGGAATATATAAATGAGTTCATAGGGAAAATGGAGAGATTTTTGTTGTTGTCAATATCAGAAGTGAATGATGACAGTATGATCAAGCATATCATGAGTGGAGGGTGGCAATATGATTAAGTATATATTTTTGAAACATTCTTTGTTGGGTAGTGAAAATAAAGTGTTGTACTTACATATTAATCTGACAGTGATGAAAAATGTGAGACAAACAAGTGAATATTAAATAATATTCCAATCAAGAAAAAGTTGGGAGTCAAAATGTTGGTTTATTACCTAATATTCACTTAAAAAAATTAATTGTTTTCATTTTTAAAAGATTGTAAATGTGCTTTATTCGGTCTTTATTTACACACATGTTTGTGACAGCATTATAATATGACTGCATAATTTCCCTTGTTATTTTCTCTTATCATTTATTGCTGGACTAATATGTATGTGAAATATCACCATTGAACTATTATGTAAGTACCTAAATTGCTTATGGGCATGTTACAAATGAATTTGATCATATGTTTCTTTATGCATACAGATGTTTAATTACCAAGGATTTATTCTTCCAAGTTTTCTTTCTGGTATAATTTAAGATAGATTTTTTTTTGTACCAAGATATATATAATTTTGACCTATAAATTGAATCATATTGCCTTACATAATTTAGTTTGCTGATGTGAGGCTGATTTTGAACTTCAAAGTTCATGGATCATGACTATAGGTCTACCATTTCTTATGCTCAAATTTCTTCTGAAATATCAATTATAATTCATTGAATTATTTTTAATTTAATGCTTTCAAAAGAATATAATGATTATAAATATCAATAAATAAACATAGTGACCAAAAATTATATTGTTTGAACAGATATAATTCTAATTAAAAAAATAAAAATAAATATTAAGATGAAAATGATTGAATATCTCTTTTATATATAAAGTATATGAAAAAGATGAGAAAGTCATGTGATGTTGTTGTGCCATTAACATTTACAGATATTGAAAATATATATTAATAGCTCCCTAAAATGTATTACAACTAATGAAGTATTTCTAATTAGGTTAAATTGCATAAATTTTTCAATGCATATATACCAAATATTTTGCAGTTACTTATGCAAATTGCCATATTTTACTTAAACTAATTTTATGTAAATAAGCATTTATTTTTATATAGCGCAAGTTTACAATTGTATTACATTCAAAATATCAGCCTTTCAAGCTAATTGTGCATACGCTTTTGCAAGTGTTGAATACTTTTTCTCCAATACAAGATATAGTATTTATGCAGGAATAAAATGAATCCACTTATTCCTGCAACTCAAATGCTTATATATGAGCAAATCTGAAGTATTGGCAAGGAAAGTGTGAGAATGGAAATATAAAAATAAATGCTTATCTACATATGATTAAGTTTCAGTTAGAGTGACGTTTAATAAATTTTAGACAATTTCACCTATGTCATTCATTCAGACATCGTATATAGTAATTTAAAGTGAGTTTTCCATCCTCACGCTTTCCTTGCCAGTAATTCAGATTTGCTCATATATAAATAAGCATTTGAGTTGTAGAAATAAGTGGATTCATTTTATTCCTGCATAAATACTATATCTTGTATTGGAGAGAAAGTATTCATTTATTATTATTAACACTCGCAAAAGCATATGCACAATTAGCTTGAAAGGCTGATATTTGAATGTAAAGAAACTAATTTTATAAGTGGCCTACTTTTAACTAATACTTATTCATAATAATAACCTTTTAATATATATATATATATCACTGAAACCATTTTTTGTTGGGTTAGAAATTATTACATTTTATAAACTTTAAATATAGACTTTAAATTTTATTAAAACAGGAGAGTTTCAACATCTAACTTTTCATCTCTTTCATTTATGTGCACAATCTCATATTTCTAAAAGCACAAATTCCCCTTCTTACAATTCAGACAATATTGATTGTAGATATTGAAAAATAATAGCCCATAATATGCATTTCACCAATCAAATTTTTTTCAATTAATCAAAGTCACCAAATATCTCCAATAGTCATAGGATATGTTTTTATTGGCTGCAAAACAAGTCTGTCATTAATTGAAAGATCTTTGATTTCTCTTTAAAGTCTTAATAAAACCAAGGACAGCAAAGTCCTTAATTTTTACTTTATACATTTTTATCATTGTGACTAACAGTATCTCAGTTGTTTATTAGATATCTAAGAAGAAAGACTAATATTTTCTAGATATTAAATTTATATGTAAGAAATTACTATAGCTAATATGATGAGATTAATGTTTAATTTAAACTTACTACATTGGATGTAGCAAGTTTTTATATCTGAGTTTAATATTCAGAAAATATTAGTCTTCCTTCTTAGATACCAGATAAATAACTTAGATATTGGTTGGATTTTTTGGAATGTAGAATCAATAATTATATATACATATAATGATATATGAGAGTGGATTTACTTTTATATCTACAATAATTATAATCAAAAATAAATTATGGTTCTTATTTTTTAATACCTGTAAGATATTGGCCAAAACAGTGATTGACACTCAATGAAAAAGGATGATTATGGAATTCACTGTCATCGAATGATGTCTTTTATTTAGCTAACTACAATAGCAGATCATTTTCAAGTGGGAAAAAATGCATGAATTGGAAGAACTATTTAGTATTAAATGGATTATTGTCAGACATTATGAAGTTAAAAGAAAATGTGAAGGGATAATTGATTTGTAAAATTGACATGTACTTTTTTATAAAGGCACAAATATTATAAGCACAGTGATGAAATAAAAATATTCAGTAACATTTTTGCATGGAAGATTATCAACATGAGAATCAATTTAAATATCTTAGTAGCTTTTTATCCAAAAAGGCAGTAGCCTGAGATATTAAAATTTACATTATAGATATCAATGTATTATTTCTTCATTTAATAAATTACGATAGAATATTTCATCATAATGATAAGATTATTTCAAATAAATTAGTTGTATGTAAGATTCTTCCAAATATATTAAAAATATGCTTCATAATATTCTGAAAATATGATGTTACAATAATAAAAATAATCATTATGATCTTCATTTTGTAGCTGTGACATTGAATCTACTATAGAAATGACACATCTTCATTGGGTTGGGTATGGGAAGTAAATAATTTGATAACAGTTTTCCTAAAAAACAAAAAGTATTTTACGGTGAACTTAAGTATAGTTTTTAACACAAATGGACCCTGGTTACATTATAAAGATTATCTTGAATAGCATTAAAAATATGCATACCAAAATAAAATAAGTAGAATAAGGTACTTTTATATATTTGTGGTTAGTGAATTGATTTGTATAGTCATTGCAAAGCAATTATCATTATTTCTTATTTATCTTTTTTATCATTTTATTTTGGCTCATGATGTATATATTTAATAAACAAAACCAATTGTAAATCAGATTCAGAATTAAAATAGATTAAAATAGACTTTTTTTTTATAATTTAAACCATTATAGGATAAATATAGCAAACTATTATAAAAATAGTACAATATACGAACTTAGCCCAATATAGGATTAGTTCTTTAGTACTTCTAGAGAAACAGCATATGAGAAGGTAGCACTCTTCAAGTTTGCCAATTCCACATGTAAATAAACTAGTGTTGGAAGTCAAACATATGAATAATATTTAAAACAACTTCTATGATGAATAATTGTCACATATATATATATATAGTTGTTCTGAGATGATCTCCCTTTTGTATTAATTATGTAAAATTATCCTCTTTCTACTGATTCTGAGTTTTAGATATAGTTATTCATTGGAAACCTTGTTGTGTACGCATAGGGAATGGTGATCATGTGATATTTAGTGGTTCAATAATAATACGGTGATATTTACTAATTTTTTTATAAGAGGTATAATTTATTTGACATTATAAAATTAAAATATTAAAGAAAGATAATTTGTTAGGGCTAACTAAAATTTATGATTTTGCTCTAAAATTGATCTAAAGAGGGGTGCTAGCATTGACAAATTATTACTGATGATTAATTCCTGTATGGTTTAGTGTAGTGGATGAGTGTCTGACTGAATTTTAAGGTTCACGGATCATGTCTAGCTATCACTTCCAGCACTCAAGCTTTTTATGAACTGAGTAATTATTTATGTTGATTATATTATTTATGATGATTAAATATCACCAGTTGTCACAATACTCTATTGCCTAATTAACAAGTCTGACCTCAAATGAGAACTTATAGTTTTACAAATATTAAACAATGTAACACTCAATGCATATTTTTGTTTTAGAAATTTTTGTATCTTTTATGAGATTTATTATAAAATATCTATTGTAAAACACAGAGATCCTTAGTAAACAATAACGAATTATGGCTGATGATGATCATGTGTATTATCAATTGTTATATTTTATTTTTTGCCTGGTTATCTTAATCCCATCTTGGTAGAGAATTTAATGTATAGTACAAATTATGATTAAAGTAAATTTTATAAATTCTATTTTTATCTTTAGTTGATTTTATGAAAAAATTTACTACAAATTACGATAATTATAAATTTTATCAAAAAAAAAAGTAATAATATAATTCATGAAAACTTCACGTATTAGGTCTTATTAATTCCAATCTCGATTTATTTATACTTTTTTTTTAACATTTCAGTCTAGAAATATCTGCTTTTAATTAATAAATCTCAAATAAACACAACACAGATCTGTAATCTGCACGAATAACTAACTATGTGATTTCTGTATCTTCATTAAAACCCAGTAATATAGCGCTAGTCTTTATTTATTTAAAGATCAAAATAATTACTATTTAACATTAAAGCAGTATACTAATATGACCGTTTGCACTTGAACTTTTTAAACGAACTATTTTTTACATATATATTTTAGTCATGCATTTTATTTCTAATCACTTCTAGATAACGTTAAGATAGTTTGATATGGCCTGTATATGAAATCTTGTATGTGTTAATTATATAACGGTATATATATTAGTATGTGTATATTTACATTCAGTAACTCAATTAGATTCTATTAGTCCGATCGATTTAGAATAAAATAATAATTATTCACCATCATCGCCATCATTAGCAGCCATACCTAAAAACGAGTAAAGCATTCCAAAATAAAAAAAAAACAAAACAAAAGGAAAAAGAAAGACAAAGATTAAGGTTAGAGAATAAAAGGAAAAAAGAGAAAAGATTCGAGACAGGATTGCTGTATATGTAATTAAACGATAGAAATGTGGTTGAATAAATATACAAGTCCATTTTCAGAGAAATAATCCATAACATCAAAGGCTGGCAATGATTGGAACTTGTATTAATCCAAGTAAGAAAAAATAGTGGTGATTAATTTTGCTATAAACGTTAGCAATTATTAATGAATTAAGGTAAAGAGACAGTAACATGGACCCATCCTTTATTCAATCATATACTGCATTAAAATTCTTTCTAAAAATAAATACCCACCTCTCTTCTCCAATGCATTTTCATCTCTCTTTTTAAAAAATCTTTTCAAATGAAAAACCATAAAAAAATTAATTTTGTTTAGCGAATAAACTCTTACTTTTTCCATCCCATAAATATCAATAAATGTAAATAGCAATTAGTAATAAACAAAAAATGACTCTCAATTGAATTTTTATTATTATATACAGTATATTAGCTACACTTTATTCCACAGAGATCCAATAGCCCAAATAATCATTCCAAAGTCTTATGACTTCTTCCTTTTCAATATGCCTCTTTTAAAAAAAAACTGTTAATTGTTTTGTCCGAACGTGCCTTTATTTTTATGGAATAAAATTAGGAAATATTGGATTTAAAGGAAATTTGGAAAGCATATTAACAGACTTGTAAATAATATAATCTATCATTAATAGTGATCAAAGTTATTACTTGGGAAGAGGATTCTATTGTCTAGTTCCTTATCTTATCTTTGAGTAATATTAGGAATAATAATATATTTAAGAAGAAAGAATGAAAAAGAACATTTATTGAAAAAAAAAGTTTTTAGATAAAAAGTAATAAAAGATTTGTTAGAAAGTTATTTGATAAGCAATACTTATCATTGATAATGTGGTTTATAGTTTGATCATAGTAATTTGTTATTTGATGACTATCCAGCCTTTATATAAACAATATAACATGCAACTTTGTAAAATATAGAAACAAGAACAACTGAAAACAGTAAAAAAAGGATACTTTTATGAAGAAATATTGCATAAATATATAGCAAAAAATGGTGAGACTTGGATAAAATGGTCTTGATTTATTTTCAGAACCTGTTTATAGAATGATGACATACAATGATTTAACATGAATCATAAGATATATATATATATATGTTAAAACGAAGATTTGCATGGGTTAAATATATAAAATACATATTTTGCAGATTCATCCGTGTTAAAAAACTTTTAATATTAATATTAATATTAAAACTTTTAATATTAATATTAATATATATATATATATTGTCTTCGAGTTGATTAACTGAACTATTGATTCTCACAGCCCTAGGTATAAACAATATAATATAGACAAAGATTAGATGTCTTCACAGTTCTTATATAATTGTACTCTACATTCACCATCAGATCGATTAAGTAAAATAAACATAAATAAAATAAATTCTCTGGCTAAAACTTTCAATCTTAATATAATAGAAACAAGTGTTAACCTTTTAACCGCTAATTATATTATTGGTTGTATGAGGTAAAAATCAAATCTTTTAATTGGCCAACTCACAAACTGAAGACAAAGCCTATTGTTAAAACATATCCGCCTATAATATTAAATTCAACTCAGATACGTTTATAAAAAGTATATTACTAAGTTTTCAGGTTATGAAGATAACGAAAGTTCTTTCAAAAATAAATTGCTATTTATTTATTCTAAAATATTCAATTCCGGCAACATAAAAGCTATAATATAAACAAAAAGGTCGACTTTTACATTACAGAAATGTAAATATTTCTTTTTACTAAATCTTAAACATTTTTACTAAAATCTTCAATATTTTTCGAAAATAATTTTGTTTTTTTAGTATTCTATCTGAAAATAATTTGCAATTTCTCAAAATATACTTTTATAATACTTTAAATAATATTCGAAATGAAAATCTCAGCGTTTTTCTTTATTTTCTTTGATCAGAGGGTTTCTTTTTTCTTTCCAGCCAATCAGAATGTCTTTTTCAGCTGAGAGCACTGTAACAACCAATCACAACTCATGTTCTTTCTTTGTTTAGGTTTAAATGTGTTTTTTTTTTTTACTTGTAAAATAAATCGGAAGATGGCACCATCTTACAGAACTTTTAAAAACCTAATCAAAACCTCTCAAACAAATATTTTAGCATAAGAACTGGCAGAGTTAGAGTGACATCACATGTCGACGAGGAGCTTCGTAAGAGGCGGGAAAAGGGTTAATAATATCTTATGTTAATTTTGATCCTTAGACTAGCTCAAATTAATAAAGAATATATGATTCGATTGAAATAAATAAATAATAAATAAAATAATAATAATCATGAGACATTTGGTGAAAGGTAAAGTAGTAGGACTACATTGAGCATATATCCCAAAAGATACAATCTCAATGGCATAAGAACATTATCCTCCCTTTTATTTCAAATAATAATATAAAAGCATAGCATTTTAAAGATTTTAAAATATTATAAATAATCAAATATAATATTACTAAATAAATAATAATTCTGTTATTAAAATAAAATTATCTCCGGTTCTTTAAATAAAATCTCTAATTAATTTATAATCTCCTGTAGCCAAGTATGATAAGGGATTTTGTATCATTCCTAACTACACCTAAACAACAACAACAACAACAATAATAATACTCATATACTTAATCTAATTAACATTTGGTACAATATTTATTACTTAATAATCTAGTCACTAATAATAATAATGATAACAATAATAATAATTCAATTCTTTTATTTATCACGTGGTATGTTGAATGTATTGTATAATCTGAACAATATGTGGCAATAAGAAATATACTTGATTATATGGCAGTATTTTCAATAATAAATTATGACTAAAATAATCTTATACTATATGATTTTGCTGTGTCATATTCTGAATAATGATTAATATTGTTTAAATAAATAATATCATTTAAAATGATAATGTGCAAAAGATATATGTTTGGTTCTGAATTCTGTGGATCAAATTTTACTGTAGTGAGTAGATCAATAATAACACAGACAACAAGTTTATAACAACCATAACAAATTTATTCTATACTATAAAACAATTACATACAACAATATTTACAATTTTTATAAAAAAAAAAAACCTGACAAATATTACATTAAAATTAAAAATATATATACAAAATTAAAATAAAAGAAAGATTGAATTTACAGATTTTCAATCTCAAAAAATCATTAATGTGTAAGCATTCACTCCGGCTTAGGAATTTTATTTTAGAAATACATATCATGTATTAATTATTCAAAACATTCTATTATTTATCCTACAATATTACATTAAACTTATTTCTAGATCAATGAATAATCAATATTACTTTACTTTCAGTAAATATAACAAAAAATATCTAGCATAAATTTTATGAAACAAAACATATTATTAGGTTTATTTTAGGTTAATAAAAAGTAAATTAATAAAATATGTTTATTCGTGTACTAAATAATAATAATTTGCTTGGCACCATTCTAATTTTATGATGTGTGTTAACATAAAAAATATAAAAAATTAAATAAAATATAAGCATTCGTCATACATTAATATACTTCATTTGATATGTTTCATTGTAAAATATGCATTGTTCTACAAAAATGTTGTCAATTTTTGAAAAATAGAACATATCAAAAATATTTTTACAAAAAATATAAAAATTAGGAATAGTTATGATTCTTTTATCATCAAAAATATTTCAAAAATATTATGGAAAAATTATGATACCTTTCTTATATTCACCATCAACATTATGCATTCAACATCATTTGTATTTCTTCCCAATACCAAAAAAAAAAAACATATCGTGCCTTCTTTTAAACAAATCATCTTTCTAAATTTATCCATTATTCATCTTTCAAAAATACTAGTCTATACGATGTGTTACTAATGAAATTCAGATAGGGATACAATGCATAGGACATGAAGGAATAACTAGAGTAAAGACTCAATAATACAAAATAATTCAATAAACCTCATGGAAATCAGTGTGAGAAAACAACAGGTACACCTTCATCTAATACCCTTAAAATAATATCTAGGTTTTCTTGTGAGCACTTACAGACCAATTGAATATAAAGATCAAAACACTGTCTATGGAAATAAATACAAAGTACAGGGTTATGTTAACTGCATTTGCATAATAACTTCTTAGGTATAATATAGGCTAATTATCCTACTTTCTTAAGACATTCATATAAGCCTCAGGGTTTCATTTTTCTACTCCCCTGTCACTACTATTTTAAAAAAATTTCAAATAGATTTAGACAATCAACATCATAAAATAACTAAGCAAATTTCCTCAATAATAAACAAAGTTACATATTACTTTATCAAACCATAACTACCTATAAGAAAAGGTTTCACACACAAACTTATCTACAAATACAAATGAGATTTGATTTTAAAATATTCGTTCAATATTCATATCTCTAAAATAAATATAATATAGTTTAATTAGCAAAGAATCATATAAAATTATGATAATTTTAGAAAGTTCTAACAAACTTTATAATATAATAAATAAAAATAAATATATGCATATTTCTCATAGCTTATATCTCTTAATAAAAAAAATCTATATGTGTTATTAACTCACACATCTATATGTCCATGTAACCTATAAATATTTTTAAAACTTCAAGCAACTTTAAGAAAAAATATACATCATATAATAATTATAATAATTTAAATTACCTATGTGATTTTTACTATTTGCAAATCACATCTTTGATGTCTTCCAGTCAAGTTTTGCATAAAATATAAGAATTCAAATATCATTCAAACCGCACTCAGTGTAAACTAATGCACTTTTTAAGAAAAATGTTTTCAAAAAAAATTAAAAAAAAAATTATGAAAATATATTTTTTTTAAATATTAATATTGTTAGTATTAAAAAAAATATATAAAAAATGTAACCTGTCTATATCTTATAACTAAATTATAATTCTAATTGCTAGTATATTTTAAAATAAATAATAATAAAATTTTTATGTATTCCTTTTTATAACTGTCCTTCTATATAACAAGTTCAGTTAATAAATTGAGGAGTTGCTGTTGCTAAGTGATGAATATTGTCCAAAGCTTTTTGCCTTCTAGCTCTCCTCTCCTTGGTGCGTAAACTCACAAATAAAAAAAATATCAACTTTTAAAAATCCAAGAAAATCTGAAAATCATTGTTTATCCTGCTTCAAAAAGTTTTTAAAAACAGTCTCTTTCTGTTATTTTCTAACAGGATATAATAATTAATATGATATCATTTAAAAACATTTATTTTATGTAAGTTCCATTCCTTCCCTGAATACAAAATTCCTTCTTCGTCACTTTTTAATAAATATGCAAATTTTCATTTTTTAGAAATTATATTCCAATTAGGCACATATAATATAGCAGATAAATCCAGGTTTTAACTACAAAACTCATTTATTTCTGGCATAATAATATTCTTTATTATCCATTTTCCTTCTTCGTAATTCAATTATCACAATTAAGATAGGTTTTACTATACCAAAATATTTGCTTATTTATAATATAACTTTATGAGCAATTCATATTCACTATAACAGCTATCTCTTTAAGATACTTTACTCCCAAAAAGTTGAAAATATCACTTGCTTCAAAGATAATTATTTCTTTTAAAAATATAATCTTTTAAAATAAAAATCAATATTATAAAATGAGAGAGCAATATATTTTTATAACTCAATCTCAAATATTTTTTATAAAAGTTAATGGTTAATTGCATTTTAAACTTTTCCAGTTATTTTTCTTAAACAATATTTTCTTTAAAGTTCTTAACTTTATCAACACAGATGTATTAAATATATATGTTATATTTCTAGATAATATTCAACTGTGGTTCCAAAGTTCTTTACAAAAATAAATATAAAAATTTTCATATAGTATAGGAAAAATTATATTTCTCCGAATTCTTTGGTACTTCACTGCCAACCTCTCCAAGCCTAAAATTATAGGCTTATATTCCATAATTTACCATGAATCTTTAACTAAGCTTCAGAAAATCTTCACTAGTGGGTAATCAATTGGGATTATTCCATTATTTTTAGTTAAACAAAGTAATAGTTTTAAAATCCTTTTGACTTTTTTTTTTTTAAAAAACAAAGAAACATATATTTTAAAATAATTGACTGTTAACAAACTGATACTATTTAAAAATAATAAATGACAAGAAGAATAACAATAAGACTAAGTAGATAATAACTAACAAATTTAATTACACAGAATTTTTATACCTGCTGTTTTTAAAAACAATTTTGATTGGCTGATACATCACCTAATTGTAAATTCATTTACATACTTATCAATTATGTACTTTTAAAATTCAAAAATAAAATTATGAGGCATCATTTTTAAATAATAATATAAATATTTAATTCTCAATTAATTTTATAATTATATTTAAACTAACTAAATATTTTAAATAACATATTTTAATAATTCTTTACTAATTTAACAAACATTTAATAAAAATGTATCCACTTTTAGTTTATCTTTACTCATATAAAATATCTTTAAAAAGTAATTAAATAATATTCTATATTTATTTTTATCATGTACAAAAGCCTCAATTTTAGTAACAATTTTATAAAGCAATTAAAAAACTTTCTTTAAATTCATGCATGCATTCTCTAATACTAGCATCACATGACCCACTACCCAAGACAGAAATGTTGTAACTTTTTAAAACTCACTGTCTGAAAACAACTAAATATTTAATTACAAAAAATATATTAAAGAAAAATATTAAATACAATAATAAAAATTCAGAATAAGTACAGTTTGACATTTTATAACATTACTAAAATTAAAACATGTAATATATTACAAGAATTAAAACTTTAATAAATAATTTTATACAGTTTATACTTAATTTTAAAAGATAAATTTAATAGCTTATTTGAATATTAAACATATTAAAAATTAGTGGTTTTTAATGCTTATTTAACAATATATTAACTACATTTTAAACACAACTAAGACCATTTATTCCTACCATACAATATTAACTTATGCTTTCTTATTATTATCTTAACTTTTAAAATAGCTTTAGATATTTTAAATCACTTATAAATTCATATTAACAAAGTTTAAGTCCATATAAACATTATTATGAGAATTATAGTACGTATATTTATCTTCATTTAATTTTTTTAAAGAAATTAGCTTTTTTTAGCACATCCTGCCCTAAAGAAAAGGGTACAGTACATATATGTCATTATATATTATAATCATCATCACAATTTTTGGTATTTGTAAAGTATTCACTGTACAGCCTTTGGTGGCGCTGTTTCTAGTTAAAAACAGAGCGATATAACATTACCGGGCTGCTAGATTTTTTTCTCTCTAATATATCTATTTTACATACGACTGTAGTTTTTTCTTTTTAATATATTGTTGTTGTTTTTTTGGATATAATTTTTTTTTTTCCATTTGATAAATTTAAAACTATAATGGACACTTTGACTTTTTTTTGGATCTCAAAAGTAAATA